>JBAMHW010000027.1:11029568-11051620 GCA_037177495.1 Rhadinocentrus ornatus
CATATCAATTAAAAAAAATCAAAACACATATTGATTTTTCAATAATTATAAAAATTTTTAAAACGTGTTCTAAGAGCAGCCCTGGCCATTTTATGCTATTGCTTAATGACCTACTTCAAATAAAGAACACACAAACACTGAAATTTTGTTCAATCCTTCATTTAACCACTTTTTTTACGGAGCCCCCCAGGGGACAGATTTTTCTTTTGCGTTAGCACGCAATACTTTTGCGTTCCCTCGCAGAAAATGACGATCGCAGAGCGAGCACACCCTGTTAAAGCCATTTTGCTCAGTTTCTTTAGGTGTTTCTAGTATGCATCTGTCCCTCTCAGCATCAAGTCAACATAAACACCTGACAATGACTTCATGTCTGCGTTAACAGTGGAAGTGTGTTGTTGTAACGTAGTGCTTTAACAGATTAATTACAAGTGCAGACAAATAGGGTTGCTGATTTGGCTGCTTGTGTTTAGACTGTAAAGTGAGATTGATATGATTATTTCTTTTAGTAATTTATCAAATAAACTCCAATTTCCATTTATTTTCATGACTGAATTATTAACTGCTACAGCTTATTAAGAGGAAGTTAGGCTAATTGTGTCAAAAATACATAATGCTGGTTTCTGTTTAGGATCTTCTAGCTCAAAAAGGATAATTTACTCTTCTTTCTTTAGACTATTTAGTCTGTAAATGCATCTCTCTGTTGTGGTTTGAGAGGGACAGGGGGTTGGTGAAGTGCCTGGCTCTGCTTTTGTCATTGGTTGGGAGGAAGTAATGCCTATAGTGTTAAGCTACATGGTAGGCTATAATAAAAAATGAAGAGAAAATGTGTTTTTCTGAACTTTTATCGACCCTTTGTGTTTCTATCTCACTACACATTTTTCATTCATTATCTGTTCGGCATTGTCCATTGTGGGCAAGCTGGAGCCTATCCCAGCATTGTAGAAGGTGAGGGGCAGGGTACACCCTGGACAGGTCACCAGTCCACCGCACGGCGATTGATTGATGTATATTGTCATCGAATTATAATCCAGTCATAATCCATGCTGCTCAAAATGTTTGTTGAAGATAACTGTCAATGTTAATTGTTAACCCAATTGATTTTAGTGACATTCCCGTTACACATGATAACAGTAAGGATTGCATTTTGGCTCCCAACTGCGCAAAATAATGGAAAAGTGTTGGCTCTAAGGCCCTGTTTACACTACGATGCTAGGACAACAAAATGCCAAAGTTTTGTTGCGTTCGGGCCTCTCGTTTACACATTGACAGAGTTTTGGGTGGATAAAACTGCAAAGATTTGACAATGGCCTTCAGAGTTAAAGTTTCTTGCAACACAAGGCGATTCATGTCAGTGTAAACTGGAACTGGCATCTTTTGGACTTGCACACTCAGACCCAGCTGAACCCACAAAAAGCATGAGGACAACAATGGCAGACCTCTGTGTCATGATTGTCCTTCTGCATCTTTTAAATTTATTTGATTAGCTGAAACCAAGCCTGATTCTGGTGAACATTTATGCCGTCAGCGAAGACTCACATGCGCTAGAAAACTGGCGGTTGGCACACAGCGCTGGTGCACACCTGGGTATGTCGTTGCGAAGTTTAAATAGGCAAAGGAAAAAGGTTTTGCATGGAAATCGTGTTTTTAGGAGCTAAAGGGGCTTCACTTAGAGGTGCAGCCCTCCTCTTCCAAACCTTTCCTCTTTGTGATGTGCTCTGCAAATCAAAATTATTTCAACTTGCACTCCAATAGCATGTCAGTGTATTAAATTGGAGTGAATCTGGCATAACTAAAGTCATCCATCTCAGACAAAATTGCCAGACACTGTGTAGCTAGACTGGTGATAACTGCCTGAAGTTGCTTCTCATTTTTGAGTTTGCAGGACTTTCCCCAACAGGCTGTGGCAAATTGCTCCATTGGCCTGAAGTATGATGTTAAATTGGTCACTGTGCAGCTGCAGCTCTGGCAAGAAAAGTTGCAATAGTTTGTAATTTAACAGGTGAGCTTGTTGCCCTTTCTAAGTTAGGATGAAGCGATGATTCTGCTTGCTCGATTATCCTCTAGTGGGTAGCAAGTACAAAATCCTGGGTAGAAAAGAATGTATGTGGTCTGGAAACATGACAAACATGAAAAAAAGTTAACTGGTATCACAGAACCAGTGCCTCTATGGCTAACTTTTAATGCAGATAGTGTTGGCTGGATTTCATGCTGAGCCAATTTGCACATTGTGTAGACTTCCCATGCACTTCACTGCCACCTCTCCAAGTTAACCATTTAATAACCAATTTAACAAATAAAAAGTCTTCAAGTAAAATATTTAAACTTTATCCTGATCAAAACTAACTGAAAGTGATGTGACAACTCTCCTTGAATGCAATTGCTTACAATTTCACAGTTGGTGTTACTCAGTCCAAGACCCATGCCACAGTTTGGGTCAAAGCAAGGTAACATCCTTGGGACGGCATTATGTTTGCTGTTGCTGTGTATTCCTGTTCCGTCTCCACTGCATTGCGTGTGAATGAAGACATTTATTACAACAGGGACACAGAGGATTAGCAGGGGGCTTAAACCATTCTCATGGTAATGCACAGAGCTGGGAGTGCACAGATAAACACAAACACTCACCTTATCAAAACACCCAGACCTGAAAGAGTACTCCTTAACTGCACCGGCAGACTGGCTGAGAGACACTGACGGGAAACTTGAAACAGATGGAGAGAGAGTCTGTCACTTACTAAACTGTAGCAGATTATTGGCTTCTGCAAAAATATTGGTCAGACAATGAAATAATTTCCTTCATATTACACTTTAATGAAAAAGGTACGACTCCATTGTTCAAGTTATTGCACAAAAAAAGTTAAAAACAACAACAACAACAAAAAACACTTGATGACTAGATGCAAAAAAATCTGGATGTTTTAATTTAATTTTTTTGTGGTGGTGTACAGGTAATTGCTCTAGTTTAACATCTCTAAGTGAGATTAAAAGATTGAGAAGTGTGATTTTTTTTTCTTTTCACATGATGATTTCCCCTGATACTTTTATTTTTTTAACTCTGGTTTTTAACCCATTGGTTTTGTAGCGAGCTCCCCATCTACACCCATTATAAATAAATTTTAAGGCTGATTCTCTAAAAAACCTGCAACTCTCATCAAGAGATTATATTTCCTCCGATTACCTCTGAGTGAGAACTAAACTTCTCAGTTAGATGGACAAGTATGACTTCTAATTTGTCATGACTTATATAACTGACTATAACTATATATAACTGACATCAAGGAAAGATGTGGTAAATATGTGGTGAATTATTTGAACCAGTGGAAAATGGCTGTCTGTAGTTAAACTGTCCTGATCCACTGTCATCCAACCAAATGTGTCTTGAGTTACTGACTTATTCACAATCCACGTGATAAAAATAGGTATGCACATATAAAAGGCAGAGACCGAGCAGAAGGATGGTTAGCTCTCTGCAACGATAATCCACAGTATCATCTTTGCTGCAGGCCATCCACTGATCACTTGTACCTTCTCAACATTGTAGTCAGACATCAGTCTCAGCAACCCAATCTGTCTCTCTCTAAATCTTCTCTTCTGGCATCAGAGGTGTTTTTGGCTCCATCAAGAGAAAACAGGGAAGTAGCTAAGCTCTGTTTGTTTTTATATCCCTCTTTTCATGAGACTATTCCTCTTTGAATGTACTCCACATGACTCCAACACTCTGCCAGTTTTAGTGGAGAATGGGAGGCGAGATACTGTAAATGCAGCATATTTGCTCTCAATATTTTTGTACAAGACACCTGTCAAAGGCCAGTCTTTTCACAAGTCTAAGTTGTTTAAGTGTTTGGTCCCTCAAGTCTTAGTCCATTAACTAATTAATTCTGTGTGATGCATACTTCCAGATTTGCTCTGCAGCACATGTTCCTTTGTTTGACTGGCCTGGGAACTTTGAAATGAAGAGTTTGTGAAGAGTGAAACTAAAACAAAATGTTAGATGGCAACACAATGTTTAGTTGGAAGTTGAAGTTTTTCTTGAAGTTGGCTTAGCGGGTAGAGTGGTGGTCCTGCAACCCAAGGGTCGCCGGTTCATTCCTGGCCCTGGGAGCTCATGTCAAGGTGTTCCTGAGCAAGACACCGAACCCCTAATTGCTCCTGATGGGTTGTGGTTGAGCGCCTTGCATGGCGGCTTCCGCCATCAGTGCGTAAATGTGACACACAAGTAAAGTGCCTTGGGGAAAGGCGCTATATAAGTACAGACCATTTACCATAAAGAAAAGGAAATACTAGAGAAAGTCAGTGGGCAATTTGGTTTTTTTGTGTGGTTTTAAGAGTGAAATTGTCATGAAACTTTATCATCACCTGACTCTGAATTGACAGCTATATCTGATGTCATTACAAACTTTCAAAGATAGATACAATGAATTATTACTGCAGGTGATATTTTCTGCCCTCATCTTCCTATCGCAAAAAAACAACAACAAATAAATAAAAATGTGGTGCTGCATTGTTGACTGCACATACCTTCAAGGATTACAAGCTGTTTTTTATGGTAAGTTTAATACTGTAAGAACCTCAGATCACATCTTGAAAGTCCCAAATTAGGGCTGTAATGACTACAAGTTTGTAAAACTTATTGGAGCCACAACTGTTGTGTAAATTTTCATTTTTCATGATGAAATGTGCATAAACTGAATGTTTGATAAGTGCTTAACAAAAACAACAATAGTGCTGACATCAAGCTGCAAATCTTGATTTCTTGTCCATAAATTCATCTCGCCAATGCCCTCTTCCACCCTGTCCATAACCCATGGTACACACCACTGGCTAAACTATCATCCCAGACTTTTTCATACGACATGCAGCTAAATCTCTCCAGCTGTCGGTTGCACATCTGGGTAACCAACCCTTGCTCCTCTTCTGGTGGAAGATCAATCAGGGCCACAGCGTTCCATTTAGAATAGCAGTAACTAAATAAACCTCTTCAACTGGAAAGAGAGATTTGGTGCTTTACAATGCTGCTGGGCAGTGACTGCTCCAGAAATGCACATAATCGATGTCACTTGCATCAGAAGAGTCCTGAATGTGGAGTTTTAAGGTTGGAAAGTCACGTAATAAGTCTTTAAAGTCTTAGTTTTGGTCTACTAAGACAACTGAAGCATAACTCTTCCCCCTTGGACTCTACAAGTGGTAAACACACTCATCATCACACTTTCAACATGTTTTATTTCAATGCCAGAACCATAGGACTTTGTAGTTACACACATACATCTTTAATCCCTTCATCTCTCCTCCTCTTCCTCGCATCCGACTGCTAGCATTCTCCACAGTGACAGAGATGTAGCTTCCAGATCTCTCCCGTCACCTCTGATTAAGGCCGCCATGGACAAGACACACCTGTACAGCTGATGGGAAACAATGCTGGTGCTTCTTCCTCGAGATTGATTTTCTCCATTAAAACGGTCCCTTTGTCTAAAAACCCTGCAACCTCTTTGTTATGCTAAAAAGAAGATGGAAGATTTCCAATTCAATTTGGGCTGAGCCGAGTGCCGGTCAGCTATTTGGGCCTCCATTGTCCTGGCTGAGCCCATTGGGACAAAGCTAGCATCTCCCAAACGCCAATTAAACTGGACAGAGAGACAGACGGGGATAATTGACAGGCAGGAGAAAGGCGGTCTTCCTACTCTCTGTGTCTCCATTGGAAAAGGAAATCATAGAAACAGTAATGGAGAGGAGGGGAAGTGAGGGATGAGTGGCAGAACAAGGAGAAGAGCAACAACCTGTAATATATAGCACAAGGCCTTTTATTGTATTGCATACATACATTTGCTGAATTTTAGATGCTGTAGTCTTGTGGCTTTGTTCTACATTACTGTTCACTCAACCATGTTTTTTAATCAATATTAGAACAAAAGCAAATTTTTGGGGTGATTTTTGAGTTGATTAAGAATTTCAACTTTGGGACTAGCTTTTTATTTATTTATTTATTTTTTTTTTGCATCGTCTCAAGAAAAGGTACTAATTTATCCTCTAATCTGGATTGCATAACACGATTTGG
Source organism: Rhadinocentrus ornatus (assembly GCA_037177495.1). Taxonomy (NCBI): domain Eukaryota; kingdom Metazoa; phylum Chordata; class Actinopteri; order Atheriniformes; family Melanotaeniidae; genus Rhadinocentrus; species Rhadinocentrus ornatus. Next base: position 11,035,621 of record JBAMHW010000027.1, read on the forward strand.
ACACATTCAGAAATATTCTTAGTATAAATCTCTTGATGCGCGTTAGAAACCAAGTAAACCAGTTTGATGAACCAGCTTTGTCCACAGTGGTTCATCTAGGTCGCCAGTCCAAGGACTTGAATCTGTTGTCTGCAGCCCTAAGTCCACTTTTAAGTGTAATGAACTTAAAAGAACTTTTATTCAAACTTTATTTTATCTGGATAAAACAAAATAGCTTGGCTATCTTACTAGTGAACCTTCTGGCCAACAGGGCACACAGCTGCGCATATTCTTTGCGTCCTTGCCGGTTGGCCTCAGTACAGACCTTATGAGGGTATTTCTGTAGCAAATCCTAACTAAGTGGTGTGCTTGTAGTTGTTGTTGTTGTTCTGGTTGTTGTTGTTCTGGTAGTAATGCCATGATATTACCACAGGGGCACTAAAATGAACGCACTCATCCATTTTTCTCTGTTCATTAAAATAACTGGCTATCTGCCAGCATGCTAATTTTCAGCTGCCTCAAAACTAATCAGTGTCAAGTTTAGGGAGCGCCGATCATGTGGACAATAACAGGATGTGGGTATCTCGTGAGTTATTTTAGTGTTCTTGTATGAAGAGCAATGTGAAACCCTGCTGGAGACTATAGAGACTTGCATTTTAACAGTGAATCTCATAACTATTAATGGAACATGTAATTATCTAAAAATCCACTTTATAAATCTGATGTGGGATTATACATAACTAATGTGCCGCACCACAGGTCCTTTATCTCATATTACAGACTACATGCATGTAGTTTTTACACAGCTATGTTTTCTTTCATTTAGTGAAACATTTTGTCAAATGAGGTTTTTCTTCCACATTTAAATGTGAGAAGGGAAGACTCCGTTTCATGAGAACTGCTGTCATGTATAAACTGTGAGCTGAGAAGCTTGATTTGAGTCTGAAAAGGTTGGAAGTTTTTCTTTCAAATGATAGACACAAAGACATGCAATTCCCACTCTGATTTCACCACAGAGTCGTGTGAAGTTGCACAATACCTGAACCACATTAAAACTCGGCTGCAAAGCTGCTGCATTTTCTTGAAATAATTTTGCCTATATCTTACCTCTTGATAAAATAAACCCCCAAATATGGTTTTCACATAATTGTGCATTATCTGTTTTTTGTAATAAAACAGGATGGAAATTAATATGGGTTTTAAGTAGAGAGAAAAAACATTTTGTATGTGCAGCCCACTCCTTCACAACTGGAAGAACTCAGCATTTTGCTGCTTGTAGTAAAAGCATCCTTTCTTCAAATTTTCATCTCCAGCCCTCTTTTTTCTAATATTACCACTCTGTTTCTTCCTTCCTCTAATTGTAATGTCTCCTGCTTGTTCCCTCTCTTTCCTCCTCTCTCTTCTGGCTTGTGACAGACGGCCTAATAGGATTTAATAAGCCCCATTTGCATGTCAGCCTTTTAGATTTTCTGTAAGAAAGAAAGGTGATGGGAGGGATAGGGGGTGGATGGGGGAGGGAAGAAAGGAGGAATGGTGTAAAGGAGGAGAAAAAGGAAAGAACAGAAGGATGGGGGCATGACGATAGACGATTGGTTTGAAGACTTGTTTCTTTTTTATTAAAGTAGAAAATTATCACCCCAAAGGGTTTAAGGAAATGCCACATTGTCTTTCTTATAAAAATATAAAACTAGGCATTCAGTCTAATATGATGATTATTAATTACGAAATTCCAAATCGCATATAAGCAGATGATTCATTTCACTGTGTTATGGTGGTAATGATGATTCTTTATAACTTCAGTAGCAGAGGTGAGGAAAAAGGGGAAATTCAGTGAGAACCTACAGCTTCATGTCACTTCTACCAAGTGGCTTTTGTGCTGTTGTTTGGATGTTGTCGGTTAGAGCAAAAGTAAAGAACATGGCGATCACGTTGATTCGCTCGCTATTACTTGACAATCAAACGTCATCATGTTGGAAGAGCTTATTGTTCTCACCAAAGTCCAATGACCAATTGCCATTTTTCAATTACCTCCACTTATAAGAGCTTTTGTTCAGATGCTGGAAACTGTGTTTTGTGTTTGTCTTATTTAGGCAAAGGGAGAAGTAGTAACTATTGTTTATGCTACACAAGGCCAGCAGAAGAAACTGATTTAGTACCGTCAACTACAAAGTCAGACTGCTAAAGCAAACTCTACTGAATATTGGCAGATTTTTATATATAACAAAGGCCAATTTGTCATCCATCTGAATTTGACTCTTGTTTTTATCTCTTGCTTTTTCTCACTTCCTTTGAAAAATGTCTTCTTGCATTTCTTTGCTGAATCAGCCATGGTGTCGGTTCATAACAACCAGTGTGTTGATATTCTTTAAATTTGACATGGAAATATGTGTTTCTGAGGCCTAAATGTATTTAATAATGGAATTACTTGAATGAAACGAATCAGAAGGACTAAATAATAATTGTATTGATTTGGTATTTCTTGTCATAATTTGAATCTTAATGGACAAATAAAGAAAAGCTGTCTTTTCAAATTTAGTTACTAACAACAAAGTTCAATTAACTTGTAATCTTCCATCCCCCCCATCCAAAAAAATAAATAAATAAAATAAAGTCATATTAATCATATTTACATTGTATTGGTTACTCTGGCCCTAATGCAGATAGAAATGCAAACCTCAGGATGTGATTTTTATGTGTGTGACTTAAAGACTGTCGTTCTCTATGGATTATAAAAGGTCCAGCCAAAAACCACAAGTATGCACATCTCCACACCCTCACACACACTCGGTAATCCCCATGTTGGTAGCTGATGTTTATTGCCGTGTAATAGGATCAGGATGAGGCAGCGTTAGTATCAGAGCAAACATCTCGCACTCTCTCTGTCACACACACACACACACTGTCACTGATCAAACATAGCCCAGGAAACACTGTGATCCAAGAGAGATGAGAGGGCTAATCCTTTTAGCCCTCTAAGAAGACTCTCCTCCTCTTCTTTCTTTCTCTTCTAGGCTCGCTTCCTCAGTCATTCGTTGTCTTTGACTATCTGCCGTCTTTCTTTCTCTCTCTTTGCTTGACAACATTGTTTTCCTCTGTGCTACTTCTCCTGACAAGGACAAGGCTAGGGAAAGAGGGAGGTCGCTAACAGAGCTAAATATACATACCAATGTGTATATCTATGCATTGAGAGATTAGGCCTGATAAATCCTCCTTATAACCAAACCAGCCTCCCTCCTACACTCTGCATCCATCTCTCTGTAAACGCTCCTTCAGGTCTATACTCTGGTGTTCATCACATACTAAAATTTTTAATTCAAGATGTTTAAGTGCCTTGGTTTGGGCTGATTTAAGCTGTTTTAGGAGTGAAGTCTCTCAGTTGGAATGTGTTGCTTGACTTCTGTATGCCAGAGCTTCCCATGATACAGGTGTGTCATGTCCCTGCTTCCCATTCGGTCTCTTTTCAAAGATTTGGCCATAGCATTGTTGTTGTGCTTAAAGTCAAAGTATGCTAGTTTCTCACCAAAAATATTGTCACAGAGGCATTTTGTGGAGCTTCTTTCATACCATAGAAGAATAGCCATCATAGTAATTCAGTTTAAAAACCAGTGAGTGGAGGGTTCTGTCTGGTAGGGTGCTGCTCTTCAGCTGCCCAGTTTCAGGTAAAGGATCCTTCATTATCATCACTACATCGGACTACATTGATTCAATGATGAACGATCCAACAGGATTGAAAATAGTGATACAGAAATCGTTTGGAAGAAAGCATCCAAGGAAAAAATATTTGGAATTGTTTACACCTGTTCTAAGTTTGTGATATTGGCAAACACTGAATTGCTTTTCACTGAATCAATATATTGTTTGTGATCAATTCACTGTCAGTCGCCTGTGATGATGCCTCTTTCAAAAGATGAAGTGTTCTGGGAGAAGCACAAGGGAAATTCAACCTGCCGTCTAATATTCCTAGTTAACAGCTATCTGTGTGTATTGTTCCTTGCTAGAACTGCTTCTATATATTTCATTTCAGATATATGTTAGCTATGAGGTAGGTATCATATACTTTTGTTGGCCTCAGAAGTAAACAAGACTTGCTGTGGACTTCATCATCTAGAGGAACTGAAAAATATAATCTTTGATTGATCTTAAGCTCATCAACTCATCAGAAAATATGACCACTTGCAACCTAATTAGTCTCTGTAATAAACCTTAAGGTTTACAAATATTTGTTCAAATCCATTGGCTTGTAAATATGGTGCATTGTCACAGTTATTGAAATTCATGCAGGTACCCTTGGAAAATGGCTAAAACAAAACACATTTCTGTCATATTTTGTCAGGCATTGTGTGGTGCACACTAAAATTGCACAGCATGTGAGAGCCTTCAAGCTGCAGCTGCATCCAACCAAAATTTCCCTCTTGTCATTCCTGCTGCCATGACTTTTCATGTCATGAAAATCCGGCAAAAAACAAGACTTGACTTTTTAAAATCTGTTTACTTCATTGCATGAACTCTTTTGGATCATTTTTTGGGTGAAGGTAATATAAGACAAGGGACTGCTTTGGCAGGAAAAGTGTGCTGTGGGCCCGCTGTGAATGAATGAATAAAACAGATACTGGGTCGTCACCCCCTATAAAAAAAACAAAAAAAAAAAAAAAAAAACAGGTAATGGGTAATATAGTTTATATTAAGAGCAATATATATAATATAATATAATATATTAATATCTCTGTAACAAAATCTTATATCTAGACTTTTATCAGAATTAAGGGTCTTAATTAATGGTCGTCTTCCTCTGTTATACGTTAACCCACAATGGCTATGCTCAGTTGTGTAGCCGTGCCTCTGAGTACATATATTTGACAAAATGACAGTGCATATTGCATTTATAGATTCATGTTAATTGGAGCATGGGCAAACAGAAAATGCACGTGACTGTGTGCTTGTCTTCAAACAGAGCTGTGAGTACTTAATGAATTTACTTTGCTCTGATTGAAAATTAATTAAAACAGCCTCAAACAGACAGCCGCCCACAGAGAACCACCGGCAGCACACTGACAGACAGATTACTGCTTTGAGGAAGTCAGAAAGGAGGGAGGAAGAGTTTATAACTATCTGATGCACTTCATACGACCCTGCATGTCATGGAATATAACACAGCAACCTTACCATCGTCACTGGTGTAATTTTGAATTCCACCCTCTGTCCCAGACTAAGCTAGCTGTGGCAATAATAAGAGAGTAAACGAATGGCCTCATGTCATTCAGTGTTTTTATAAAGCAAAATCTACTAGCAGACAAATCCTTAAATCCATATTTGAGTTTTCTGTGTGCATTTTTGAGACATGAAATAAGCACTGCAGAGACTTCACTGCCTTTTGGACTCACTGGCCCTCAGTCCACTTTTTTACTGTACTAGACACATAACCCTCTTCTGCTTTTAGCAAAGGTCTGCGATCCCTTGGAAAATTGAACAATTACCAATAGTTTTTTTAGGCAATTTTAGTTAACTGCCTTGTAATCTCTGTTTAGGAGCTGCAAAACAGACCAGGTAGAGCCAATTTATGTCCCCTGGTTTGCAGACGAATGATTTAGACAATTAATAATATATTAATACAAATATCTTTCTTTGAAATAATAAAAACAATAATGGTGTAGAGTTCTTTCTGAATAATACTGTACGATGTACAGTAAATCTATGGAAAAGATGTTTAATGCATATTAAGCTGTTAATGTGACATGACTGAACAAAAGTATTTGATTAATCTATGAGACAGCTAGAAGCTGAACAAATGCCAGTGAACGATTACCTACCAGCCCCCCTAGGGAATGTCTTGAGGACAAAAGGCATAGTGAAATGAAGCGCACTGTGTCTTCATAGACAAACAACAGACCCATCAATAATGACAGTTATGGTGTTAAACGAATTCATCAGCAGCAAATTCACGTCGGTCCTACAGATTTTTTTCCCTCTCATTTCTATAACACTCAGGTTTTCTGCTAGTGGTCTGATGCCACAGTTTGACATATTTCAGTGCAGCAGAAAAAACAGGATAACTTGGTTAGCTTACATCCAGTTTATTCTTACTGCCAGGTGTCTCCAACTCCAGTCCTCATGAGCTACTGTCCTGCGGGTTTTAGATGTCTCCTACTACAACACACCTCTGCACAAGCCTGTTAATGACCCAGTGATTTGTTTCAGGTGTGTTTCATTAGGGTAGAATCCAAAACCCGAAGGACAGTAGCTCACGAGGACCGGAGTTGGAGATCCCTGGTTTAAGCAGTCAATAATACTAAATACCATCAACAAGAATACTCACCTTTAAGACAATTCATACAAAGTAATAATTAATTAAAAAAAAAAAAAGCTAAAACAAACAAGCAAAAAAAACCAACAAACATTTGAGATACATTGTATAAAGCATGGCTGCATCTTCCAACCTTTTTTTTGTCAACACTGAAGACACAATCATCTTATTGGAAGAAACAAATAGTTTTAAATCAGTCAGCAAACCAAATGGAGGCTTGTTATTTACACCCACTTTGAGCTTAACAGGGTAGGTGCTCACCTGAGCTGTGAAAAGTTACCTGAAGGTCCCTAAACTCATTGTAGTCTAAATAATTTCCATTTGATTAGAGCAGGATTATTGTTAATAATTTGACACATCTCAAGTTGCATCTCAATGTCCTGCATTGTCAAGATACTATAAAACAGCATTGCTTTTTTTCTTTATTATTGATGAATGCAGTCAGATAAGTCTGAAATCCCATATTTAGTCGATTAAAAAATCTTAAAGTCTTCAAGATGATGTACTGCATCTTTTAATTAGTAATGTTAAAATACTTTACTACTTACTACTGTAAGTTACATAGAAGTCAGTCACCTCTGTAGCTCATAAATCACTGGTAAATGCTGCTGGATTAGCATTACTTTCCACAGTCTTTGCCTAGGCCTTAGTTTAGCTGCAGAGTGCAGCATTTTCTATGATGAGAAGTTTGCGATGATAACAAATTATTCCACAGCTCCATGGTCTAAAATAACTGAATAAACTTAAAGCCCTACACAGTCAAATAGTTATGTTAACATGGCTAATGAGTGCTAAGAAGAAACATGAACGTTAACACTGAATTATGACAAGTTTAGTTGGTTGAGGAAGATTATGTGATATTTTGACAAATTCTGAAGCAGCTAATAACAATTTTTAGATGTTCTGCAGAAAGTGAGTTGTATTCTTATAGAAAGAGCTGGACCCCAACTGTTGATGCCTCTGAGCTCTCTGGTTTAGGAAGTGTCAATAGGCCCAACTCCCTAATGCAGACGGTGATGTTAAAGTCTAACTGATGCACATTTTAAACAAGTCCTAATTAGAGCACGGCTGGTAATAATTGGGCAGGCGGTCTGAGTACTAATTAGCGTATAAAAAAAAAGAAATCCATTTTGTGTGTGTGTGTGCTACCATGTGAATGAATGATCTCTACAGGGGGGCTGATGAAGCCCATATTTTCAAGAAGCAGACAGAGAGAGAGAGAGTGAAGCAGAGAGACGGAGAGAAAGGAGTAAATCTCCACCATCCTTCACTCTTTTGTCATGGAGTATGGTTTGGAGGCAGCCTTTGCTGCGTGGAGAAGACTGGGAGGGAGGGCAGGTGTTTGTTTTGTGTGAGAGCTGAACTTACTCCTAACAAGACTATTTGATTTTGTAGCTTCTCTTTTACCATGCTGTCTCCCCTCACACACACTCCCTTTTTCCTTTTACTGTCTGCCTCTCATTGTTTATGTTGGGAGGCGTCTAGAAAACGACGAAAGGGTTTCCCACCTGCTGCTGAGACACATAAGCAAATTCAAGTGACTTGTTTGCCCCTCCTGGTCTGTTCCTGCCGTTGTCTGTTCAATGTTTACTATGCTTTTTTTTCCCTTTCTTTTATTGATCTTATGACCTGTCTGGTTTCATTAACAAAACTAAGATATCACTTCAATAAATGTTTAATATTTACCTGGTACATTTTCTGCGCTGCATTGGTCTGTGATTAGAAACCCAGATTTTGCGTGGACATATTTTACAGATATGTACAGAAAAACTTGTTCTTACTTCTCGTCATTAACATTTTGTTTTTCAATCAGGCTCTGATTGCTGCTCTTAACATTTTCTACATATTCATAAGAACAAAGACCTGATCATTACATCTGTACTGATATAAATGGGATGGATTAGAAATGTCTTGTCTAGTCCCTAGTTCTAGAGATGTTTCATCAACTTGTCTATAAGTTAGATAGTACTCAATACGGTCAAACTTGCCGTCTTTAGGTATACAGATTAAAGCACAAGCAGCCCGTTCTTAGCCGATTATCAAACATCAGGGCAGGGTTATGTCCCCTTATACTGACAAAAAATATTAACATTTTTTTTATTTCCCAGATCAAAATGCTTCCAAACAGCTAGTTAAATACAGCCAGGTATTAGGCAAGGCAAGGCAGTTTATTTGTATAACACATTTCATGTACAGGATAATTCAAAGTGCTTTACATAAAACAAAAGCATTACAGATATTAAGAAATAGTAAAAGATCTCTTAGTCCTGGTTAAAACTCCAGCAGCAGCATTTTGGATGAGCTGCAGATGTTGATGCTCTCTTAGGAAGCCCTGTTAAAAGACCATTACAGTAATCAAGTCTACTGGAGATGAATGCATGGATGAGTTTCTCTTGGTCTTTCTGGGAGACTAAACTTTTAATTCTGATGTCTGATGTTTCTGAGCTGGTAAAAAGCTTCTTAGTGACAGCTTTGATGTGGCTGCTGAAAGTCAGATCTGATTCTATCAACACTCCAAGGTTACGAACTTGGTTGGTGATTTTAAGAGCCCGAGTCTCCAGGTGTTTACCAATGCTGACCCTCTTCTCTATGCTACCAAACAGAATAATCTTAGTTTTGTCTTTAGAAAATTCTCCCTCATCCAGGTGTTTATTTGCTCCAGACACTGACATAGTAAGTCTATTGGGCTGCAGTCGCACCTGCATAACTCTGATAATTAATGCTAAAGTTCAGTAATATTTGACCCAAAGGGAGCATATACAAGTTGAACAGAAGAGGTCCAAGGACTGACCCCTGGAGGACTCCACAAGTCATGGCTACTCCTCAGATTCATAGCTGCAGATCGTAACAAAAGAACTCCGGCCTTCTAAATAGGACCTGAACCAGTTATTAGACATGTTAAAATTGCTGCCATTTTTAACTGAACATTTTTTTAATGTCAAATTGCACATTGATATAAAGATAGATCTGTTCTCATACTTTTTCGAGTCAGACACCATTTTGATCAAATTCTGTACCATAGAATGAATTGATGTCCTTGAATACAAATATAGGTTTTGCCTATGAGGTGTTGAAATGCTATATAAAATAGTTTTTGGTATTTAAGAAAAAAATAACGGAGATTGTGTGCACAAGTTTCCTATTCATCCACACACTGTTTAAATTCATCTCCTATCTAATATCAATATTAACATGTACCTTATCAATACCCCTGTGCAACTATTTCCCCTTGTTAACTGTTGTGCTGTTTAAAATGGCTCCTACATCTCTAATGATGAAATATCTTGCACAACTGAGTATTCATGAAACAGAAGGACAAAGAGTCGCTCACATATATGAGAGCAGGCAGGCTGAGTGTGGGCAAAGAATCTGCTTTGTGCCTCAATCTGTGGCTATTATGGTCTGGTCTGAACTTGGCCTCATCCACTTAGAAACATCAGTTTGCATTAAGAAAACTGACGACTTTGTCACTGGTTTCTGTGATGTATGATGGCATTTGAAACAGTTGGCAGAGTAGCCTTAACCTAAAAAATTTATAATATATTGAAAGAAAAGTTGATGGTACTAATTTAAAATTGCAATTCTGGTAACGAACTGCAAAATGAGAGGTTTTTATGTCTGTGTGAGAATCGCTGTGTTAGTTTGTGGAGCTTTTAACTTCATCAGATTTTTCCCTCCTTTTATTTATCAGTAACTTTCAGCTGGCCCTGCTTCCCCCCTGAACAGCACTGTGTCCAGGCGATCTGCTGCTCCACTTCTGTTCACTTTGTTCAACCGTTTGCTTTCCTGAAGCTATAATACATTAAACTCCATTTTTCTTTGTTTCTTTTCAGATAATGGCTGTACCTCCCACCTATGTTGACCTTGGAAAGTCTGCCAGGGACATTTTTACAAAGGGATATGGTAAGCACCAAATAGCCATTTCATCAGCTTTGATTTCCAATGAAACGACCATGACATGTAGCCCACAGTAACGGTTATCATGCCAGTGATTCTTAGATTGGCCAATATGTTTAAAAATCACCTTTTTTTTTGTCATCATGAAGCTGTAACTCAAACAATGGTTTATTACGTCAGTATTGCAGAGGGAGACATACTTTATAAAGTGTCTGTTTTTCTACTTTTACTCATTCAACCTACTCACTTTATTGTTTTCTTAAAGTTTCAAGTTATTTATTTTTCATTTTTCACATGGCCATACGCGATAATCGTGAAATACAGTCGTACATGCATCCGAGACTTTGCACACCTATTTACCAACGGTAAAAAAACCCAAAAAACAACAGTAATAAATTTAAAAGACATAATGAATATAAATAAAAACTTTCTGTCATGTGAAGAAATATATCAAGCACACATCACCTGATTCAAACCAACCACTAGCTGAACATATGCTGAGGTTTATTACAGCCTCTTCAGTAAGAATGTTCTTGGGCTGTGTATTTGTGTATACACACAGCTGCTCCCTGGTGGTTAAAGACTGATGTCCTGTTGGTATCTGGGGAATTCACAGGTCTTTCAGCACTCTGATCTATAGGCACCATAGTGTCTGTTTCACAACCTACTGAATAGTGGCTTTGATTTGTTACTATGGATTTAAATTCAGGCTTAAAGGGAATTTTCAATCTGGACGTATTTTTGCTTGATCAATGCAATCTGACCCATACTGAAATCAGCAAATAACTGAAAATGTGATGTCTGGTTATTTAAAAGTGCTCTGTTTAGATCCTTTAAAAACTGCTGTAGTGAAAGATCATGAAAAGTGGTGACATGCCTTTTCTCAGCAACCTTCATGGCCATTTGTGTACAGATTTCTGAATTTATAAATTGAACCAAACACATAATTTCCAGTGGTTTTAAAGCCCAGGTCCTACGTTTTGGAGGCAGTGGCGATTCAGAGTTAATCCTTACTTTTTTAAGTGGAAACAGTCCCACTGCTTCCCTTACATGTGGATGTTGTAATGAGGCTGCAGAATTCAAACCTCAGAGGATGGTCACTGTGTGCAGGTGGAGGAGAGAAGTGAATCTCTGTTCGTGTACTTCATCAGGAATATTGAGTGCAGTTCTGAGCAGTTTATCTAAAAGTAATAGAGTATTTTGTTTCTGACAAGGGTTTTATTTTGATGGGCAGTCTTGAGTTAAAAGTTATTGGACTCAAACAAGCTGGGAGCTCGTTGGATTTCTGATCAATGCACTCTTCAGACATGATAAATAAATGGGTATTTCACAGATATGAATAAACAATTTGACTCAGGTGCTTTATGTATTTATAGCACTCACCGTCAGGGTAGCACTTACAGTGCTTATTCTTGAAGTGGGTACTTTTGTAAATAAGGTCAAGGTTTTAGAAGCCTGTATCACTTCGGTAAAGTGTTTCCGTGGTTTGGATTGTTTTTCCATTCATACATTACTTTGACGCCGTCTGTTTCAGGCTTTGGGCTCATCAAGCTGGACTTGAAGACAAAGTCTGAGAGTGGACTGGTAAGTCGTCGCCAGTCATTATCAGATTATCAGAGCTGCCAGTTCAGATTTGAGGAGTCCTATCGTAGCCTAAGAAGCTCCTGGCTGAAAGTAAAGTGACTTCGTATCTGATCTGCCAAAGGTTATCAGGAATCCTTGGCCTCTGATGAAAAAAATAAAAACATTCTGTGCCATAAACAGTTTAATGTATAATAAAAAAAAAGGTTTAATTGATTTTGCTAATCCCCCTCAGGAGTTTGGATTAAGTGTGTTTATGTATCAAGAAAGATTAAATCACCCAAATGCTTATAAAACCTAATTTTAAAGAAAATACCTCTAGCAGGAAATTAATACATTAACATGAGAAGGTTTTATCCTAAACAGGTTGTGGCTAGTTGACATTTCTGTATAACCGTGACTGATTTTCCTCATTTGCAGGAGTTCACCAGCACTGGCTCTGCCAACACTGAGACCAGCAAGGTCGCTGGGTCGTTGGAAACTAAATACAAATGGGAGGAGCACGGACTGACCTTCACAGAGAAGTGGAACACGGATAACACCCTGGGGACTGAGATTACTCTGGAGGACCAGGTGCAGTGGTGTGAAGAATAAAACTGGAAATTGTACTTTAAAAGAATAATTGATATTTATTAAAAAGACTTGAGGTTTAGTTTCATGAAGAATTTTAGAAAGGTAATTGAAAAATAAGTCTGAAGGGGTTTTATTGTAATTTGTAAGGAAATATAATGGATATATTCCTTTTCATTCCCTGTTGTTTCCACAGTTGGCTAAGGGCCTGAAGCTTACATTTGATTCCTCCTTCTCTCCAAATACTGGGTAAGGACAGCAGGGTGGGACTATTGAAAATTCAGAGACTGTCAGAAACTTTGCCACAACTTTTAACTAATGTTTTAGTAAATGTGTCCAGCACTCGTTTTTGATAAACCACATGCCTCCTTGTTTTAGAGCCACAGGAGTGTGACATTTCTTGCTGTGGAATGACATTAACAGCCTGTTTCTTCTCCCCAACATTCTGCCAGCAAGAAAGGTGGAAAGATCAAAACAGGCTACAAGTGTGAACACATCAACCTTGGCTGTGACGTTCACTACGACATCAACGGTACAACCATCCACGGTGCGGCCGTGGTGGGCTACGAGGGCTGGCTTGCTGGCTACCAGACGACCTTCGAGGCCGGCAGGAACAAAGTCACTCAGAGCAACTTTGCAGTTGGATTCAAGACTGATGAGTTCCAGCTCCACACGAATGTGTAAGATGGACTTTTGTTACTGGTTTCTGTTCTATGTTCACAGAGGCTGTTCAGAGCATTTTTTTGGAAACTTAGTTTTAGTATAAAAAGGAAGATGAGGTTGGGGAAAATTGTGCACCCAACATTGAGCATGCATGTAATGTTCATGTAATTTCCTTATATTCTGTTCTTGTTTCATTTCTGTGCTTCCAATTTGCAATTTATGCTTCTATATTAACACCTAATGAAACTCAGTTTCCTTGCTCATATCTGACTACTTTTTTTTATTGTTGTTTGGCTTTCTTCCATTCACCTAAGTGCAACTTAGTTATTTATATACCCAGGTGATGGGATTTACTGTGTAAGTGAGATGGAGTGGCTGGCAAGCTCAGGTAGTCTCAGACAGTGAGCGTGAGGGACAGACACTGCTCTGTGTTAGGCTTGTTCCCGCTGTTTCCCCTGGCAAAGCCTGTCTGTTCCAGTCTGCAGCCAGCGTGGTTATGTGAGGTCAGACAAAGGTTAATCAGTGACAGTGAACCTCGGCTGGGTGTGCCGTCACTGGTGTGAGATTAACAGACATGCAAGATTTTAGCAGATACCAAGTGTTCCTTATTTTCACAGAAATGATGGCACCGAGTTTGGTGGTTCAATCTACCAGAAGGTGAATGATCAGCTGGAGACGGCAGTGAACCTGGCCTGGACCGCTGGGAACAGCAACACCCGCTTCGGCATCGCTGCCAAGTATCAGATTGACCCTGATGCATCTTTCTCTGTAAGTGCTCTATTTTGACTTGGTAGTAGACCAAAACCAGATTTTTATGATGCTTTTCTGAGAGATTTCTAAGTTGGACTAACACAGCCAGATAGTGTTGAGGGCTAAAACACCCTGGCGTGTACACACTCAACTAAACTCAACCTGACTTGGGTGCTTCCAGTATCAGTATAGAAGGTAGAGAGCATCTTTTTGTAAAAGCAGTGAAGCGCTTGGACAATCTACAGAGCTAATAATAATAATGGATTAGATCTATATCACACTTTTCAGTTGACGGCAGTCAAAGCCATTTTTCATTCACTCCACATTCACACTTGGTGGTGGTAAGCTTCTTGGGACAATCTGACGGAAACGTACACTACCGACACTCGAGGTCGCAGTGACAGATTGACTGGGGTGAAGCAGGATTTGAACCACCAACCTTCTGGTAATTGGACAAACTGAGCTACCACCTCAGCCACTGCTGCCCCAGTCTAACATGCCCCAGGCAATAACTGGATTCCCCTATACAAGTACCATGGTCCAGTTAAAGAGCCAGGTTGAACTCCCATCGTAACTCGGCTTGGCATGAGGATTTTAACTTCCTTCAGCTTGACACCTTGTGTCCACTGCTGATTCGTAACAGCTTCATAGAGAAATTCTTACAAAACTCTGCTCAGTCAGCACTTTGATGTCTAGGTGACGGTCTTTGCTGAAAGATCTGACCAACATGACAAGATGGCTGTATGTATGTCCATATACGTGACTTTGTGTGCATGTGTGTGTGATAATTGGATTAGGAGAAACTCATTGAAGCCACAATAGCTAATGGGAGACTGTCTGTTACAGAAAGGCTCGGCTAACTTAGGCCTGTCTATCACATTACTTCTTAAATCCCTCTCACAGCAGAGCCAGTTACAGTGACTGCTTCTTAGTATAGTTTGTTGAAGATATATTTATTCGAACTTTGACACAATTTATTATTATTATATAATTACTGAATAATATTTAGCTTTAATTGGAGGGAATGGCTTTTAAATGTGAACTTTGGGAACTACAGGTTTAGTAGCAGTGTTACATGGACTTTTTTCCCTTTGTAAATTCGATTAAAACCCTGTTTCGCTATCAGATGTGTTTTTTTTCCCAGGATGTGAAAAATCTGGAGTTGACTTGTGAAACATTTGTGTGACATTATGAGGAGCAATCAGCTTCAGAAGGGAAAACAAAAATGGGAAAAGAATTTGAAACAAAAAAATCATTAAGGCTCAAAATGGCTGATCTGACACAATGTTCAGATGGCGTGTTATTGTTTTCAGTGGCTCTGATGCATCTGTGTTTGTTGTTTATTGATGATGACATAGCAGCCAAATTACTTCCTAAGTCTTCCTAAGCCGAAGTTGACAAGATGTCGCTTCAAAGTACAAAAATACTGTTTAATCACCCAAAATGCACCATAAACACAGCCCAGAAAGTAAGGAAGCCAAAAACTCTTCAATAGCTGGGTTTATGTCCCAGGATCATCCTGATTGAGCTGAAAGTGACCTAAAGACAAACTGAAGGCAGAAAGACAAACCCTGGTGTTAAGGACTGGCATAGCATCATAATGGAGGAAGTTCACTATCTGGTAAAGTCTGAGATCCAGATTTCAGGCAGGTCTTAGCTGGAAGGAGTTATTGACTTTGAATTTGTACAATAATATTTTACCGCTTAAAAATGGAGGACTAAACATAAAAGTTGAAGTTTTTAATGCTTCTAATACGAGTTAAACCGTTGAGTCTTAAAGTTTGTTTCTCTGTGGTTTCCTCAGGCTAAGGTGAACAACTCCAGCCTTGTGGGTCTGGGCTATACTCAGACACTGAAACCAGGTGAGCACAGTTTGTATTTAAAACATGACACTCGTGTGCTTGAATGAATAGAAATGCTGGCAAAGTTAACACACACCAACTTAAGTGGGAAATTTCTGTTTTTACAGGCATCAAGCTGACACTTTCTGCTCTCCTTGACGGCAAGAACATCAACGCTGGCGGCCACAAGCTTGGTCTCGGTCTCGAGTTCCAGGCGTAGAAGGAAGAGGCGGAAACTCTTCCAGTCCTCCCAGCACACGCATTCCCCCACCAAAAAATATATTTAAAGAAAATCCTGTTGATTAGCTCCCCTAAGGAAGGGGGGGAGAAGGGGGGGGGGTAGGTGGGGGGGGGGGGGGGGGGGGGGGGGGGGGGGGGGGGGGGGGGGGGGGGGGGGGGGGGGGGGGGTGGTGGGGGG
>JBAMHW010000027.1:11051720-11072760 GCA_037177495.1 Rhadinocentrus ornatus
CCCCGTATTACTTGGTAGATGGTGGTCGCTGGGGTCGGAACCGGGATAGAGGCAACCTTTGAAAACCTTAGGTGATGTTGAGAAGAGGGTCTGGTGAGGGGGGAGAGCTGCTTTGCTGTGTCCTTCGCTGTTATTTGTACACTCACGTTTGGGTTTGCCATCCCAGCAGCATGACGCAAGTGTTCACCAAGTTATCTGCATCCAGTTAGATTTGGATGCACACCATTAGGTCTGTGTCGCTCCATACAGTTCCAAAAGATTTTGAAGTTATCAATGAACTTAATCCCATGAGCGATACATGCGTTTGATAACCATGTGTTCAGGCCAAGAAGTCTACTGAAAAGTTCCATTCCTTTACCCACTGTAGGAATGGATCCTGAAATGAAAACATGGTGTTCTCCATACTGACAGTCTCTCCAACAGGAGAGAAAAGTCTTTCTTCATAATCTCAGAGCCAGTTCTTCTCCTCAAAATATCAAAAGACCCCGTGTGAACAATAATCATCATACCATCATATTAGCAGTGGGAGAGGGGGGGTTATGCTGGGGCTATAGCCCAAAGGGTCAACAAGTGACTGCAACATTGTAAAACCTGTAAATTTTTGTAAGTTCATCATATCTAATTAATCTGTTTTCAACATAATTACAAGATGCACAATTCCACTATTTTTTATGTTAGACTTCATCAGTTTTTGGTTGCTACCCAAAGAACTTGCCACTTAGTATAAAAATAGTAGGTGTTGGCTAATTTATGTGAAATAATTCTTTGTCTAAACAATGCCTCTGTAGGTCTTTGTCTTGCGTTTTATATCCCCAGTGGAAAATCTGACTATTATGCACTCTTTATTTGTCCCCAATCAGAAGTTGGACATTGCCATTAAACACACCACACTACTAAAATAAGTGTGTAGATTTTCATTAAAATGTAGTCCATTAAATGAACAGCTTATAATGTTATCCTCTAAAAACTTAAAATAGAGAGGAAATGGCCAACTGTGACACTCAGATTATGGAGCCGATGTGTGATGGAGAAATTACTACATGAGTTTTGACTAAAATAAAAGTCTGCAGAATAGCTGCAGTGTGGAGATTAAAAGACTCACAACAGTTGCAGATTTTTTTATGTACCCCCCATTGACGGCTAATGCGGAATCCAACTTGCATCTACCTGTGCTGTGTGACTCTGTCCAGACAGTAACAGACTTTTCTTGATTCTTGTCTTATTTCTTGTTATGGCTCTTTCTTTTTCTGATGTCTTCTTGCTTTTCTTTCTTGAATCACACACAGTGCATGCTCAAAATGGTGGATGTGTTAAATCTTTAAATAGTAAGGTGTGTGATAACCTGAGCTGTTCTCAGCTCTCAGGCTGTTCACGATTTTATATAATAATGTGCTTCAGGAATTCTAAGTTCTACTGGTGTCAAAAGAAGCAAACCGTGTGAAAGGGAGGGATAGAGTGAATTAAGGCTGGGCCATATGGCAAAAAATTCAAAATTTTGTGTATAATTGGATTTTGGTGTTGATCACAAAATAAACTTTGTTAATGCTGCCAGTTTCAAAGACAAGGCAAGGGTGCATGCACACCGCATTACGGCTGCACCTCAGTTTTGCTACGACCTTCGTGGCGCATCAATTCACACTGGGAGCGTATTAGGTGCGGAGCACCTGTGCATCCGCCTAGCTGGATCCACAAGATCACAAAATCACAGGAAAAATGGAGAATCTTGGGTGTGTGCGTGCACACACTCCCAGTAGCAATTGAAGATCATGCACAAGACCACTCAATGCTTTACATAAAACAAAAACAGCAAGGTGTAAAGAAAAACACATTTAAAGAAGAATTAAAACAAACTAAAAAGAATTAAATGAGAAAATAAAAAAATTAGAACAAACTAAAGATGAACAAAACATGAAATGGCAACAGAACAAGCTTAAATTATCATTAAAAATTATCATCCTGGGCTGTAACGTCGTTCAATCAAGAAACAAAGCACAGTGGGCTGATTCCTACAGCAAAAGTTTGACATAGAATGGTTGAAATAGGATTTACATATATTTTAATATGCAGTGCTGCATACAAAAAAAATATTCGATACAGCGAGACCGCAGAAGATGAACCGCAATATGGCGAGGGACCACTGTAAACAGACATGAACAGGATATATATAGTCGTCATCAAAGGAACACTAATAATGACAAGGCATCATGACATGACAAGTCACAAATGAAGGTGTTCTTTTTTTTGTTGTTTCCTGTTTAAGGTTTGCACTGTTACCCTGAGTCAAATCTGTATGCATTTTTATGCTTTCTGTGTAGTCACTGTTCTTTGGATGTTTACCAACCTACAAAGTTTGTACATTTTATTAATGTTGTTACTTACCCTTTTGTCTAGGGAAAAAGGGAACGAACATGCAAGTCGGAACACGGGGAATATAAGAAATAAAACAAATTATTTACCAGTAACCAAAGTAAATATGTACACAACTGGGTTCCAAATTTATACTACCCCCAAATAAAATTCCTTAACAATCCCAAACAAAAGTACACATAAACACAAAGCACAAACAAAACAACAAAACGAGCAATATAACTAAAAGTGTCCCAAAAAAAACTGGTCAACGGCCACAGTGGTGGAATACGGCTGAACCAAACAAAACCAAATTCAGAAACAGTTCACAATAACTCAAAATAGATCACCTCAGACAGGAATATCAGGTCTTGTCAGACTACCAAGCAAACTTAACTCTTAGTACTTAAATCTCAAAGTCCACACAGGATTTTCTAACAGCACACACAAGCGAAAGCTCCCAAACAGGCAAACTGTGTCCCTCTGTCCACAGCTGCCCCAAATGTAGGGTGATCATCTCTTTTGAATATATCCCGGCGTCCTGGTTGGACAGCCTTTCCCGGAACTAGAGTAGCCGTCGGCCAATCCGGGTGACGGAAAGGAGAAGTCCTGAGAAAATCCCGGCAGTCGGTCATTAACTCACTTAGGCCACAGGCTGGAAAACCTGAGGGCCGTAACACTCCCCTATTTAAGAACATGGCTCTCCTGGTACATGTTCCATTCACATCTCCAGGCTGAAATAATACATTTAATACACAACACGGTACATTGCACGATACATATAACGGGGTGCGTACATATTAGAGTCTGGATAAGGCATCAGCAGAAACATTAAGCAGCCCCTTCATGTGCTTTATTGCTAGCCAGTACCCCTGCACAATCAGCACCCACCGCATCAACCTCTGGTTTTTAGTGTGCATCTGAGCAAGAAATGTTAGCGGGTTGTGGTCGGTGAAGACCTGGATTGGCACACGGGAAGATCCCACATAAACCTTGAAATGCTGCAAGGCCATCAGCAAAGAGAAGGTCTCCTTCTCAATTGCAGAGTAATGAAGCTGGTGCAGGTTGAACTTATTGGAATAGTAACTGACAGGGTGATCATTCTCATCCTCTCCAGTCTGTAGTACGGCGCTGGCTCCTACGGCACCAAGATGTTTGTACTGAAGATGTCACATGCGTTTCACCAAGATCTATATAAATTGTGTGAGCCATTCTACACTCTATAAGAAGCCACTGTTATTGGAAGTATTTTATTTTTAGTATTTTGAACTGTGAACTGAGCACAGAGCCCTAAAGCTGTGCTGTGATTTTGCTGGCCAAACCTTTGAACTTGAAATTGGTGCCTCCTGGTTTTAGTCTCAGCAGGATTCGTAACTCTGACAGATTTGTGATTGAAAATTACTTTCAATACTAATTAATGGCACAGCAGCGCCAATCTGAAACAAGTTGTCTGGATTGAACATGCAGCTGTACAGCTGTTAGTCTCTAATTGAAGGTTTATTAATTAAATATGCAGTGGATTAGAGGAATTATGGGCAATTGTCCCTTAACAACCCTTAATGAGGTCTTGATTAGTGTCTTCAGCCATATCCTGTGGCTAAAATGATCCTTCAATTAGTGATGGAAAGCTCATGAAGAGAGAGCATAGCATGATGGACAGCAGGGATGAGATTTTAAAGCTGTGACTTTAACAAAAGCAGAGAAATTTTTTTTATGGAAACATTGGGTCAGCAGAACCCTTCAGTTGAATTACAAGAAATGTAATGTAGGCTCTGGGTTGCTCATTGTAGTTGTGGAGGTATATTTGAGCAACAACAATCATACACAGACCTATTATAAAAAGGTTTAAGCCAAAGACAGTCACAAAAATGAAAACAAAAAGCTGAGCAAGCAAATATGCTGCCATATAAATGCAAAATGGTGTTTGAATCCATGTTTATCTATAACATAACCGTATGTGTTGGACTCCATATTTCATGATAGACAGTGACAGGGAGATTTCCCTGGCCTCTGCTGCCTTGGCAGACAGATGATGGTTGTAGATCTCTCGTCACGTGTCCACACATACACAGGGTTTGTGCAGATAGGGAGGTGGCTGACATTTGTGGTGCCTTGGGTGAGGACATGGCCTTTTCTCCTCATTTCTTGTGGCCAATCACCCAGACTGAAAGGATAAAGAATGATAAGGCCTTTTGTTTGGCCTGACAATGTTCCACTGATACTGCCATGGGAGACTATTCAGGGTTTGTGTGTGTGTGTGTGTTACTTGGTAGTAGTTACTTGGAGTACAGTCATTGCTTCACCTGAGCCCACTGGATCCACTCACTGATGACCACCGTCCATTCACAACTGTGGCATTGGAAGTCAATTCTGTGCCATCTTTACCACTAGATGCCAGAAATCCTGACACACTGTACCTTTAAATTGCCCTCTCTGGTAACATTCCTCTATGTAAACTGAATGAAACAGAAACTACAGTAGGGTTGCTATTTATTAATAAATGTTTAAATTATTATTTATATTTATCAATTTATTCATAATCAGTTGACAGATTTAACGAAAACTGAATTTTTTTAAATCAAGTTAATCTGCTTTACTCTGCTAGTTAGCAAGTGATACATTGTTTCCTACAATTTGCATGCAGTTTGTATTGGCTAATATGTATAAAATTAATGCCTGGATTTCTTTATGATAACATCCCTATGTTTACCATTTATTTATTTAAAATAAATGATGATGAACTTGAAAGCTTATTCTTGATTTTATAGCAGTTGTGTGTGTGAGCTTTTCACTATAAAAACCACGTGCCTCTGAAAATTAAGAGACACTTAATTTCATCATCAAAAAAATGCATGGTTGACCATCATTGCTCAGACACTACATTACCCAGTGCTATCCCATATGATAAACTGGGAATATTTTATATTCTCACCACTAAATGGTTTTTAGATAGAGTCAGGTGGGAAAGGTGAAGGGAGGGGTTGGTGGTTAATTTAAGATCATATCGTTCCCAAAAAGGAGCAGGAGCCAAATGCAAGAGGATTGGTAATTTCGTCAAATTGCCAGCACTCTGAGGTCGTGCCATCAGCTGCCGAACATCTTAAAGAACTGGTGTAATATATAAAACCATCTTCATAATGTATCAAAATTGAATGGCTGGAATGCCACTTAAGGTAGTGGTGGTGTAATTGGTACTCAGCAAATCTTAATAGTATCATATATCTTGAGCTGGGCTTTTAAAAGGATCAATTGTAAGATCTCGCCTTGATCTGTTTCGCTAACACCCCCCCCCCACACACACACACACCCTCCCCTTGTCTTTTACACGTACACACACCCCTACACACACACGATAATACATTCAAGCCATCATTTCATCTTGAAATTCCCAAGCCTATAGGGACACCATAAGCTGTAATGATCCTCTGTAAATGGGTGGTTGGACTGATAACTTGTGCAAATACTACAGGCAGAAACTAATGTACTAACTTGTAATAGTGGGAATTACCTGCCTATTACAGTCTGACCCTCCAAGAGAGGAGGAGTAAAGAGCTAAAGAAAGTGTGTGTGTGTGTGTGTGTGTGTGTGTGTGTGGTGGGTGGGTGATGTTAAAGATGTAAGGAAAGCTGAGAAGGAATGTAACTTAAGGAGATTTTGTTCTGTGTGACTAAACTTTTTTTTAAGTTGACAAAACAAAAAGAATTCAATTTAATTCCTGAATTGTCCCCGGAGGGAAATTAGTTTTGCAGCCTGAACACAGACTTACAGGACAAACAGAACAAATGGCATATGTTAAAAAAGAGATTCACACAATCCAATGAATAAAATAAAATCACAGCTATGAATAAAAAGAGAGACCAGCTAGGTCACCTCTTTGCTTATTACCATTTAGGAGATGAACAGCAGTAGGGACAAACAACGCCTTAAGTCTCTTTGTCCTCCCTACAGGGGCCCTGAAAAGACGGCCCAAAGGTAGTAAGACAAATTCACTTTGGAGAGGGTGGTTCAGGCAGTTCAATATAGAATGAGCCTTCCTCACCACATTATTGTTATTGTTGCAGCTTTCACTAAACTACCCAACTGGTTCTTGTTGGCCAGATTTAAGCTCCCAAACCAATCAATAATAGCAAAAGATAACTGATCCAATTACACTTTTATAAAAGTCTTTCTTAAAAAGAATATCCTCTTTTGAACCTTTTTAAAGGTGATATTAGTGTGAGGTGCAAAACATAATATATTGTCAAGACCCACACCGAAATATTTATAGCTGTTCACCTTCTCGATGGTGGAGACTTTCTAAAATCATTGACCATATCTTTAGTTTTAGAAACATTTATTTGGAGGAAAGAGTTATCACACCAGCTTACAAATCATCCACTACCTGGCCATGTGCTGTCTCACCACTCTCGTCAGCAGATTTTAAAATATATCTGTTATTAACACTACTTCGACACTCATCAGTGTACAAAATGTATACATGTGGAGAGAGACAAAAACCCTGTGGAGAACCCATTGAAGACGAGAACACATTAGAAAATGTACCATTTACCTTTACACACCCAAAATCCAGCCAATCAAATTAGGATTAAGTTTAAAGTTATCAATAAGCATTTCAGCCAGTAAATAAGGTTTTATGGTGTTAAATACAGATGAAAAATCCAAGAACAAAACTCATGAGGATGGCATGAGGTTTGGTGCCTTAGAGAGTAACCTACTTCTAACCTACTAAGAAAGTAACCACACCATTACCAACTCTATATGCAAATTTAAACAGTAGTGTTCAACCTGGGATAAAACTTTCTTCTTAATGCTCTTTTCAAAAGATTTCATTTCAAGGGAGGTCACTGCTACAGGTCTAAAATCATTTAATACAGCAGGGGAGCTGCACTTAGGCACAGGGACAATTACAGGATGTTTCCAAATCTTGGGAACAGTGTGCAACTTTAAAGATTGCAAGAAATTGTCAGGTCCGGGCTCTTGGCCCTAGTATGCCTAAATAGGTTAGGCACCTTTTTTACTTCAAAGGATAAGGATGGAAGAGCAGTTGTCTTCACCTTTAAAACATCAAATTGTCTAGTACAATAATGATTCTCGAAACAAAGAAAGAAAGGATTAAGACCATCAAAGTATTTATCTGAATTAAAACCATCCAAGAAAAGGTAATTTTTTTGTCTGCATTTCCGTCATGATTTTTATTCCAGACCAAGCTCTCTTAATATTATTACTGCAGAATTCAGCTTCTATCCTATTCTTATACCTTAATTTAGACTTATACTGTATATTTCAGATCTCACTGCCTTTTCCCATTCCTTTCAGCAAGTAAGTTACCCTATCTGAAAGCATTTTTACTCTTGAGAATCATGTCTCTAATGTCCTGGGAAAGCCCAGGTTTATTGTCGAGAATATCTTAATGACGCTAGAGGAAATCACAGAGTCTTTACAAAACAAAATATAACTGCACACAGGGTTCGAATTACAGGCATATGAGCTCCCCTGAAGATATTCAACTGATACTTTAAGGGGGAGCCCTAAAAATAGCTCACTTTGAGGTTACATTTAATTTTGAATAAGGTTCCTGGTGTTTTTTGAAAAATATAGAATTAATTTGTCGGCTTTGTGTGTTTATTTATTCATTTAACTAATTAAATCTTCCAAACGACGCAGGTTATCTGTTCTGTTTCTTTCAGCACCATGGACAGAAGCATTGTTTGTTGCTTCGTGAGCGTCCATACAACAACCAATTAATGTGCTTCTTTTTGTGATTCTTAAAAGAACTTTCTGTGCCTGTTTCTGATTAAATAAGCTGCATACAGTTGTAGCAGAGCATTTTCTGGCTAGTAACCATACTTGCTACGGCTACAAGCACTAATGTATATGCGTATGCATGTGACTTGTGAAGTCGTGGTGCATGCCGGGAAAAAAGGCTCCCCCAAAAGCCCGGGTGTAATTCGAGCACTGACTGCACACCATTGGTAAGTTTATCCAAATCTGAAGAGTTCTTATGGAATACGGACCCATCTGTACAATCAAAGCACCCTTGTAATGCAAGAAGAGTGCTTTGGATCATCTGTCCAAACTTTAACTTGCTTCACACAAGACTTTTCTCTTTTCAACACAGATCTGTAGGCAGGTAAGAGGTGCACGATATTGTGGTCTAAAGAATGCAGGACATGCTACAGATTTATGCGGCCCCTGCGGGTTCTGTTGCGGCGAGTGTGGCAGGTGACATATTGATCAAAGTGATTCAATGTCTTCTTAAGATTACAGTTATTAAAAACACCCAAAATAAAGTGAGGAGCTTTCGGAGAAATGGACTGAAAGTTATGAGTCACTTTAAAGATGATACCCGCAGCAGCTCTGACGTCAACTTTAGGCTGAATGTAAACAACAGTGACAAATATTTGTGGAAAATCTCTTGGAAAGTAGAATGGCCTTACAGAAAGACAAAAGTTCAGTGTCAGGGTGACACAGCCGCTCAAGCACAATGACATTGCTGCACCAACTACGGCTGACATATAAACAAACTCCCCCACCCTGGGATGTCTCTGCACTGTCCCGTTCCAAACAAAAAGGAGCCCTAAAGCCGGTAATTTGTAAGGAGGAGTTGCTATCCACATCAATGAGCAAAGTCTCTGTGAACAACAAAAGACAGATGTCTGTATTTCAGTAAGTGGAGTACAGCCCCTTTCAATTGATCAGTCTTGTTTTTGAGAGATTGTACATTAGCCTGGATCATAGAAGGCAGAGAAATTTGACAATTACATTGAAGCTTCCTGATGCGCTGACGCATGCCGCCTTTCTTCCCCCTTTTCCTCGGGTGACATGGCATTGCAGACTTTACTTTTGTCCCATCAAAAAAAGGTCACAATAGGGTTAAAAGCCGTGTCAGAGTGTGTGGGATTATTCACAGCCAGATAACTCCAATGCAATCCCAGTAGCGTTTTCCCATGACTATGTAATTGTTTGCAAGAGGAAGTGACTCCAAACAACAATTTCCTATAGCTTTTACAAGAAAGCAAAGCTGACAATCATCAAGACTTCCTAAAATAAATAAATAACTAAAACAACAACAACAAAAAAAACCAAACATGTATCACGAGAACCACTAAAGTACCAGAAACACACAAACTGAAACAAAGTAGCTCTTTATGTATAACCCCAGCGGACAACTCAGTGACTGTGTCAGCATGCAAAGTATGAGGAGTGAGGAATGGTCAGATGTGACCACAACTCTAAGGAAGCTAGAGGCAGACTAGAGTGGCCCAGAGACCTGGGCGATCAGCAGCAATCCCAGAGCACAAATCCAAACCAACCCACCACCAGTGTTGGGAGTAACGTGTTACAAAGCAATGAGTATTCTCATTATTTTCAGCTCAGTCCAGTTTCAGTAAAAAATTGGCGAAAGATCCTGCTCACCAGTCAGTGGAAGGAGTCCTTCAGCAGCCGACCCCTCTTGAACAAGCTAAGCTTTTTTCAACACTTCCTGGAGCGCAGCAGCCAGTAACACAGACAGAAATTAACAAGCTAGTTGCAGGGTTCATGGTAGGAGACAATGAACCCTGTCGATTGTTGAATTGCCCTGCTTTAGAAAAATACTAGATAAAGTGATTATGAGACAAGCGTGTCCATTTCCTCCCACGGACAAGGATGTTTTGATTTTGATTACAATATACAGTGGTCCATCTTTTATTGCGGGAGTTACGTTCATAAAACACCCCGCGATAAATTAAATCGGCAAAATGACGACCTTATTAATTTTTCACAATTCAAATGCATGTTAAGGCCTAATTATCCCTCGTTGGAGTGTTTATAGACCTTTCCCAATCTATAATAGTTGTCAACATTCTCACACACTTTATACACTCTTAAAAACCTACATATATTTAACAACGTAAATTTATTAATAATTACTCACCCCGTAAAATATATTACAGCCTCTCTGCTGGTGCTGCGTCCCCACCCTCGTGTGTAACGTCGTTCAATCAAGAAACAAAGCACAGTGGGCTGATTCCTACTGTAAAATTTTGACATAGAATGGTTGAAATAGGATTTACATATACTTTAATATGCAGTGCTGCATACAAAATAAATCCGTGATACAGCGAAACGCAGAAGATGAACAGCGATATGGCGAGGGACCACTGTACAGTAAACACTATGCAGACAGGCAGTGATGATTGTCCATGTCTAAACGGTGAATTATGGTCAAGTAAAGTAATAAGTAGTGGTGTTACTTTTCAAATGCAGTAACGAGTAAAGTAATTTCATTACAATTTACAGTAAGTAATGAGTGACTAGTAACGAATTACTTTTTTAGAGTATCTACCCCAACACTGCCCACCACAAAGATGACTCCTGACCCACCCAGAGGGTGGTAGAGGAAGGCCCCAGCCAGAGCTACATGTGGTCACTGGGCACAGGCCTCGACAGGCCAAGATCACACCAGGCACGACCATGACCAGGACACACAGCAACCACAATCAATGAGCCGCCACCAACTACAGAAGGCATCCACTTACCACATGCCTAGGGTGGAAGGAGAGAATGGGGAGGAGGACAGTGGGAAGGCCCAGACCAATGGCACCCCCACAGGCATGTGATTCCTCCCCCCACATACACACCTATATCCTCACCCACTATCACTCATCCTGGCAAATATACACACATATATATGCACATACACACACATGAACACACAAGCCTCTCAGTCTCACTCCTAAACACAGCCAAGCACCTCCCCCTACGATCCTCCAAACCCCATTCAGCCCCCCTTTAAACTCTTACCCCCAATTTACACCAAGTGCGTGTGCAAAGTGTTTGGTGTTACACCCCCCTCTGCCCCGGTGCAATACCCTGGGTCCTGGGGTGGCAACCAGACAGCAGGACATGCACTTACCCACCCTGCGGCAGTACACCCGGGCAGCCCCAGACCCTAATGGCACTGACAAAGCTCTTCACCCCCAATAGAAGGGGTCACCTGGGCACCTAGATCCCTTTACAGCATCAGCGTCACTTACCTGCGACTTTTACATGCCCTGCCCCTCCTCAGAACGCTTCTGGAGTTCTGACAGTTGACTAACTTCCCTCCAAGTAGCTTTGATATTGGCTTCTCACCTCCTCCATGGTGCCTCCTTCTTGTGCTTCATATTGATGTTATGTTTGCCAAGCATCTTCAGGATTACTATTGCTGTACTGTATAAGTAATTGATGTTAACTCCCCCTTCTGAACTATCTGCTCCTCCTTGCCGTTGCCTTAGCATGTTGCATCTCCTCAATCTAACTGTGATAGCAGTAACCACGAATGTTGGAACACTGAGCTACGAGTTGTTTCGATCTCGTGTATAATATGGGGATCAAAGTTGTCATACCACATTCTCTACATTTAGCCCCCCTCACTAGAGTTACTAGAGTAGTAGCAATTCAACAGTGCCTTGTTCGCATCTTGTGTCCAGTGGCATCTATTTTGTGCTCTAGTAGCCTCTGTCTGAGCCGGTATTTGTGAAGAACCGCACTTAACTCTTTTTTTCCATTCCAGAGCATCACATTACAGCTGTGTTTTTCTTTATGGCATCACGTCATTGGCTATTCTGAACTGATTCAGCAAAAGGATATTATTGGAGGGAGCAAAGAAAAGCGAGGGAAAATGACATGACAAGAGATGAGACAAAAGCCAACATTGGAATGACTTTTACTGGCTGGAGAGAGCTCAGAAAAGAGACTGGATGGAAGATGGATGCTAAATTAGCCTTTGTTCAAGGGTATCAAAAAAGAAGTAGTGGGATTTAAACTTATGTGAAGAGGTAAATGAATATGTTGCCTTAGGAACCAAAATATCTTTTAAAAGGTAAAATCAGCACATTTTATTTTAAGCTTTGTTATTTCTTGCGACTTTACTGAGACCTGCATGTTCAGTCATAAACCAAAAGAGGACCCTAAAGAAGGGTTATGTATTAAATAGGGAAAAAAGGTGCACATATGGAGGGTCCTGAAGAAAAACCCGTGAGTACAATATTAACTAAACAGTTGCAAAGAGCCGTTCATTATGTTTAATCTAATTTGCTTCTCATGCTAAACAAAATACTGTATTTAATGAATCTCCTTTTTAAATCTAGATTTTATTTGCTGACAGAATTAAAGCTTTGCAACACCAGCAGCGTGTTTTGTTTAGCTTGTATAAAAAAAATTAATTGAAAATCTGTAGAGTTGATTGTAATGAATTCTAATTTCCCTCAGCTATCAGTGAAGCATAAACAGGCAAACACTTGCACTATGTGTTCATGTGAATAGACAGTTTAGATCGCTGTTTGGTAATAATATTTGTTTGCTTACTTATTGTGTTCAAGGAGACAAACACGAGGCATGTCTTTTTATGCAGCTTCATTTCTTGTTAGTAGTTTGCTATTATGATAACAAGGGTCCATTTGATGTTAGCAGGCCTTTTATCTTCAAATGAGCCATTAAAATGTCATTGTGTGTGTGTGTGTGTGTATATCCATGTGTGTGATCATTACACTTTCGAGACCCATTTAGGTCTCTTCATTTTTCCTACAATATGAACTTACAGGAATCCACTCTGAGGCTGCAGCAGTGAGAATATTCTGATACATTTTTTTTAAATATATAAAAATTCAAGTTTTACTATCTTCAATTGTTTACTGTGCAAGTAATAAGCCACAGCATAATGATCTTCCTTCATAGAAGATCACTCAAAAGCACCACGATTATAAGGATTACAGCCAGTTTGTTATTATTGAGGTTGAACTGTCCAAAAAATATTGTTTTCTGAAATGATTTTACCAGATAGATCTTTTCAGCGTTATTGACCAAAAAAAAAAACCTTTTCTCCATATCAGTGCCCACAAAATGACGTGAACTTAGCACAAGTACTTTAAATATATAGGTAGTAAAAGGTGAATGTATGCATAATGATGGACATACTGCTATTGCATGCTGCTTGCATGTGTAAAGCTACTGCTAAATATTAATTAGCTTTTCTCTAAACAGTTTGTCTAATGTTCCAAAGTGACCTTAAGCAGTGGAGTACATTTATAGTAATCACTTACTTTTCTGCATTTTACTCAGGTTTGACCTGTATTGCCAGTGAGCTAAGAATACCTGACAGTGGACTCAATCATATCAGATTTGTATCACTGAGTAAATGAGACCTGCTGCAGTGGCTTCATGTCTGTGATCTCACCGTCGTAACCGACAAGAGCATTGTCTTGGTATCTTTGCTGGAGTGGCAGGTAAGATATAGGGCAGCCCCTCCAGTGCACTACTGGTAATTTAGGAAATCCTTATTGGCAGGTTGAGATGACAAGACAACCGTCTTTGTGGCAGTGCTCTGTAATTTGCTTGTTTTCCACTCCGCTATAGAGCTGACACACTGCAGGAGCAGACAAGCCAAGAAGCATTTCTTTAACTCTTTCACTCTGCCCTCTCACCCTTTTCTCCTATTGTTGTCATTGTGTTACTCAGCTCAGCGGCCTCAGAGTTAAAAAGAAAAACACAGGCTGCAGCCACCACAGAAATCAGAGCCTAATGTCGAAAAATGACGTGCTGAATGAGTGAAAACATGGTTCTCTGACCCTTTTTAAGACTTAGTTTAAAATATAAACATGGAAAATTCATTGAAGAATTTTCATGTACTGAATATACTCAATAAACATCATATTTGGTTTTCTTCAATCTTCACTTGAAGAAACTGCCTAAATTCAGGCACATTGTAACACATTTCTTCAGATGTCCTGGAGCATAATTAAGAATGGATTTCCTAAACTGAATGTCATAAAAATAAAGAGATCCGTGACAAAGTTGCCACTTTTGAATTAATTTGAATGTTTAAATGACTAACATGAAAATATGAGCTGTCTTTGCCTTTTCCTAATGACACCACTGTTGTAGACAGTTAATAATACTGCCGCATTAGCCAAAGTTGTTTAACATGGAGATGAAAATAAATATAATGTTAGTATGGCACAGGTTGTCACATTGTATGTTATTGGTATCGATTGAGAAAGTAGTGTCTCTTTTGTTTCTTCTACTTTTTTTGCTTTCAAGTCCAAATGAAATTGTCAGTTTTAGTTGTTATTATTTTGAGAACGAGCATTGAACCACAGGATGTACAATGTCTGTGCAGTACTGCGCGTGTATTTGTACACACGTCAGTGCAAAAAGAACTTTGAAAAACGACTCTCCTGTTTACCATGGTGACGCCAGGGCCTGTGTTCTCCCGTCTCTACGGTAACCATGGCCCTGAGCTCTTATTGGCTCAGCCACTGAACTCCCAGCTCGAGACAAAGGAAAAGGACCTGGCGCTGGTAATTTCTTATCACCAAATCCCATTAGGCTCAGGGTTTTGTTTTTTTTTTCTCCCCTATTTTTCTTCATTAACTCACACAAAAGTGAAATGGAAATCACCATACCCAGTCAGCTCAGCCCCTACTGTGACTCTGACTAGGCCCCCTAATAACATCACTCCACTCTAGCTCGAGCAGCATTAATACAAGAAGGACTTTCATAAAGTGCATTAATAGCCAGAAAAATAAAAAGCCTTTTTTTCTCCCTTGTTAAAAATGATTCTGAATAAGTAGAACCATGTTAGATAAAGCAAATAGCCTCCATATCACTTTAGTGATATTGTTTATTGATAATTAGTATTATGCATTGATAGTCATTTATTATGTACTGAAAATTGTTATGGTAAACATTTGATCAATTATTTTAAACCCAAAAAAGTACAATTAGCAATGGTTTATTCAGTAAAAATCACCTGATGACATTCCAATAAAGACTCACTAATTTCAAAACCAGTTTACTAGTTTTGGGACTACAAAAAAACTGTTTAACATCTCCCATGATGTCTGAAAGATATGGTGTTGATGAGAGGTGGGCAATGCATAGAAAACACGTTATGAATCCTCAGAGTTTTTCGAGGCACAATGTGTTAAATGGCTATATCGTAACCATCAAGTACACATTGTCACAACAGTGTTGTAAGCCATTGACATGGCTTCTCTCGCTCTCTCCCAATGCCCCCATCACAGCAGAGAGCACACACCACCATCCATGCAGAAAACGTTCCTGAATATATATATGATGCATCAACAGAGAGGCATAATAAGTGCATACATTGCAGTTTACAAGCATTCAGAAAGTTGAATGTGAGATGCACAACTTGATTTATGAGAAAATTACAGTGAATCTGTGAATGCAGTTTTCTACAAAATATGCCATAAAACCATTGTTAAAAAAATAGTATAATATAGAAATATGGTATAGTAGTACCATAAATTTTTATTTATTTATTAATTTTTTATCATGTGAAATGTCATCCCCTACAACACAAGGAATGTCTGAAAATCTTCATGGCAACATTAAACGAACCCCTAACTTTGTGTGGAGTTAGCATGTTCTCCCAGTGGGTTCTCTTCGGGTACCTCCGTTTCCTCCTACCATCTAAAGACATGCATGTTAGTTTAGGTTAACAGGTCTCTCTTTTAAAGTAGCCTGTGTGTCTCATTAGGATTACTTGTATAAATAAGGTGACGTTGGCCGAGATGTGGACTCCAAGATATGTGAAGCTCTCCACCATCTCCACCTCTTTTCCATAAATGAAGAGGGCATAGTGCTCCGTCTGTTTATTTCTTCTGAAGTCCATAACTATCTCCTTTGATTTGGAAGTGTTCAGTTTTAGATTGAGAACAACGATGATGATGTGACAGCAATCAGTACTGTAACATGGGAAACAGTAGGCTCTGTGCATGTCAAAATGAAATTAGTCTACCATGTAAATACAACTGATACTATCACTTTACATAAACATGTCAACAGGAAATATTTGTCCATGTTAACGTAACTACTGATATACTTTGAGGTAAAAGCTGACACAAGCTGAACAGAGAAAAAGGCATTTATAATACAAAGAGCATGCTGCATTATAATTTATTGCCGTCTCTGGGTCATCAGTGCAGACATGTATGGTGAGAAACAGAATTGGCAGATTAATACCTATATGCTTTAACGTTTTAGCTTATCAAGTAATCATTTTAACCCAACTTGAAAAATCTTACTTTCCAACATGCATGCATGAAGGATAGCCAGATCTCCACTGACATCTCTCAGCATACTGATAGAGCCTGATACCTAAGGCCATAATCACCACAGAAGTGTGGTCCTGTAGGTAGTTGTTATGTGCATCTGCATGTGTGTGAGTGCGCGCTCGTGTGATAACTGCCCCCATGAAGGTGGATTGACAGACAAAGGCCTAATCGCTCCTAGGCTGCATCAGCCAAACAGCTCAGAGGAAGTATTGACCCAAAAGCACCGTAATTCTCTTCACCTAACACAGGCAGTTTCATGTAATACCTGTAATAACACACATTCAACTCAAAAGTAGTCATCAAAAGACCTTTAAGCATCTGATTTTGAGAGGTGAGCAGTTTGAATAAAAAGAACCCAAAGAGTATATTAGTCTGTAATAACATTGTTGCCCTGACTCACTTTTTCACTTCACTTTATCACTGACGTTTTGGATGACTTCCACTCATGTTCTTTCTCTAGCTTTGATTCTCACTGATTGGGTGTCATTAAAAAAAAAATATGGATAAGCTGATAACGATAAGCTGTTCTAAACTGTGGTGCCATTTCTGCAGTGTTTTTCTGAATAAAATGTAGCTGTGTTTGTAGTGATAAGATTTTCCCACCAAAATCACAGATGAGTATAAATATCAAGAGATGCAGTATAATTGAGATGTTTTAAGGTAACATCTAAAAATACTTAGACCTTTGTGATGGAGACTCTTATTTAAGTTGGAGACCAACCATTTATCCGGTAATTTATCTTACTAACCAAAAGTAAATAAATAAATAAATGCAACTAGATATTTAATATCAGTTCTTGCTCTTCAGTTTCTTGGAAAAGAAACTTAGTTTGGGAGAGTTTAAGCACAACTCATGTATGGAAAATTGTATACCATAGTCATCTGTGAAACGTGGAAGTGTCGTGTTGTATTTTCTTGATGGAACAACTTATTTTGAATCATTTCAGCAGAAATTCATCAGTGAAATAAATCCAAGTGTATCATGCAGTAAAATGAAAACACTTATCACAAGAGTCCTTAATTGGAAAAGCCAAATAATAAAGTAGATGTTATTGAATGACCTATGTTCAATGGAAATATTGAGAATTTCTTTGAGATAATCTTTGAATTATTTCTCATTAACCTCAGTCTTTCCATCTGTATGACAGAGATCATATCAGTAGCCATTTCTGAAAGGAGGGGGTAGAGGTCGACTTCCAATATATCAGAATAAGCCTTTTGGCAGCAATAATCAATAAAAAGTTATATTGTAAGCCTTTTGTAAGTCGCTTTGGAGAAAAGCGTCTGCTAAATTACTGTAGAATAGAACCAAAAAGTCTGAGAAAATGTGTCTTCTGCCACTCAACATTTGTCACACGTTGGTGAAAGCGAATGATCAATCTTGTGCAGCCTAAGTTTAGAATAATGAAAGCGATGTACAACCTTAAACTGAATTAATTGATGTATGCTGTTAACCAAATCTATATGCACGTCTGAAATGCAACATATGAAATATCCTTTTACATTTTACATTTCAAGAGTACTTCTGAGTATAACATACGTTTGTATGTAAGAATGAAATAATGCAACTTCCTGTTGTTTTTATACCACCTGGTGTTACTGCAGTGGTTCCCAAATAACTCAAAGATGATCATTTTATTTTCTTATTTCGATGGCAAGGGTTTTTGTTTGTTTGTTTTTTTCTAGTCAGACAATAGGATGTTGTAACATACTTGACTTGTTTCAGCTGTCACCTGCAGTCTTCCAGATATTTCTGAGGAAGGCTGCAGGTGACAGGTATGTTACAACCTCGTCTGAATTGACTAAAGAAAAAGGAAAAAAAAATACTTATGACATTTTTGGGGGGCACTACTAATAGTGGAACGTGGCAGTGCCAATTCTCTTAGCGTGAGCTGCTAATTTGGGATAAAATCTTGCAAAAACAAAACAAAACAAAAAGAAAACACGGTACATGTGAATGCTTTGTTTACTGTATATGCAAACTTCCTGCTGCTGCACACCATCCTGCATTTATGTTCTACTCATGTTTAGTAGCTTCTGTCTCTTTAATGAAAGACCTTGAAAAGAAAGAAGCGATGCAGGTTTTTGCACATGCAAAAAAAAAAAAGAAGAAGAAAATATAATATAATATCAGATATACTGGTCTACATGCGTAAAAACATTGGTGTCTTAAGGATTAATCTGAGTGTGTTATTCAGGTTTCTCATAACCAGATAACTGACATCATCTGATAAAGCATATCAAAATAATGCTTTTCTACATGATCACTTTAATTATCTGATAACTCCAAAAGTTAAGCGTTGAGATTTTTGGTGTGCATGTAAACGGGCTCATTGAATCATTTTTGTCAAATGTATAAGCACACAACTTGTGTCTCTTTTTGTATGTTTTAGACCTGGTGTACAAATGTATTAATGCCTAGATGAAGACAATTCAAAACTGTAAAGTATCACCGTATTTGCTCTGAAATGCAGAAGTGATGTTTGCATCTAACATCTATACACACATGCTGAGTATCATTAACATCACATCCCAAAACATCCCTGCCTGCATTAATTTACACAGACACACAATGTTTAGCCTCTGATTTGGTATTCACGTCACAGAGATTAATCAGCCTGCTCATCCCATCTGCTGTTACACACTGATACACACGCTACCTGCTTTTAGGTAGGTGTGTGTGTGTCTTCGGGATGGGGGTTGGCAGGCGTTTGACAGACAGGGAGAAAGGCATCCATCACCAATCTGCATATCTGCACATTAACACTGGACCATCCCTTTCATTTCCTACAGCGACTGATAACCGTGGCCTCCTCTTGGCCTCTTTGTTATTCCTAAACAGTGCTCTGAGATTGTGTGTTTGAGAGAGAGAACATGGGGAAAGATTTTTGGCTGAATAGTCACTCTTTTCAGTTGCCCAGCACATCCACTTACACATGAGGGCTGTCAGACAGAAGGACTTTCTGTTGATTTATTTATCTTTTCAATGAGTGAGATATTTAAAGGAATGGTGGAGAGGACAAGCAGGAGGTCAAGCAGATGTGTTTAGTGATAAAATAGAATTCAGAGTAGCGGTTTACTCTTAGCAGATGGACAAACATATTGGTGAATCACTGAGACCACTGAGAAGTTGCAGTTGTATACATTTAAAAATTATGTACACATGCTGTTTATCATATTATAATCAGCAAGACCAGTTATTGTTGTCTCTCAAAGACACTGTGATCCTGATCTATGCATGATTATGTAGGAGAACACTGACGGAGTTTTCATCTACACAGTTGGCCATGTGTATGGTCAGGACGGGGGATTGGATTGAAGACAATTTGTTTCAGTGGTTTCCTTAGCTTGGCAACTTTTCAAGAAATTGGCATTATGTGAACAGTTATAATGAATTTGATATAACTGGATTCTGACTTGATCATATTGGTTTGGATCTTTAAGACTGATTACCACTATATGAATAAATTGATTTTAAATTTTTATTTATTTATAAAATGTTATTTATTTATTTTACAGTGGATACTTTTGCTCCAGCAAATGTTTGCTGAATTGGTTATTCAACAGAAAGTTAACCAGCATCTACTTGAAGAACTGATTAATCCCTCTTTGTGAAACTTCTTCTGGGAAAAGAACACTTTTAGCTTTAATTGTGACAATTTAGTCTTATTTTGTCTTGATAATGATGGCAATTTTGCCTTTTCTTTTTGGTTTTACAAAAGAAGGTATATAAAAGTGCCCTAATGTAATTCAGGTGCATTATTGGTAATAACAGAAGTACATTGAGTATGTTCTCCAACAAATACCCTGCCCCATTTAGTTTTAAACTGATCTGATATGTATCAGCACCTAAATATAACTGGTTGTAACTGTGTTCATGTTTCACATCTCCAACAGAAATCTTAATCTTAGTGACATATGGCATTAAAACATAGCTTATCATACCTAATACTTGAGCTAGTTCAGTGTCTTTCTGATTTTGCTGATTAGATGTTTCTAAGATCCTGCAACATGATGAATATATAACCCTTGCGTGGCCCTTATGTATAGATTCATAAGTGTGTGTGTGTTACATGGTCACACATATAGTATGCTTGACAGCTGATATAAAGCACTTTGAATGCTCTTGTGCGTGAAATGTGCTACACAAATAAACTTGCCTTGCCTATAACAGCTTAATTTAATTTAACCCTGGGAGGTATGGTGTGAGGGTCCAAGCTGACAAAGAACAAGGACACAGGTGGTTTAAAAAAAAAAAAATAAATAAATAAATAAATTTTAAAAAAACCAAACTCAAACAAACATTTCGCGCCCTTAAAAGAGGTCGAATGAACAAAACTAAATCAAAAGACAACAGTAACTTTAAAGGTACAGTGTGTATCTTTTTTGTTTTTTTGTTAGCAAAAATTCCAGAGCTGCTTTCATAAATACGTATTTTACCAAAGTCTAATCACAGCCCATCCAAATGAAAGCGTTCTCGTAGCTTAGAATTAGATGTTTACAAATACATAGGTAGCGGTGCACCCAACTGGAGGCTGCCATGTTGCATCGCCATCTTTGAATACAGTAGCCGAAAGGGGACAAACTTGTTA
>JBAMHW010000027.1:11076833-11087961 GCA_037177495.1 Rhadinocentrus ornatus
GCTCCAACTACAGGGGGATCACACTCCTCAGCCTCCCTGGTAAGGTCTATTCAGGGGTGCTGGAGAGGAGGGTCCATTGGATACTTGAACCTCGGATTGAGAAGGAGCAATATGGTTTTTGTCCCGGTCATGGAACAGTGGACCAGCTCTACAATCTCTTCAGGGTCTTTGAGGGGGCATGGGAGTTTGCTCAACCAATCTACATATGCTTTGTGGACTTGGAGAAGGAATTTGACCGCGTCCCGGTGACCGGGTACTCCGGGAGTATGGAGTGCCGGACCCACTTGTACAAGCTGACCTATACGACCGGTGTCAGAGCTTGGTCCGCATTTCCAGCTCTAAATCAGAGTCATTTCCAGTGTGGGTTGGACTCTGCCAAGGCTGCCCTTTGTCACCGATTCTGTTCGCAACGTTTATGGACAGAATTTCTAGGCGCAGCCGAGGTATTGAGGGGATCCGATTTGGTGGCCTCGGGATTGGGTCTCTCCTCTTTGCGGATGATATGGTTCTGTTGGCTTTATCGGGCCGTGATCTTCAGCTCTCACTGGACCGACTTGCAGCCGAGTGTGAAGCGGCTGAGATGAGAATCAGCACCTCCCAGTCTGAGATAATGGTCCCCAGCTGGAAAAGAGTGGAGTGCTCTCTTCGGGTCTGCAATTGCATCCTGTCCCAAGTGGAGGAGTTCACGTATCTCGGGGTCCTGTTCACGAGTGAGGAAAGGATGGAGCGGGAGATCGACAGGCGGATCGGTGCCGCATCTGCAGTGATGCTGACGCTTCATCGGTCTGTCGTGGTTAAGAAGGACCTGAGCCAAAAGGAAGCGCTCAATTTACCGGTCGATCTATGTTCCCGCCCTCACCTATGGTCACGAGCTGTGGGTAGTGATCGAAAGAACAAAATCGAGAATGCAAGCGGCCAAAATGAGTTTTCTCCTTAGGGTGGCCGGGCTCTACCTTAGAGATAGGGTGAGAAGCTTGGTGATCCGGGAAGGGCTCAGAGTAGAGCCGCTGCTCCTCCGCATTGAGAGGAGCCAGATGAGGTGGCTCGGGCATCTGGTTAGGATGCATCCTGGACGCCTCCCTGGTGAGGTGTTCCAGGCACATCCGACAGGAAAGAGGCCCCGGGGAAGACCTAGGACACGCTGGACAGACTACATCTCTCGGCTGGCCTGGGAACGCCTCGGGATCCCTCCAGATGAGCTGGTGAATGTGGCCGGGGAGAGGGAAGTCTGGGTTTCCCTGCTTAGGCAGCTGCATCCGCGACCCGACTCCGGATAAACAACAGAAAATTGATGGATTGATGGATGGATGTGAGATCTATAAAGAGAGACTGAGAATTTATAACCTGGAGCTGAGAAATGAAAGACGATTTTTCTTTTCTGACATCAGTGCTAAGAACAACAATAATGCTCGTGCCTTGTTCGTTACGGTTGACAGGCTAACTAATCCTCCTGTGTCAGTAAGCCCAGAACTTCTGTCCAACCGGGCCTGTAATGAGTTTGCTTCTTTCTTTGCTGACAAAATTCAGAAAATCAGGCAGTCAGTCAGTGTTTCCATGCAAGGGCAGGACATATGTCCCTGTGTACACGCAGAGACACTAACACCATCACACACTTTTCTCCAATCAGTCCTAAAAACCTGGATGAGATCTTTGGTCATCTGTAAACCACTATTTGCTGTCTTGACGCCCTGCCAACTGGGTTTTTTAAGAATGTTTCAGGATGCTTGGACCAATAATATTACAGATAATAAACACGTCTTCAGGTGTCTTCCCTCAGATCCTAAAAACAGCAATCATCAAGCCACTACTTGAAAATAGACAAAAACAAAACAAAACTCGGCACTCATGACCAGCTACAAGCCAATATCAAACCTCCCCTTTCTCAGTAAGGTTATAGAAAAAGCTGTCTTACAACAGATACACAACTTCCTGACACAAAATAGCTGTCTTGATGTCTACCAATCAGGTTTTCGACCACACCCCAGCGCTGAGACTGCTCTAGTTAAGGTCTTTAATGACATCTGCTTGAGCACAGATAGTGGAAACATTTCTGTCCCGGTACTACTGGATCTCAGTGTTGCATTTGACACGGACGACCATAAAATCTTACTAGACCAGCTGAAAAACTGGGTAGGACATTCTGGCACAGCAATGAATTGCTTTGAGTCCTATTTAAAAGACAGGGACTACTCTGTTTCTATAGGTAACTATAAATCTGAGCGAACCAAAATAACCTGTGGAGTTCCCCAGGGCTCAATCCTGGGGCCACTGCTGTCTAACATCTACCTGCTGCCAATCGCTCA
Organism: Rhadinocentrus ornatus; assembly: GCA_037177495.1. Lineage (NCBI taxonomy): Eukaryota > Metazoa > Chordata > Actinopteri > Atheriniformes > Melanotaeniidae > Rhadinocentrus > Rhadinocentrus ornatus. The sequence continues at coordinate 11,079,137 of JBAMHW010000027.1, forward strand.
GTTTACGAAAAGCAACAAAATATGTTACCACAGTTAGGACGATGACACACAAATCTATATAACCATCTCACCAGGAGACTACAGTCCAATCAAAACTCTGATTAATTGCATCGATCAAATTAAAGATTTTTTGGGCTAGAACCTCCTTCAGTTAAATAAATACAAAACTGAAATAATAGTTTTTGGAGCCAAGGAAGAAAGATTAAAAGTCAGTACTCCGTTTCAAACATCTAAGGTCAAAACTAACAACCAAGCTAGAAATCTGGGAGTTGTCATGGACTCAGACCTGAATTTTAGCAGTTCTATTTAGACAGCTGTGACATTGGCCTTTGCAGAATGCTGCTTCTCGAGTCCTCACTAAGACCAAGAAAGTGGATCCTATACTGTAACTCCAGTCCTCAGATCTTTACACTGGCTTTCTGTCTGTCAAAGAGTTGATTTCAAAATCCTGCTGTTAGTTTACAAAGCACTGAATGGTATGGGTCAAAATACATTCAGGATCTTCTGGTTTGTCATTAACCAACCAGATCTCTCAAGGCCATCAAATCTATTTTCTGTTCCCAGAGTCAGAACTAAATGTGGAGAGGCAGCGTTCAGCTTTTATGCTCCTCAAATGTGAAACAAACTCCCAGAAAACTACAGGTCTACTGAAACTCTCAGCAGTTTTAAATCAGGGTTCAAAACTTTTCTATTTGCTGCCTATTTTTAAAACAACCACTACACTACAGTTCACACTGGAACTTTATTTCTTGCATTTGATATATTTGAGCTTTTTTCCTTTTTTTAATTTCTTTTAAAATTGGTCTTTAATGCACTTGTTATTGCTTCCTGCACCCTGCTGTAATGCTTTTAATATGTTATATAAAGTACTTTGAATTGTCTTGTACATGAAATGTGCTATACGAATAAACTTGCCTTACCTTACCATTTGCTTTTTATTATATTGTTCATACTATTTATCACCATACACCTCAAATGCTAATATTTCAAGTGACATGTAGAGAAAAAGCACACAGTGTTTACAAATATTCATTTCATATTCATTCAGAATGCATGTAATTGATGGATTCACTGTAACAAATATACACACAACATAAGCAATATCTCTGCACACCTAAGAGCAAATAAGATCTGACCTTAAGATTTATGCTGGAAAGTTACAGAAATAATGAATATTGTCATCTGCAAGATTTTTTTTCCTTTTTGTTTGAACTGACAAGGAGAATGAAGTAAATAATTTTGCTGTTCACGGCTGATGGCTGACAGCAGATGAAGCGCAGACATTTTTTTAACAGCGCTGTCTCTGCTTTGTGTTTTCCAAAATTGATATAAGGAAAAAGAATCATGTGGCTTTAATAATAAAATAGTTCTCTTCAATGTTCTCTTGGTTCATCTTCATTTTATTGCCCTTTTTGGCTGTATGTTACCTTAAAGTTGGTGCTCCAAATATATCATTTTACAGTCACCTGTGGACACAACTGGGTAATTAACATGAGTATTGCTCAATTTCTTCTCTTTTTAGAATAAAACATCATATGGTGGCCAAAGGAACATAATCAGTTTTGATGCTGAATACACTGCAAAATGTAAGAAATCTAAAATTTAAGTTTCATATTTCAGTGTAAATGTAGAACTGCTCTATAGGTGGTATCAGTTTTTTAACAGCTACAAAATGCTCTCATTCCAACTCAGTGTTATAGTTGCTTGTTATTTTATAACTGACAAAAATCCTAAAACCAGCTCCTTGGTACTTGTGACCTCCAAACCCCCCCCCCCAAAATGTTTTTCTTGTTCAGCATTCTTAAGTCCGATACTGAGTATGTGTGTGCACTCACTCCTCAATAGAGCTTTCAGTAAGATAAACACTTGAGCTAATGATGCTGTGCTGAGGAAAATCAATCATGTTTCATGGTGAGATCAGAGTCAATGCTTCTCTCTTAGCCTGCACATCCATAATAATAATACATTTTATTAAAGAGCACTTTTCAGGACACACAAAGGCGGTTTACAGCAGGAAAACAAGAATGAAAATGCAATATATTAAATAATATCAACAAAATCAAAACTACTAAAAATTCGTGGGATACCCTTATATAAAATAATTTTGGATAATTAAAATTATTAAAGCCAGCTCTAAAAAGTAAGAGTAATGTCAGGTAAGAGCCATCACAGATGTCTATGGGGAGTGAATTCCAGAGAGTAGGAGCAGCAATTGAGAAAGCTCTTATCCCCAGGTTCTGTATTTGGTCATGAAGGGAATAGAAAGGAAGGTGGTATCGGAGGACCTCTCAGAGGAGAGCCCATGGGACAGTATATGATGATGGTCAGCAAATAGGAGGGAACCAGGTTTTTGAGGGCCTTAAATGTGAGAAGAATTTTGAATTGAATTCGTTATGGATGGTAATGAGGTTATTGTTGAAGAAAATGCAGACGTTGCAAATGTGAAGGGATAAGGGCATGGAAGAGTTATCAATACTAAGACAGATGTTCAGTGAGACAGGTAGTCAAGGTGGAATGGGTTGGGGAGGGGGGGGGGGGGGGTATGGATTTAGAAGATAAGTAGAGTTGAATGTTGTCAGCATAGCAGTAAAATTTGAGATCATGAAAATTGGAGAGATGGATGGCGTTTCCAAGGGGGAGTAAGTAAAGTAAAAAGAGGATCAAGCACAGAATCCTGGGAGACACCATGGAAAAGTGAGGCTATGGATGATGAGCAGTGGTTCATGTAGACATTGTTGACAATGTGTGAGGTAAGATTTAAGCCATGTAAGTGCTGTACCATTGAGGCTTTAACGATTCCAGACGGGATAGGAGAATAGTGATTAATGGTGTAAAATGCTGCAGAGCGATCAAAGAGAATGAGGGTAATCCGATGTCCAGAGTCAGCAGTAAGAAATATCTAATTTATTACTCATATGACACACTCATATGCAAGCTAACATTTTTATTTGACAATATACAGTATAGAAAAAAAATATATAAACTGTGATTAGTCCTGGTAATATCCAACAGACTATACCTGGCTCTGTATGGTGACAAAAAAATAAATAAATTAAAAACTTTTACATAAAAGCTGTTTTTATAATAGTATAGGAATGAATTAAATACCACTCTATGAATCCCCAAGTGGAAATTATATAGCTGTAATATATCTTAGAAGATGAGTAAATATAAAAGTAAAATATGAAATATTGGAAGTTGCATGTGTGGGTGAATTCTCCAGAATTCACCATAGATTGCAGTGTTAGGATTTTAGCTTCATGCAGGTCTCTGCAGTCATCCGTTAACTTTTTGAACTTTGAAAGCTTGTTTTTTTTTGGTTTTTTTGTAACAAATTTTTAATTTATTTTTCATTTTTTATTCGAAATAAAGAAGACAAAGAAAAAAAACTAAGATACAATTGGCTAATTATCGTGTATGCTAAGCTTTTGATCTCTATTAAGTACATTACAATCCAGAAACAACAATGGAATTGTTTCCACTGAAATAGCAATTATTTTAAATATTGAAGCAATCTTATAGAACTAATCTTAAATTGTCTTCTTCTTACGAGGGGAAAGGCAAAAAAGAAAATTAACTGTTATAACTAGTATTTTTCATCCTTGAACACCTTACCATCCACCTGTCACTCATGTCACCGATCTTCTTGGTAAACCGAGAAAATGAATTGCATTTAGGTGTTATGTGCTGTCATGCGTAACCACTGTGACTAAAATGGAGAAAAGGGTCTGATTTCTGAGATGAACTGTTTTTATCTGTGATGCTGTGATACCAGAAGGAACTTGAACACATCAGCAGAGGAATTGTAGCAGCAATTCATTTTCTCTGATTGATTGTTGTACATGCTGAAAACACAGCACACATTTTCACGATTATATTAATGATTTTGGCAAATAATGCTGTGCTTCAAATATTTCAGGGCCTTATCAGAGCACAGGCCACACAATGCATTCAGAGGGAAACTGCTGTCATACTGTGCTACAGACAAGTTACTCAGGATGGTAAGAGGTACTGTACCTGTACAGCAAAACAGGTTTAAGAAAAAACTAATTTGATGGTGCAACTGCTCATAATTTTTACATCTGTCTTCACCACAAAAAATTACAACTGTATTTTATATGTAGTTTTGCAAAGATTTTATCCATGATGGTGGTGCTTGGTGGTATGACCAAAATTATATATTGTTGTATTTTTTTAAATTATACTGGTAATGGCTGACACATCTATCACTTTTGGGCATAACCTGCCAATCAGGTAAGGATTCAGGAGGCTGTGGAAACACAACAGAAATCAGGGTTTACGAAACTAGATAAAAATGTCTGTCCCAAGTCAGAGGTGGAAACAGAAAAATTATAGAATTTAGGTTTGTTCCAAAAAGTTATTTTTATTCAAGATAATCCAGACTGAAGTGCAAGTTCTGGTTGGCACCAGTGTAACTGTAGAGAAAGATGCCAGCTGCTGTATGGGTAAAGATTCGTGTTTCATGTGGTCCTAAATTTCAGTTAGATATACAAACAAGGGCCACAACAACTTTGCAGCTTAATGGTTTAGTTGGGTGTATGGCTCCGTTCAGATGTGTCATGAACATGTATGCAGGGACATCAAAGCAGTGCCAAAACTCTGCCTTTTTGATTTCATGCTCCTAAAAGTACACTTATTTTGTCAGACTGAAAGCAGTGTAATGGACATCTCATCAGAGCAAACTGACATGTGCTACTACATGGAATTATGCACGTGTAGTCTCCAGGAGTAGGCTGCTGGCAGCACAGTGATAGGATGATAATGTATGTTCTTCATGCTGGAAACGGAAATGATAGACAGAGCTGTTCCTTTCTCTTATCCTGATCATCTGTCCAGTTTGACTTGAGCAGTCCTCCTCACCCAGTCATCCTAAACACTTACCTGACACAGGAGAAGAAGAGATATGGCAGTATGGATAATCTTTCAGTTCCCCTGGCAGGATTTCTGAAAACTGGGATCATGTTAAAAAAAAATAAAAAATAACTTTTCATTTTTCATTTAATGAACATTTTGGCCACAGCTTTATCGTGTGATGACAAATTATACATTAATCCAACAAGGCGCGCATTTTCAATCACGTGTTTAAAAAGCAGCAGAATTGCTCAATGGATTGAAATGTGGCTCTGTCACTTTAGACCACCCATTAATTTCCAAACTGATTGCCTCAGTGTTTCACTTTCAGCCCAAACCAAACTCAGTGCAGAGCCATGACTCCATCCAACCCCCTTATTCTTCTCGTTGTCCTCTTGATCACTCCATTGCTGTCGTGTCACTGCTTTTATCTCATCACCCAAAGCAAGCTCTTCATCTTATTGTCTTGCTGCTGCTATCTGCCTCTTTGTCACTGTGATGAGGGTCACCAGGTCAACTGGAGGGCTTGTCATTAGCTGGGAGGGTGCATGTATATGTGCCCAGGTGTAGACAGTATAACAAGGCCTTTAATCATCACTGCAAATAGGTTGGAGTATATAGAACAGAAATTTAAAGGTATTAAGACAAAAGTAAAGAAATTACATTAAGGACTGAGGAGTATGGTAAACAGCTTGCGGAAATACTTTTATTTTTGATCTTCATTCAGTTGAATATAAATGACATATTACATAAATTGCATTTAAATAGAAAGTGCTGAGTTTGAATCCTTGTATGGAACTAGAAATCTTGGCAAAGTGTTATTTATACAGTGTTGGGAGTCCAGTTCTTGAGTGTGACAAATGACTAAGAATTGGACTTGAATTGAATGAAACTTAAAGATTTCTAGCTATGATAAATTACCATTGTATGTGTCATGTTAAACTTCTCTTTCTGACACTTTCTGTTCTGGCCAGTTGCTCAGTATCCTGCTTTATCTACCAATGGAACAAAAGGAACCAATGAGAAACTGTGGATTCTGTTGTAAGAACTCTATTCAGATGATGCAGAGAACAGGTGGGTCTTTAACCTGGATTTTAATAAACCGAGTGTTTCGGCTGATCTGAGGCTTTTTGGGAGTTTGTTCCAGACAGGTGGAGCATTGACTGAGTTGTAGCAAACAAGCTGACTCCAGAGCTGCCTACCAGCCTCTCATTTCATCTTTTACTGCTATACTTAAATTTGGGCACTTATTTCCATGTGCTTCCATATTTTAGGAAAAAAATTAAATACACAAAGCTGAATTGATGTTAAAGTACATTGTATGTGTGTGTACTGACTGACCTGCTGGTACAGTTTACTGTGGAAAGAAACCCTCAGTGGGCTGACTCCTCTGTGTGTTTGGACATCAGCTTATTGTGCTTGCTGGTAATGAGAGCTTCTTAGCGTGTGATGCTGCAACAGCTGTTTGTTTAGGTGCTACTGTTCTGTGGTTAGATATTTGCATACATGTGTATTTGGATGTAACTATTTGTTCAGCTTCGCCTGCTTCGTCAAGGTTGTTTCATCACAGCCGGGAGACAAGTACAATACTGAGTTAGTGTGTTTGCCAGCGGGAATAGAATCTAAAGTAAACATATGCATACGCCTCGTTTCCAGCTGGAGTTAGACAAATGAATCAAGTGGTATTGACAAGTGAGCCACTAGCTTAGGTCTGGGTGTGTATGTTACTCTGAAACAGAGGAAAGGAGAGGGATTAGACAAAACTGTTTACTTTTTTGCTCATTTCTGTCATTTAACTTAACCTTTAGCTGTCAATGATTTTTTTTTTTTAATTAAGACTCTAAAGGTGAATAATTTTAATCATGTTTTAGAAACATGAGTTTATCAACACAAAACTGTAATCTGATCAGGCAGCTATTTAGTCAGTATAGATGCAGGCACAGCTAAATTTATAACCCCCAAACACGTTGGTGGACACCAGCAGTAAGGGATGCCATCAAGCTGAAAAAAGTGTCCTTTTTGGCCTGTGGGACTCCAGAGGCAGCTGATGGGTATCGGCGTGCTAAGCGCAATGCGGCTTCAGCGGTCGCTAAGGCAAAAACTCGGGCATGGGAGGAGTTTGGAGAGGCCATGGAGAATGACTTCCGGAAGGCATTGAGGAGATTCTGATCCAGCATCCAGCGCTCAGGAGGGGAAAGCAATGCTCCATCAACACTGTGTACAGTGGGGATGTGGGGCTGCTGACCTCGACTCGGGACGTTGTGAGGCAGTGGAAGGAATACTTTGAAGACCTCCTCAATCCCACCAACACGTCTTCTAATGAGGAGGCAGAGTCTGGAGACCTTGGTGTTGGCTCCCCCATCTCTGGATATGGGAGAGCCAGCTGAGGTGGCTGAGGTAGTTAAAAAACTCCTCAGTGGCAGGGCCCCGTCGGTGGATGAAGTCAGGGAGGCGTTCAACGTGTCCCCCCAGGGACTCCTGTGGGGGTACTCTGGGAGTATGGAGTGCCTGACCCCCTTGTATGAGCTGTGAAGAGGCTGGGATGAGAATCAGCACCTCCAAATCCGAGACCATGGTCCCCAGCCAGAAAAGGGTGGAGTGCTTTCTCCGGGTAGGAAATGAGGTCCTACCCCAAGTGGAGGAGTTCACGTATCTCGGGGTCTTGTTCACGAGTGAGGGAAGAATGGAGCAGGAGTTTGACAGGCGGATCGGGCCGCGTCTGCAGTGATGCGGACGCTGCACCGGTCTGTCGTGGTGAAGAAGGAGCTGAACCAAAAGGATGGTTTAGGACCAAAATACATTAGTGACCCTTTTGACCCAGTATGAACCTACCAGACCCCACAGGTCATCTTCTATGCTCAACATGTCTGGAACAAACTCCCAAAAAGCCTCAGAACAGCCGAAACACTCGGTTTGTTAAAATCCAGGTTAAAGACCCACCTGTTCTCTGCAGCATCTGAATAAAGTTCTTATTTCAAAGTCTAAATCTAAACCGTTTTAAGCTTGAATATTTAAACATAATGTTTCAAAAACTGTTATTCTTTGTTTCTTATTTTATCTTTTGTTTTTAATAGGGCTGCTCACGTTAACACAATGATTAATTAACGCAGTTAATTTCTTTAATCGCGCATTAAGTTGTTTTTTTTTTTTGCTCACTGGCTGTGAAACCAGAAACATGCAGTCTATGTCTCCCCTCCCTGCTGCAGCGGTGTGTGTGATGTAAACGGAAGAGAGCGGGTTTATTAAAATGAGGAGATGTTTTCTGTCTGGAACTTAAGAAAGAAGAAAAAGAACCGTTATTCTCTTTGTCTGTCAAAACCCATGCAGATGGGCAGAACATTGTGATTTTTGGACGGAAAACTGCTCCTAAAAGACAATGAGAAACGTTTTATTTATTTTTTTTATTTAATAAATGCGGTTTTAATTTAGGCAAGACAGCAAATGAAAGACATACTTTCTAACTTTTAGTTACGCAAAGCATAAACTGGGCCTTCTTCTGCCTCTGGTTCAGTGAATCTCGGTCACGATGAAACTTCCAGCTGTAGAATCTGTGAGATGTGAGCTTTTAGTAGAGGAGTCGTTTGTCCATGTTCATGCCGTCGGTGGACACGGGGAGACATCATCTGTGTTTACATATTTATTCGGACTTTGTGTACCTGGTCTTTTAATTGTTGTTGTCTTAACTGGGTTTGTTGGTCACAGAAAAGGTTTCACTCAGCTGTTGGATGAGATTCTGAACTTTCTGTGGATACCACACATGTTTATAGTTAAATTTACGCACCTGACGCTACACCCAGAAATGAGATGTTAATCCCTTAACTACCGGTAGCAGAGGGTGCAGGTGTAGAGGTGAAGCTAAACAGTCAAGTTAAGAATGCAAAGTTAGAGAATTTCTAGGCCAGAAATCTGGATAATGAAGCACTAAAGGTGCATGGATGGAAGTTATTGTGCAT
>JBAMHW010000027.1:11094904-11106337 GCA_037177495.1 Rhadinocentrus ornatus
ATAAATAAATAAAAATTATTTCTTAGTGTATAAACCCACTGGACGACTCAGTGACTGTGTCAGCATGCAGAGGAAGATGAACAAGGAGTTAACAGAGCTGAGGAGTGATGAGTGAGATCATGCAAATGTGACCCCGCCTCTACGGAGGCTAGAGGCTGACCAGGGTAGCCCAGGGACACGGGCCATCAACAGCAACCCCGGAGCATGAACCCAAGCCACTCCACCCCGAATACGAACCAAGCCCCGCCCAGAGGGTGGCAGAAGAGAGCCCCAGCCAGAGCCCCCCGCGGTCTGGGGGCACAGGCCCCATTGGGCCAAGATAGGCAGCCACCGGCCCCGCCAGGGACCGGCCATCTAGAGCGGGACAGCCCCCCCCCACAAAGGCAGCGGGCCCGCCCCATGCCAAGGAAAACCGGACCCCCCCAAACATCCGGCCGGGGTGGGCGGCTGGAGCATCGGGGTGGGTGCTGTCCCACGCACCAAGAACCAGGGCGTTACCGACCAAAAAAAGTTAATGTGGTAACACCCACACGGAAGGATGGCTGATCCTTTTAGGCTGTGGGCCAAGGCCACTTATTAGCTTTAGTTGATGAAAATAATGATCCGCAGAGAGGGAGGATCTGGACCTTTTACACTTTAAAGCTTGTTTTTTTCTTAATCAGATTTTGTTTGTTGGGACTCGTAGTTCTTAAACATTTTTCCACAATCATACTTTAAAGTTTGTTCAATTTACTGGCAAACACCGCAGCTTACTAAGTTAGTTGAACCAATGACATCCCAAGCTAAAATTTACATGACGTTATTCAGCAAATCAGACGAAGATATGCGAATACCAGCTGTTGATCTCAAGAATATCGGCTGGTGTGACATGGTGGATACAACTAAAAACCTTTTTTGAGCTAAATAAGCAGCTTTTGTTGGTAAGTATTATTGTTTGCCAACCGACAATAAAACTGCATAAGAAGAAACTAAGTATCAAAGTTGCTCAAAAATGCTATCTATGCTATTTATTTGATGCATAACTTTGGCTAAGTTTATTTTGTGTAAATGCTAGGTCTTGTTTACGTGCACTCGATTAATTGATCAATTAATTACACAAATGTTAAGCTCAAGCGATCTGAATCTATATTTTAGTATCATGTCAATAATGTCAATAATATGTGGATTTCTGCCATTGACTGTGAGAAAATTACAGGTGACCGTCAATTTTGCTGCAGGACCCAAGAGCCAGCACAAAGACATCAATGTCTGGGCTCCTGATAACCAGGTCACTGCTATGTTTTGCTGCATAAGCTGCATGAAAAATAAGTTTGGTGTCTGCTTCCTGCTGGGTTGTCTCCAAGTCCAGAACCCACAGTATTTCAAGGTCTGTGTTGCTCCCATTCGTCTTTATAACATGACATTTGTCCCCATGCCCAACAAGGACTGTTGTTTTTCTAATTATGCTCTTTGCAGATGTGCCCCAGTGATTGAAAAAGTACTCCAACAAGTTTTCTTTATTTTGCCCACATGCCAGGAATTTTCTATGGTGTTTTTTAACATTGCCATATATTAAAATTTTTTGACAGCCCTGTTCCGCCGGCCTTTTTTGCTCAGCGTGTTTGATGCTATGGTGTTTGTATGTGTCACATACAAAATGGATTTCTGTCATATGCCAAACTGTCATGTTCCACATGTTCATGCAACAAAGTTGAAAAGTTTGTCTGGTACCATATCAGGTCTTTTGCTGTCGGAGGCCAAGGGAGCTTTGGTGAAGTTTTTTGTGTTGTGAATGATGTCTTAGAGTGTGAGAGCTGCATAATATAACAGGTGAGAACTATCTTTTGTGATGTCGTTATGTTGTGTGTGACTTGACCCTGGTGTGTCTGCTTCATTGCTCTCAACTTCACTGTCAGCTGAGGTGGAAAAGAACGAGACAGAGACGGCAACTTCACAAAGAATCTCTTCAGCTGTCAGATCATCAACGTATACAAAGTATGTTGTTAATGCTTTCTGAAGTCTTAAGAAAGGATATGTCTTCTGAAGTCTGGCCTTCAGTGAATGTTACCTGTAAGTTGTTATATTAAGTCCCTCCCTTTCTCTTACAATGTTTTTAAAAAGCATATTCAGTCAACCCAGCTGTAAGTGTTTCACACTGGATCACTTTTCTTTGATTATTTTCCGAGTGTATGGCTGATGTTTATATTTTTCGTGTTTGCAAATCATGCAGTGTATTGGTAGCAGGTGTGGTGCCCGCTTGGATGTGCAGAGTTCAACGGCATGTGATCTCAAAGCCCTTGTTTTGGCTGCAGTTCCCTCACCATTAGCACTAAAAAACAATCAGAAAAAAACATGTTTGGCGTCTCTTCATCTACATCATAGTGGACTAAAGATATCAGATTAGTGACATCATATTTATTAATTTATTATTGACTTCCCGTTTGCGTGTGTCTAAATAAAAAATTTCATCCTCTGGACAAAAACCTGATACCTTTAAGGCTTACTCACACAGGATCAAAAATTGTAACTAATACCCAAGGAAATCTCATTCATGCTGTAACAGGGCAGGTGCATTTCTGTGCTGCATGGGGCTCGGGGGGCAAAATCCAGAAGCATTCAGCGATAGTTATTATATTGAGTCTTTTTACATAGTTCTAAGAATGCAATAAGCGTATGTTACAAGTTAAAGACAAAGTTTGGTTCTCAAGTTCTATGTACTTAATATCATTGTGCCTTGATGCCAGTTTCCTTTTTTTTCCTTCATAGATTCACAGCTGAAGTTCAAGCTTCACACAGACTAAAATATTCTTTCCTCATTTGACACCTACCCTCTCTTTCTGCCTCTTTCTGAAAAAAATCACGTTATGTTGCACATAAAATGCTCTGTTTTCACTCATCAGTCTATCGGCACTCACCACCTCCTTGAAGCACATGTTTAGTGTAGGATCCACCGCTTGCACTGCACACAGTCGCTCATGGGTGATCAACAGCCGGGAAGCAACCGGGGGCGACAGAACCGGCTGAGCTTTTGCGTCAGCCACTTCCTCTTCCCCACCAGCCGTATCTCCCTTTGGCGATTCACCCACCCCATGTGAAGAGATCAAAGACAGAAAATTGTCAGATAAATTAACAACATCATCTGCTGACTGTCTTTTGCGTGACATCATCCTTTACCGGATGATCGAGAACTTCCAGAGCTGGAACAATTCTGCCTCCTGCAATGTCGTTTCCGAGGAGGACAGAAATATGATCAATGGGCAACTCAGGACAAACAGCCATAGGGAACACCCCAGTTAATAGATCCATTTTTAGGTGTACAAAGTGTACAGGCCGGGGCACGCACCCCATTTCCACGCCCTGCAGGATTATGCTATACCCAGCATACGAGTCCTGCAAAAAGGGCAGCATACCTGCCAAAATAAGGGACTGGGAAGCCCCTGTGTCACAGAGTACCATTACTGGTTGTCCTTCTGTTGGATAGCCTGGAACTGACACAGTTTCAGTCATCAGGAATAGCTTAAAACAAGGATCAAGGGTGTGACTAACCTGATTTGCTTTACTTGCACAATTAATTAGACCTACCTCCTTTTATTTTGGAGGGGAGGAGGGCCTTTTCAACTTCAAATTCTGGCATTGAGCAATCAAATGTCCAGAGTTATGGCAGTAAAAGCAAGCTCTTTACTCCTTCAGTCAAATCTTTACAGATCTAGATGCATCAGAAGCAGTGTTCACAGTTAGCTAATACAGGGTTTTGTGTGTTAACACGTACTCGTCAGCAATCGCTGCTGCTGACGCTTATACAGTTACCCTCTGTTCATTTAAATGAACCACGAGGCGCTCAAGTAGTTGCTTTTTAAATTCCTCTAGCAACATCAACTCCCGTAACGCCTCAAGAGAAGTGATCCTACATGAAGAAAACCAGCGGTCGAATAAATTGCACTTCTCCCGAGCAAACACAACATAGGTTTGGGATGTCTCTTTCATATAACCACAAAATTTCTGTCTATAAGCTTCTGGTACCAACTCATAGGCTTTAAGTACCGTCGCTTTCACAAAGTCATACCGTTGGCCGTCCAAAAGAGGGAGTACTGCCACCACCTCTTGAGCTTTCCCAGACAGTCTGCATTGTACCAGGAAGGACCAACAATTCTGTGGCCACTGCAAAGCCAGAGCGATAGGCTCAAAGGCTGGAAAGTAACTGTCCAAGTAAGACTCCCGAAATATCAATACAAATGGGACAGACTTAGATATATCAAAAGGGGCAGAAGACGGGGCAGAGCCCTGGGACCCAGCCGGATTTCCATTGCTCCGCTCAGGGGCGGACGCGGCAATGCAAACAGACGGCTTTGTCAGCTTCAATTTCCATCCTCCGGATGTCAAGCTGCATTTGCCTTTATTGGGCTTTCTTTTGGGCTTCCAGTTGTAACCTGGCCAATCATACCCTCAAATGAGCATCAGCTCGAGAGGCACCAGAGCCTTTTCCAGAGAAAAGTGGATCAAACCGGGGCAGGGTGACAGGAGTGAGGAGCCTGTCATCTCCCTCTGTGTCCTCCTCCTCGGAAATATCAGAATCATTCTGACCCCCACTCTCCGGTTTGCAAGGCCCCGCCTTCCCAAACTGGCCTGCCACCACAGGCACAACCAGATCACCCTCAGCGCCAACTTCTGCCAGTGGAAGTATGTGTCATTTCACTAATCCAGCCACCACCAGAGCCTTCAATTCCCTCTTAATAATCTGTCTCGGTATCGGAATGTCGTAATGGTCAGCAATTATAGCCAAGTCATCCTTGCAACATAAATCAACTAAATCTAATGATGGGTTCTCACGGAACCGCTCGAAATGAAATTTAGCCATTTTACTCTACTTACCACACTCCCAACACAATGCAGAAAAGCAAGAAGAAAAAACGCACTCGTCTACCGCACACACAAATAGGAAAATACACACGGCTGCTACCAATTTACCAAATGGGAAGTAATCAGGAAATTGTTTGCACAATAACCTAATTAAAATCCCAGACGAGCCCCCCCTTTTGTTATGACCTCCTTAAATCTAGGGACGAAAAGGTCGATAGCAAACTGGGCTGGACAAAACTTAGATGGTGTAACAAAAACGTTTCTTACAATAAACCAAAATCAAATACAATTTCCTATAAAATTAAATACAAAAACGGGTTCAGGTTCACAATTAACTTATTATCCTACAAACAAAATAACCATATCCGGCAAACTATACTATATATATATATAACAAAAGGAGTCCTTTCTCGGGTATCTAATAACAAAGTCTACAAATAACACAAAACCAAAAAAATGTCAACCAGACAATTAACATACTGGGACTTCCACAATTCTAATAATAAACTAAAATGTTACTCAAACACAAAATCCACAATTCTAAGGGTAAACTAAATGTCACTCTAACAAAACAAAGGACGAGAAAGACTTTTCTCCAAACCAAACACTGTCACAGAAAGCTCTTACAAAGTCACTCAGCCAACGAACCCACAGAGGGTGTAAAGCAAGAGAGATCCCAAAGCGGGCGAACTGTGTGTCCACGGTACACAGCTGCCTCGAATGACAGTGATGCAGGGCTTATATGGGCGAGGTGTCCATGTCGAGTAGCCCCTTGGGAGTTACGGGGACGGCAGGCGACCAATCGTGGTTGAGGAGGAGCAGCTCCGGCCGTCAATCTTTGTGGAGCAACAAGGCACAGCTGTTCCACTGATGGCCAAGGCTGACAGGCCAGGGGCAGTAACTATTAGGATGCCTTTTCACTTCTTTTTTGGGCTTGTTTTATGTCATGCAGTTGTGCAGTTTTGCAGAAGTTCAGCAGGTTTCTGAAGTTTAAAGTTGACTTATTAATAAAGGGACAATTAGCAAAGGTAATTTTCATTTTCAGTCTATTAGCAAGTCAAAGCCATCCACAAAACAATTATACAATGTAGCATGACAATGACAAACCTCAGTTTTTAGATTTAGTTTCTGCACTGCCTCTTGGTACTGCCACAGTACTCTCTCTGGTACCAAACTCTTTCCACATAAACAAAGAATTAATAAATTTCTTCCATTCTGTGTCTGTAAAGGGGATTATCAGTGTACCTCAAATGTGGGAAATTGGTAATATTATGTGCAACCAAAGATACTTTAACTTTTGAAGCAGACTTCAGTGCAATGCTCAGTGACAGTTTGAGGACATGTTACAAAAGACTTAAGTTTTCAAAATAAGGTATGACAGTAAGAACTGCATTAATACATTTTCACCTTTTAATAAAGCTTGATAACGAAATTTGTATAGCGATTCATTTTTATCTCTCAAAGTGATTTGCAAATTTAATTCAGCACTGTATAGGTGTGTTTCGTAGGGTGATCAAGGCTGATGGGATCAACAACAAAAGCGCTAGCTTAAAAACCGGCATGAAAAAACCCACATTTGTTACAAGCTGGTTACAAGCCACCCCTACCCCGAAGCAAGTTTTGAGGCATATCATTAGACAATAACTACAACTACATGTCGGGCCCGAGCATAGCTGACCGCTCGGTTTGCCGGTACCAGCAGCTCTAATAAAGCTGCCAATAAACACAAAATGTGCAAGAGGTGAGAGTGCCAACAATTTTTGTTTCAACTGATGAAAAATGAAGATGCTGTTAATAAAGCATTAGGTCCTCCCTCGGTAGGGATTGTCCAAATACACAAAATTTTCCTTTGGCCCAAGATATTCAATGAGCATTCCAGGGATTTGGCGGTGTTATGGTTTGTGTTTGGGTTGTTTTTTTGTTGTTCTGATCCTGGTTTATTAGCTCTGGTTTTTGGCTTGTTTGGGTTATGTTATGTTCATGTTTTTAGTTTAGTTGTCCTGTTTCCCTCATGTGCTCTGTAATCTCTGTTCTTATTTAGTTTACACAACTGGTCTGATTTCTCATCCACTTCACCGGTTTTCAATTACTCCCTTTGTGTATATATGTCCCCTGGTTTTCAGTTGTCTTGGTCAGATCCTTGTATGTGGTTCATCCCCTGTCGTGTTTGGTTCCTGCCCTGTGTTAAAGAGAATAAAACCCTCTACCTGCACCAACCTCCCTCATCCATCTGCGTTTGGGTCCTCACCTCCGCCACTACACATAACAGAAGGATCTGACCAACCATGGACCCAGCAGACGGTAATAAGGAGGAGGACCCAGTGGTCCCCCTTTCTTCTGAGAACTTCTGGGCCGCTCATAAGGTAGCCAATCCTTTATTGACATTGTTTCAAAGTCTCCAGCGTCGCCTCCGGCTTCCACGCCTGTCTGCCCAGGGCAGCCTCCAGCTTCTACGCACAATTCTTCCACGTCTGCGCCTTGGTCCTACTCTTCAGCGTCCGGCGCCGGCGTCCCGGTCCTGCCCGGCTCTTCAGCGTCTGACGCCTCCGCCCAGGTCCACGCAGCCTCCAGTGGTTCCTGTCTCCGAGGGGGTCTACGGTCGAGAGCCTCTCCTCTAGTTCCTGTCACCAAGGAGGTCTACGTTCGAGACGCCTCTCCTCTGGTTCCTGTCTCCAAGGGGGTCTACAGTCGAGACGCCTCCCTTCTGGTTCCTGTTTCCGAGGGGGTCTACGGTCGAGACGCCTCTCCTCTGGTTCCTGTCACCAAGGGGGTCTACGGTCGAGACGCCTCTCCTCTGGTTCCTGTTTCGAGGGGGTCTACGGTCGAGACGCCTCTCCCCCGTTTCCTGTCACCGAGGGGGTCTACAGTCGGGACGCCCCTCCTCCGGTTCCTGTCACCAAGGGGGTCTACAGTTGAGACGCCTCTCCTCTGGTTCCTGTTTCCGAGGGGGTCTACGGTCGAGACGCCTCTCCTCCGGTTCCTGTCTCCGAGGGGGTCTACGGTCGAGACGCCTCTCCCCCATTTCCTCTCACCAAGGGGGTCTACGGTCGAGACGCCTCTCCTCTGGTTCCTCTCTTCGAGGTGGGGTCTACGGTCGAGACGCCTCCCTTCTGGTTACTGTTTCCGAGGGGGTCTAAGATCGAGATGCCTCCCCTCTGGTTCCTGTTCCCGAGGGGGTCTAAGGTTGAGACGCCTCTCCTCTGGTTCCTGTTTCCGAGGGGGTCTATGGTCGAGACGCCTCTCCTCTGGTTCCTGTTTCCGAGGGGGTCTACGATCGAGACGCCTTTCCTCTGGTTCCTAATTCCGAGTGGGTCTACGGTTGAGACGCCTCTCCTCTGGTTCCTGTCTCCGAGGGGGTCTACGATCGAGACGCCTCTCCTCTGGTTCCTAATTCCGAGGGGGTCTACGGTCGAGACGCTCGTCACCTGCTTTTGATCCACGCCGCCGAGGAGATGGCTCTTTTTCCGCCGCCTGTGGTCCATGCTGTCAAGGAGAATGCGTCCACCAGAGTCCCGGCCTGTGCTCCATCTCCAGCCCATGCAGCCCTCTGGCTGTCCGCCGAGAGTCCCAGCCTGTGC
Source organism: Rhadinocentrus ornatus (assembly GCA_037177495.1). Taxonomy (NCBI): domain Eukaryota; kingdom Metazoa; phylum Chordata; class Actinopteri; order Atheriniformes; family Melanotaeniidae; genus Rhadinocentrus; species Rhadinocentrus ornatus. Next base: position 11,103,319 of record JBAMHW010000027.1, read on the forward strand.
TCCATCTCCAGCCCGTGCAGCCCTCTGGCCGTCTGCCAGAGTCCCGGCCTGTGCTCCGTCTCCAGCCCATGCCGCCCTCTGGCCATCCGCCAGAGTCCCAGCCTGCACGCCCTCCGGGTCGACCGCCGGAGGTCCTACCCCAGTCTTCTTTGCCTCTGGGTCATCCTCCTGAACCTTGTCCCCTGGACTGGTTTGCTTGAGCGCGGTCCCTCTTCCGGGCCCCCAACGCCCGCCCGGCTTGGCCGTTGTGTTTCCGTTGGACTTTTTTGGGCTGTAAAGTAGCCGTCCCTTGAGGTGGGGGTACTGTTATGGTTTGTGTTTGGGTTGGTTTTTTGTTGTTCTGATCCTGGTTTATTAGTTCTGGTTTTTGGCTTGTTTGGGTTCTGTTACGTTCATGTTTTTAGTTTAGTTCTAAGTATTTAAACAACCTGCTATTTTGCAAGTTCTCCCACTTAGAAACATGGAGGGGTCTGAAATGTTCATTGTAGGTGCATGTCCAATTTTGTAACAATTTATTTGTATGACACAGCTGCAAATAAGTATTTGAACACCTGAGAAAATCAGTGTTAATATTTGGTACAGTAGCCTTTTTTTGCAATTACAGAGGTCAAACGTTTCCTGTAGTTTTTCACCATGTTTGCACACACTGCAGGAGGGATTTTGGCCCACTTCTCCACACAGATCTCCTCTAGATCAGTCAGGTTTCCGGGCTGTCACTGAGAAACACGGAGTTTGAGCTCCGTCCAAATATTTTCTATTGGGTTTAGGTCTGGAGACTGGCTAGGCCACTCCAGAACCTTGATATGCTTCTTACGGAAACACTTCTTGGTTATCTTGGCAGTGTGCTTCGGGTCATTGTCATGTTGGAAGACCCAGCCACGACTTATCTTCAGTGCTCTGACTAAGGGAAGGAGGTTGTTCCCCAAAATCTTGCAATACATGGCCCCGGTCATCCTCTCCTTAATACAGTGCAGTCGCCCGGTCCCATGTGCAGAAAAACACCCCCAAAGCATGATGCTACCACCCCCATGCTTCACAGTAGGGATGGTGTTCTTGGGATGGTACTCATCATTCTGCTTCCTCCAAACACGATTAATGGAATTAAAACCAAAAAGTTCTATTTTGGTCTCATCTGACTACATGACTTTCTCCCATGACTCCTCTGGGTCATTGGCAAACTTCAGACGGGCCTTGACATGTGCTGGTTTAAGCAGGGGAACCTTCCGTGCCATGCATGATGAGAAACCATGACGTCTTAGTGTTTTACCAACAGTAACCTTGGAAAGTGGAGTGCAGGTGGACTTTTTAAAGGCGGACTAACAGGTCTTTGAGGATCAGAATTCTATCTGATAGACAAAATCATACATTGGGATTTCAGGATTTTTTATTTTTTTTTTGATTATGTCTCCCACAGCTACCTACGATGAAAATTTTAGACCCCTCCATGTTTCTAAGTGGGAGAACTTGCAAAATAGCAGGGTGTTCAAATACTTATTTTCCTCACTGTATGTTATGAAGAATTAAGGCAAAACTGAAGGCAAAAGTGGGCACAATCCCGGTACTACCAAGGTGTAGCTGGTAAAGAAGACAATAAACAATGAATAAAGATGCTAATGCACGAGCCAACCATGTTCATGTTAACCTTAATCCCATTGTAATCTCGGGATAACAAAGTTTAATATTCCATCAGAAAAAGTCACAAAAGTTGGTCATTTTGTGAGGGGGAAAGCAGATTTTTCGAGATCATTACATAAACTAACTTCATGAGTTTAATCTTTGGATAACAGAATAAAAATTTATTAAAAAAATAAAAAAGAGCATTTCAATAAATAATTGCAGTCATGGCCACTCTCTGCTTCCATAGTTTAGTTTGTTGTTTATAGTAGTGAAAAATCTACAACTCCTGAAGGGAAGCATGTCGTTGTTGTGGAGCTTGTGGAGATTTTCCACTAAGTAAAATCTCCAGAACACCAGCATGTGAGATAGAGTAATGTGTGAATGCAGCAGCAAATATTCTGGAGCATTTACAACCTATGTTTGGAGAGGGGGAAGAGGCATTCTCCTCTTATTCTTACTGTTTTTTTCTCACTCCTGCTATTGTGGTATTGCCATCAGCACAACAGGGAGCCTCACAGAGCAGTTTCCTGGACTTGGGAACATTGGGGGCTGAGCCCACACACGTAGAGAAATCTCGGTGAACCAACGCAGTAAAAAAGCTTTTTATTTAAGCTTTCTTGAGCATTTTGTCACCTTGTTTAAAGCCAAATACTGAAATATGTGCTTCAATATGTATTTGTTCTCAAACTTACGCATGACTATGTGTATCAATATTATATGTTAATCAATATTATAATCTTCCCCCATTTTTCTTTTCCTGACAAGCACAAAAGTTAGTTCTGTACCAAGTTGCATGGTGTACCTCTGTCTGCTGCTCTTTTTTCTTCATTATCTACTCACTCCTTCCATTTTCTGCTGCCTGAAAAACAATGAAATGTGCACTTCATAACAAAATTATAAAATATTCAACAAAATATTTAGAAAAACAATTTTTAGGTTTTCTTTCTTTCACTCAGGCAAGTTACAGATAAATCCCATCCAGTAAAGTGCTAAACCTTTAACTTTTCCAGACATCTGTTTATCTCCACAACTTGCTCTTTAGTGCACATCTTTTGCAAAAACAAAGGATGAACGTGAACTGTTTTCAGTCACTTGCAATTTTCAGAATAAAGATCATGCTGTAGTATTTACTGTATCTCTCTATCATCTGACCTGTCTCTTCCCTCTTTCCCTAAAGGCTTCATCACTTGTTTTCCTTCTATCATTTCCCTTCATTCCGTCTTTCATTTGTTGTTTTCCATCGTTACTACTACTACTCTCTCAGTAGTATAGCCTAGTTTAAACTAGTGGTATACTTTTTCCTTTCCAGTCTTGAACACCCCTGCCCTGGAGCAACACACACATACAAGAACCACCAACCTCATTAATACATAAAGTATACACCCACACAAAGGTGAGATCA
>JBAMHW010000027.1:11111754-11123359 GCA_037177495.1 Rhadinocentrus ornatus
AAAAAGTCCCAGAAGAAGTTAGACAGTCCTTGTGTTTGTGTGGTTTGATAAATCTCTGCCTCAGCTGACAGAACTTTCTGGTCCACAGAACAATTTTCAGATGCGTCAGTTGAACTCAGCCATGGTGGTGATGGAGTTGAATGGGATTAGCTGTTCTTGGCCAGTGACACCAGCTACACACACAGAGGCTTCTGCCCAGCATGTTGCCCGTCAGCTGTTTTTCTCTGCTGTTTTGCAAAATGACAAAATTCAGTTCTAGCTGCGTTCGTTTAGGAGACAATGAATATCCTGGTGACCAGGCAAAAAAAGCAGTCACACAATCATGTAAGAATATAATCACCTGTTTCTCTTTTTGGGTTTTAAATGTTAAGAAATCTAAGACTAACATCTTCTGGTTTACCTCATTTACTGGATTAAATTATTTCACACTTGCTGGGATTTCTCACAGGCCCCCTTAAAAAAGGAACCTTAGGTGCCGGCTGCAGTAGCCGCTTGATCTGTTACTCAGGCATCTAGTTGAAAGCTGCAGTTGAAAAATAAAAACACAAGAGGATGTTGTCCTGGCTACTGGTGCTCAGATAATTTGCATTTATGCTTTTTAGAACTAAAACTGTTTACTCACATAAAACTCTGGGATTTGATGTGTGTTGTGGGATTATAGCACTGGGTTGTAGAACATGCAGATTTGTGCGTATTCTGACAGTTATGTGCATGTTTGCATTAGCCAGACAGGTTGGACAGATGCTGATGGCTTTGATGTGTTCATTATGTGTGTGTGTTTGGACTGACTGGGACTGACTGCTCTCAGAGGGACTATCATTGCTGGTAATCCTCTTCATGGTCGACTAATCTGTTTTTGCCGGGGTCACTCCATCCCAACCCATACTCTGTTCATTCTCCCTTTTATTATTTTCCTCAGCAGGGTTCTCCCTTCTCTCCCTACCTTGTTCTTCAAAGGTCACTTTCTTTCCTCACTCCTCTTAATCTGCCCTTCTCCCTTTAATAACATTAATCTATTGGACCAAGAATCAAAGCTTTCATGTTTACCTTCTGTCCATTTTAAAAGCAAACTAATAAGAGGTTAAGGATATTCCTTCCCCCTTTTGTGCTCTTTCTTCCCTTTCATTTTCTCAACCTCACCTTTACAGTTTAAAAGCTACATGGACACAGGTACAGTTCCTATTTGTACTGATAATAGTAACTAAAGTAATATTAATTCAGCGCACAGTTCTCATTTAGTAGATTTTAAACCAAACATTAACACCTGTATTTGTACCCACAGATGATGTAGCAGCTTACATTTTCAAAGAGATATCAACACATTTGTTTGTGACATTCAGACTGACAAACAAGATGCTGCTTTTAAAGAATATTCTGTATTTGACTGGGTGTTTCCTCATGTTAGACATGAGCAAAGCTGTATTCATACTTGCAACATCTTTTGACTCCCCATTATCCTGATTGTGTTGAATCTAAACAGCCTCTGTCTCCCACGTGATGATGGCAGCATATTCTGCTCTTGTAAAAAAAGTAAATGCCCTTCGTGTTCCCCATAAAGATGTAAAACAACCCTCACCCCATCACTTTTTTTTATTTTTTATTTTAATCCTTTTAGTCAAATAATATTTATGTAGCTCAAATTATATTTATTAAACATCAGATTGTCCTCAAGGGGCTCTACAATCTGCACACTTTGAGACAACGTTTTAAAAATGCTCTTGGAAAAAGATTTATCTAAAGAGTGACAAAAAATATCAGGAGGAGTTGGTATCCTGTTTCCTTCTATCCAAGCGTCTCCTTAGCTTTCCTGAACCATTCAGCTGACCATTGCTCTCGCAACTTAAAAAAAAACAAAACACACACACACAATCAGATTTCCACCCAGTTCCTACACAAACACACACACACGCACAAACTCGAACACGTGGTCTAATCATATTTCTTCCTATCTAGAAGCAATCAGTGATAATGTTGGCTGCTCCCGAGCGCCTTGACAATACTGTCAGAGAAAGGACACACATGCTCTAATTAAATGTGTGTGCTGGGCTGTGGAGAAATGAGGGGACAAATTAAATGTAGCTGCAGCATCAACACTGTTTGACCCGCCTGCAGATGGAGGAACGATTGAAAAGAAACGTTTGTTGTGAAGAGCTTAGCTAAGTGTTAAAGGTTAGTGTAGGATGTTGCTAAGAGCTGCAGCATTAACAGCATTTTTTTAATATCTGAACTAATTTCTGAGACCTGGAGCAGAACCTAAAAGTGTGTTTTTATAGAGGTGGTCAAAGTTCGGAATGTAGGAAACAGTTTTAGTAAAGCCCTTTATCCATAATGTGTAGTATACAACTCCCTGAACATCATTGGACTTTATTTTTTTAAACATGGCATTTGTTTCACTCAACTTTTAGAGCTGCAAGAACTTAAAGAAGTAGCGTAGTCAGCAGTAGTGACAAAACTTTGAGATTTACTGTTGAAAATGCCTGCAAGCCTCTTTAAATGTGTAAACAAATGTGGACATGATGTCACATTTCTGCAACAAAGGAGCAGCTCAGAAGATGCACTCTTGTTTGTTAATAATACAATGAGAGTATTACAGCTGCATAAAAAATGGAAAAAGAAATTCCTTGTAAACACAGACCTCTGCCTTGAGCCCTGAATGTCTGGCAGACAGGCAAAAACCCATTAACAAGTCTGCTAACCAAGATCCCAGGCATTCATTAGGCATCAATCAAAGGACGAGGTGTGATGATTAAATGATGAGTGCAAATGCTTAACCGTGTTCGGTACACCAGGCCACTTTACTCTGACACTTGAAAAATGGGGCAAAATGGATGGAAAAAAATTTGTTTATATCAGTGTAGATGGCTGGAACTGGTTGAAACTGGATAGAGGCAACTGGTTAATTATTCATAGAAGTTAGTAAAGAAAGTGACTTCTAGTTTTCAAAACTTGAGAATTCATGGTGCTTGCTTCAACTCGCAGTAATCACTGTTAATTACAATCAGTTTTGGAATTCATAGGCTCTGCCTTCTACCTCACAGCTCTGAGTGAATCAGCATTTTGTAGGTTTGCAGTTTGCAAAAATTAAACATCTAAACACAGACTAGGACCTCTGTCATGAAAATGTATATCCTAAAAATGACAAATAGGCATGCATCTATTTTACAATTACTAACATTTTGCTCAAAGTCAACTTGTATTTCCGCTGAAAAAGTAGAATACATGTGCTTGGAATTTGTACTATTCACTCAAAAGTGAGTTATAGTTAAAAGGTACTAGGGGTAGGAATCTTTAGGCACACCATTGTCACCACAGTCTTTTTTCTGTGGTTATTCGACCTACTTTATTACTTCTTTCAGAGTGGAAACTTGGAACACAGTTTGTCATTTTTGTCATGACAAACAGAAGGAAACTCAGTGTAGTGGTCTCCCAGCAAATGTTAAACTATTTTTATATAAGTCACAGTCTCATTATTATATGACATGGCTGAGATTCTTCAGTAATGTGCAGCTCTACTGTATAAGTTTCATCATAATACATTAAGTTTCTGAGCTCCATGTCATATGTTACCTGTGATTGCAGGTGCATATTCTTTCTGTATGCATGCATGTTTATGTACTATCTGCTCTGACTGCTGCTGAGCTCCAGTAGAGCTGACAGCTTGCTGTGACAGAGAACCTCAAACAAATTCACCGGGTCAGCTGCTGCACAGCAGAAATGCCTTTGATTGTATTAGACCTGCAAGTGTGTTTGCGTGCCCACGGCCTCCTGGCTTAGAGATTTCAAACCTAAAAGCAGGTTGTAGCACATATATTCATGTCAACATGTTGTTCATCTAGAAAGGCCAATTTTTAGTTTAGGCTATGTTGCTGGTGGTTGTAATTGAATAGATATAGTTAATAAAAATTTTATAAAATTACCTTGTAAACACCTGATTCCAAATTAAAATGGCCATTTGAATTAAACTTGAATCCGTAGTGGCTGGTTTATTCTGAATTGAAGTCAAAATAAAATAATTCCTTGATCATCTATACGTTCATTCCGCTTTAAATTCCAGTCGTTCTGCACATGCTCGTTCCCTCGTCCTGTCGCGATGACGGTACATTACTCTATCTCCCTTCTCTTCCTCAGCTGACCAAAGTGAAGTAGTATGCTAGTGTCGAGCTGCTGCTTCAAAACTATAATCAAAATCAAGGCGGAAATGGTTCTTAATATGCAGTCTTCCATGCTATAGATGTAAACACATCATGTCCGCTCCCTATCCAATCAGAACCCTTCCCAACCCCCAGATCTAAAGCAGAATTGAATAAAGATGATTAACCTTTAAACCATGTAAACCATGGCAATGAAACCTGGAGAAACTTTGCTCATCCAATCACAGACTGCAACCCACCACAGCCTTTATGATACAGAATAATGGAATACAAATTCTGATCTATATATATATATAAATATAAAAGTGTATTATCTGGAGCATCTCTATCCAGTAAGAGTATATGCCACAATTGCTAAAGTAGTGAGAGACAGAATACCTTTTTCTATTAGATAAAATATTAAATGTAATTTTAAGTAACAATGTAAAAATGTTTTTTTTTTTACATTTATATAAAAACAAGGTTTATGTAAACCCAGCGGGGATGCATTATTTCATTGTATCTCTTATGAGCTGGTACAGCTGATAAATCCTTTGAAATGTTTTCTGTAAAAGTGTCTCTGTCCCAAGAGTAAACCTCACTAACCCCAGGCAGTGTGTTTCCAGCATCATCGCAAATGTCCACGGGCAGCGCTGACACAAACAATGCTTGACAAAGCACTCTGGGTATTTCCAGTCAGCCCAGGCCTGCTAAACAAAAATAAATATTTGTGGCAAGAAGTCATTGATTTAAAATAGTTTAGACCGTGTTCTTTAAACAGGAAACAAGTACGCACTTCATTCAGAGCACACTGGTGTGTTCAGAAATGTCTAAAAAAGCATCTAGTCTAATGCCATTTTTAGAGTTTAAGTAGGAAATTTTGCTGCTTGGATTGTCCACTGGCAGACTCTCTAGTGTGTAAAGGTAGCTGTGTTTCGTAATTATGCACCAGATATTTATAGTTATATAGTATGTTGTGGTTGACATGCCAGTGGAGCAGATTAGAGCTGCAGCAAATGTTTCTTTAGCATACGGGTAGTTATTTCTGATTGATGGAATACTAATTACTTACAATACCTTTAATTCTATATGAAATGCTTGAATATATCTGATAAAATTTCCCAAAATATTAGCTCACAATAACAACTTACAGGCTGAAACTGCTCTGATGGACAGTTGGAGATGGAGTGATTACAATAGATCGTGGCTACTCAATTTGGTCCTACGAGGGCCGCAATTCTGCAGGTTTTCAATGTCTTCCTGCTTCAGCACACTTGAATCAAATTAAATGGATCTAACAGCCTATCACAATGATTAATAGGTGTTTTGGAGAAGGCAAACATTAAAAAACCTGCAGGACTGCTGCCCTGCAATAGAGCGATCATGCTAGCAGTGCAGTTTTGGCAACATTTCAACAGAATCTAGGCACATCTTCTCTAACACTGTAAAGATTCAGATTCAACTTTATTGTCATTGCGCATGTCACAGGTACAAGGCAGCGAAATACAGGCAAGTTGCTTCGTGTCAGAGAAATTAAGTAAACAGCATCCACCCCAAGCCACAGTTAACATACATTCATCACCAGCATCCGTGTTGCAACCACAATGAGGGGTTTAGATTGTTTTTATTCCGAGAACTGAATGTGTGTATCTCACTTTCTGCCAAGATCCTTTTATGACTGATGTTGTGCTATTGTGGTAAGCTAAATTGGTGCCAAATTTGAGACAGTTTTTATGTTTTTTCCTCTTATTTTGCAAGTTATTTTAACTGCTGGTTTCCTCCACACAGTCAAAGCAAGCCTGCTACAAATATAACGCAGCAAGAAAGCATGTTGTGTGACAGTTTGAATTGCCAGTATGAATATTAATTTATCATGTCGGCCCTAAAACAGGTGCAAACAAAATAAACAACTTACCCTAAAATAGCTCAATACTGACCACCTCATAACACCATCATACAATCGAGACTTTATACTCAAATTAGCCTTTTTTTATCTGATACAAGCGCAAACAAGATGCATCATGCTTATAACACAAACAATAAGAAAACCAGCATTGTTGGTCAGTGGTGTGTTTTGCCATGTAGGCTCATCCTTGCACACTCATGCCAGTTCAGAGGTGCATCAACATCCATTCCACCATTCAGCTAAAGGGCTTGGAACTTTTGACATTGTGTTATGTACTATATCCAAACGCTCACATTTTACACGCTTAGTAAAAAGAAAATTGTCTTTTGTTTATTCCAGACGTGGAAATCTCAGACCTTCAGACTTCGACTCATCCAAGGTGGAGAGAGACCCTTCAAAGTTCCTGTGGCTGATGGAAACCCTTAATGGGCAGACTGATCCTAAAAAGCTATGACCAACAACCATGTTAATGCAAAAAATAAAACTGTTAAAAAAACCTTATCTTCCTTTCTATCTTTTAAAATCTAATACAGCATGTGATTCTTTAAAACGACATTACACCACACAGATGTTGACTGTAAATTGCAGTCCCAGTGTCGTCCTGACAGCCAATCAGATAAATCTAAACCATATTTGCCTAAAATCCACATTGTCCTCACCAAACCACATCTGCTTAATACAAGAGCAAGAATTTCACATTGACGACAGAATAAGCTGAAAATGGAGATGTACGTAAATATTAGTTAGAAACTGAGCATCTCAGCCTCAAATAAGGACACTTGCAACTTGAATTTTTTTGAACCATCGCAATTGTTTCTTACATAGGGGCAGGTCCAGTGTGACAATGTGTGGGAAACATTAAACTAGGACGGAGTATTTAAATTCAACTTTTCCTCCTGATTATTAAGATTTATGTACCCTTAAAAAACGTATATGTGTTAACCCAATCCTGTTAAAAACCTGCCTTTTTATTGTGGATGTAAATAATCTCCATGTTGTGTCATATACTTTAACAATTATTTAAGACAAGAAAAATATGGGGTATCATAGAAAGGAAGGAACCAGTCACATCCTACCACGAAGAGCTAGGATGTGACTCAACTGACATTTCCTCTCCCTCCTTAGATACCATAAGTCCCCCTGAGATTATAAAGTATTTTTTCATTCATTTATCGCATAAAGCCAACACACATGCACATCCCCGAGACACAAAAAAGTCAATTCTCTTCATCAGCTGTCAATTGATTCCTAACAAAATACCTCAAGACTGAACAGCAGAGGTAATTCACTGGCCAGTGGAATAAAGTACCTCTCCATCCTTTCCATCAAATCAATAGATGAGCTGATTCATTGTGTAAATACAGCAAAAAGTGCTTTCTGATAATATATCATTACTTGGTCAATGTAAAATATTTGTCATTTATGAGTCTGATTTCTGCCTTAGAGATGCAACAATGCTGCAGTTGGACGGATTTCCACAGTGAACACAAAACAAGCCACTTAACAGCAGCGGTACAAGAGGGAAAGAGGAAAATCCAGCCCTGCCAGCATGCCAACATGGTTTACCAGCTTGCTGAGAGGCAGGCAGCACCTGACAGATGCCACTTTGGGAACATAATCCTTTGAGGGCTGCAAAGATCCTCCACACATCAGGAAGCCAATAGAGAGCAGAATACCATGCCTTTCCGTTACATCCATCTCTCTATTTGTGTTGTGTATTAAAGAATAGTTAACAAATAAGAAGGATGGCTTGATGAAGTTTCTTAAATATGTTTTTACTTACTTTTTATTTAAACTTTTCACATTCAGTTGTTTGGAAAAAAATTGACAAACTTTTTAGGAAAAAAAAGGATTAATAATTTATGATTAAGTGGGCAATAATTATTTGCAACAAGTAAAACACATTTTTGTTTGGGCCTATTATTACTATCAAAGAAAGTATTAAACTATTAAATATGTTCGCTTAACAGGTGGATTGTCCTAGAGGATTACAAACCAAACGAATTATCTGAGGAAAATTGGCTGGCAGAATTGTCCTTGATCCTAAGAGGACTGGAGCATGTTATGACCCCGAGGCCTTCTGCTGCAGGTTGACAGCAGCAGCTCTTTGCCTCGTCGCTTTATTACAATATGATCATTAAAAGCCTGCGTCGTTTCCAACGTTTATTATGGGATTACTGTGGGGACTTTTTCCCCCATCCCTCTCCTTCTCTCTCTAATACTTTTTTTTGTGTCCCTCTTTCTCTTTAAGCGCTAGTGCAACAAACAAAAGACGCTTTCAATGGCACGTGCTCCAGGCATCAGTCACCTGTTTCCTAGCAACGGGCATAACAGAAAAGCACCTGTAGCTCTGAGCAGAGGTTATGTATAACCCTCAGTTTGACAAAAAATAACTACAAAAAAAATGAACACGTTATTGTGCCACTGTTTTTTTTAAGTTATTTAAAAGAGGTGATATCGTTTTAATATTAGTTTTTTTTATATGCATAACGACAACTGACACATCTTATGTGAAAAAGCTGATATATAATGCAGTTAGGCCTACTTCATATCTAGTCAACAATGAGCTCCTTCAATTATAAACAGCTTTTAAATTAATTTATTGTGGGTCATTTTGTGTCCTCGTAATAATAAATAAAAGCATCTATGATTTTAATAATTCCGCTAATATCCAGTGAATGTTTTTGCTGTGGGTTCCCCCCTGCCTTCCTAAATCCATTAATTTAATAATTTTTGTTTCAAATAACATTTAGTCAGTTTTTTAAAAAAAAATCTAACTATTTGAGCGCACAGAGTCACTACTTGGAAAAAAGAAGCAATTTTAATTTATTAGAACTTAACTGGTTGAAATTTAGTGTATTTTCAAACCACACACGCAAAAGCGATGACAGAGGGAGTCATTTTTAAGCCTTGCGCTCCGACGTCACCAGAACCTCTAGCCCCCTGCATGCAAATCACGTCTCCGCTCGAGCCTCTCCATTGGCCGTCTCTCGCTCATTTAGCTGCTGTCAGAGCGCGCGGCCCGGGTACGCTCCATAACTTTTCCTAGTACAGCTTCAACCTAAGTAAGCTCAAACAAGTCGTTTCTACTCTTCTCAGCGCTCGTGGATGACAGGGGAAAGGGGCAGAAGCAGGGCAGTTTTACTTCTGAGTGGATTTCATCCTGAGACTGACCGTCTGTTCATTGCTGTTTAATTTACTCTTTCCCGGAGGTTGAGCTGCGCGCGGGCCAGTCTGAATGTTTCTCTGTGTTTGACTGTGTCCTACCAAGACAAGGTGAATGTACAGCATCATGATGGAAACGGACTTGCATTCCCCCGTGGTGCCCCAAACCAACCCATCCAACCCGGGGGCACACGCGGGAGGAGGAGGTGGGGGAGCTGGAGGCAAAGTCCCCCAGGAGAGAATTAAGCGACCCATGAACGCCTTCATGGTCTGGTCCCGTGGCCAGCGGAGGAAAATGGCTCAGGAGAACCCCAAGATGCACAACTCTGAAATCAGCAAGCGGCTGGGCGCAGAGTGGAAGGTGATGACAGAGGCGGAGAAGAGACCTTTCATCGATGAGGCGAAGCGGCTCCGGGCCATGCACATGAAGGAACACCCGGACTACAAGTACCGGCCACGGAGGAAGACCAAGACTCTGCTGAAGAAGGACAAGTACTCGCTTGCTGGCGGACTGCTCGGCTCCTCAGCAGGTGTAGGGATGGGAGGCGGGCAGCGGTTGGACAGCCCCGGGGGGCATGTTGGGGCAAATGCGGGCTACGCGACCCACGTGAACGGCTGGGCTAACGGCACGTACTCTGGCCAGGTGGCGGCTGCAGCGGCGGCTGCTCACGCCATGATGCAGGAGGCACAGCTGGCGTACACGCAACACCCGGGCACCGGGGCTCACCCGCACCACCCGCATCCACACCATCACCCGCATCACCACCCACACAACCCGCAGCCCGTGCACAGGTACGACATGAGCGCCTTATCTTACAGCCCGATCTCAAACTCTCAGAGCTACATGAGCGCCTCGCCGCCGGGCTACGGCGGCATCACCGGCTACACTCACCAGCACCAAAGCTCCGGCGTCTCTCCGGTGTCCGGAGCCCTCGGGGGGACTTTGGGCTCTCTTGTGAAATCGGAGCCTAGCGTGAGCCCACCGGTTTCCACCGCGCGCGCACCGCCGCCGTGCCCTACGGGAGACCTGCGGGACATGATCAGCATGTATCTGCCCACCGGCGAGGCGGCAGGGGACTCCTCAGTTCAGAGCAGACTGCACGTGCTCCACCCGCAGCACTACCAGAGCAGCGGCTCCACTCCGGTAAACGGGACGGTTCCTCTGACACACATTTAAATCTCTTCATGTAAGCACTACAAACCACAACCAAATATTTAAACTCTAGATGTGGGCGCCAGCTGCTGATGAAATGTAAATTACAGGCGGTTATAGCCATAAACATACAATCACTGAACAAAATTTAATTATTATTGTTTTTATTTTCTTTTAGTAGTGGATTTCTGTGTCTGTCCGAGCTAAAGGAAAACGCATCCGATTTACTTTCGCTCTCTGGAACAGAGCATGCCAAGTTTTGACACGATTTAAATTATAACCATGAAGGCTTTTGCATTTTTTATTTTCCCCCCGATTTTTCTGGCACCAGCTGTGTTTTAAAAGGAATTGTTTTTAAAAAAGAAAAGAAAAAAAAAACTTTTAAGCAGGGGACCGTATAATAAATGGAGGGCGGTGTGGAGAATGTCTAAAAAAAAGTTAGGATGCAGTTTAAATTGATTTCCAGTTTTGATGCTTGTAAACATGTGTCAGTCGGTGTAATTTGTTTCTGTTGTTGTAAAATCTTGTACATTGTGAATAAATAGGCCTAATGAAAACGCTTTTATGCAACTGTACATAATTTACTAAATGCAAAGCAACATTTTTTGGATTGAGGACTTCACAGTTTTACGTTGAGTTTAATAAATGTTCCAAGATTTGTTTCCGTCTTGGAGAAAGTGTTAGATTTGTTTCTTCCTTTTTATTTTAGTTGGAAAATATTTTAAGGGGCTCATGCAAACTACAAAAATAATTGCAGTTAAGGCCGCCTTTTCATTTACTGAAGTTCGTATAATTTTCCAGAGGCTGTTTTCTCATCGCTGCCTTTAAAAATGTGTTTTCATGAGCCAGTCTGGGTTTTAACACGTCGTTTCTGTTGTGATTAAAAAGCAAAATAACATTTTTTTTCACGACAGGTTTTTTTTAATAGGGGAAAAATAAAACTGTGCGATAATCTTTCGACCAATAAAAATAACATTGAATATTACAATGGATCATTTTAACTAAAATGTCTGCGTGCATTGTTTACATTTTTACCACATCTCAGAGGTTGATGACGTGATGTCACGTTTTGTTTTGTCATTAAACAGCTGATCTAAGTACGTTATCTTGTAAATAGTTTTGTTTTTTTCTAATGAAGAGGAAATTACCAAATATTACTAATTTAGCATTTTGGATTATATTATATTATATTATATTATATTATATTATATTATATTATATTATATTATATTATATTATATTATATTATAT
>JBAMHW010000027.1:11140156-11150805 GCA_037177495.1 Rhadinocentrus ornatus
ACCCCTCGAAGATTTCTAAGTGGGAGAACTTGCAAAATAGCAGGGTGTTCAAATACTTATTTTCCTCACTGTATATGGACTAACATATATACACACATACACATACATATATATCCATACACATATACATGAATACCTATTGTTACGGCTGCTTGGCATTATGCCTAATCACCTTCCTATTTTGTATGTAAATACCTGTGTGCCACCACCCGTTGGAGATTGGCTGCTGGGATTCTTGCCTGCTGACGATTAGCTGGGTTTGACACACCTTTGCCTCCTCCCTCCTGTTGGATTATGGCTGGTCCAATCCCTGCTCCTGCTGTCGACACTCAGGAAATAAAAGACTGCTGCACCTGCTTCCTCGTTAGCAACTGTTTGCACAGACAGTCTGCCCTGGGCTTGTGATCTTGACCTCTGAAAGTGTGCTTTGTTTGACTTGGTGGTGATTGAACTTAATATAGGTTTCTTCTAACAGTGGTAAAACTGTTTGGGTTTTGATTTTGATTAACTGACGGATAGTCTTTTATTTTGTTGTTTCTAGGTATGACTTTGCGCTCTTTTGGCTTCTTCTTCTGTTATGCTTTTTAGTTAGTTAATAAGAGTAGGACGTGTTCGGCTAGTCTAGGTTTTTAATTGTGGATAGCATTATTTAGTTAAAATTAGTTTTTGGAGCTGCTTCACCTTTTTTCTTATTAAAATGATAGATTAGTGAGCCAGTTTTTCATTCACCTATTTGATTATTCTCGGTTTTGCCTTTAGTGGCTGGTTTTGAGTTAAAAATAGAAAATAGCTGTTTATGTTGGGTTTTGATTTAAGCAGCGTGGCTAACCCCAACTCTTGATTCACCACCTTTGTGTATGTATTGGTCCTCATCCCCACTTGTGACAATAAATTCTATTAACTCCCATTTATACATCTGTCCACAGTTCTTATATATTTGTTACGCCTATCATACCCCTGTATTGGGTTGAAACACATATACACATATATACATACATAAATGTCTACACACATACGATGTGCATTATGTGCGTCTGAAGTCGTGACGGTAGTGTGTCTGTTTGACTCATAACATCATGATGCCTTATAACTGCTGTCGGGATTATTGAGCTACAAAAATGCTCCTTCCTGTAGCGAGGATGTTTTAGTCTCTGACTGAAGGAGCTGTTCAGCTACCCACGGTCTCATGCAGAGGGTGATAGGGGTGGTCCATGATGGATGTCAGCTAACATCCTTCTGTATATATAAATGTAATCCATTATTATTATGATATTATTATTATTATTGTAATTAATATTATTATTAAAGTAACTTAAATCCCCTCTCTTTCTCATCGTGATGCTGAGTTCTTCAACAAGTCCTCCTCAACATGTCTTGAAATTTACTCAAAAGTAGGAGAGGTTGAAACTGCATTAAGACTAGAGTGAGGTCAGCGGATAGTTCAACTGTGCAGTGACAACGCAGAAAGAATAATCAGCACAATCTGAAGTTAATAAGCCTTGTAACAAGTTTGTTGTGTAATCACTCTGCCCTAGAAAAATCATTGAAAGCACAATTTTTCCATGACAGCCATGTCCATAATGATTCCAAACTTTAATTTCTCCAGTGACCATGCAGACTTCAGCTTTTGAATTTCAGCTTCCAGCTCTGCAAACTCATATGCAGTAATTGTGTGTGTGTGTGTGTGTGTGTGTGTGTGTGTGTGTGTCAGTGTATGTGTGCATACATTTGGGTAAAACAATATGTTAATCTCTGGCGTGGAGTGGAGGGATTTGCTGTATAAAGGATAGAGAGAGAAGCATGCTTGTTAGCGATAGCCTGGCTGAAGTTTCCTACACACACCCACCTCCCTGATCCACTTATGTAGGCCTCCTGGTGTGCGTGTGTGTGTATATAAGTGTGCATGCGTGTGATTTGTGTGAGACAGAGAAGGAGTATGATCTGTCAGAATATATGTTGTCATCTATAAATGCTTTTCCTGTTTGTGTTATTTGTAGATGCTGCACATTGAATATTGATATCCCTGTGTGTTAAGTTGTGCATGTTCGAAGATGTGCATGTGTGCATGTAGGTGTGTGTGTTTGTGTGAGTGCAGGGGGATGATCTGTGCTGGCAACCAGCAGTTATGGACTCAGATTAAACATGGAGAGGGATTCAGTCTGAGGGTATTTACAGATTCTCATTATAGCCGCAGAATCTTAGCATGTGCGGGCACGCACACGCGCACACACACACACACACTAATCTTATCACCTATATAGCTTAATCTGTTTACTGTGATTAGACTAAATTTTAACATAAGATATTTTTACTTTAACCTGGTTTCTCTGCTAGTAAATGAAAGTATGGTATAAAATGACAAAATTGAGAAGGTTAAAACATAAAGGATAAAGCAACAATATGTTGTATGATTGGATATTTTCTCCTGTCCACCCTACTGCAAACAAGACAAACTGCACAACACATATAACACATAATGTTGCTTCCACCCACACATTAGGTTAACTGACCAATCCAATTTGCCCGCAGGTTATCAAGATGTTCATGGTTGTCTGTCAATACTGCATATGCAATGCAGTTGATTGGCAATGCGTCAAAAGCCAGGATTAATCATCTCACTAGTTAACCGCCCAACTCCCTTTCAGCTCACAAATAAACTCAGGTTCCAGTCTTTGGTTCCACGAATCTCTGAGTGACACACTGCACATTCATCATCATGGGATGCTGCCAAAAGCACATGAACACATTCAATCATACAGATAACCAAGGTAAACAGAACAATCCCCACACACTCACAGAAGTGCCTTAAAGGTGTGTAGGTATGAGACATAAGGTTTCCTTTTTCTCAAGTCCAAATCAAAATTGGTATTTTTGACAAGGGTTTATAGAGAAAATGCACCTAATGTCACTTGGGATGTCACAGTCCTGAAGCCACACCACTGATTGGCACCAAACACATGAAACTCAATGATTGAAGGCTGTTTGACCTATGTTTACCCCCCCCCCCCTCCCCCAAAAAAAGTTTCCTTATTTTTGCATTATTTTATATGCAATTAATTTTACCAATGTGTATATTATTTATGGGATTGTAAGGAGCTGTCAGTCATTCAATTAATTGGTTTATGATGGTCATCATTTCATTTTTAGCCTACAATGGTAAAAACAAAACAACTGTGAATGCTGTAGGCCTAACATGGAATGCTGCCATACTGCCGTTTAGGCTGTAATGAGGTAGACAGGCTACTTTACAACAGGGACGAAAAGTTTGGTTTCAGGCTTAGTTTAGGAGCAAAAGGTGCCCTCATTCAGTTACCTGAGTAGTGGCAGATGGAGCGGTGGGAAGTAACTTTACGGACGGTCCAGCTGCTACAATGCACATGCTTACAATGTGCCTTGTTGGTGCCCCCTTTGCATGAACACGAAACAACGGGAACGAAACAGGCATGCGTGCACGTGCATGTACGGGGTGTGTGATCGCATCAACATAGTGGGGCACATACAGTATATATAAAAAAATAATTCAGATAAAAAGGGCACTTTTTCATCCCTGACGGCATGGGCAAGTGCTTCAGCACCTACCAAGGCTCTATCTGTGCATGCCAGAGCACACAGGCATTATATGCACATTCCTGAGGCCGTCACTGCCCTGCAGCATCTCGGGTCTGACAAACTACACTTTACAACGTCACATGATTGCAGCATTTTGCTTAAAAACACATTGCCACACACCAGCAATTAGATATAAAAACACTGGTTTTAATAGACAAGCACTGTGGCTGATTAATCAAAGAAACATAACAGGACATTTTCAAAGAAAGCAAAGGGGGAAAAAGAAGAGACATAGCAAGAGATAAGACATCAGACTAACTGTCTGGAAAGTTTAGAGAAGAGAATGGATGAGTGATGGATGCCAAATACGTTAAAGGTACAGTATGTAGCTTCTTTGGTTTTTTGTTAGCAAAAATCAAATATTGCTTTCATAAATACATATTTATATATGGATAACAGTGGATCATTCAGCTTGCCAGTTTACATTTAAGTGGAGGACCATCCACACTCTTTGCCTCGCGAGACAAAGGAAAAATAGCCAAGAAAAGAAAAAGAAATAATAACCGGGAGAAAACAAGAGTGTACGGTGGAGCATTTACCAGATGGAGGTAATTGATAAAGGAGAGGGACTTCAAAGCTAACATGGAAGTTGCAGCTTTCTGCTGGATAGGTGAGTTAATGCAATCTAACTGTGAAGTTTATTTTGGTGTTAATTTAGAAACAGGGCAGGGTGGTCCAGCAAGTACTTTATCCTCCCATTTAAGTCGGATCATTTACTGTTACTTGCTATATAATACGGCAGAAACGGCTAATTTGTTAGTTAGCCTACAGTAGAAAAGCTGCATTGCAACAGTTTTCAGTTGTTACTCTTCATAGAAGTCATACCAGTAGGCGACTTTGTGCATCTTTCAGACGTATTTTCTGAGAGCTATCCCTCGTGTTTCATCATGTATTTCAGCTGATTTGTCACCGGGATGGGGGTAGTTGTCCTCCTTCTAGTCAGACAAAATAGACCAAAGTAAAACCAGTTTCTCGACGTGATTTAATCACTAGAACCGCAGCATTCTAACACAGAAATATCTCTGATATTATTTCGAATCAATACGTCCCAGGGGCATTGCTAGGCATAAAGCTCAAGACAAGAGATAAAGAAAATCAGGAAGAGCTGTGTCTCGTTTGGATGTTCATCTGCTTCAATTCAGCTTTGGTTTGAAGTGACAGTGTCACTTGGTTTAGAAGCTATTGTTTTTTTTTACAAGAATCACAAGATTCTCCTCTTCTCCTGTAATTTCGTGATCTAGCGGATCCTGCTAGGTGGATTGCATTTAATTGCCGCGCCACGGAGGTCGGAACAAAACCGTGGTGCAACCGTAACATGGCGCACACGCACTCTGTGTAAAGGAGGGGTTACGAGACCTCAAACTGCGCAGTGCACGGTGACATGCAGTGACAGAATGTGCCCCTGAGCTGGATCCTCTATTCGGAGTTTGAGTTAAAATATATATTCTCTCCTGTCTGAATTATCTGAAATTAATGTATTAATCATAGCATTTATACTGACGCACGTGCCCTAGTAAATGGGGTCTGGCGACACCTCAGACGTCGCCCACCACCCTTGAGAAATCACCTGATTGTAATAACGCTCAGAAACGGTGAGGCTCCAGTAGAGCACTACTCGGTTGCTTGTAATATATTACTGCACCACTAGATGGGATTAATTCTTGCACACTGCGGCTTTAAGGGGTGCCAGAGTGTGAAAATTTGACAAAGTTCAGTAGTGTTGCTTTAAGTTAAAATGATATTTACTTCTTGTAGTCTCAGTTATATGACTGACAACTATTGTCTACAACAGAGATGTCAAACTCTGCAGCTTGTTTCAGTTGTACTGTAACTTCTGTCCTAAGACAGCATTTCCAACAGGTGATCTCCTGGGTGGGATAGGCCCTTAATATTGGCATTGTATAACTTTGAGGAGATGAGAAGGTAATTGATATGTTCTTGGTCGGTGTTGATGACCCTCTGGAGTGCTTTTCACTCATCTACTATATAGCTGGCATACATATATGGTACATCAGTACACTCTATGGAGCAATGGCAGAAGGCCACAAACAGTTTTTGAGTAAGCGGGTTGTTCCTGGAAAGTTTCAGGAAGTGTGTGCCTGATTAATGCTGTGCCCAATTTCATCATTCATTCAGACATCCTCCCCTACCTTCTTTCTTTTCTTAAAATGGCCCTCTTCTTTACACCGTCCAACCACTGTCATGTTTTTTTTATTTTTTTATTTTTTTTTTTTATGTCAATTGATTTAAAATTACTTCACATTCAGCTACACTTTGCTCAGGCATTAATGTGTAAACTACCATCCATGTTAAAATAAGCATGTGGGATACATCAAGGAATAGTGTTAGTGGGAAATGAAAGCAATGCAGGGACAAATAACCCAAATAATTCGTTTCATTCATCACATACCTTCTAAATTCATTTTAACCCACATTTGGCAGGTAGGCAGGTGGTAATTTACAGCCCTGCAGAGCACAAATAAGTACCTCCACCAAAGTACCTAATCTGGCCTACAAATTCGTCTTCAACCATGATATGAACCTTAAAAAGACACAGAGAGGGCAATTGAGTCAAAATGTGTGTGCCTTTTTGGCTTAAATCAAAGATTTCCTTGCAGTTCTTGCCCTGTTAAACTTTATTTTTAGCTGTTTAATCCCTTCCTCCCTGCCGACTCTATGACAGAGGGCATCTGGGTGTCATCAGTGTTTGAACGGTAATTGCTGTGTGATGCTAGCTCAATATACACAAGTTTTACATCCACGTAACCAAAATAATGTCAGCTAAAAGCTCAACAAAACAAATTTAAGGAAAACACAAGACAATTAAAGCTGCAATAACTTAACCAGACAAATGTTCAAAACAAGCAAACATAATAAATCTTTTGATTCAAGTCTAAATCTATTGAAATTCAACCTGAGCAGATATAAATTGGATTTATCTCTATATTATTCAAAAGCAATGTTAAGTTAAAAGACTAAACTGTAACACTTGATGTTTATTGGGTGCGAGTCATGTCGGCTGGTTGATTTTTTATTATTCAGAAGCTAAATGTTTAATTATGTTTCAAAGAGAGTCTCCAACTGGGTCTGCCATGTAGTTTGTTGCTGAGTTTAAGGTATATAGTGAACTAAATCGCAATTAAAGACCAACTCATTTAAAAAAAAGATATATTTCTACAATTAATGTAGGCATTTAATGGCTAATAAGGAATGGCGTTTTCAGAACAGAAGACATCAAACTCAGCATGCAGGCTCAAACAATGTCAGAGGAAACTTTACACAAAGTGCCTCTTGTTTAGACACAAACTTTTCTTTATTTTTCTTTAAAGTACACAACTTGGTTTGTGGAGATGAGAAAAAATGGGGGAAGCGATGGCAAGGGATGTGGAAGGATGAGAAAAAACAGAGGGAGGGAAAAGCAGCGCTGAAACAACGGGAGCATCCATCCTTTAACCAGTGGGGAGTTATCACCTAACGACAGAGCTTTTCCCAACGCTTAAAAAAGCACATTTGAAGATGTATTAGTGCATCCCTGGATCCACTTGCTGCCAATAGGGGGCTGCTCACTAGGCTTTGTGCATGTCTGTGTGTTTTTTTATTTTTTTGTTGCTCCCTTCAAATTCCCTTAGCGAGCGTTGCTAAGGTGCTTTAGGGATGGGATTAGCTGGTGGCTCATCGCACATTCCGCAACAGAAAAAAGTATGAAAAGAAAGAGAGGAAGAATTAAAGGAAAATGTAAGGTAGAAAAAAGGAAAGGACAGTGACTGATTAAAAAAAGAGGGGAAAAGAACAATGATAAGAGAAAAAGAAAGAAATGGCGTAACATAAATAAGAACTAGAAAAAATACTTATCAAAGCAGGCAAAGAAAGAAAGCTGTGATAAATATTGAAGAAAAGAAGAAAGTAAATAGAAGAGATGACAGCAACAAGAAAGGAACGAAGCCAAAAGGAAACAGAGAATTTTTTTTTATTTTATTTCAATTTAAGTCGCTGAAATGACCAAAGAAAGAAGAGAGGGTGAGGAAGAAGGCTGAGCATAAATTATTGAAAATGAAAAAATACCATGTAGAAAAAGAAGGAGGGATAAAGAAGCAAGAAAAGAGATTGATGGTGCGAGGGGGATGAGAGGAAAGAGTAGGAAGAAGGAGGAAGGAAGAGAAGGGGAGAGAGGCAATAAGCTTACTGACTGTTGCATCAGCATGATAACCGATGGCAACATGAGGAAAATAATATCCATAATGAAGCATGGAGGCAGCAGTAGGAATGAGTCCAGGAGGACACCTTGTCTTCTCTGCTGCAACGCTTTAAATCCATCAGAGCAGCAGTCTGACTGGTTTGGTACCAGTGCCACAAAAAGCACAGAGATATGAGATAAACAGGGAAACAAAACTGAAAATCTTCAAGATCCCAATTTATTTTTGGTGTGATGTTAACACAGCATTTCTTTTTTCTTTTTTTTAATCAATGCTTTAAAATGTCACTGTTTAAACTCACAACAGCGCTGTTTGTTGTGTATTATAGTCAAATACAATTTAAATTCTGTCAAAGTTTATACTCCTCAACTTTCAAGAAACCTAAAAAATAAAATACAGCTCATTAGCTCATTTACAGTCTACTTGCAAATCACCTTAAGTTAACTCATTACATGAACACAATGTAGATTTCCATTTATTTCATCCTTATGCCCTTCTAATAACATTTATGTCCCTTTTTCTTAACATTTTGTACTTTGTGATCATGTTGGCTGGGTTGCAGCAAGTGCCATAAATTTTTGAAACAACCCTTTTCTGACAGTTTTTTAAAACCAGTCACATTTCTTACTCTGTTGACAAATTTAGTACCATCTGGTGACCCTTGTGGCCAACAGTGTCTATGCACAAAGGAGAGACTAAAATGTATCTTATTTGCCTTTTTTCAGTGGGGACAATATGAAGCAGCTCCTAGATACAGTAGAATTTGAACTTTGGATAATTAAAAACTGGTTTCATGTCAACAGGTTATTTCTTCATATTGGGAAAAACCAAATGTGTTGTACCTTGAAATCATACAAAAATAATCATAGAAGATCAAAGTTATTGACACTGAGATAAACACGATTCTTCAAGCCATTTTCTTAGGAATCATTGTTGGAAAAATCCCAAACTATGTCAAACAATAAAATATCTAAATCTGCTGCATTGCCGCATAAAATTAAAGACCTTTAATGTCAGAAATAATTGTTTATATTATATTATTCATTAATCGTACAATATATCTTGTATTGTCTTGAGGTTTGGGGGAAAACTTATAAAACCAGCACAAGTTCGATCTTATTACAAAAGAAAGTAACTTGAAAATTAGCTAATAAACCTTATTGTGAAACTAATTATTTGTTTAATTATGCATACTCAGATTTTGTGAATTAGTTAATTATTTATTAATATAAATAATGTACAAATGCAGAAACGATTATCCACAAGCTGTTCAGAATGAGAGAAAAAAATATGACTCAAGAGGTCATTTAATATTTGAAAAACCTAAGATAAGAACCAACATTAAATGTCACTGTGTTTCTGTTATGGGTGTAAAACCTTTGAATTGTCCTGAGAATATCAAAATTTGTGATTCTTTTAAAGTGTTCAAAAGGAGGTATAGTAGTTATTACACAATTGTTCTTTTCAATAATGCTTGCAATTCCTCGAGAGGTCATAAAACAGACTATTTAAATGGTTTATTTATTGTCCTTGTAAAATATATATATATACATATATATATATATATATGTATATATATATATTATGTGATTGGAAGTTTCCTTATGTGTTGATTTACTTATGTTAAATAAGCTTTTGCTGCCGCCTATATCCTTTTGGTTCATTTAGTTTATCTTGTTAAGTAATTTTTCTGTTATGTTTAAGACTTGCCTCCTTAGAGAAGCCAACCAACCAATAACTATGCTTTATGTATTATGCACTATATATTTTGTGTGTGAGATGTATCTCTCAGCTGTGTTCATTTTTGTTTGCTGTTATTGTTTTGTGTGTTAAAATCAAAAAGCTGCTGAAAGTTGAATGACAAAAATTTAAGCCACACTGAGTATAAATGTAATAAAATATATGTTATCAGTATTATTCATCCTGTACTCAGACATGTTACGGCTACTTCAATCTGTGCTGATCGTATCTCAAATGTGTTGCATTTAAATGCATGTTAGTTCTTCACAAGTCTGTATTAATGCATTCTCACCAGCAAACTTTGCTGAGAAGGAAATACTATATAATCATAGCCATGCCGTTTACTTTGACTCCTACACAGTATGCAGAGCAGCTGTCACCCACTCCAACTGTACATATAATAGCCTAATGTACATGTCAAGTTTCACGTTTTACTTGCAAGACTCACGTTTCAGCGTCTCTGATCACCATCTGTGATATGAAAACACATTTCAAAGAAAAGCGTGTTAAACACCTTTCCTGTGTCATGAAATATTTTGAGGAGAATAAGAGGCTGCTGTTTGCTACAACCTTTGTTTCCAAATTCATTGTCTTTTTCTTTTATCCATTAAATTACAACACTAAAATGTAGACGATATATAGAAAATATCTACCAATATTACCATCAAGAGTCACTGAAGTGAATTAAAATAAATTAATTAATCCTTTTAAAAAATAAATCTGATTATCATCTCAGATAAAGTTAATGCTAACTAAACTGAAAACTAGCCATCTACCATACATTGGGTACATGTTTAGGTACACAAGGAGCAGGTGATAGGCTAATACTTGCAGTGTAGGTGTGGTCCATTCTATCTCCTGTTACCTGGCTCTCCACTGCAACTTGAGCTTTGTCTGTTTAGACAAACTGACATCCTGAACTAGCTGACATGCAGCCAGATTTCCCCTAGTGTTTATCTCCATCTCAATCATGTTTTTTTTAACAATCACTTTCTCTCTGCCTTATAGAGAAACAAACAAACATACACATATATGGAAATGGAAATGGACTTGTACTTATATAGCGCTTTTCCAGTCAGCTTGACCGCTCAAAGCGCTTTACACTAC
>JBAMHW010000027.1:11185844-11199559 GCA_037177495.1 Rhadinocentrus ornatus
GCGACAATGCTAAAGAAGATTTTCCCTTCAACACTCAGCAGTGAGATGGTTCGGAACTGACTGATGTTCTGAGACTTCATTTGCAGTGTTTATCAGTTGGTAATATATCAAAAGATATATTACCAACTGATAACTTAAATTTTGTCTCAAGGAAAAAATTACTACAAAATACATTAATAACTTACACAACATCAACATTGAGAACTAAATTTTACAAGATATCAGAGCCAAAAGTCAGACTTATGCTTTATTGGCATTGTATAAAGGAAGTACAATGAAATTTGCTGTGCACACATAAAAATATGTAAAGCATGTAAACATACATGCATACCCTCTATGAAGCAATGAATACTTCAGCATTTGCAGTGTTTATTTGCCTTGTTGACCAATTTACCCATTCATATGAACACACTTCTACAGTCTACAGTCTTATGGGCAATTTTCTATTGCTTACAAGTATACAGAGTGCTTTATATTTATTGTTTCGAAACATATTCTTGTTCTCTTAAAAACTATTTGTGGCTTAGAGAATTCAGCAGTGACCTAGAGAGAAAAATAGTTGAACATAAACTATTGTTCATGCTTGCTGAACAAGATGCCTGCAGCCCCCTCAGCCATCTGCTAACTACAAGTCTTTGAGGCTTCAATTGTACTGTATTATATTTGATTGTATTATGTGTCAAGACATAGATGAGAGTGACAAAGACATGACGAGACAAGAGAACAGATGGAGTAAAGTTTCTGCACAATTTCCCTCATTTATGATGCCAAGGCTGAAGGTGATTGAAAATTTGTAGAAAGAAGAGAAGGGAGGAGTTAATCACAGCGCCATTTTGTCAAAGAAAATAAAAAATGGCTAAAATGTTAAAACCATTTTTGTTTGGGAAGTGTGTGCATCCATCCTGAAAACATTTCCTTTGAAGGGCCAGGCTGTAAAACTAGAAAGCTATCTGTATGGACAAAAGAGTAGGCTAGAAAAACAATGTGTATCCTACTGACTCCTAAACAATCAGTAGCAAATAGCCGCAATTTCACAGCTAATTCGTAGATTTCACGTGTGGACGCCTCCATCACCTCCCTCCATTTAATACAGCAAATAGAGGCATGCACTACCATTACAAGCAGAAGACCAAACTGTGTATGGAGGTCTCAGGGTACAATGATTTTAGCCTAGTCTGGATTTTAGATTTGCTAGCCACAGACAAGTGCAGACACACACACACACGCGTCAAATCAAATCAAACTTTATTTATAAAGCGCTTTTCATGCCGAAGGAAACACAAAGGGCTTTACACGATTAAAAACATTCATGCATATTAAAAATTAAACAAGCCTTACACACAACAATATCATGGGGATCCATCCACACCAGTAGCCAGTCCACCCATGTCCAACAGCAGCAACCACCCCCATCAGTGCAGACCGGGGCCCACACCACAGCCATAAGGCTGCAGAGCAGGACCCCAGCAACCCGGACTAGGGCAATCGCCGCGGAAACAGCCCCCGGACCGAGCAGGCAAAACCCCCGGTGTGGAGGATCAGCATGAGAAAACAATGGAGTTAAAATGAAGATTAAATAATCTTAAGAAACAAAAAGAACAGCTAAAAAAAATCAATGAATAAATAAATTAATAAAAACATAAATAAGAAGTAATAAAATGGAGTAAAATGAAAATAAAATAACGTAAAATAAAATTATGTAAAATAAATTAAGATTAAATAAAATTTTGTTAAAAGCTAAGCTAAAAATGTGGGTCTTAAGCCTCTTTTTAAAAACATCAACGTTCTCTGCAGCCTTGAGGCTCTCTGGCAAGCTGTTCCAGTCATGGCCTCGCCGTATGTCTTGGTCCTCACCTTTGGAAAAACTAAAAGGCTGATACCAGAGGACCTCAGGGTCAGCAAGGGTTCATTATTTAAAAGGTCTGATAAATAAGAAGGCCCAAGAGACCATTAAGACATTTATAAACTACTAGAAGAACCTTAAAATCAACCCTAAAACGCACAAGAAGCCAATGCAGTAATTTAAAAACCGGTGTGATGTAACTACCCGTGTCAAAATGATTAAATTCAAAGCTTATTGTTAATTACTGTTAAAATAAAACATAAGGAATCACTAGTCATTTCAGCCTGTTAAAGGATAGCATTTGATTATGCTGATGCTAGCTACTGTAACTAGCTTAATGAGGTTGCCTGAGCACAGCACAAAGATTTTAAGTTAGTTGGTGTTTATGCCTGTGAAATGGTTGTCTTTCCTGCAGATGGTCAGAAACTCAACATGGTGCAAAAAGTTGCTAAGCTTGACAATCAGTGTGCCATCATTGCCAGTCAGCCTATGTCAAGCTATGGCTAAAGCTCATTTGGACAGTGTTCCTCATCCCAGTACTTTAAGTATGTAAGGAGCAATATGCCCCTTTTCCTTGGGTTTTTTTCACTTTATCTATTTCAACACAGACCAAAACCACTGATATACAGTTTAGCTGGTGGCAAATTGTAAACTAACAGCTACATGATTCAGTACATTTCCCCTTTTTATTCAAAACAATAATAAGCCACATTTGTTATTTCCAAGTCAAAGGCCAGATCTGTTTAGCATTCGCAAAACACTTCCACCAGTTTAGGTGTGATCAAGCATTTTCCTGCAGGAGTAATTTGACTTCTAACTGCATTTTAATCTGACTTTAGTGGGCCATTAGCACTAGAGTTTGGGTCCCCACTGCTCCATGGCCACAGGGCCTCTGGCTTAGGGCCTCCCTTTGCTGTCGTCTAGGTGGTTGCCTTGTCATTCATGTGGTGGGCTGCCCGGATCTATGGTCTGTGGTGACTGCTGGTTACCTGAGTATTGAGGCTCTCTTTTTTCAACTACCGATTCTAGGAGGGGGTGCAGCTGCATTTGCACAATTGCATTCTTTATTAAACATAACCCATTTTCTATATTTTGCACACACATACGTTTATTCATTAACATGGATGCTTATACAGTCACTCAGAGTCGGCCCGAGGCATTAGCGAATTAAGGAGCCCCTCCAACTTCAGTCCTAATCAAAATGTACAAATATGTAATGGTTCAAATAATTTTAACCCTTTTAATGCCAATTTGATGACAGGCGTCACCGTTTTTATGAAAAGAAAAACATATGAAATGAGTTATTTTACTTATAATAGATAATTTTAAAAATGACTAATTTGGTCATTTTGATTACAATTAAAGTTGATTGAACAGTTTGAACAAAAGTAGTGAAAAAATATTAATGTTATGTTTCATAGCTGTTTTTTGGGAGAGGACTTTATTTAAAGACTGCAAAGTTGTTTGTAGCACTAAGATATTAACATACTGGCGCCTTTAGGAGAGGAGAGGAGCGTTTTAGGTATTTGGCAAAATTTTTACACACAGTAACAACTGTCTATTTTACCTATATGAGAAAAGGGGATGCACTGCAAGGTCTGTACTTCTATAGATTTGTAAAACATCTCTTTTTGCTTCATTCTTACAAAGACTAAAGTGTAAAAACAATTATTTTTGTGGGACGTTTAATGTCTCCACTGCTTGCCTCAGGACTGCTCTCATAAGGATTCTGCACATATTAAAGATAATCAACAAAGAACTGCTGCAAATGTATGAGCATTACTTTTGGAAAAACAACCATTTCCACCTATTTACATGCTTTCTGCTGATTTAACTAAGCTACTTGGTTCAACTTTCAACAAGATGCCATATAATCATGCTACTTAAAATTAGAAGCTTTTTCTTAGACCATTATTTACTCCATGATCCCTGAAAAGAAAGGGGCATTTTACATATGCAAATTAGAGGGTAGGGCAGGGCCAAGGGGAGGAAGGATTATTGACTACTGAAAACAGTCACCTGTTGCTGCAGAGTAGCTACAGAGATAAGCGTGGCTCTTCATGTGCAAGAAATCAACCAATTCCTTGACTTTAAGTTTAATCCAGATTTATCTGTCGGTCTTGTTACTGTTTATGTGGATCTGCTAAAAGTACTTATTTTAATACTCTGGGGGGGTGTAAATTCATCATTAGCACACACTAATGTACTTCAAGCAATCCAACAAGCAGTTTAAGATAAAAAAAAAGAGGTGATGAAAAGGTTGGAAAGGACTTGGTTACACCTTAAATTTCACCACCCACATTTCTATATTTTTTAGAATTTGTACTAAGCTATGCAGCATAAAAATGAATAGCAAGGAAGATGCACAACATATTTGGAAATGTGAGTTTTGGGATGTTAGATTTGATGAAACAGGCAGTAAATGACTAGCTGTTCTGCTCTCATTTAGAAAATGACTCAACGCATCATTGCATTAGAACTTGTGAAAAAAAACCATTAATGAATGCCAAGAGTGGGGAAGGTACATAAAACAAAATGAAAAAGCACTACCATGTTTTACTATTTACTTTTCTTTCATTTAGTTATCTCCCTCTTCACCTCCGACAGCCTTGCCCTAGATATTTCTCCATCCTTGTCACACACACTCGCAGGTCTCATCTGCTGCCAGATGTGGAGGAGAGGACGTGGAGATCAGCGCAGATGAGAAGTGAAAAGGATGACGGGAAACCAATCTATCCAAAACCTCCATCTTAATCTTTTTGACATCAGATGGTGCAGACAGTAGCCCTGAAGCAACTACGAACATTTGGTTAAATTTCTTTTAACCATTTCTTCCAGCACAGCCTGTTATTTATTTTGTAACAACATATTTATGCACAGGTTGGACAGACACACAAGCTCTGCACCTTTTTGTGAGCTTTGCAATGTAAAACATTTCAGGTGTGCTTCTCAACTCACAGCTTTTAAAGCTTCAGGAGTGCTAAAAACATACAAAATACTTTGCCGCATCCTTGTGGTTGTTGCAGGCAGCGCAACCCCAAACAAATTAAAACATTACACTTTATTTACATTTCAATTTCTGGCCTTTATTTCAAGCAAATGTACAATTGTTTGCTGCTGATAGCTAAAGAAAAACTGGCAAAAATCCACAAGTAAATTTTGATATGACCCTGTTAAAAACTGTATACAAAACACCCCAAAACTGTACATTCATTAACATAACTATATTTATATATTGTTTACACACACTCATATATATATATATATATACATATATATGTATGTAAAGTGATTTATAGATGCAGATTTATGGTTATGAGAAATGCAGGTTACTATACAATAATATATTGTAAAATAGAAACGATAACATTCTGTTTGAAGGCTGTCAGTTTAAAAAGCTTTGAAGGACAGACAGGACCAAAGAGATCGTTAGAGAAAGACCTTTAAATCCACCGTTAATGGCTTTGAAAATTTCTACAGCAAAGTTTCGAGACCGTTCAGTGCAGACGTGTATTAGCTGATAACAAAGAGATCTCGCTTTTTTTTTTTTTTTTGTCCATTTAAAGCTATGCACACATACATAAATACAGATGTGTCCAGTGTTTTGTTTTGTTTGTCACAACCCAGTTTGGGTTACTGAATACTCTTCTAAATAAGACATACATTAAATAATGTCCCCAAAAGGTTGTTTAAAAAAAAAACTAACATATTTGCAAAGAGCACTACAGTACCTGTCAATATTTCTTTACTCTTTATTTAGTTTCAAACATTTTGAGAGAAAAAAATGTTTTTTTTTTAATGTTTTTAATTCCTGACCTGAACACGTGAAACATGATTATTTCTACCATTTCAAATATGTAATATAAACTTATCAAAAGTAAGAGAATTTGTGTTTAGTTGATAATTACTCTGATTTAATATTACCAATTGTTGCAGTATTATACATTGTTGGAAAGTCTGATTAGTTGAAGCTCCAGAACATGATGGATGACATCTGTATGTAGCACAGTGCTTCAAGGCCACATTTGTTGCAGTCATTCAACAGTTGAGACAAAACTCCCTGTAGTCGGATGATATTCACGGCTTCTCTGAGCAACACAGACAAACTGTCTGAGCTTACATATACTGGCTTATTAAAAATGTCAGGTCTATCATCCAACTCTGACATGAAAGCTTCCCTGCTGTCCTCAGATATCACGTCTGTGTGGATTCTAAGTCTGGCATTTCTACAATATTACCATCTTTGTGGCTGTTGTGTGGGAGGATTTTAGTAGTCTGATTTGATTTGACAGTCCACATTTAAATTCTCAAAGCCCAATTTGAATTCAGACTTGAAATTAAAAACACTTAGTTTTTCTATATTTTCTCCCAGTAGATATTTTATTTGTCCAAGTGATTTTTGATTTGCAGTGCTCAAGGCAACAATACACAGTTATTTTTAAGGGTTAATCTGTAACACATGGATTTCATTGCAGAAAACACAAGGAGCATATTCGCTTTTACTGTTCTTTTCAAATAAATGTTAACACCATAATTGTAAGTTTGGGATGTTAAGAAAATCCCCGTTTGTAACAGTGATCGACTATTAACTGAAAACGATAAAAAAAACATCTCAGAGACAGATGCCCTCATGGCCATACAGGTATATAAAACACTTGCAATGAAAACAATAATAATAAAAAAAATTAACATACCTCATTGAATGTTTTTGGTACAAGTGGAAATTTGTTTACCGAGTGTGCATCAGTTCTGTTTGTTCAGACAGTATAACCTGCACAAAAACTAGACTTTACATTCACCTTTTCACTAATATATCCATTCTCTCGGTCACTCCTCAGCTGTGCATCCGGACATCCATCTCCATAGAGTTTTTGTACGATCCAAGTGCTCACCAGCAGTAGTAAAGTCACCATAAAGCAAGCCTCAGTACGAACATGTATACATTTCACAAACTAACACAAGGCACCTAATGTAAAACAGCTAAAAGTATCTCTACTGTAGCAGCAACAAGGCTTTGGTTCATTTAAGTGCTATTCAAACATTTCTGTTCTCACAATGTATAGAGAGATGGATTCATGGAAGGATGGCAGAGAAGATGCAGGAGAGGGTGATGGTGGTGATGATGAGACAGGTCGAGGTGACGGTAGCAGAGGTAGGAAATCTTCTACGCCACTTCAGCAGGGGGAGAATGAAAGAAAGAGAGACAGAGAGCTAGGAAGAGAGAGAGAGAGGACGTGTTGAAAAAGGAAAGGGTGAAAATTTAGACTGTGAAGGCCTCCCTGTCAGCGTATGAACACATCAACGTCAGGCTTTTAAAAGCACAAATATTATCTTCTATAATTCAAATAATCACTTGAGGCTTTTTGCCACTTTTTTTTTAATTAAACAGATTCATTATAATTATTCTTTTTTTTTTTACTAATAAAGTCAAATTTTTAAATTTGGTTCACCTCCCTCCCTTAAATGCCGTAGGATGCTCTCAGATTGAGCTGGCCGGGTCTGTTAATAATCTCGTCATAATCCTCATAAATATGCTTTTGTTTTTTTTTAAAAAGCAGATTGTTTTGTTAAAATAATAGTTGTGCACATATTTACAGGGAGTGCTAGCCTAGTGGTTACAGAGGTGGGCTTGGGTTCCCAGGCTGGCAACAGAAGTGAACCACTTTGGGCCCCTGACCAAGACCCTTACCCCCCAACTGCTCCCCAGGCACCAGAAAAATGGCAGACCACTGCTCATGGTGTGACCAGTGACGGGTTAAAAACAGAGGATTTATTTCACTGTGTTTTTCGTAAGATATACTGACAAAGATTTCATTTCATCTCATATTTAAGATCATTTTTTGATAGCTAAATTATAAAGAAGTTTTTTTCTCTTTTTGTTATTAACAGAATAAAACTAAACCCTAGTCTCATAGTTAATTCTTGAAAAGAGACAGATCAACACTTGTCCTTGTTATGTTATCAATCAGTGAGATAATCTTAGAACGCTATCTTTAATTAGGCATTAAGCAGTCTGAGGCACTTAGAAAAGCTGAGATTCCACCTATGTCAAGGTGATTTCAATAAGGACTGAGATCAGATGTTCATTTTAAGGTGCTTTCATAAAAAAGAAACACAATCAGGCTTCTTATTTTGTCCAACTTGACGGCGATCAATACATTCCGCATTCAGTCTGTTGACCGTTTTCTTCCTACAAGCTCCATATGGATTAAATTAACCCAGAGTATGCCTCTGGTGTTGTCTAGGAGGTTACGTTGTCTTTTTATTTGGTGAATATTTCAGTGTATAATAATGTGATTTTCATAAGGCCATATGAAGACACTAAGAACATTTTTTTAAAGAACAATTACTAAACAATGATACATATAAGCTAAAAGTTAAAGAAGATATAACACAAATGCTTATGCAACCCTCTAGTTTTCAAACACACACACACACATCTATCCCACCAAACTCTCTACTCTACCTACAGGTGTTAGGAAAGCTTTAAAGTGTTAAAATAGAGCTCAAAGTGGTCTTTTTTCTTTCTTAGTACAATATAAACTGTAGCTGTCGAACAGGAAAAAGGACCAGCTGGCTTTTCCAACACTCAGACTTTCCTCCTGTACTACACCCATCCTTACAATGCTGTAGGATCTGAGCGCAGAGTCCTACGGAGTGTTTCTGGATAAAATGTTTGCACACAGGCAACACCAGTTAGTCCTATAAAGAAGCAAGTCAGACAGAGAGAAGAGACAGAGAGATGGTAGGAGTTAAAGACAAGAAAATGTTGTGGGCAGAGAGGCTGAGAACATCATCACCATCATCATAATCATCATCTCCACAATTCCAGTCTCAACATATCATGATCATCACCATAAACATAAAAAATAATAACTGAAGTACACTTTAGCTGCCACTGAAGGCAGAAAATGTAAAGGACTAGTGCACATATTGTAATTTGAAATCACAGTTTGGTGTGACATCAATACACTGAGCCCTTTTCAAGTTGTGGTGGTGACTGAGGCTTTGTGGCTGGATTCCTTTGTAGATCTATCCCATAGTGCTTTGGGCCACACTTGACTGTCAAGTTAGGAAAACTTTAGTCACCCAACATCAATTACCTGCCGTCTTCTCCAGCTCAGCAACGGGAAGCACCCAGTAACCTCTGGGCAAGTTTACTTGCACCCAATATATCTGAATCCTTGTGTTCAGTTCAGCTCCACTTGGATATTTGATTTGATATTAGATTAAGTGTACACGAAAACCAAAATGTAACAAGTTAAACTGAGGTCTCCGGCCCCGCCCCGCCGTTAGCATTCGAATGGCAGGAGCCATCTGCAAATCTGATGAGGGGGGTGAAAGTGCAGTAGTCTGGTGCTGTTTGCCATCGTGTGAACATGATTTTCTTGTTATAGGTTTCAGACCTTCGAGGGTTCTGGCCGTTTCTTTGGTTTTCAGAGCCTCGCCTGTGGGTGCCGGTCCTGGGTGGGGCGTGGAGAAACGCCAAAGGGGTAAACTCTGAAAGCTGGCCCTTGTAGAGCTTATCAGCATTCTGTATAAGTGTAAAGAGGGAGGGGAAAAAAACAGAGAGAAAAGAGAATAGAAAGTAAAAATGTAAGAACACACACTTGTAGGAGTGATGCGAATGGCTCTCAGAGAGCAGATGAAGGTGGCACTGTAGTCCCAGCTGGCCAGAGTTCAAATTATAGAAAGGAAATCCCAATGATAAAGCATGCAGTGATAGTTTAAACTCTTTCCTATAGTACTATAAGTCTGCCTTCTCTTTACACAACCCTGATCTCACCCACATTTAAAGAAGGGAAGATGAAATTTGACCCTATCCTGGGACTTAATGGAATACAAAGAAAAAAAAGCTGTGTATCATGAACTTGAAAATAGGTCCACATCAACACATAATTTTATCTTTATGTAACTGGCCAACTGTGATGATACAGTCTCATCTTCAAAATTCAGACAAAAACAAGGCATGTTAAATATGCAAAACAGAAGTAAAAATATCCATAAGACCCAACATTTGTTCAACAGAAATAAACCATGCACATGTAAACATGAACATGCATAAACACCCAATCCCACTCGCGATGGCTTCTTTTTCTGCAGCCACTAGATGGCAGCAAATCTCCATGTCAGCATCGCCAACCAGGTAGAAGGTATCACACAGGTAACACCTCTTTTATTAACCAACACACAGTTAGTTAAAAATCCCAACTCAAATCCATGAAACTGTACACCCTGGTTAAGTTTACCCATCATCACACACAGAAGCAAGGTGTGTGCGTTACCGTGCTGAAGCCTTTTAGGCCTCTGTGACAGCTACTCCATCTAGTAAGGAGTCAGAATTCTGGGAAGCCAGGGCCCTCTCAAACCTTTTCATATTCCTTACATGCTGTGGACACACACGCAAACACACATATACCTTTGGAGAGAAATACACTCAGCAAAAAGACCATCCTTTATGTTAAAAGACCTTTTTTTTCCCCCTTTTCAAATACATACACACAGATTTACAGGCATGCACTCACCACAGGAAGTAACTTCATGCAAATCAACATAAAAGGAAAAGAAAGGAAAATACAGGGGAAGAGGGATTCTATACAACGAGACAGTAGGAAAGGCAGAGGGTCACCTCCAGGGGGTCTGGTTAGAAACTGATTCTGCTGGAGGTCTGAGACAGCATAAATATGGTGGAAGGCTCGGATGCAAGGCACCGACGCTTATTCTGTCACAGAGGAGAACCAGAGGTAGGAGGAATGGCATAGAAGAGGAGGAAGAGGAACAAAGAGGCCAGAGGGTAAACAAGGAGAGAAAAGAGTTAAAGTTCTGAAATTCAGTCTGATTTTTCAAAACACAACATGGAAGTAAAAGCATGAAGTTATTAAGCTTTCCAACAGATAGTACAATTTACAAGTAGCCTCAAACTGCTTGTGTCAAAAGATAGAAATAACTCCACAGCTTTCAGGAGTTTGGTTATTAGCTTACAAAACCATAATTTTTAGGAGGGATTGAGGTAAAAAGAAGCAGCAAAAAAATGGAGTGGGAAATTTTTAAAGAAGTAGAAATTTATACATCATTTTAAACAGAAAAATCATAATAAATATTTTGGAAATTTTAATCTATCTCTAACCACTTATAATAACTTCAACTAACTATAGCTACTTTTTAGCATTTATCAGAGAGACATGATTCTTATTTGTCATAAGATACGTTCAATAAGAGAGAAATAAAGGACCACTGCACACAGGTGGAGAGGCTTACTGACTTACATCCAACAAAGCAGGGACATAGCCAAAGCCAGCGTACATCTGCTGGACCGCAGCCATCAGTTAGACATGTCATCACAGTTAACGGTACATATATTGTCAAACATCGGTAGTTTGGAGGGACATCACTTAAAAACAGGGAGGATTTAGCACTTAATAAGCATATTCTTTTCTTTGTGGATTTCTAAAACACATCAAGTAGGTTTTAAAAGTGGGAGTTTGCAAGATCTAAACACCTCATTAGAAAAATAATACATTTTCTTTTACATAAAAAAGTGCAACGTCACCATGCATTTCTGCTTGTGAAGCACCCACCTGTATCCGTTCAGTAGTGGTGGGCCACAGTGCTCTCCAGATTACCTTCTTCACCACATCTGGTAGCAAACTAACTGTTATCAGAAGGATAATACTGAGCCAGGCTGGACCACTAGACAGCATCTGCATGAACACATAGTACATCCTCTGGTAGTTGAGGAAAGGCCTAAAGAAAAGGGACAGAACATTAACAATTAATCCAATATTTGATGGGAAAAAAAATATATTTCCAAGATATTCCTTTAAATCCTACCAGATAATTCCACCCCACAGCAAAGAGAACAACACAAAGAACACCAGTGAGCCCCAGATGACAAAATGGTTGATCCATGTCCAGTAATGAGTATCTAGAACCAACTAGAAGGCAAACATAAGACCAGCAAAATGTTTAATTGCATTGGCAGCTTGAGACTTCAACCCGTAGTGTCCGTACAGGCTGTATGTGTGTGTCAGTATCAAAGTGTGAGGTTACCTTGAATGTAACGGTGAAGACCAGCACGGTGAAGACAAGTGTCCCAAATGTCCAGTTTCCAAACATCTGTAGAGAACAAGTGGAAAAAGCAGCCGTTTATTAATCTTAATTATGCATTTTGAATTAAATTTCACTGTGAATGACATACAGAGGGTCGAATCTGCAAGAACGCATTAGCTGAAAAGATCTGAACGTATTCCAAAGTAAACTTTAGTAAATGTTTAAATACCTGCTAGTATACCTGCACGACTAGAAAATTGGCAAGTGACTGAAAAGACATTAATAACATCCTGAAGAAACATTTTTGAAGCTGTTAAAAGAAACTTAAGTGCTCATTTTCAATGAGGAATCAATCAATCCAACAGATGGCAGGGTACTCAGCAGATTTTCACATGACTGATGGATGGAGGCAAGTGAGATGAGTGTAACTAAATACCTTAAATAATACCTGTCATTCTTCAAGGGAAACATTATTAAACAAACATTCAATGATTATTTAGAAATGTTAAAGGATCAAAATAAAAGCAGAGCAACTTTCTACAGATTGTATGGAAACGTTTTTCCTTTTCTTTACAGCACAAAACAGGACAGATGGTGGTGATATTACTGTATTGCAATTTTAACTCTAAAAGCTTCCTGTTAAAAGAAAACAAGCTAAATTTAAAAAACTAAGGAGGAATTCTGCTCTTTGTCACAGCACGCATCTCAGACAGTGACATGGAGAAGATTTAACAGAGACCTTAACTCATTACACATGAATAAATAGAAATTATTACATTTTAACAACATTAACACTGTTCTTATTTTTGATTATTTGTGGACTTTGCAAAAGGCCCTTTTACAAAAAACTTTAACATACTTAAAAAATATTTGTTATTATTATACTAATAAAAATTGTAGGTGTGATTAGATTAACATCTGCACTGGCTATATGGATGTTACCCAGAACGCAAAGTGCATATAGAGTAATGACAAGCTCTCTGTTTAAATGTGCATCTGATGTGCTTATGAACACAAAATTTAGCAGGACATGATAATTAATCAGTACTCTAGTAGTCTTACTAACTAGAAAAAAGCTACCTAGAAAAGCTAATATGGTGTCAAAGAAACTAAAAATGGGATGTACCTCTAGTTAGATAAGAAAAAATCTTTACCATTATGCATTTTATTGTTATTGTGTAATATTAACCATGATGTAAAAATAATTCAATAACTGTAATATTTTATTTACTTTAAACTGTATAAAATATAAGAATTATGATAAAAAAAAACAACTACCAAGCCCATAGAGCCCTCCGAAATATTGTAAATTTAATATTTTACCTTAATAGAGTTAAATTTAAAACTGCTTTTTGATGTTAATTTTACATTTATTTTAGCATCAGCTTTCCCTTTAACTTCAACTTCTTTAATTTGTTTGCATCCACCTAGAAACTTTTTTGTTTTACAAATTAGGGCTGCACATATAATCGGATTTTGATCGTGATCACGATGTTGGTGGCCACAATTAAATCAACCTGATCGTCAACGATATTTACATTCAAAATGCGAGCTTTGCTCATGAAGCTGCCTAAATAACAAGGGCGCACACCTTTAACAGTCTGCAGCTAGTTTCAGTGTTGCCAACTTAGCGACTTTGTTGCTATATTTAGCGAGTTTTTACTCGCCTCTAGCGGGTTTTTTTTATCAAAAAAGTGACTAAGGACAAATCTAGCGACTTTTTCTGGTGATATTGGAGACTGACGTGAAAGAGCGTATAGTTTACTCTCCAATGAGGAGTGGGTGCTGTGCAGACCACTCCCCCGTCCTAAAGCACTCTGAA
>JBAMHW010000027.1:11199659-11225173 GCA_037177495.1 Rhadinocentrus ornatus
GGGGGGTCATCTCACTTTGTTCAATCCCAGATGAATGCATTGACTTAGTAGAGATGAATTCAAATGTTTATGTCTTCATGAGATGTACTCCATACTAGGGCTGCACAATTAATTGGATTTTGATTATGATCACAATTTTGGTGGCTAGAATTAAATTTACTTGATTGTCAACGATATTTACATTCAAAATGTGAGGTCTGCTGCATGCATCACTGGTCACACACATTCTCAACCAGTAGTCTGCAAACCACCAGTGAGCGAACGCTAGGCCAAGGCTTCATGAAGCTGCCTAAATAAAAAGGGCGCGCACACCTTTTACAGTCAGAAGCTAGTTTTAGTGTTACCAACTTAGCTTTTTCTGGTGATATTGGAGACTTTTGGAGACTGACATGAAAGAGCGTATAGTTTACTCTCCAATGAGGAGTGGGTGCTGTGCAGACCACTCCCCCGTCCTAAAGCACTCTGAAGAGACTTGGTCCTCAGGCAGCAGAGCTGCATTCAGAGCAGGAGATAATCGCCTCTGTTTCATGACCAGGCTGAAAATGAAACGTACAAAGCTGCTGCCGGCTGATCCCGCACTGGCTTACAGTCAGATATTAATGTTTATTAATGAAGAATGTGGACATAAATATTTAGCAAATTTAAAGTGTTGTGACATATTGCAGACTCCAAATTAAAAAACAAATTACACTTAATCAAATTTTGCTTAAAAAACAAAGAAAATATTGACTGAAGAATTTATTTTTATTATTATTTTGCTGTTGTAAACATTTTTTAGGTTGTCTTTTCATTAATTTTTGCCTTTCTCACGACATCCCTCTCCACGGTAGCATCCGGTACAACTATATATACTAGTGATGGGGTGTTTGGCTCTTTTCAGAGAGCTGGCTCTTTTGGCTCCTGAACGGCTCTTAATTTAGCATCTTTGTTGCTTCATAATTTACATTAACTTCTCAAAGATTTATGGTAAATGTACTTTTTGAATTATGTATCATCTATTCTAATTTAAAGTTAAAATTTTCACTAAAAATTGTAGCCACATAGTTTTATAGTTGGTGCAATAAAAATACACGTTTTTCCAAACACACTGAATGATTGTGATTAATAGTCGTGATTACAATATTGATCATAATAATCGTGATTATTATTTTGCTCATAATCGTGCAGCCCTATTACAAATAATCTTATAAAAAGCCAGAATGTTCCAGGGAGTAACCACAAATCTGACAGCAATACTCATATCTACAACAAAAACCATCTAGTAGAATTTGATTTGAAAGATGGATAAATATCTCAAATATCATGTAATGGAGGAAGAGAAGCATAAATGTTTTTCTGTTGGGTGCTCATTCATCTCCTCCTTTTGCATGGGCTCACACTGGAAACTGCCACAGACATACAAGGTCACTATCAGCTGGACACATGAGCATGGACACAAGGAGATGCAGGTCACTACACAAAAGCCTATGGTTGATGTGTCTACAAGCATAATGGGCTGGACAATGAGATCAATGTGAAGGTTGGTCTAAATCAGCCTGTGTGATGGTGACAAAACAAGAAACTGGAGAGTGAAACTGGGGAGAAATGACAGGAGAGAGACAGGGACAGGCTTACCATCTGTGTGTTGGTTGTCATTAGCTGGGAGGAGGAAAGAGAAGCAAAAAGAAAAAGCAACACAAAGGTAAGAGGATAGGAAGAAAAAGAGAAAATGGCAAGAAGAAAATCATAAAATAAACAGTTTTGGTGACTGAACAGAAAAATAAAATAGATGAAAAAATTAAGAGATAAAGCAACTCAAAACAGCATCGTGTGGAAAAAAATCAAAACAAACTAGAAAACACAGAGGAAGATGGCGTATAACCTGCCATGCTGTTGAGCATTAAAAGTGAATGGAATTAGATAATCAGGTTTTTATAAGAACATATTTGATTCATTACAACCACTGTAACTTTAACTTAAGTTTTTTTTTTTGCAGGTTAATTCAGCAGTAATGGACTAAAATGATATTCCAGCTATGGGATTTATTTTAAACCAGGATCTTTACATTGACTAACATATAAAACAAGTTTCTATTTCCACCTTCTTTAACCTATGTAACCAAAACAAGGGACATCCTGTCTCAGAGTGATGCAGAAAAACTGGTCTATGCATTTGTTACTTCAAGATTGGACTACTATAATTCCTTAAAAAGTGCCTCCAGTTGATCTAAAAGTACTGCCGCGAGGGTTCTGATGAGAATTAGCAGAAGATATCATACTTCTCCTATTTTAGCTTCTCCTCATTGGGTTCATGTTAAATTCATTATGGAATTTAAAATTCTTCTTCTTCACTTATAAAGCCCTCCATGATCAAGCTTTATTTTGCTCTTAGACTGCAGGTTCACCTGTGGTTCCCTGAGTTTATAAAAGTAGAATAGGAGGTGGAACCTTCGGCTATCGGGCCGCTTTGTAAGGAA
This sequence comes from Rhadinocentrus ornatus, assembly GCA_037177495.1. NCBI lineage: Eukaryota > Metazoa > Chordata > Actinopteri > Atheriniformes > Melanotaeniidae > Rhadinocentrus > Rhadinocentrus ornatus. The sequence goes on from JBAMHW010000027.1 coordinate 11,202,115, forward strand.
TCAGCTCTCAGTTTGGGTTAAGGAAGCAGACACCCTCTCTACCATTAAGATGAACTTTCAAATGTCCCTTTTTGATAAAGTGTTTAGTGAGTGTTGGCTTGGGGGACCTTAGCCATCCTTTTATTTATGCAGCTAAAGGATTAGACTGGTGGACACCCACTGAGGCACTGAGCACTTCCTCCAATTTTTTTCTCTATGTATGATATATACATATATTCAATATAATGTTACTATTGTCATTCACTTGTGTTTTTCTTTATCCCCCTCAGCTAGTATCCCTGGGCTTAGAGTAATGGTGCTGTTGATCCCTCTGTCAACAGAGGGGGCCTTCTCCATCCCCAACTAGTCAGGGCAGACGGCCATCCTTCCTGAGTCTGGCTCTGTTGGAAGTTTATCCTTCCTGTGTAAAGGGAGTTTTTTTCTTCCCAAAGTCACCCAACACCCTGAGCATGCTCATTTATAATTCTGTGAAAACAAGAAAGCAATTGGACTAATGTGGAGCATAAAATAGATTTGTTTTAACTGGATTATAACCGGACTACAGTGGATTATTTTGAATTGGACTGTGTCTGTTAAAGTGCTTTGAGGTGAATTTGTTGTCACTCGGCTCTTTACAAATAAAGCTGATTGAACTGAACTGAAATACACTTGAGTTTTAACATATGTGACAACTTGGCAAACTATCTGCACCCCACTGCTTAGCCCAAATCATGACACCTACCAGCAACCGGCCTCAGCTACATTACAGGAAGTGCTACAGTATGTGATCTTGTTACACAGCAGAACCCATTAGCCTGAATTGATCCGTATACAAATAGGGAATAAAGTGATTATATTTAGTTTAACTCACAAAGCAACATGTGGTATTAAAAAGATAAGGCCTAAGTTGAGACTTGACATTTAAAAACATCCCCAATTGGCTGAAAAGCATAGATGAAAAGCAGCAAATTATGAATGGCATTTGCAGAAGGAAGATACATCCTACAGTTAAATATGTAACTTGGAAATATGTGCCCAAGAGAAAATTATTTTCAAAGACATGTCCCTGAATGAGATGAAACAGTCATCACAGATGCTGTTACCTGTCCATTGCTGGTGAAGGTGGTGTTGTCGAACAGGAAGTAAGCACCGAAGAACATCACAATGGCATCATACACACCCAGGATGGTCCAATATATGAAGATGGGCCATCTCAGCAAAGAGTTCTTGGCAATATCTCTATACAGGTGAACACAAGGTTGAAGTCATGAGCGGTCATCAAAGATCAATATCATCTTCCATTCACTACCTTTGAAAGGCAGTTTAGCCAGAAATTAAGTGAAAAAATACTACGATTTGATTAAACATGGCAGTAATTTATATGCTTACTTACTGCAGCTGAATTAACAACAAAAGCATTTTTGTTGGTGTACTTTGACAAATAAAGAAACATCAGAACAGACGAAAAGCCAAATTAAGGCCGTTTGAGGCCTAAGTTTGCTTATGTTTCTGCTTTTACTGATAACAAGTTGACAATGTCTGAAAGGTTTAGAATAACAAAAACAATGATACACATGCAGTTTTGCTTGTCAACCATAATTACATACTGTGCATGCTAGATTTTTTTTTTTTAAAGAACTCAAGTGCAGTGCAGTTTGCTTAGCTATGAAACACACACAGTTCATTATTAGCTGCAGTGGATTGAATCACTGAAACATTCAGAGAATTCGTCTTAGTCCAAACTTGTGTCATGGGACCGTTTCCACAGCAGAGACAGAGGAATATTAGGGAGTTAATCTAGTTGTGAGGCAGCAATGACCTTCACAGTCTTATCTCTGCAGACAGTGTTTTTATCCCACCAAAACATCATACAGACACTAACTTATAGAGAGAGGGGTCCTTTTTCAGGATGTCCATATTAATGTGCTGCTCCATGAGACTGTAGAGCAGGATGGGCAGCGAGGTGAAGCTGATGTTGTAGAGAGTCAAATAGGCAGTGTCGTAGAGTGGCTGGGGTTTAGGATAGAGAGCGATTTTAGTCTTTTCATTTAGGTTGTTGTGTTTTTAATGACTGCTAACCGACTTTGTTTACCTGTTGTGAGAAGCCACAGAAAAACTGATAGAGAAACTGAGGGAAGATGAAACAGACATTCTGGAAAAAGAAAGAGGGAAACATGAGAGGAAGTTTGGTGAGATTAAATGGTCTGATAAAACACAAAACAGTGAAAACAAAGAAACTAAATTCAGTCAACACTAAAAAGAAGGACATATTCAGACACACTACCCTACATGACATGTGCAGGCTGATTTACCTTATAGAAGAAGTATTGGACAAGCTCAGAAATCCGTATGTAGTAATAGTGTCCATGAACCAGCAGCATCTTCTTCAGGTGTTTGAACTTTGGGACGGCGTAGTCACTGTTTCTTACTGCCTGACGACCCTCCTTACCCATAATACCTAGAAAATTAATGCATTTAAAAGAGAATAAATTTTCCCACAATCTCTTAAACAAGAAAAAACAATATCATCAGCATTTATCATTAAAGAACTATGAAAGCTATAACTCCACAAACCCGTAAGTAGTGATAACAATAGCACATACAAAATCTCATGCACACTGAGGGAACATAAACGTTTGGTTAAGTCACCATGTGGGATTAGTTTGGCTCTTCTGAATCTTAATGTGAGAAGTGACATTTTTGTTCTGAGCTGTAGTGATTTTTTTAACTAAGTTTAAGTTTGTACTGCATCTTAAGACAGTGGTGAAAGCTTCTTGTGAAAAGATTGATTCACACACGCATGTTCAGCCAAACTCACAGAGCACAATACTTTTAAGTTGAATTTAGTATGAATTTCCTTCATCAAGGGAAGAGTCCACCTCCTTTTCTACATAGAATGAAACATTCAAGGTCTGTAATACTGCAGGAATTTTGCTTTTCTTTTTGCTAGGTTTTTCTGTACATTACTGATGCTAGGCTACTCAGAGGTTCACTTTGGGCAGCATGTGACCTGTGGGCTGCCAGATGTACAATACTGGTTTGGAATCTCTTGCTATTCATCTTGTGTTAGCGTTACATGAGCCACATTGCCAAAATACTAACCAATGCCAACATGGGCCTCTAAGATCATGCTAACATCATTAGCACCATCTCCAATAGCCAGTGTGATTGGGTGCTCTTTAGAGGCCTTGATCATCTTGACAATCTGAAAATATAAACAAGCATCTAAATAAATAATACATGTAATTAAAACCATCAACACTTGCTTCAGTCATCCTGATTGACATTTGATATTATGAAATACTCCTGTATACTTCATGCTGCTGCAACCGTTTTATACCTGTGCTTTCTGAAGTGGGGCCATACGACAGCAGAGCACTGCGCTGCAGTTGCGACAGATTTCCAGGAAGATCTCTTTGTAATTCCCTGAGTTTGAGTCCTCCTGGCCGGGCCTCATCACAGCAGAGAGGGTGGCTCCGTCAATAATCAGTCCGTAGTCAGTACAGTCACCTGATAAACTGAGGAAACACAAAATCTGATCAGTCAGTGCAGCCATGATATTGACACTTTGTTTAATTGCTGTAAAATTAATAATATTCAAGCTATTTTAAGATGTTTTTGGTAAAAAGTCTTTATTTTCCAGTGTATTAAGGTTTCCCCACAGCACATTAATTAGAAACACATACCCAGAGAAGGTGTCACGGGTCATCCCTCCATACTGCCTGAGGACTGTCCTGCTCAGGTCAAACAGGACGTCGTGAAGGCTCTGCTCCTCCGTGCGCTTGGTGGTCAGCTCCAGGATTTGGGTGTTGCGGCGAAACAGCTTGCTGGCGTAGCAAGTTGCAGCCGCCGTCTCCATCTTATCTCCAGTCAGCACCCACACTTTCATGCCAGCTTTGTGGAGAGACTCAATGGTGTCTGCTGCTTTGTCCTGCAGCCTATTGTGGAGGGAGAACACAGACAAAGAGGAGGGAGACGTCTTAATATAGAACAATAAATCAATCTGATTGTTTATTATCATCTTCTTTTGTTCAGCAGTTATAGAAACATGTATATAGTTTTCAATCCAATCCTTGGGTGACTTTCCCTTTGTGCAGAATAAGTTTACTTAAATGCGCACTGGGTTTACATTTCCTTTAAAACCTGTGTTATAATTGTCTTTGTTGCCATGTGTACGATTGGAGGGTTGACCTGCTCCTCGCCTTAAAACTGGGACAGCACTTTTCTTGGATGTAACGCATGCAGATTTACTGTTCAGGGTTGTTTAGGGTGCACAGATGTCAAAATGTATATACAAAAAGCTGGAAAACATTTAAATAGGACATTGTTTGTAACAACAAGGCTGATAAAATGCTCATATCCCAGCATGGAATGTAAGATGTGGCTTTCTAACAGAGCTACAGCTGCACTGCTAAATGTTTTTACATAAAGATACCACGAGTTATTAAAAAAACAAAACGCCACCTGTCCTCCACAGCAGTAGCTCCCAGCAGTATGAGGTCCGTCTCAATGAGGTCGTAAGCCTCAGCCAGCCGTTTGTCTCTGTCCTGTAGAGCCAACTTGGCTCCACTCAGCAGATGGCAAACCTGCTGGTACTGCTCAGAGCTCAGAGGCCGATAAGCCACACAAAGTGTCCTTAGACCCTCCTAGAAGACAACAGGTATTCACACAAAGCAAAGAAGGATTTATTGAGATACAATCTGCAAATTTTCTATTGTTTACACAAGATTACTGAGCAGCATCAAGAAGATATTTGTGAGTCTGGGCTCAGAGTGTGAATCTGCAGCGTGGGAGCACCTCTCTAGTACAAGACCCACCACACATTTTTCAATTTCCAGTTAAAGCTATGATTTTTCTGTGGCTGCAACCACAGCAATCGTGGTCTCACTGACCTGGTTTTCACTGCAAGTTCATTTGCCTTTATCTAGTTCAGTATGCTAAACATTTAGCTCTGCACATTTGTTTTGCAGCCATCTGCTTTATTAAGAGCTACTTTAGCTGTGGCTGGTCATATAACGCCTACAAGAATTCTTTCTAATCAAAAGTGGGTTCAAGAAATTAGGAGTTTTTTTCCTTTCCTTCACATACGTCAATTAAGACCTCACTGCATCCTCAATTGACCAAATTTTGCTCAGCTGCTTAATAGAAATGGCCAATGCTCCACTGATCAACTTCCTATAGTAACCATGGAAACCATGGTCAAGTTCTGTAACTGTGGAAACCACTGATATCATAAAAACCTTTGGAAACTCAAGAAAAAGGGCTTCCTGCTTCCTACGGGTCTAAAAGAATAAGCAGGACTGTATTTGTGTGTGTTCTCACCACTGCGTTGTGCTCCACCCGAGCTTTGACCTGCTCCACCTTGCCTGCGATAACTCTGGGGAAGATGGAGGAGTCGGCACCTTTACAGAAGAGATAGACCTCGCCTGCAAACACATAGATGGAAAAAAGAAAGTGTTTAAATGACAAAAGGCATACAAATTTAACGGTAATGTCACAGTTGCGTGTGTTACCAGAGCTGGCCCGGACAATGACGCTCATCCTCCGTCTGACTGAGTCAAAAGTCAAAACTTCTAGTAGCTCAAATCTGAAAAAATAGATTAATTAATTAATTTAAAAAAAAAACACTACACAACTTAGATTATTATGTAGTTGCCCTTTAGGTAGAATTTGGATCAAAATGTATTTTTCCTGAGGCTTAAAGAGATTAATAACATTGTTTTAAGGGTCACACTCGCCTCTCTATCTCCTCCTCCCTATTTAAGATTTCCATCTGACCCTCCTTGAGTCTTAGGTAGGTGAAACCAAGCCTGCAGAATAGAGCAGATTACCATCATCCAGAAAAAAGTACACAATAAAATCTGAATTCCTGTGCAAGTGTGTGTGCTCCACCTCTTCATCCCCTCCACCAGTGCCACCTCATCTGGAGATGAGGAGATGTAGAAGGAGGTGGACTTGCCCTGGTGGATGCCGTGCTTGATCCCATCTACAGTCTCCTCCTCTTTCACCTGCACTGTGTGGCACAGACACAGTGCGCGGAAAAACAGTTCCTCGTGCAACTGTGATGAATGACAAACACTGTGTTACACACACATGCGCATCAATGCACATGTAAAAAAAAAACAGAGGGGCTAAGCTCACCCTGGCCTCAGGCCCCGGTGACGTATCGATCATGTCCATGCCGGTCGCACCAGGCATTACCTACAACAACATAGGTAAGTTAAATACCAATATTGTGCTCATCTAGAAAAAAAGCTTTAATGGGTATCTTGTCATCCCCTTTCATAGGGGAGACTGGGGCAATTGTAACACTTTGTTCCTCTATAAGTTATTGGAAAAAGATTGGGAACTACTGATGGTAATACGGTAAATGTTCAGTAATGTTCTCCCTCTGCCTGTGGAAATGGGAGAAAACTCGCTTTACCACATATAAATATTAAATGGTCCACACATATAGCACCTTTTAAACTTATCTAGGATCTATAAAGCACTTCTACATGTGTTACTCAATCACACATTCAAACAGACAATCACATGTTATCATGCATATACAATGCATATACACTCTGTACGAAAGATGACCTCTCCACCTGCTGACTCATAACCGGGTCACAGCACTTTCTATAGAGATTGATTGTTAAAGTACTTTTTGGAGAACTATTGCTAACTTCCTAATTACCTAAGACTTAGTTCCCCTTTCTATTCGATTCATTTTCTTTGACAACTGTCAGAACAATCAATAGCTTATTGCAACTTTGATAAGTGGTAATCATATTTCTGTTTTTTAGTGCATCCATTAAATATTCTCTCCTGTAGGCACAACATTGTTGTTGTTGTTGAGATGCTGCAAAAATAAATATTTTTAAGTTTGGTGAAGGGCAGTATGATTTTCAGCCACAAGAATTTGATTTCCTTACATGAATCCAAGTAGCACTGATATTGCATAACTTCTTTATCTGACAGTGAATGCAACTCCGTGGTTACAGCAACTCTCGGTCCCATTGCAAAAAGTGTGAAAACATTAAATTGAGTCACACGAAAAAGGCAAAAACATGTTTTTCCAGAACAAATTCATTCATCCAACAGGTAAAAGCAACATCACAACCGGTCTTCTGTTACTTAGTCATTTAAATAATTATTCAATCAAATAGTAAGTATTAAATCCATCATGATGTTACCTGTCCATTACAGATGGCGTGAGAAACATAAACATGCCCGTCCACACAGCACTCTATGAACTCCATATTGTTTTCTGTCAAAGTCCCAGTCTTGTCTGTAAATACATATTCCACCTGAAAATAGAGCATTTATTAGTATCCGCATTTAATGTGTAATATTAAACTCTTTTAACTGAATTATTTTTAAATCAACCATTAAATAAATTAAGCATAACTATTTTTCATGCAATTCTTTCATTAATATGTTCTGTAAGTCACTTTATAAGTTTTTTCTTCTTGTTGTTTTTTTAAACTATGTCTCTTCTCTGTACAATAAAACTAATATTTATGCATCCAACAGTCTGCTACCTGTCCCAGTTCCTCATTGAGGTCTGATGTGTTGACCACAGCTCTCTCCCCCAGCTCCTCATCAAACATCTCATCATCCCACATGATGAAGTAAGAACCCAGAAACTTCTGCATCTCCACCGTGACGTACATGGAGACAGGGATGATGTAGTTGAAAAGAACCATGAAGGCCAAGAAGTCTGTGAAGGCCCTGATCAGCTGAGGGGGAAGGACAAAGAGAAGTAAGAGAAAGTAGAGAAAAGGATGGAGACATCTCTATTTCAGATTTGGTGAAACGTAATTAGAGTATTCACAATGTGTCTCTGCCTCTCGATCTCCGTTCTCTCATTGTACCAGGGCTCGTCTCTGTTGGGGTCGGCCTGCCACACATATTTCAGCGCCGTGTTGATGATAGCTTTGCTGATGAGGATGCACAAGTAAACCACCAGGTAAGCATTCATTGATCTGCAGAAGAAGAAAACAATTAGCTGCTTGCAGATTTATTTGCAAATATTAAATAAGTATCCTGTTTTCAGCAATGTAAACAAATGTTTACTTTGAGAAGAACTGAAAAAGTTGCAAAATAAGCAGAAAATATGTTAAAAATTCAATAAACAATTTCAAATGGTGCAAAAGCACCGTAATCTAAGAAAATGCAGGATTTAGATGCTGCTGGACGAATGTAATGCAGATCAGCCATCGGATTGTATCTAGACACTCTGTTCTAGTAAATGAACATAATCATTTGAGTGCAAGAAAAAACCTGCTATAAATACCTTTCTACATGATCTGGATCAGACAAACAAAAACAAAATGAAATAAATAAGAAACCAAACCATCTTTCAAAGCCACCTGTTGTTCACATCCTTAAAAGACTACTTGTGATACACAGAAGCAAGAACAAAAGGGTTGAAAAAAACAGCATCTTGAAAAATATTACGCCTATTTTTGAATATACTTGAATAATACCGAACTCTGGGACAAGACTTTCACCCTGAGCTAAGACAATTTTGGTAGAAATGCAAATGTACACGAGGTAATCCTGCACACGCAGTAACCAAGTGCAAATATAATCCACCTACAGTCAGTTATTTCTACAAGCCATCTGGATACAAGACTCTGTAAATGCCAGATGGAAGGGAAATTGATTCAGTCAATGCAACAAGCCACAGAGACGCCCAGTCAGAGAATAAATGAGGATATGTGAAGTGAACAGATGGATGGAAGAAGGGTAAAAAAAAACAAAAAAAAACTTCAGCACAATTTTAGCCAGTGTGAGATAAAAAGTTCAGCCAAAGTCAGAAATCTGCATGAGGATGTTAGTCAATGGCAACAGATTCTGTTCCAGAGAGGGTTAATGTAATTAAAATGAAAACAGGGAGCTTACTTTTCCACTGCAGATCGTTTCTGGGACTTGGATTGGTAGTTGAGAGCCATCTTGGTTTCCATGCCAGTGTAGATGGCGACAGCTGAAGGTAGTTAGAGAGTCGACTTCAAAATCCATATGGACGATATATATTTGATAATACAGTGCAACACACTGCTTATAAGCAGGTTGAAGCAAACTTGGTAGGTTTCGTGTCTTTTAGTGTGTATTACCATAGATGTATTCAGTGTTCTTGAGTGTGGCTCCTCGGAGCAGCAGGTTCTCTGAACCCAACGGTCTACAAACATATAATAGCTCATTTAGACTGTGCCTTCACTTCTATCAAGAATCAATCAGCAATCAGTGATCTCAGGGCTGTTTCTCGGGTCTAAACAGACCTTTTTATGGAGAGAGTGATTATTATCATCCTAGGAATTCAAGTTACCTTGCTACTGGCTCATTGTCCATGTAGATGTTGATTCGACCCACAAATCTGTACAGTCAGATGAGAGGGGGAAAGATGAATAGTTAAAACATATTTTCATTTATTTGGCAAGAATCTGTGCATGTGCATTTTTGTACTGACTTGTACAGGTCCGGCTGTGGTTGTTCACATTCAATTGTAGCATGGATGGAATCAACCTCCTTCTCTGTGTTGTATGCTTTAGTGTCCTGAACTGCATAGTATGTCTAGGTTGGAAAAAGAACAGAAAAGCACAAAAGGGATGTTTAGATCATAAAAATAATGAGAAAAAGGGACTTTAGGTAACAACTATACTTTAAAATAGATGGAAGGAAGTAGGCAAACAAAAAACTACATCTTAATCAATAAATTGCTTTATAGTTGGTACATTTTGTAAAGACATAATAGTTTAACCAAACACACCTTGTGGCTGCTCTCTCCATCCAAGCTGGCTGTGGTAACGTAGCACGTCCCATCATCTCGAGACGATGAAAGGAGGATGAGATCACAAGGAAATGTTTCGTCTTCTTTCACACAGACCACATCCCCTACCTGACACAGAGTTAGGTAACAGCAATTATCTTCATTAATATTTGATTACATGACATGTTAGGTCAATTCAGGATGCAAATGTAAAATTATATTTATTATTGACCACTAATACAGTTTATTTAAACTTGTTTCTTACCCTACTTGTTCGAGCTGGAGTTCCCAAAATTAACTAAAAACTCGCGCTGTGAAGTGGAAACTGAAGTAAAATGTGCTACATGCTATGCCTGTCCTGTATAGCTTAAAAATAAAGTCTGGGGCATACTATCTTTTGATAGATAGCAGGGGCAGCTGTCACATTACTGCTAATGGACTTACCCAGTATTGCTAATGCAGTTTACCTAACAAGCTAACCTACAGCTTTACCACCTGCAGACATTTCCAAGTTCAGCCAAAAGCAGCAAACATTAAATCTCTCACAGAGAGGTAATGGTCTTCACTATCTGTTGGCTGAACTAGATGTTTCTTTCTCACTTTCTTACATAACATGCATTATAATCACAGCTGTTCAAAGCTAAATTGCTTTTAAATGTTGGCAAACACACACACACACACACACACACACACACACACGTACAAAAGCATACAACATAAAGAGCTTAGCAGGAAAATCCCTCGGCACGAGCCAATAAAGCAAATGCAAGGGTGCTCTGTTCATGGTATATGGGTGGGAGTGATTTACTCGCACACATATACACAAAACAAACACATATTCACACTTACAAACACATATGCATACCCTGAGTTTGCGGCTTTGCTTGCGGACCACTTTCCCCTGCTGCACCACCTGGACAGGACACTGGTTGACAGCATTGTCTGCTTTGTGTCTCAACCAGTCCTCATAACCCTGAGAGAGAAACACAACGAGCTGGTGATAGTGCTTTTTGAGTGGGTGTGTGTGTATGAGTGGTAGTGCAGCATGTAACATCAGTGTTCATTAATCAAAATTCATCCAAACGACATATCAGATCTTGAAACTGAGACATTTTACCATTTAACGGAACATGTAAGCTCTCTTTGATTTTCTTCTTTCAAGAAACAATCTTTTTTCTAGCCAAAAACTGAAAGTCTGGGAAGAAAATGTATCAACCCGAGGGGTAATAAGGAATTGATTGAAAAGGAAAAAACACAATGTTGCCACCATAGTTGTGGATTGTGCCTTTAATTTATCTGTAAACATACAGTATATAATTCCAAAAAAGATGGAATAAAAATAGAAAGAAATGATGTGTAAATCTCATAAATCATTTTATTTCCAAATAGAACATAAACATCATATAAGATATTGAAAATGAGAGATTTTGCAATTTCATAGAAAATACTAGTTAATTTAGAATGTTTTTCAGCTATGCTTCTAAAAAAAATAAAAAATGGTGGGAGAAGTATTTGGCACAAGTAAAAAATAGCTGGAAGAGAATCAACTGGCGACAGGTCAGTAACATGACTGGGAATAACATGATCATTTCAAAGAGTCTCTGAGATGTAAAGATGGTCAGAAGATCATCAAACTGTAACATTTTGCATCTAAAATTTGTGAAACAATGTTCCTCTGGGTAAAATTGTGAAGACTTTGAAGATCTCACCATCTGTAGTGTATAAAATAAAAAGATTTGGACAATCAGAAGAAATCTGTGTGCAAGATTTTCAGGTTTAAAGGTCATAAAAAATGGTCTGAGTGGAAAACTGATCTGTGATCAGATAGATCAAAATCTGAAATTCTTTTAGGAAACCATGAACGCCATGTCCTCCAGACTAAAGATGACTGGGACCATCCGGCTTGTTATCAGAAGACAGTTTAAAATTCTGCATCTCTGATGGTATGGGGTTGCACTAGTGCCTACGGCATGGGCAGCTTCCACATCTGTGAAGGCTCAATCAATACTAAAAGGTACAGGGAGGTTTTAGAGCAACATCTGCCTCCATCTAGACGTCTCTTTCAGGGAAGGCCTGGCAGATTTCACCAAGATGCTAAACCCTTATATGGCTCCCATCACAACAGCATGGCTTCACAGGGAGACATTTGTGCAAAATCAAATATTACCCTTCACACCACAGGTTATTTATTAAAGCTATTTGCAAAAAATAAATAAAGAGGCATTCTTGATACTGATACTCATTGACTGATGGTTGGATATAAAGAGGCACCTCAATGTGTACAGACATATGATGGCTTATCTGGCACTGCATGGACAATATGGCATTAGACTCTGGAGTGAGCGGATTTTCGGAGACCGGCAAGACTTACTGCATGGCTCATGAACCGGTTCCGACTGCCGTGTGCTGTACCATTGGGCCTCAGTGATGCTTTGGGCCAAGTTGAAACAGAGACACACTAGGATGAACCACACCATGCCAGTTTCTCTGCAAGTGCTAACAACACTGGGTATTCTGGTAACCGGCACCTTCCAGAGGGATCCGGCTGACAGGTCGGGGATATCACAGCCAACCTTCAGCTGAATTACGCCAGACGTGTTACCCCTCCTTTCCAACGGGTGCATGTGCGCCACATTACGGCTTAACCACGGTTTTGTTCCGACGTCCGTGCAACGGCAATCTTTTTTTAGTGGAGGGCTGCGACAATGCGTTTCTGGGACACTTTTAATACGTGCTGCGACGCACCTGCTGGAAACCAAACCATTGACTAAAATGGCCTCAAATAGAAATGGAGGCAGCGGCGCAGCCGAAACGTGGCACACACGCAGCCGATGGAAAGGAGGCCTTAGACGACATCATTGGTTTGCCACAATGTTACAATTAATTTTCCTACACCGGGGGTGAACAGGCAAGCAAAACAATGCAATTTGTAGCAATGTATGTTTCCCTGATCACTGCTCCTGACTGCAACAAGAGCAGGCATTTATTCTGAGTGTTGTCCCAATTTGCATCAAGACTGTCTTTATTTTCCACATCTCCTTGGCCACCTCAATAATAGCGTTGATTGTGTTCCTCTGCACCTGCAGGACTTTTTCTGAGGCCGCTGCGGTGCTGTGTGGAGTCTCTGGCCTCACCCTCTCCAACCACAGCTGCAGCACCGCCCAGGAACTATAAAAAATATTATTTGTCACTAAATAAACTGGTACCAATCTCAGTTGTATCTGTAAATATTCATTTTATAAATTAAAATAAATGACTAAATACTGCCGTGTTTTTCCCTCTGACAGCATCTGTCACCTACGGCCACTCCTCTGCCTTTCTGACACTGGTGATGCCCATGCTATGCCCACCAAACTGCTTCTTCCCTCTTTTCCCCTCCTGAGCCATCATGGAAATGATATCGATAAATATTTGTTATAGGTGTTCACTTGACCTTTAATAGACACCATATAAACAGGCATGTGACGTGCGCCACATGTCCTTTTTTCCTACATATGCCACCTGTAGTCATCTTTGTCACGTACAGTTTTGAAATGAGACCGCTGGTGCTGAACTGGCCTCAGTAGAAAACATTTTAGAGAAACTAAGACCTAGGAAGGCAAACATCTCTTTCTAGATATATTGCTGTCATCAAATTCAAAACAGCTAATATTTTCTATAAATAATAAGATGCTTCAACATCTGATATGCTGTTTATGTTCCCTTGGAAATACAATACAGCTTCATGAGATTTGATAATCATTGCATTCTGTTTGTATTTACATTTTACACAGCCTCCTATTTTGGGAGGAAGTAGGGTTGTATTTAAGTTTCACCTGTTTAATGGCTGTTACAGTGATGACAAAAAAGAGTGGCAGTCCACTGGTGATTGGACTCGTGGGCGTGTCGATGATCAACTGTGAATGATGTGGACAGATTTATGAGAGAAAAACATATGGAAATGACAGACAGCTGTAAAAAGCCTCTAAGTCACACCTGACATTTATAAGCCTCTACAGAAAGGTAATAAGTCCACACAAACCTAATGGAACTTTCCTCCTCCTACGCTGACAGACAGGTAACATTTCTTTTGACTACTTTGAATTAAATGTCAATGCTACATTTACTACAGTAAGATTGTAATACACAGTAGGATTAAGTGAAGGAAACATTACTATTTAAAATGTTATTTACGCTTGTGTTTTTTTTTTTTATAAGTCTTGATGCATTAACATAACACAAGAGGTATTAATGTGACATCATATTGAAACAGTATGATCAATGGTATGGTGTCCTGGTCTAGTTCAAATCCCTTTTGAATGGTCACTACACTTAACCACAGATATTGCTGCATCTGCTAATTGTTATATTGAAGCTTTTTATATGTCCGTACAGACACAATTAACAGTACCATTCTTCTAAAAGTCTGTATACTGAAAAACTATGATTATTACACAAATATACAGTGTCAATATCACTTACCTGAACCAGAAATATGATGAGAAAGTAGAAGTTGGCAACTCTTCTGAACTGCTCAAACATATTCTTGGGTATGAAGTTCCAAAATGTGTACTAGAAACATCGAAAATGAAAATTATGTGTTTGTTATTTTTTTTTAAAAAGACAACATATAAAATTTTCTTAAAAAGCCCCATTTACTGAGCAGTCTTTATAATATAGGTTCCTTTTGCCAAGAATAAGTCACCCACTTTGCAAGTACATGAGCCTGAATAGTGATATAGTAGAAAGTGTTCTTTCTTTTGTGTCCTCTTCTATTATGACCTGCTTGCTTAACCTAAATATACTGCACAAAATTTATTTTTAACAGGAAAGACTAAAATATCTTTTAACCTATACGAGCTTAAAGAAGTGAGCTTTGCATATATGTATGAGTGTTATCACTGACCTTGGAGGAGACTATTCTGTTATCAGGAAATCTTTGTTGGATAAAGGCCTCTGTTCCTGGAGGAGGCTCCTTTTGTCCAATGTAAACTGTCCGGCTGTCTACCCAGTTCTCTTCACCGACACACTGCAAGGGGACAAAACAAGTAACAAAAACAGCAACACATAGGAAGTTAGACCATGCAGGTTAAAATGTTTGTATGTGCAATGTGATCCGAGTTTAATGAAGTCATCTGCAGCGTACTACACGCTCCTACATAATTTATAAATGTACGATAGTCAGTGAATGTTTGAAACTCACAGAAACAGATTACTTTGCAAAGGGTTTCTATGAATAAAATCTCAATGAATGAGAGCTGTTGTTGCCACGAATACAAGGATCTGCATGTGACTCAGACAGGAATGCAGAATACATACATACACTTACACACAGATTAGATGCCTTAATCCTGATATTTTCACCCAATTTCAAGAAATTGCCCAAATTTGTGTACATTTTCCATTAGTACATGAACATCTCCCTCCAACAACCAACGCATTTAGTACTAAATGTTGTAAGTGGCATACAGTTCTCCTAGAGATACAGGCTGACACTGCTTTCTGCAAACATTTACTTGGTCCATAACAATTCTAACAGCTCAGATTTTAAAGCTAAAGAGCTACAAACAACAAACGTTGCTTACAAACGATGCATGAATACGTAATCTGAAATCCTAAATATTTCCCACAGTAAGTTTAATGCTCAACCACTATTCGGTAAGGTGGCTCAGGTCATAATACTAAACTTAAAACTTTTAACTGAGTTTCTACTCCAAATTAGGCTTGACATTTCTTTTATTTTCTTTATTAAACTAAGACTTAAATCGAGGAGAATGCTGTATAAAATGTGTGAAACTCCAATAAAACCTATAAGTATGTGTGACACATGAGCTTTAAGTATTTCAGACAGGATTGGACCTGCTTGGTAAAAAACACACTTTATGATCAGCTGGATTTGCAGAACACACACGCACCACTTAGCTGTAACTCCATGTAGCACACTAACACCATGAATGACCACTTCAGTTTTTTTCTTTTAAATTACATTAACACCAAAAATGAAGAACTATTTTTACATCTCATTTCACATCTTCAGGGCTCACTGCACTTTTTCAGGTTGTTTAGCTTGGTTTAAATTTGAGGTACTTGTATTTTAACCGTAATCTAAAGAAATGGAGTGCTTTACAACCATCCCAATAATCCACCTCTTCTGGTCCACTCAAAGCATTTTGATGTTTCATGAGGTGGTGTGATGACAGTAGGGGAGCACTGCAGGTGTTTTTTGTGATTCCCCAGCATGAAAGCTTATTTAGCATGTTTATGTAATGCAGAGGAAACAGAACTGAACACCATGACATGAGGTCTATGTTTATCCATTTTCATACTCGTATGTTTCACTTCTCCATTTAATGTTAGTTCTGTGGTACTCTAAATTTAATGTGAAGTTTAAATTGTGCATAGGAGCATTGTGAATGTGTCTACATAGCATTAAATTCATGGCAGACAGGAGCCATCTTTAAGCACCTGCTCTTTTTTACCTGTATTAACCAGACTGAGACATAATCCCCTCCTTCCCCTTAACTCTTCTTGTTTCTGTCTTCTTTGTTCAGACATGAAACGTTGTCTTTGTGTCAAGCTGCAGCCACCAACAAATAAACATAATAACTTATTCAACTCTTCACTAAAAAGTTTGTCCACAAATACAATCAGACAGGCCATGAAAAGTTGACAGTAATCTGAGATCAGATAATGAGATCAAGAAGCTGCATGACCCACTTTACTTTCTCTCTCACCGTCTCTTCGCACTGTAATCTGCTAACTTCCTGCAGAAAAATTACCTTGTTTGTATCGGTAGGCTATTTATATCATGTGACCTTCAATTATGTTGGACGGAGGAATGGAAGGATGGAAATGAACGGGAAAACTGATGCATGAATAAATATTGATGTCTTCTAGACATATATTGCACAATGTATGTCATCGAGCACTCTTCCTGTCTTCATCACTTTCATTGAGAGCCATTATTGATGCTGATTCATGACTGATGCTGCAAGACAAGCAGCTAGCATTCGAAGTTTTTACAATCACTTCTGGTCTTTTGCTTCGTATAAACAACCCATTTATTTAAGAGCTGGTTGACAGATAGCGAGATCAGCAGATACAATATTAAAACCAGCATTGCATCCATCATATCACCAACCTAATGGACCAACATCTGATTTACAGTGGAGGAGATAAAAGCCAGACAGCATGCCAACTCTGTCGCTCCCACATTGTTGCTGCTCCTACTCTTCTCTCCCACCTGCTTTATCTAACACGTGTCTGACACATTTACTGTTGGCTGTCTGCATATGGAAGACACAACAGCAGCTGGTGCACAATTGTTAATATTTAAAATTCAATAATTTGATAGAACATTTTTAAGTCTGAGTATCACACATTTGAAGAAGAATCTGACCTCTGTGGCATGTAGTAAAACACATGCAAGACAGGTGAGGAATTCACCTTGTGGATAACTTGGTTTCCATTATTTACAGTAACAGCGCCAGCGTGGGATGATTATCAATATTGTTTCTCATCCTGACTGATTTAGTTACTCTTCACACAGCCGGGTTAACTTTCATGAGTCAGTGTTGATCAGAGTTTAAACAGATGGCACAAAAGAATTTACGAGCCTCCCTTCTCGCCGTCTGCTTTCCCTGTAACGCAGCTTTATTAGTTTTCTCACCTCTTCTCTCTCCACAACCTCGATGGCCTCTAAGCCAACAATCTTTTCTTTTTTTTCCCCCATCGATTATGTTTAGCTTTTATCCGGATTTGAGCTTTCTACATGAAAGCCTGTCTGCATCTAATCAAATAAAACAGCATCTTTACTAAATAAATAAATTAAAACCCACTGGATTCGCTCGGGCCTTAAGCCTCTGGATGTAACAGGAGACTCTGGGCTATTCTGGACTCATGATAACAAGTTTTAGCTGCGTTTCACGTTTCAGGACGTGGCAGGTTTCAGGAGCGTATTTATAGTTGGAAGGGAAACATTTGTGGTCAGAAGAGAAGGATGGAGAGAGCACCAAGGCTTTGTTTCTGTCTGCCTCACTCAGCCTCCACATCCACTTTCCTTACAGCTGCGCTAGTAGAAAGCAAAGGCAACCCCTTCAGGGATCACACACACAGATGAAGACATTTCTGCAACATCAATCATGTACGAGAGCAGGCGTACATTAACAATGTTACCTCTGTAGTCACTGTTCCATAGAATATATTTAGACAAGCATCTCTTGTATTGTTCTTATTAGTTCTCTGAGTGTGGATTTATGCCTTTACTCCATCAAAGAAAAAGTATAACTAATCAAAGTAATTTAAAGTTTCAATATTCAAAGCACTTAAAAGTTGTTAAAGCATCAAATGTTGTCTTTAGCAAAACATCACTTGTTTCCACTTTTTCTCTAAAAGCGCATGAAAAGGATGACAAATAACTTTCAGCTACAGACATAAACAGCGAAAATTAAATATATTAATTAGGAAAAAAAGATTGTTAATACTCATTGACGGCTGTTAAAAGCTGCAAATGATGAAAGAAAAAGCAAAAAGAAGAAGACAACAATGTGACATCACCCAGCGTAGAGCATCACTATGACTTCAAACATCTTCACCCAAATCTAATTTCAATGTGTGAAAAAGCTAGCTCTTTAAATATCACACATGCTGTTCCCTTCGGACTTGAAAGCAACAACACGGGCGCCAGAAAACTGAAGCCCCGCTGTAGTCAGAAACACATAATAAACAGGAAGTGCTGGACCCACCCACTCACAGAGCATGCACATTTCCTGAAACAAGCACTCCATCTGCCCGCAGTCCCTCCATCTGAACCAGCAGAAAAACAGATTCAGGTAGAAGGAAAAAACAGAGAGATTATTTATGCTGCACAGTCATGGAAATGTGTGAAGTAGAAAAAAGGGAAAAGCAGCTTAAGTTATTCATGTCAAAAATATTCAATTTAAATCATGGAAGCACAGAAAACCTTAAAAATGCTCCAAAAATTATGCATTTTGATTACAGCAGCCATATTTCTATGTTGATACTCAGTAAGGCCGATATCATCACACCAGTCATAATTTAGGCATGACCTCCAGACTGAGATGACCAAGGAGCATACAAAGAACATCACAGAGAATATGAAAAGCGGAAAAATGGAGAATTTCTAACATAATTATTCACATAGATGATAATTAAATCACCAGACAAGATGTAAATTTACATGCCTCAAAGCAACGAGTCCGATCTGGTTTTACTACCAATATGCTGGAAAATAAGAATTTTTTATTTTTTTTTAATTAGTAGAATTATATTAACCAAATAGAAACCAGCAACCAAAATGAGGCACACTAAAATCAATATTGGACCTCTTATTGCTCTTCTTTCTTCGCAGAACTTGGTAAAACAATCAGTATTTCAACACAGAAGTGTGAGAAGATCTATGCCTCTCACCAAGAACTATATACTTGGTGCCTTCATTCAAAGACCAGAAGCAGGTGGGTAAAAGCCCAAAGACTGGCAAAGCAAAAGTTCTGAATGGTATGTCAACGCAGAAGGAAAAGCTGAGGGTCTTGTTTAGAGGTAATGGTGAGATGGAACAAGAAATGGACACACTGATCTGAGCTCTGTCTGTAGTTATGAGGGTATTGTAGAAGTCTACTGTTGTAAAAAAGGAGAAGCTTTCGGTTTACTGCTACATCGTCATTCTAACCTTCAATTAAGGCTTTGGTTGTGGCTGCAAGAATGACATCAAGAATTCCTTCAGAGCGTAGCTGGGAATGAGGTGCTCATGCATTCGGGGAAAGCTCACAACCTAAAGCTGCTGCTCCTCTGCATCAAAAGGTTTGATTAGGATGCCTCTTGGTTGCATCCAATTAAAAAGAGTTTTTGGGTAAGTCCAACTGGAATCAGGGCAGTGGCAGAACAAACTGGGGGATCCTATATCTCTTCCAGTCTGGGAGTGTTTCATGAACCCATAGTAAGAGGTAGAGAGGGTAGCTGGGGGGAGGGATGTGTAGGTTTCCTTACTGCACAACTTGCTTGGATGAATGGATCTCTCTACGTATCCAAATTTGGTCAGACCCAATCAAAATGAACTATAAATCTGATTTATTGAAGAATCCGATTTATTTTGATTGTGGATAATTATGAAAGCAATAGTTTAAAAAACAGCATGAACAGCTTTGTGTTGCAAACACCTTATAGGCAGATAACTATTTATTGTTTTTAAGCTGGTCAAAGCACAACCAGCACCTTTTGTTTGAAGATTTAACTCCTCTAGAGCCTGGAACAAACCTTTTATCAGCCTAACGTACAAGCAGCAAACCTGAAAACAACTTGTAAAAACAGGGTTAGCGCTGTCAGACACCTGTTCAGTAGAGATAACAATTGGAGGATACAGTGAGCAGATGAAAAAAAACACATAAGCTGTTGCTTTAAAATATGTGTTGTTTCCATTGATGACCAAAGTATATTATCTCCACCTGCAACAGGCAGTGAAAATAATTGCTAACAAAAGCATGTCAGCTTGACATGTGCAAGTACAACGCTCACACACCAAACTACTGTTTGCTATCTCTCTGCTGCCACTAAGCTACAGAGATAAGAGTAAACACACTTGCTTCTCTAAATCACCAGGCTATAGGGTTTGTGTATGTGTGAGTTAGAGCAGGACAAGACATGTTTTATTTACCAAGTCGCCACTTATTTCTTTTTCTTTTTTTTTTAATACATATACAAGTTCAAATTATAGCTGAACATGTGCAGTCATGTGTTTTATAAACACATGGAGAGCTGGTGTTGTGTCAGCTGGTGCTTCTGGGAGGAAATAAAATGGTTAAATAAGACGCGTTTCTACGTTGCAGAAATGTACAAAAAGCAAATAACACAACACACTAAAGAACACTGAAACTAACCTGGTATTTATTCTTCTCTTTATTCCACATGTGTATGTGGTATTCAAACAAATGAGATTTTTGTGTGTAGCACTCTGGGTGTGTGTTTGTGTTACCCGAGTTACAGATTAGAGATCAGCTGTGCACCCCATCTGTCTCATTCAGCCTCACCCAGTCCAGACCAAACAAGATAATGACAAATCCTCATTATTTTCCTAAACACCGCCCCTCAACCTTCTACCATAACAGTGTGTTCTAACAGAGGAAAACAGCAGGGTGTCCAGGGAAAGCCAACGAATAAGCAGATGTTTAAAAAGCCGGCCGGCTCTGTTTTGCAGTTGAAATTTTCATGACTTGTTTGGGTGGCTTCTTAAATACTTAGACAGCAACTCAACCAATCAATTTCAACGACCACCTGACGTAATTCCTCTTGGAAACTTTTGAAATGCTAAGAGTTTGTTTTTTAAAATGGAAAATTGTCCTAAACTGATTCTACCTGATTGGTCATCTCAATCACTTCATGATAATTCCCACTTTGCAAGAACTTGAGCAGTGGTTAAGTTTCCAGTCTGGTTTCATTTATTCAAGTAATTTTAGAAATTACACAAATTCTTCAAAGCAGTAATGCCTCTGAGTTTGGTTTAATGTCCCTATAAATTTCTACAATGTAGGAGATGACCTTGACGTGTGGCGCAACTTGAAAGTAATAACATTTTACCGATAACAGGTCAAATAAATAAATAAATCAAGGTTTTGGGATGTATGTAAGACAAATCCACTTACATTCAAGACATTCTAGCAGCATTAAAAAAAAAAAAAGTGTATAACTTTTATTAAAAAAAAGGGGGAAGATAGATTTAAAAAATTCCAATTAGTAAAACCAAATCAGACTATAAGCTGCGTATGCGTCTCCGCCTATGGGGGATTTAGTGATCTGACCGCGCTAGACCTCATTGCTTTGAGCCCCATTCACACAAGCAGCCACACACAAACACACTCGTGCCCTGGTCACATGAGAACTGCTGGTATTAATCACAGTCAGCGGACTTTACGATTCAGCATTTGCAGTACTTGTGCATACTTTTGTCTGCGTGTGCGTGCGTTTCATCATAATACCTGCATGCTCCAAGCCTGTATCTGGATAACACTTTTATTTATAGTAAGAAACACTGACTGTTATCTTTTAAAAAAACAACATAGTATTACTATTTTTCCAATTAATACTGCTACTATGCTTATGTAGTCATGCATCATGCACATGATTTAAGCAGCAAGTTTTATCCCTCCTGAGGATTTATTTAGACACTGTAGGACGCCAGATCAAAGTTATTACCTTCATGAACCACAAAACCAAGTTCATTTCATTGTTTGATTACTTGGCGTACTCAAATCCTGGAGCCAAAAATATTAAATCTAAATTAAATTTAACCTTTTTGTTATAAATCAAATCGTAAAAAGAAAAATAAACAAGGATAATAAATAAAAAGCTTAATTGTAATTTTTATAGATAATAATCTAGATAAAATATATTTTTAAATTGTAAAATAAATCTGGAAAGAAGGGAGTATCTGAAGGTAAACAGAAGGACAGAAAACTCTCTGGAGATCATCCATCACTAGATGAAATGAGGTGAAATAGACATTCACCTGCTTCCATTACCTATGTGGGTCAGCAGATTACTCTCCAGCTGTGTGTACGTGTGAAACTTTGTGCCGCCAAGACCAATAGTGCTGTGTAACTTGTTTTTTGGAAGGATTTAAAATCAAAATCGCTCATTATTACTATGCATAGTAATGTTACAGTACAACGCCGCAGTCTGTTGTCTTTGTCATTTGTTGGCAGAATGAAACTCGTCTTGGAGACAATGAATATGTATATATTGTATCCGGGGCTGGGCACATTACTGCATTAATCGCGCTTTAATCAACGGCGCTAATTTATTTAATCTCGCATTGTTTTGTTGTTCTTTTTTGCTCACAGTCGCGTCTCCCTTCCCTGCTGCAGCGGTGTGTCTGATGTAATGGGAAGAGAGCGGGTTTGTAAGGTTTATACCTTGAGAATGGCAGAATGCCGACGTCCAACAAGGTATCCCACCAAAAAGGGGAAAAAAAACACACTTGACTCCAGTCTTGCTGAGCTCAGGGTTTTTACTCACGTCACATACATCCAGCATCCCCTTATTCTCTTCTCTTACAACGAATATAAAGGCTATGCCCAAAACCATTCACTTAACAACACAGGGTTGTATATACAATTGTGACCCATAAAACATTCACTACAATCCAACTTTCACCACCTCCCCACAAAATACACAATTACATTTCTCTTAGACAATTTACTGAAACCATCAAAACAACTTAAACTAATAAAGCAAAAATGAAAATAAACTAGTACTGCCTCAACCTCCCCCCTCTCTTCTGGCTACTTGGTTAGTGCGATCCAAGCCAATTAGGCACACCAGGCCCTGGTTAGC
>JBAMHW010000027.1:11234845-11245784 GCA_037177495.1 Rhadinocentrus ornatus
ATTATAGGATTTAAAATTGGGTAAACTGTCTACTGCTAATTCAATAAAAGATTAGTTTTTACAGACTTTAAAATGTCAGAGTTTAGTAATGTAGACAATTATTAACTAGGGTTAGACAGACTATTAAAAACATCCATACATGGTACTCTGAAAGTTTTCCCAGGCTCTATTGTTCAGAGAAAAGAAACACAGTGTTGGTGCTCCAGCTGACAAATTGCAGTACACAACTTTAAAGCTCTTCATGTCACAGTGAATACATTTTGCTCTCATTCACCCTAAACTCGAGAGATAGCCAGTAAAGACTACTCTGCATGTTACACTTTTAAAGTGAGTTATAGACTTACATAACATCCACTGCCTTTAACCTAATGCGAGATGGCAGCAGCTGAGGAGACCGGCTTCCAAGCCTGCACAATCTAACCTGCACAATAGTGCTACTGCAAACCAGCGGGTTCAACGTAGCATCAGGTAAATGTGACCATTTCACTTATATTTTAATCATTTCTGCCAAAATCCAATGAAGAAAATAAGTGGAAAAGCTGGCAAGGCAGATTTTTTTTCGGCATAGCCATCACACTAGATTTCTGATGCATCCCTAACATTTATTGTGATTTTTATGGACAGATCAATATGTGTTTTCATTGTTCCATCTGAAAAGATTGCTTAACAAGTTTTGCTTATTTAAGTGCTTTGATGCAGAGTGTTTTCAGACTCTGCTTTTGTTATTTCAGTCTTTTGTTTAGCTATTATGGAATCACAGGATTATAATTATTGTATCATGAAATAAGTAGCAGTTCGTCCATTTGTTTGTACACAAGAAATATCAACTATGCACAAGCTTGAAGTGACATAAGCTTCTAGATTAAAACTTCAATAAACATGTGCTATTTGAATGTAAAGTTATATTACAAGAAAAATAAGCTTTTTTTTGTCCTGTAATGTAATTATAGAAATTCTAAATATTACCTTTATGTGGAAAAAAGGTAAAAAAGTTTAGAAAAATAATATTTCTGTGCCTGGAATCAGTCTTGTCTAATGATGGGCATATTGCTCAATAGGACTTCTCACCTCTTATCTTGCTTGAAATCCTGATTACATAAGCACTTTTTACACCACAGCAAATGGACCATGCTATGGCTTTTAGGTAAATCCTGATTCCTACAGTTTTTAAAATGTGGTTAGAGACAGACCTCTCCATCTTACCACCAGCATCTAATATTGACTGATACTCCGTAAAAGCCCAGTATTGACTAAAGGATAAACGTTTGTAACTTTAATCTTAAGTGTTCAGCAGTCTGGATTTTTAGCAACAGCAATGCACTTTATTTAAACCTAACCCATCTGTGCTGACCAGTTACAGCAGCAGATCTCATCTGCATCCCATATCCTCTCAGTCACAGACTTATTTTCACATGGTTCTTCCTAAAAGACTCCATTTCACCTACCACACAGCAGAGATCTCAATCAGCCATTTGCAACAGTTGGGAGACTGTGTCTAAGCCTCAGTTGATTGTGGAGCTGGGGGTATAAACTCACTGTCTCTCGTGAGTGGGGATTGTTGTGTCTGGATTATTGTCAAACACATTACTGTGGAGCCTAATGCAACCCTCATCTATACAGGCCGGCTGCTCCATGCTGCCCATTGATTTGACTAGCAGGAAAAAAACAACTGGATTACATAATTCATGTGACTGCTCCATTTACAGTCTTATTCAGCTGGGAAAAGGGAGCATAATAGATGACAGTGAAGTGCCAGTGATAATTGTGTTAGTGTGCATCTCTTGCAAGTTCTGTCATGAGCAGATATGCAGCAATGTACTATGAGCTAGTGATGTGACTCCACCTTTTGCTTATTTAAGCATCAACTGGCTTTTTATCAGAAGGTAAATACTGGTAAAAATAGTGTGCAAAAAGAAGTATGAAGAAAGAAAAGTAATTGGCCATTTTTATGTGTACCAAAACTCAAAATATATTTTTTAACACATTCGAATTAAATATAGTACATAACTTAATCTTAGTATATCAAAGTCATTGCAAAAAGCAAATCCCTAATTAAAATACTTGAAAATTTATTAAATGTAGTGCGGGTTATTTGATATAAGTTTTAATTACTGGGGGAAAATGTCAGTGTTAGTGAGATATTGTGTGGGAAGAACACAAACTGTAACTTCTTCCTTTTTTTAATTTTATTTATTTTTAATTTTTTTGCGTTAAAAAAAAGCATTTTTCTTACTCCCTCTTGTGGGTGAAATTTAATCCGGTGAGTAGTTGCTTTGATGGAATTTGAAACCAGTAGTGGTAAAAGTTCGCACGTTTTTGTTGTTGTTGTTTTTCTTTTCTTGCTCTGAATATGTAAAGAGCTTGGGTGTATAGAGAACAGAGGCGCAGAAAAAAGACGAAAGTTGGAAACACATGGGGAATAAACGCACTGTGAAAACTTACGTATCGGCTGATGAGGGTCCGAAGAGTACTGAAATCCATCCCCATCCTGTTCCTCTTCCCTTACCCGACTCTTCTTCTTGTTTCTCGGTCGTTCTTTAAAAGCTTACTCTGCTGCAGTCGCTAGCTTCCTTTTTATTTCTTTTCCTTTGTCCATGACTTCTCTACCTTCTCTTCTTCCTGAACTAGAACGGGCTTGCTCCGACAAAACTGCCCCCGAGACTGTAGACCTGTTCTCACCTACAGAGACTTTAACAGGATTTACTAGTTAACAGGGGGAGTGTCTGCGCGCGGCTTTTACTGCAGTTTTAACACACTTCATACAGGCATGCAAGCACACTTCATACCTTAAGTATGAAGTAACGAGTATGACGAAACTAATATCCGCTTTCCTCGCACTCCGTCGTTCCTCTGTCCCTGTACTAATAATCTTCTTGTCTCGCTCCGCGGCCAAAGGAGATTTTCTTTCAAGTACGTCACGAGGAGCCAGGTGGTGGCTCTGGATGGAAGGGAGCGCATGCGCGCTCTAGTGTTTTTGGCCATTGATTGGTTGTTTCAGTTAATTATAGGCTATGGATTTTTTTTTTTTTTTAGTTTGGGGTGGGATTTACGCCAAGTAAAAATTAATATCAAGTTCAGTAACCCATTCAAATTCCGTAAGTGATTGTAAGAGCAGATATGTAACGCCATAAAGCTACGTGTTTTATTTCATTTGGATCCCAGAGCAGAGTTGTCAGGGTTACTCGGACACCCTAATGGTGCTGTCCACACATGGAGTGCTGAAATCCTATTTAAAAAAATCCAATAAAAAAAACCTCGAAGTGCCCACATATGTACGTTTTCATTTCGATTTAGTTCACTTTTGGATAGATAACAGCAACACAACTTAGGCAAAATTATATCTAATTTTACAAAAAAGTAAAAAGTTAAAATGGAAAATATCCGATGTCTAGTGTGTGTTTGGTGTATTATCGTGGTTTAAAGTGTTTATTCTATGGATATTGGATCAGTTATAAATAATAAATATTAAGTTAATTATGATAAGTTCGTTTATGAATAAAATTGATTAGTCTTTGGTGAAGTCGGAAGCAAAGTACCCGGGCTTTGTTTCAGGAGGGAAATTTATTTATTCCATTGTCCATTCTGTTTCCTGGAGACGCTTTTCGGCGGGTTCGGTTGAATTGTGATCGTAAAGTTTTTTATAGTAACAAAAACTATTTCTTGTTAAGATATTCAAAATAAAACCAATTTTCGAAAAGAATTTAGGGTATTAGAAATTGTACTGGCTTAAAATATGCAATTTCTTGACTTTTTTAAAAAATCTGGAAAGAACTTCATTTTTTTCAATAATAAGTAGATTTTTTTTAAAGTTTGAATTTTTTATGTGACTTATTTTTTTAAATGAAACACCAAAGCATAATAAATTATTAATTTCTTCATTAATTATTAGGATACATAATGTTGATCGATATTAATAAATCATATATTATAGTATATGTTTATAATACAATTGATTTTTCCCGTTCTGAGTATAATTTGGCTGAGACATTCTGTGCTGTTATTGTGAAAGAAACAAGGCGCCAGTCGTTGTCTGATTCTTCATGCTAAGTGCTAAATTGACACAATTTATCAAAATGGCGTTGCTCATCGCAGGAGGCTTCAGTTAGTTCACATTCTTCAATGAACTAATTTATTGGGCGACACGCGATACAGAATCTACGGACAGCATGGCGAGTCTAGATCAGAAATCACCTAATGTCCTTCTGCAGAGCCTGTGCTGCAGAATTACCGGGAAAAGCGAAGGTATAACAGTAAATGCTAGCTTGTTCGGTACAAGTGCAATACTTAAGTATTCGGGAATTTCCTAAACTGATCCAATTAAAATAATTTGACTGTGTTTATTTCTGTTCGCCTTGCTCTTGATACATACATCATAGATATTATATTTATATGATCGGAATCGTTTACGGTGCCTGGCAAATACGGCGTATATATTTCACATTACACACTAAAATAATTAATAATTTTACCAGCTACATCAGATGTGGCAATGTGTTTTTAGACGGGATGTTGTAGAAAACGGTTGAAGTTTCACAGCAGTACCTCTCACTTAGCCTTTCGGATGTATGCCGAATTACAGATTAGTGAACTGTTTATCTCTCACCAGCTTTGCAAGACTATAAACTCATGCTGAAATATCCGGACAGCTGATTAAGTATAAAGATTAACTGATTTAGCCATCACTAGCATCGTTGGAGAAGCGGATCTGTCAGCGTAGCTATCAGCCAGTTGGCTCATCTGCCGCACATCCCACTGTTGAGCTATCGATGTAATGAGCCGCTGTGTGGTTTTATAAAGTGGTTAGTTGATTTCTTCAACTGTGTGTGCATGCTAGCCATTTAGCTTTCACGCGGCTCTAATACATAATAATACAGTGTTTGCACGTCTGCTGGATGCGCCTGTCTTGCTAGCTGCAGGCCCCTACTACAAACAGGGAGGTTATCCTGAATGATAAAGGCGGTGAAAAATCGATGTGATTCTTTCTTAATCAGGCTTTATAATGTGAATGCATCTTAGAACACCAGTAGTTTAGCTATACTGACAGAAACACCTGCTGTAATTTAACCATAATAGGTGTCCCATCTTTACTTGTCTTGTCATTTTAAAAGCAAGGGTGAATTCAATGCATGCAGGTGTCCTAATAAGTTACATATATAATTGTGCATTTGCAGCTTTTTGATTACAAGAAAAAGTAAGGAGTAAATGCAATCATCAAAAACATGTTAAAAATCTGTCTTGATCATCTTTTCTACTTTTCTAAAAGTGCTTCTATGACCTTTAGTCATGACTTGTTTCTCCAGCTGAAGTTGCTCACCAGTTCCAGTATGCAGTGCGAGTCATTGGCAGCAACTATGCTCCTACTATTGAACGAGATGAGTTCCTGGTGTCTGAGAAAATCAAGAAAGAATGTAAGTGCTGTGGGGTTGACCTTTTTCCAGCGTGATGACAATTTCATGGTGTAAACTATAGTACCACAGAAAAATATTATGAAGTTGCAGTGTATTGATTTATTTTGTCCCTTTTGCATCAGATTCACAAGCATATATGCATTTTCCATGTGTAAATTTTTACTTTTACACTGGAACATCACCAGGAAAGCAGCCTTTATTGCATCATAGCAACAAATCCCAGCAGACTTGCATAGTAACCAAAGGAGCACCATTGGCAGTAAAACATTGATCCAAAGCTTTGATGCAGATAATAATATAGAAATAGCACAACACTTTACAGATTGTGAATATTGGGCTTTTATATTGACTCTTTTTGTTATTTGAATGCGACATTTAAATAAGGCGTCCCGCATACGGGCACATTTGTTCTAAATAACTCCAGCAAAGATCAGATGAGGACATATCTGGACATTTCCAACTATGGCATGTGTGTATCTGTGAAATGAGTTGGTAGTATAGGAGTTGCTCCCTAGCTGACAGTTGATCTTGAACTGTTGCAGTGCTGAAGCAGAGGAGGGAAGCAGATGCTGCTCTGTTCTCAGAGCTGCACAGAAAACTTCAAACTCAGGTTTGTGTTTGTTAGCCGTTTTCCTTCCAGCACAGAAAGCCATCAGAACTTGCATGAAAACTACTCAATTCTCCCGTTGATGCAGTATAATAATTAGTAGAACCTTCATGAGGTTTTGTGTTCACCTGCTTATGTTTTGATGGTTTATTGCTTTCCAGAGCATTCTGAAGCATCGTTGGTCAGTTCTCTACCTGCTGCTTAGCCTCTCTGAAGACCCCCGCAAACCATCCAGCAGAGTGAGGAGAACTCTTGTATAGATTCTGTTTCTATGTCTAATATGAGTTGTGAATAATCATAACTATGCTTAATATTCAAAATCAAGTGCTTAATACTAAGCAATGCAAACTGTCATTCCCAGGTTGGAAACTATGGTGCACTCTTCGCCCAAGCCCTCCCCAGGGATGCCCACTCCACCCCATTTTACTGCACCCGACCACAGACCCTGGCTTTGAGCTACGGGGAGAGGACTGCAGGCTTGTCTGGCAGTATTGGGACCAGTGGGATTTCCAGTCTTGGTGTCTACACACTGAATGGACCCACACCAACGCCACAGTCATTGCTGGCTGGGTGAGTTTATTAACGACAGCTCACAAGCACTTTACTTTAAAAGCACAGATTTAAAAATGTTATTCACATCTCAGCTGTGATCGAGCACCTGAGGGGCTCTGGGGTTAGGGAATTTATCAATCTAATGTTTATCTGTATTATGAGACATCAAAGAGCCATTTACCCTCATTAATGATGTACAAGCCCGTCCACTACAAATGACTGTAAAGTTGTGTAGCGTCACCTTTATGTCATGAAATGGCAATTCCTCACCTCAAAGCAGACAGTTTTCTAAATCATTGTAATTACGTTTGGACAACACACAGCAGTTAATTATACAAATTGTGTACTTTTATTCAGTAAAAAGAAGTTGTAATGACAGAAAATGTCCAGATGTTGGCCAGTGTGGTTGTTTTTAGGGTTAGTTTTAAAAATGGGTGGTTGCGTTTCATATTTTTCCTAGCGTGTAAGCTGAAAAAGATGCTTTCATGTTGAAGGTTTGCACATGCAGTTTTGTATTTGTGGAAGAATTATTTCAGAGGTGCTAAATTAATATTTCTGATTTTATATCAAATTTTCTTTGGGAAAATAACTACATGATGTTTCATAAGAATATGTTCTAAGACCCTTAAATATGTAAGGGCACATTCACTCCAGCTTTTGGTGCCTGTCGTCCCACAGACGCACATGTGGGACAATAGAAAGCTCTGGCCAGGAGAATGACTTAGACTATAAAAAACTATCGTAGGATGAAATGTTAAAGATCAAAATTGACTCTGAGTGATTTGTAAACAACTGTTAAAACATTTGTACTTGCATGAAAACTCCTCAGCTTTCTCAGCAAGAGAGGTGCTGTTGAGCCTTTTTGAAGATGCTGCTGCTGCGGTCAGAAAAGGACAATGTTCTGTCAACCTCAATGCCCAAGTATTTGAAACACCTGCTCCACTACCTGCCCATTAATCTCCAGTGGTTGGAACAGTGTGTGGGCAGCATTTCCAGATGTTTTCCTGTAGCAGCAGAGCTCTTTCCTTTTTAAGATGTTCAGTTCCAGTGAATTCTGCTCAGTGAGGGTGATCAGTAAGTCCATCTGTGTAGATAGAGAACAGGATGGGGGACAAAATGCACCCCTGATGGATTCCCATATTTTGAAACAATGTTTTTCCATTTATTTACTGTAATATGCTGAGGTCTGTCTCGTAGGAAGTCTTTGATCGCCGTCAAACATGAAAGAATTTTGTAAAAGTTCTGGTAGAAATAAGATCAACCCATGACCGCTAAGGTCTGATGCAGCACCATGTTTTGCTCTTATGTGGTGGACACACAAGTCGTCCTGCATTAACCAATAGATGAACAAGTTTCCTTCTTTGTTGTATGTCTCGTCTTCTCCTTTATTAATTCTTGATGCAGCTCCACCTCTAGCAAGGATGGAAATACGTTATTTAAAAGGTCTGATTTGTTTGAGTAGCGCAGCATTGACATATTCTCGTAATTCTCGTAATGGGAGGTTTCCGGTGATGCATTTTCAAACTTTGGAGGTATTTCTAGTATTTTCTTAAAATGAAGGTGGCTCTGTATATTGAAGAACAGTTGCACTCAGTGTTATAAAAACTAAATGCTGCCTGTCCATGTTCAGACTCTGGGAACACAAAGTAGACCTGATTTTGGTGACTGGATGAATCTGGTTGGTTCATAACGAAGCAGAAGATCATTAATGTATTTTGGCCCTAAAGCATTCAGTGCTTTGTAAACTAGCAGCAGGATTTTGAAGTCAATTCTTTGAAAAAACTGGAAGGATCTGAGGACTGGAGTAATGTCATCCACTTTCTTGGTCTTAGTGAAGACTCATAACAATGACAACCAGTTTGGATCTTCTCCTCTTTAGTCTGGAGTTCACAGCATCCATGATGATCCAAATGGATCCATGGATCATGGTAGTATTTATAAATGATGTTTTCTGAGTTTTTTTTTTTTTTTTTTTTCTATTT
Source organism: Rhadinocentrus ornatus (assembly GCA_037177495.1). Classification (NCBI taxonomy): domain Eukaryota; kingdom Metazoa; phylum Chordata; class Actinopteri; order Atheriniformes; family Melanotaeniidae; genus Rhadinocentrus; species Rhadinocentrus ornatus. Next base: position 11,243,395 of record JBAMHW010000027.1, read on the forward strand.
TTAGAACCTTGTAGCACATGAATATATCACAGCTATTTACTATGAATGTTCAGTCATGGGTAAGGGATTGGTTAGATTGAGGTTAGGGTTCCCCCAGTACTTTGCAAGTGTAGGTAAAGAAACATTCATATGTTGTTTTCCTACTGATCCAGTTGGGCTTTAACAGGATGATCAACCCCTCTTCAACCTTTCATCATAAAGACTTTTAATCCAGGCGTGTCTGCAGCTTGTTGCTTCATTAGTTGCAGGTGTGTTACCTGCAGTTCATCCATTCTCTACAGGCTACACCCTGGACAAGTAGGTAGTCTGCCATAGTATTAAAACAGAGACAGATAATATGAAAGGCACTTTCAGCTCTACCCTGGTTAGTTTAGAGTGACTAATTAACCTGATATGCATATCTTTAGGCTGTGGGAGTAATTCTGAGCACTCTAAGAAAACCCACGCTGACAGTGAAGTGTCTGCAGTCATTTGTTGCTCCTGCTGAAGTTTAATTTAGGAGTAATTTAAAAAAATGGATGATGCAGTATATTTTTGTGTGTTTCAGTCAACCCCCTCAGTCTGCAGCTGGAGGCACTCAGCCTCTGGGCACACGGTTAGCCTGGGCTCTTCCCGTAAGCTCCTCCCCTTCTTTTGCTCTCGCCCCGCCCACCACTCGGCCTCCCCTCGGGACTGCAGCAAGAGTGGTCCGTCCCCGCCGTGATGGCGATGCAGCCGGTGAGTGATGAGGTTCTTGGCTGATCAGCATTAATAAAACTGAAGACGTTTTGAATATTTTTAAGTTATCCCAAAGGTGCTGTTGAAATGGAAAATGAAAAAGGTTGAATGTATACATTAGACATGATTATTTAAAGTACACGTGCCTTCAGCTCCAAGCAGTTGTTTTGTACAGTTGTTTCAGATTTTCTTTCTTTATTAATATGAGAAATGCTGCTGGCATCACATCCCAAACTCTCACTTTGACACTAGTGTTTCCTTTTTTACATTTTATTTGAGAGCTTAGATTATAGCTCTGATGTTCACTGATATCTCTGTCCCCTTGTCCTCAGGTGATGTAAGCGAGGCAGCGCTGGTGCGGGACATCCTCTATGTCTTCCAGGGAATTGATGGGAAGTTCATCAAGATGAATGCTCAGGAGAACTGCTACAAGATAGACAGCAAGGTACCCGAGCCTACGTCAAGCCTTGTAAGGCATGGATGAACCAGTTATTCAGAGGATTCATATAAATTTAAGCCCTCAAGCTTCAAAGATCACCTTTTCCCATTTGGCAGAGCTGAAGTCTTATCTTCTCCGTATGTGGTGTAGGTGTTGATAAGACTCCTGTTTAGCAGATCATTGCAAGCTTCTTGGCCTCAAGCTGCATCAGCTTTCTTGTCTTTTGTCTGTCCTGTTAAATCCTTTTATTCCACTCTCTTCTCTCGTTGTCATATTATCAATAAGCTGTCTGTAGATAGAACTTGTCCCATGTTCTCAGCCACACTAAACATAGACTCATGGTCAATGTGTTGATGTGGTCCGAAAAAGGAGCCACTATAATCAAAGATGGATCAACCAATGAGATATTTTGGAGCTTTTTATTTTGCCACTTCTCTGCAAAGCTTCCTGGATAAAATGTTTAAAGATTAAATTTTAATGCACAATTAACCAGTGCTAAGTGAAGGCCAGAGTAGTTACAATGACTATGCGATGAACACTAGTTTCATTTGTCTCTGGGAGTGGATTGTGATGAATGCCACTGTTAAGTGTATTTAAGATTTAACAATACATTATTAACTTCAATACACCGCTGTATCTATGGCAGAATTTTGTTCTTTGCACAACAAAACTTAATTCCTAAAACTCTCACTCTTATACAAAGCAGTTATTTGATGTTTATGCATGAATTTCTGTGTTTATTATCAATTAGAAAGTGCTTCTAAGCTTTAAAATGCCTTTTTTATGTCAACAATGACTGCTGGAAAGCTATAAAAAATTCTTGTAAAGCTGAAGAAAAATACACTCAGTACTATGAGGGAACCTTGACAATACAGTTTCTTTTTCCACCTCTCCACCAATGTTTGCTTTGCCTCACTAGGTGGTGCTATGCAAGTCCCTTAGGGAAACCTGCAGCAGACTGGCTGAACTGGGTTGGCTCCACAACAAAGTCAGGAAGTACACTGACGCCAGGAGCGTTGATCGAGCCTTCGGATTGGTCGGACAGGTGTGTCAGCATATATATATATATATATATATATATATATATATTGCTCAAAAAAATAAAGGGAACACTAAAATAACACATTCTAGATCTGAATGAATGAACTTTTCTCATCAAACACTTTGTTCTTTACATAGTTGAATGTGCCGACAACAAAATCACACAAAAATTATCAATGGAAATCAAATTTAT
>JBAMHW010000027.1:11245884-11260408 GCA_037177495.1 Rhadinocentrus ornatus
CAATCAGTGTTGCTTCCTAAGTGGACAGTTTGATTTCACAGAAGTGTGATTGACTTGGAGTTACATTGTGTTGTTTAGGGGTTCCCTTAATTTTTTTTGAGTAGTGTGTATATATATATACACACTATATATATATAAATATGAAATATTTTTTGAGTAGTGTATATATGTATATATATATGTGTATATATATATGTATATATATGTGTGTATATATATATATATATATGTGTGTGTATATATATATATATGTATATATATATATATAAATATATGTGTATATATGTATATATATATGTGTGTATATATATATATGTATGTATGTATATATATATATATATACATATATATATATACATATATATGTATATAAATAAAATATGAAATTCTCTGGGTTTAAAAAAATAAATTATATGTATGCTTATCTTTCCATCTCTCCCATCAGAGCTTCTGTGCCTCGCTCCACCAGGAGCTGAAGGAGTACTATAGGCTCCTCTCTGTCCTCCACTCGCAGGTAAACAGACTGAAGCTTAAAGAGGAATTGCTTCTGTTCCATTTTTGCCCAACAAAAACACTTTTCCCCTTTTGAAAGAGGCCACCTTGTATTGCTTTTTAAGCTTTCAGCTACTTCATATATTAAATAGTGTTATACACTTAGAAAAAAGCCTTCAAATGTTTCCCCCTCTGCTTATGAATATTACTTCCTCTGATTCTGTCTGTGTGTGTGTCATAGTTACAAGTAGAGGATGACCAGGGTGTGACTGTATGTTCAGAGAGTAGTCTGACTCTGAGGAGGCTGCTGGTCTGGATGTATGACCCCAAAGTGCGACTCAAAACACTGGCGGCCCTCGTCGACTACTGCCAAGGTGGGTTGGATGTGTACTTGGGTTTGCATGTGTTTAGCGATAGCAGGGACTGAGCGTTATGTGACGAAGATTATACCTGCACCATGTGTGGGTTTCAGGTCGGAAAGGAGGTGAGCTGGCTTCAGCCGTTCATGCCTACGGGAAAACAGGAGACCCGCAGATGAGGGCGCTGGTTCAGCACATTCTCAGCCTGGTGTCACACCCCATCCTCAACTTCCTCTACAGGTGGATATATGATGGCGAGCTGGAGGATACCTACCATGAGGTATGCATATCTTACTCATCTTTTGTTGAAAACATAGAACTTTTCTCAAACTCTGCAGTCACCCATGCTAAAAACTCTTCCTAAAATAGTGTCCAAAACTAAATGAAAAGGCTCTGCTGGCCTCCTTAAGGTCCTTTTTGAAAGAAAAAGTCATTAAGAATTTATTACTCTTTTTCTAGAACATTGGTCTGATGTTTGACCCCAATGAGAAAGAACATTAGTGAGAAAAGGAGGAGGAGGGTAAAGCGACAGAAATAAAAAAATAAATAAGAGAGAAAGGAGAGACAGGCCTTTTAAATGAGAACTGATGATAGGAGTGTAATGGAGACCACAGTGATGGATGTGTCTCCTTTACTTCCCCCCGCCTTTTCTCTCTTTCTGTTTCTCTTACACAGTATTTATGAGTCCAGCATTAACCGTTATGTAGCACTGGACTGAGTTTAATGGCTGTGTTTAAAAGCACAGAGATTAAGTTATTGGACCTTTCAAGAGTGAAATTACCCAAGAGGTGTGTGTTTTTAAGTGATTGTTTTAACATATTGGTAAAAAAAAAAAAAACAGGCACATGAACAGATGGTGTAATGAGAGAACAAAGGCCTTGATTTTTACCATGAGGTGTTTTTTTTTTTATCATTTCCTATTAAATATATAATTTATGTTTACTTCTCATTTACTGTATGTCAATGGCAGGCAAAAGTTTAGGCATCTTTCATCTGTTCCTGTGAGTGAATAAATGAGGTGAAGATTGAACTGAATAAGGTAACAGTTAGAATTTACTGTTTACCTAAAGGGAGGAATTAAAAAAAAAAAAAAAAAAAAAGCAAAGAAAAGGTTAAAACTTAAAAAATAATTATAAATTAATAAAACCATCTGTAAAAGTTAGAGAAGAAACATTTTTCTTAACATTAAGTGGGTTTTGTTCTTAGTGCAGAGTTATAATAAACCACTTTTCCAGTTGGTGTGTTTTTATCACGTTTCATTTGGTCAATTCAGGCTGTGGGACTTTGTATCATGCAGTCCAAGGAAAGCATCAACACGCCTTCAACAGCCTTCATGATTCACATTTTAAAGCCAGTTTAGTCTTCTGTGCTGCCCTTTGGATTAAATGGAAAATCTAGGTAAATGTGACAGAGATTAAAACTTAGCTGTGTCCAGTTTTAGTATAAATAAAAGCTTCTGTTGTGTTTATGTTTAAAACCAAAGTCCTGGTCTGATACCAGTTAAATAACTTGGAAAATAAATCTCTTCTTTGTATATTAAACTCCAACGGTATGTGTTTGCAGTTCTTTGTAGCATCGGATCCCAACGTGAAGACAGATCGTCTGTGGCATGACAAGTACTCCCTCAGGAAGTCAATGATCCCCTCGTTCATCACCATGGACCAGGCGCGCAAGGTACTCACACACACATACATTTACCAGGTGCAAAATACACAGTTGAGACAATATGAAAACACTATGTCCATCCTCTTTGCCTAGGTTCTGCTGATCGGCAAATCCATTAACTTCCTGCACCAGGTTTGTCATGACAGAACACCACCTGGCAAAATAACACCAGCATCTAAACCTGCAGACGCTCCAAAAGATGGTAAATCTCTCACTTTGTATTATCTAACTTTTTGATGTTTCTATGAAAACTTTATTCAAAATTTTGAAATCATTATAACATCAAAACAGGACATTAGCATGCTGAGATTTAACATTGTAGAGGACGCAAAAGCAGTTTGCTGGACATTTTGTAGGTTACATTAGCAGTTATGCTAATGGCGTCATTGACCAATTAGAAGCATCTTTTGTCTTTGCCCTCATCGTATTGATATAATTTTATTGACATATGTTCATGGACTGACAACGATGCTCTTACCGCTCTCTGGGCTCGTCCTTCTCCTTTCAACTGAGGAGAGCAACGGGTATACTTAGCCATATGCTATCGATTCAGTCTGTGGGACTTCATCTGGTCAGTTTGATCAGGAGCTTTTACTGGATGAAATGAAGGGCATTACACAGGCATGGGTCAGGTTGGATCATAAGACCTTGAGTCTGGTCAGATATTTGCCTGTTTAGTTTTATAACAGAGAAATGGTCATTTTGTTACTTAATCTGAGCTTTAAATGGATAACAGTAGCTGGAGATGAACCCTTGTGTGTGCACTCTCATTAGCTGCAGAGCTGCTGTCAGACTTGGAGGGAGCATTTCAGGAAAAAATTGACGCAGCCTACTTTGACACCAGCAAATACCTGCTGGACGTTCTCAACTGCAACTACCTTTTGCTGGAGCACTTGCAGGCCATGAGGAGATACCTGCTGCTGGGCCAGGGAGACTTCATCAGACACCTTATGGACCTGCTAAAGTCAGACAATCTGAGTCATCCTGTTTATTGCATTTATAAAGCAGAATTGTTACATTAAAGTCCACACTGAGCTGTACGTTTGATTTTACTTTATTTGTATTGTTTTGTTCCAGACCTGAGTTGGCTCGTCCTGCCACCACTTTATACCAACACAACCTGACTGGTATCTTAGAGACAGCAGTCCGAGCCACCAACGCTCAGTATGACAATGCAGAGATCCTAAAGAGGCTGGATGTGCGACTGCTGGAGGTGACGTCTCAAGGATATTGTTCCAATAAAACAACTAAACAAATTCCTTCCAATTATTAGTCATTTTCTTCCACTGTAACTCCAGCTAGTCTTTTTTTGTCTTTGTCTCCAGGTGTCTCCTGGTGATACAGGCTGGGATGTTTTTAGTCTTGATTACCATGTTGAGGGACCCATTGCAACGGTAGCAAACACTTTTCTTATACATTTCCTGTAAAACAGACTATTCTGCGCATATAAAAACATTTGTATGCCTTTTCATTTATTCGCATGTATCAGGTGTTTACAAGGGAGTGTATGGGCCACTACCTCCGAGTGTTTAATTTCCTGTGGAGAGCGAAGAGGATGGAGTACACGTTGACTGACATCTGGAAGGGACAGATGTGCAATGCCAAGCTGTTGAAAACCATGCCGGGTGTGAATTGCATTATATCTGTTTGCATTATTTAAAAAATAAATAAAACTTGCATTGTTGTTCTTAGTTCAGAGCATTTCTTATTTCAGAGCAAGTTTGAGGTATCGTTACCTCTCCTTGTGCTTTTTACCCTCCAGAGCTGTCCGGTGTGCTGCATCAGTGTCACATCTTGGCCTCTGAGATGGTCCACTTCATCCACCAAATGCAGTATTACATCACCTTTGAGGTCAGACCATTAGCAGCGGTGCTGTTATCTCAGACTGTAAAACATCAGGATGAAAAGTAGCTCTTACAGAGAGGCAGTCTGTTTTGTCTGGTAACCACAGCTCTGGAAGATCCAGATTTATGCTCCAGCTGACTCAGAAAAGAAGTGAATACAACAAGTCTGACAGAAAATTCTATTCAATTTGTTTTTTAATATTCATTTTTATTTGTTTCAAATACTGAAAAAGGCTGTTTATTTTGTACATTTTAGGTATAGATCAGTAAGAGTTAAATCAAAGGCATCACTATTACATCTCTTTGGCTATAACAGTGTGAATTAGCCCTAAACTGTGTGTGTAGGTGTTGGAGTGCCTATGGGACGAGCTGTGGAACAAAGTGCAGCAAGCTCAGGACCTCGATCACATCATCGCAGCCCACGATGTCTTCCTGGACGCAATTATCTCCAGATGCCTGCTGGACAATAACAGCAGGGTATCACACAGTGTTTCTTAATCTAAAAGTTTTCCCATTAAAATGCACACTTTTTTTTTTAAGCTCTTCTTTAATCTGTCTTTGCAGTCTCTTCTTAACCAGCTGCGGGCCATATTTGATCAGATAATCGAGTTCCAGAGCGCCCAGGACTCCCTCTACCGCTCGGCGCTGGAGGAGCTCACCCTCCGACTGCAGTTTGAAGAAAAGAAGCAGCAGAGAGAGGAGGAGGTAATAAGCGGAGCAGATTGTTTCTGGGCTGCAGAAGCCATGTGACATGCCCCATCTGAATTAACATTTGCGGACTGATTCAGGGTCAGTGGGGAGTGACATCGGAACAGGAAGCAGTGGAAAAGAGGAGGATTCAGGAGTTTCAGGACACCATACCAAAAATGCGCTCCCAGCTTCGAATCCTTACCCACTTCTACCAGGTACCAACCGGACAACTGTTACTCATATTTGATAGATCTTTTAATGAGTTTTGCCTTAAATTGTCATCCCTGTCACCCTTTTTCCCCCCCTGCTACTTTTTCTCAGAGCATTGTCCAGCAGTTCCTGGTACTGCTGATGACCAGTTCAGATGAGAGTCTGCGCTTCCTCAGCTTCAGACTGGACTTCAATGAGCACTACAGGTACAACTTTTGAAACTCCCAAAACAGTGTGACACATTTATTCAGATTAAATTAGCCTTTTGTCAGGATAGTGTGTGAGAATAATCTTCGATATAGTACTATGCAAACCTTTTTTTCCAAGTAAGGATGACGAAAAATACCAAAATCAATCATTACAATTGTTTTCTACATATGTTTATTTTTAATTTTGTTTTCATACTTTCCCTTATTAATTTATTACCACTATTTATTGTGTTTGCATGTGTGTATTTCTGTGCGTATAAAGTTCTAAAGTAGCATAGCACGATTGGAGAGCTATGAGAACCAGTCTAGTGCTCAAAATGACCAAATATTTTCTTTTATGTTCAAAAGAATTGGACAGACTCTGTTTTTGGCTTTTGTACTGTATATCTGTTAATGTTTATGTGTTTCTAATGATTCGCCATACTTAATTCTCAGTTTCTATCTAATAAGAAGAAATTAGTGGTGAGCTTTAAATTTTGTATTGTGCTTAAAACTTACAACTGAAAATCTAGAGAGGTATTTTTAAAATAAGACTCTTAAAAAAAATGTCTTTTACACCATCTAAAACTTACTGATTTCCGGCTAATTCGATATTCAGTTAAACAGTAAATTTGGTGAATGTTATCAGGGGAAAACATTTGTGCAAAATCAATGAGAACCAGGGAGATTTTTATTCTAAAAATCAGCAACATTTGTTCAAACTGTTTTTTCTTTTTTAACCAACATCCAGAGGAGCCAGGAGTCAGGTGAGGCTGACAGCTTGTAGACAGATGTTGAACTTTAGATAGAAATAAATAAAAGTAGCCTTGTGAATCTCCAGAATCAGTTTAGATAGTAAACCGGTTGTTTTATAGTATAGCTGTTTTTTCTGTTAATGAGTTTTAAGAGACAGGTAGCACAATTACGTCCTTTTTTTCTAAACGTGTTTGAAATAACTCCTCTGCAGGGCCAGAGAGCCGAGGCTGCGAGCCTCACTTGGCGCCACCAGGGGGCGACGGCTGTCCAACATCTGACGTGACATCCACCGCGCCAGCAGATGAGGCTTCTCGTGGAAGCACGGGGTGTGACCTTACACAGACGAGTTGAACAGCTGACCCTTAACACGCTTCACCTCAAGATGATGTCATGCCTTGGACAAGCGATGTGGCTCATCTCCGGTGTTGAACTCGCAGCAGACGGCTCAAGGGAAGTCAGCTGAGTCGGATCACAAAGGAACAAAAGTCCACAACTTTCAAAGCGTTGCAGATGCCCAGAGTAGGAAAAACCCTGAAGCGAGTGGTGGGAATGCAGCGGGAATTCTACAAAATATGAACAGGTTTTTGGGGAAAGTGTCCATGTGAGTGTGAGGAGACGGCAGACTGAGCTCTCACAAGTCACACAGGGCCACTTTACATGGCATGCCTTATTAATGGGGGGAAACAAAAACCTTTTTCTCCCCAAACTGGTTGCCAAATCTAATCCCAAGACACACATTTGTACATAGTGTATGCAAAAATGTATGTACATACGTCTTCACACCTCAGCATCTTATCACCAAGGCTTGACAGATTTGGTGTGCATTTCTTTTCCATTTTTGTACTCGTAGAAGATATTAAAGTAATAAATTGAAATATTTTTTACTGCTTTTATTTAAAACACATTTCTGCTGAAGTTTTGCTCTCCTTCAGGTAGGAAAGAAATTATTTAAGCCCCAAAAGTAAAAAAAGAGACAATACAGCAGCATGTTCATATTTACTATCAGTGCTAGCCGACTGGTAAGTCAGTCTAACTAGTTCTTCAGCTTCTTTTACTTAAAACTTTTTTTCCCCCCCATTTTTTCAAATAGTTTTTCAGGTCAGCTTGATCACAATCATACAGAGGATTTATACAACTCTCACAGTTCTGCCATACAGATAAAAAGCCAGCTTTATCAAATAGTTTAATAACTAAAGGTCATCAGGTTTGTGAGATATAAAACAAATCAGACTCATCAGCTGAAGAATGTCATTAAATATTACACTGGTTTGTATTTGCTTTATTTTAACCACCTGCTTAGGTTACAATTTGAGTTTGTATGTTAAAGTATACAATCATCACAACCACAAAAACCTCACTTGTCCCTGCAAAAACCACAGGAACTAAAATGCTCAGATATTTCTGTAAAGGAAAAAGGAAGTAATTATTTCAACATGAAAGTCGATTAAGATTATTTGTCAAATGTTTACTTGGGCTGTTTATTTTCTAAGATGAGTCTATTCTGAATTATGAGGGAAAATTCAAGTGCACAGTGTATTTAAGTGAAGTTTACTTCATGTACATGAAATAAAGACTTAAGATTGTATTAGTTAGACTTTCTTCATCATTTTGGAGTGAAAATATAACAATGAAACCTGTTTAACTTCTGGATTTATGGATATATTTGGGTAGAAGTTGGCATTATAGTTCTTTGCAGCTGCAATCAAAACATTAAGTAGCGAAATCCTTCAATTTGATTTATGGTAGTATTTTCGAACAACCAAACCTTAATGGAGGTCAAGTTGAAGAAAGTCGCTCTAATTTAGCTCAATAAAGGTTCACTTTGTGTCTTTTCTTGTAACAGCTCATATTCCACTTATCCCACAACTATTGTAGATAAACTGGCAAAAGTACATTAAATAAAAGTGATATATATTTTAGTTTTGGGAAACTGATGCATCTGAATATTTTTTCCATTGCATCACGTACGTGCTGCGGGTTCAGCAGCAGTCCATCCTTCAACATCGATTCTCATCCATGTAGATGTGTGTGTGGTGATGTTTCAGGTTTAACCTTTTATTTTTTTTAGCAAAACAATCGGTGCTGCATTTGGTCTGTCGGCCACTTAACTGCTTCCTGACAATGAATTCCTTTACAAACAAGTAAAGGAAACAAACATGTGAAGTGACTTTAAAACATCTGAACCCGAGTCAGTGCTAATACACTTTGTCTGTCTGTACTCTGCATTGTATAGCACATAATGTATAGAAAATGGGGATAAAAAAAACATCCCACTTCTTTAATAAAGTGTTTGCTTTCTTTTAATTTAGTTGCAGTTTTTCTTTTGGCTTCCATTCTGCCTTCAGGTTTCATTTGCTCAAACTTACTGCCACCTTCTGGCAATGACTCAGGCATTCGCTGTTAAAACTGAAGGCTTTCTTATATTCTTTTGATCTTAAAATATTTTCTCCAAAGCCACTTGGTTTTGTTGCATTAATTGTTTTAAAAATTTATTTTTCTTTTATCATTAAGGGGAGGGACCATATAAAAAACTGATCCCACAGAGAGTCACTGCTCTGTAAACATGAACAAAGCAGTGATTTTTGTTAATAGAATCTGTTAACCTGTTTTTGCACAACTTGATCAACTTGGAAAGATTAAAACGGCTTTTTTTGTCATTCTTTTGGGATTTACAGATAAAAGATCAAGTCTATGAGTCAGTTTGACTATGAGTGTTTCTGAGAAAGAATTTAAGTAGTTTTGAAGATAAAAGGCATTACTGGATACTAGTTGGGCATACCTAATTTAGTGGCCGGGGAGTGTATGTCTCTTGGACCCAACTATACCAAAAAGGAACACTAGAGGGAGAAAGAGTTTCTCTTATTGCAGTTTCCACCATAACGCTTTTTGTCTCATCATCCCAGCTTTAGATTAAACTGTATGCAACAACCAAGAACTAGAGCTAATCTGATCATTTAAATATTCTAATAACATGATTAAAAATATCAATATATATGACTATAATCATGTGATCTTCACAGCCTTTAGCCAATATGGTCTCTTTCTATATTACATCTGTCAGCTTTCATTTTGTTTTTATTCAAAACCTAATTCTTTCAGTGGGTAAGTCTGACAGTAGTTGGATTGTCTGCTGTCTGTGAAAATGTTCCTAGTCTATTTGTGTGTAAACATCTGTTTGCTTGTACAGAGAGCTATCTCTACAGGCCCATATAAAATATAAAGCAACCTCTCATCTTTCCAGATAACACTTTTAGAAAATTGTCAATTTGCAGGCCAGAGTACGGAGAGGCTGAAAGGCTTGACTGCTGAACTGGAACAACTTGGATCTTCAATTTTTTTTCCTTCCCTCTCTATCTTGTTTTATCTCGATGTGTCTGTATGTGATTCATCTGAGTGTATGGAGGTGTTTGTCAGCACTTTGGTCGATCCCATCAAAATGGTTTTTGATCACTCAAGACCTTTCTCCAAGTATTCCCAAAACCCCTCATGCAATTTTTTCCCCAGCAAAAATAGTGTTGGACTGCAGACCTTCTGTCAAACTGACCTAGTATCAGTTCATTCCTCCTGTGTTAGTGTACTTAAGAGTTTTTGACATCCTCAGAAATGTACATTTGCTGTTGCTGGAGATTCCACTATCCATTTTTGACAGAAACAGAGAAAATATATTTATCCGTTTTAGATTTATTTGTTTGAGTCATATACAATTAACATAATTAAAAAAAATATATATAAATTAGCTTGCTGGAGTTATCTTCTCCCACTGCAGTGAACTGTAACTGATACTTGGCAAACAGTCCAGCTGCCTCCAGCAGACACATCTGGACTTTTACCAGCCTCGGGGCTCAGGTCTGGAGAAATCTTCCTGTCAGGATCAGAGGTAACACTCAGGTCATGTGTTTGCTAGTTTACTTGGGCTTTGTTTTCTTTTTCTAAATATGCATTCTTAGGCATCTTGTTTAAATGGAAAATTTTCTGACTGACAAGTTAAATTGAAACTTTTGACCATGGCATTTTTCATCACAATAATTCTGGAATTTCAACAGGGCTGCCAAAATCATTAAATCATATCTGATCATTTTCATACAAAATATTGCAACTAATAATTTTTTTAATAACCTATTGCTAAAATATACCTGGCAATGATTAATACCATCAAAATATACGATTAAATGATTAAAATTCAAATGATAAAGAAAATAAAAACAAAAATTAAAATGTTAGATTTCTGAACAGTTGAAGGGAAATGCAAATAACATATATTAATATAATAATTAGTCAGCTGCCATATTCACAGCTTTATGAGTATCATAGTGATTATGATCCCTCTGAAACTTAAAAATAGTGTTTTAGCTTTCATTAACAGGGTTAATGTCATTGTATAACACTCTTAAGTAAACACCAAGTTCTCCACATAAAGCTGACTGCTTAATACTAGAGATGTGACGTTCATGAACGAATCGATTCTTTTAAACGGCTCTTTTAAATGAACGATGGGAACTGAGTCAGGGGATCTGCTTGGTGTGTGTGTGTATACATGTGTATGAATGTAAAGCACCTTGTGTTGCCTTCGGCATTAAAACGCGCTTTATAAATAAAGTTTGAGTTGATTGTTCAGAAACAAATACTAAGTTCTATCCAAAACATGACTGCTCAGGTTTATCCTTTTTTCATCTATATTTTTCTTATAATTTTTAAAATCTTGTACAGTAGATTTGATAGAGGTACATATTTTGATTCTTTGTTATTCTTATATATTGTGAAATTTTCTAAGACATTGTAAGAACAAGCCAGTCTTTTGAATAGCTCTTTGAAAGGAACGGCTCTTCAAGATCCGGCTCCCTTCAAACAGCCATAAATCCCATCTCTACCCTACATACATATATATAATTAATAATTTCTGTAATAGTATTACAGATAAATATAAATTCCCAGTAAGCTAATCTTTTATTTTGCAACCTTGTCTTTTATTGGCTATTTCCAGCTAATTTAATCAATTAATTTCATTACAACACATGAGTAATATTTTCAGTAAGATTTGAATTTGAAAACGTCTGACTTTCTTACTTGGCTAATGCACTACTAACTTATTCAACTCCTCTGGTAAAGCTGTCAAATTACTGTCAAAGCAAATTGGGCCTTTACCTTTTTTAACAGTAAAAGTGTATTCTTACAAAAAAAAAACAAAAAAAAAAACAGAAAGAAAGAAAACAAAACTGTATTCTCATAACTTCTCACTTTTTTTGTTTGTTTGTTTGTTTGTTTATTTTCCCCCTTCACAGTAAATCCAGAATCCCTGTGTTTCTGCACCCTCTTGTGGTCATTACTGGGTTTGATAAATCTACCTTAGGAATTATTGATTGCTCAGTCTGAAAACTGCTTAGGTAGAGAAAAAAAAACTTGCTATGTGCTTTATATGTGAACATTATTGCTTGCATACTTGCTTGTGTACTACACTTGTTACCTGAAGATTCCACTTGGGAGCACAATAGAGAACTATGCAGTCTGAGTTTTCTAATGCGCCCCCTTGAGGAATAATCAGGTAAGTGCAAGCTTCAATATGTGAACGATTGCTCTCACAACAAAGTCGCTAGCCATGTCACACGAGGCTAAAAAGCATATAATTTCTTACTTCATTTTTTAGGATGTGCTCATAAAACACAAAATACATATGATAAACACGTGTGTGTGTGTAATTAAAAGAAAGTACATTTTGGGTCTTTTATGTTGACATTGTTAAAGTTATTGATGAAAACAGCTGGTTAAATTTTGAGTCCACTTTTCATCCAGCAGCAGATGGCATGTTCCCTATGTGCTGCCATTTTGATGAACCTCCATTCAAGGCTGCCTTTGGGATGTTTGACCTAGTAAAACAAAGTGACGAGTAACTGTCAAATTGTCATTTCCCTTCATGCATTAACCTAGCTGCAAAATCATCAAATGTGAGCAAATAAATAATCTGCCAACCATTGTGTCCTTCAGCTGTTTTCCATTATATTCACTATGAAAGACAGAACTGGTTCAATTCCCCATGACTGACTCAAGCCTTGATCTTCCGCTATTCGACCTTCCAACTGTATGTTAAGGTGAGACGGGAAAAAAAAAGTGTCTGTGTGTTGTCAAGCCAGGAACAGACACATGACATTTACTGGCATTTCTGGCAGCAGGTGCATTTGAGTGAATGTTATCAAAAGGATGAATTCTTGTCCCTTCTTTTGATTCGCATTGTCTCAGATGACTGCCAGCTGGTCTCACAACTTGATGTAAACATATCCAGCACAATGCAGAGAGCACAGGCAACAACACAACATACCAGCAATTTCTGCCATTTGAAGGCCATGGTTTGAAGAAAAAAAGAAAAAGGAAGGTTGCATTGTATCCAAGACTTCAGCCACCTTTGTTCATGGTTTGCTTTAACAAGAGTCTCACGGATACACAGGCAGAATTAATTGGGCATTTGCATTTGATGGATTTTAATTAGACTAATTGGACCAGCACAGTGTTATAATTTATTTGTATAATTCTGCTCAGACACAGAAAAAAAGCATGGAAAAAACTCTCAACTATGAATGCAATGATTCAACACTCTTAGTTGTTAACAGAACAAATTATTAGGTAGAACACAATGAGAGATAAAATGAGAGGTTGACTCCAATCAAAAGACAAAAATGGGTAGAATAAAGTCATAAATCTCAGCTCTTCAAACAGAACTACCAGGCCTTGTTAATCAAAACTTACATCTTGTCTTTCTCACCTCAGCTTCACTTTGTTTTCAAAAACTCAGGCAGGCAAGCTTACTTCAAATCAGATGGATTTCTTGATGTTGCAGCAGGGTTACTTTCTTTTCTCTCCCGTCTCTGTATTATTTGACTCTCCTGTTTGACAGCTATGCTCTGTAGTTCCATATTTTGAATTTTAAGCATCTCTCACACCCAAACAACACACTCCTGTCCTGCTTTTGGTTACTGATCTGTCTCAGCTCATCTATTGCTTGGATGAAGTGTTTGGGTCTTGCTCAATGTGCCATTCTCATTTACTTCTAGTAAGACCTGAAGAAGCATGTTTATTTTGTTGTTTTTATTTATTTATTTATTTTTTGCTTTTTAGCCATAGGGAAACCTTTGCAAGATCTAAGTTGTAATGACCTGCTCAATTTTTGTTTTAAGACATATCTCTGGGTGGCCAGGCATGCTGACAGGATCTTCAACATGTCAACAGGTTCAAATGGTTTCCAGCTGTGAGAAGAAGCCCCAGCTCAGCAGAGCCACTCATTAACATGCTGCAAGTAGACGTGACACTGCAGGCTTGGCTGGAAGCTGTCAAGTTATGCTCATAGCCACAATGTACAATATGTTCAAGGCTGTAACTTTTAAATTCTGCTATCTGGTCTCTGAAACCACTTTTGTTTCACTGGACCTTACCACCTTAATAGTTAGCCTCCAAGATAATAGTTATTTTTTCTCAGTCTTATATAGTAAAGATGTAAAAAAATATATACAGACATTGTGATTTACAAAAAGATAGGGAGTTCAAAAAGTCCTCTAAACAAGTAGGGCTCTATAACTACCAGTCTTTGGGGGCCATTGTCCTGCAGATTTTAGATGTTTTCCAACTCAAAAACACACCTGATTCAAATTAAATGGATCTTGTAATCAAGTTAATTTGAATCAGATGTTATGAAGCTGGAAAACGTCTAAAACCTGTAGGATATCTGCCCTTCAGAACTGCAATGGACAAGCCCTGGTCCAAAGAATTAAATTAAAAGATATTCAAAGAAATATTAGCGCTACAAGACACAACAGTTAAAGTTGAACATATTTAATGAACTCAGACGTGGGAAGAAACAAAGAAGGAAAGTGCAACGAGGAACAAGTGAACCATATCAAGGACAGGCAAGCAATCAAAACAGGGGTAGAAAGAGAAAATGACACAATTTAATTCATAACATAACACACAGGAGGATTTTGAAATACAGTACAAGTAAAGACAATGACAAAATGCAAACAAATAAATTTAAGTACTGAGGATCCTGAGGAGGGCTGAGTGGCACAGGAGGAGGAGGAAGGAGAGATCCAGGAAGCGGGCTGCCTTCCTAGCAAATTTGGGTTTCATTTGGGTTCGCAAAACAGCTGCTAGGGCAAAAGCACAGTGGTCAACTTGCCTGCTCCAAAGCTGAGGTCGATCAGCACCTCAGAGAGTCCTACAGCGATGATCGTAGAGAGCAAGAACTGGGCCCTTGCAGGTTCCTGATTGATCCACCTGCACCAATGCTGGATTTCGATGGGAAGGAGCCCGGTTGGAGAGAGATCCAGGAGGTAGTCAA
>JBAMHW010000027.1:11285078-11296182 GCA_037177495.1 Rhadinocentrus ornatus
GGAAGGTCTTTGTGTGCAAGAAGCAGCACCAGACACTTATCAATGTTGGTCAGTGAGGTCATACATGATTTAATACTGCTTTTACGACTAAAAGAATTCTGATGTCTCATCTGTGGCAGCAACATGTTTTCAAGAATAAACTCTGAGAGAATAAGTGACCTGTAAGAATGAGTTGAAATGAAAACCTCCACGCCTTACAGGTGAGTCATTTTAACAGCACCGCCTGCCTGAATGTGTTTCTGTCATCATTTCTAAATAGCTATGTTCACAATCTGCCCACAGAATGGAGACAGGGAGAAATGAATGAAAGAAATGGAGGGAGTGTGTTGGAGGGGTTGGAAATTGGGACATGAAGGAGAGGGGAGAGCGAATAAATCACCAAGTGAGTAGGACGACGCCTCCTGATTGGAAAAACAGCAGGGGATTCTCTCCCACCCTCCCTGCCTTCTCTTATCTTTGTATTTCTATCATCACTCTTTTCCCCCCATTCTGTCATTTCTCTGCAGAGATTAAGTGCACACACTGCACGAATGAATGCACATTGTTATCTTTTGAATTACACTTGCATACATGTATGCATGCCGCACCAAACTGTTCATCAAGCAGCCATAATCAGACAGAAGAGCCTATTAGCATGTTAGACATTCTGTTCCCAAAACAGCCTAAATTGGTACAGACAGCACTTTGTCCCTTGTCAATTAAATACCTAAAAATAAATCATTCAAAAACAGAGAGGGGGAAAGCAATCTCATGTCTTGGCACAGCACTGCGTAGCACTAATAACACAACTTGGCAACTAGCTGCATATGGCTGGCCACTACAGGAACTTTACAGTGGATGGACATTCACAGCCTGACAATAAACCATTGTGGATAATTGCTGCTCTTGTGTATTTTCTGTGGCCTTTTTGTAATTACCAGAAGCCTCTTACACACAGACAATAAGGAACATGTGTTGCTGAACGGGGCTAAATGAGCAGCATCAAATTCACTCTACAGACGGCATGATGGCTACTGAATAACAGCTCTAAGCTTTCAGTTCAGGATTTCTTTTTACTCGTGGGCAGGCTAAGTGATCATTACTTGATTGATGAAGCTAGATATAAACTTGCAGCATCCCGCGGTGCTACAGCTGACTAGCACCTCCTCAGAAATGTTTCACCGCATTAAGCAACATGTGGTCAGGTAAGCTTGAATGATCATCCTATGCCTGCGGACAGTTTCAGTCATCTCCTTTTAAGCAACAAGTATCCAATGAAGCCATTTTCTCCATTGTAACCCAAATTAAATTTCTCTATGAAAATGAATGAAGAAGGCAAGCACCATTACTTCATAATTACAAAGCAGCAGTCGTCTATTCAGCAGGGAGACAAGCGGAAGCTTTCACTACTGTTGCTCTAGATTCAGTAAATAAAGAATTTGAGCACAATTACTTTAGAGAGTATAATCTGATAATATGATCTGGTCTGAGGAATGATGAATAGCAGCAAACCAGTCTCATTAGTATCAAATGCTGCTATGCATATTCAGAACTTGGTTAAAAAAAATATGCAAAAAACATCCCAAATATACACTCACTTTCTTTCAAAATGGCCCATTTGCTTGTACACTGGTGAATGAATAATATTTCTTGGAAATGAACTTAAAAACTGTTGTATTTGATGGTTAAAACTAAATCATGTAGCTTACTCTTGACTATTAAAGACAGCTATTACTGTACAGTAATTTATTTAATCAATCAAGATTTTTTTTAATGAGATATTAGTTTATTATAAATAAAAAAATTACAGTATAATCATATCTTTATGTCTTTACAAGAAAACCAAGCTGATGAACTAAAGTTCATTAGTTTGTTATCCAATCTGGTTAAAATTACATTAAAAATTATGTTTCATTAGTAAGAAATGTGAGGAATGACTATCTCTTTTTGGAAAAGGAAAAGGTGCCGTTGCTCTGCTTGTAGCAGTATCTAATGTAACCAAGCTCAGGGAAGTTGCTCCCATCCCCATGTGTATGTGTTTTTGTGTATCTGTGTGCACAGTTCAGTGAGTGGGTGTGTTTGTTTCCAACACCAGTTATTATCACAGCACTAATTACCCAGGGGTATTGTGGGTAAACAAATCACTCTAAAGAAAAGAAGCCTACAGAGAAGAAAGGACGAGGATGAGTGGAAAGGAAAGTGTTGGCAAAAGACCACAAATGAATGAAGAGTGCGTGTGGTTGGAGAGGAGACTTGAAAGGACGTTGTGAGACAGACAGGAAGTACAGCATAAATCTGACTGTATTCACAGTGCTGCTCTCAGCATGCTGTGAGCGCCACAGTCTTCCTCAACCACTTCAGATCTGTACACCTGATTCAATTACTGACATATGAACATGTCTGGCTCTTTATAGGGTCAGGTGTGCTCAGGAGGCAACTTACAGCACAGGTGCTTCTTAACAACCCGTTAGGAAACTCTAGAAAAACTTGGCTGCTTTAACTAATGTTCACACTAAGAGAAAAGCAATGCAAAAATGTTTCTTTACATGTTTTTCATTTCTTTCGGACACTAACAATATCAATCAATGTTTGGTTTGGTTTTTTACTAAAATTACCATCATTATTATTTATATCGTTATTATAATTAACTGAAATATTAGTCCAGTTATATAGTTACAGTAGTTAAATATTGAACTTGAAAACGTAATGGGATAAAAAAACATTAATTTTGGAATTACATACCCAAACCAAGTGGTAGAGATGGCTCAGGTAGGTTTACTTCCACAAATCTCAATAGGATTTTAGAAAATCATGTGCTTCACAAAATGGTAGAGCAGGCGATTACCGGGTTAAGACAGCGATTTCCAGTAAAGTATTAAAGATCAGGTCACTAAACAATTTTCAACTTTAATATGTCCATATCATGCTTATGAGCTAAGTCAATGCCATGGCAGACAGGTTGAAAGCCAAAAATACAGTTCTTTTGAGCTCTTAGTAGACTAATCAACTAAAACAAACCAAATTACCTTTATTCTTTAACTTGATGCCCATGACGTGAGGTTTCGCAGCCACAGGACGCTGCATGGCAGGAACATGCATAATAAATAAAAAGGGTTCAGAAGTATGGAGTTTTAAAGTTTGAAAGTTATGTAGTGTTGCTTTAAAGTAAAAGAGTAGGACATTGGCTTGGTAGAATAGGTTTCCCTGAATGCCACTTTAGTTTTCACTTGGTCAAGTTTCTATGTGTCAATGTATCATCCCAGTTGCTAGGAAAAAATAGTGCCGTTATGCTTCTAGAAAACAAAAATACATCTAAAATGCGCATATTGGACTCTAGATGTACGTAGCTGGAGTACTTTGGATGCACACAATCTCTACATGAGTCTCATACATATTTCAACGGTTTTGTGCTTTTGAGACTCATGGATGGATGATTTTGGACTGACGAGTCAAATTCAAGAAGAGCAAATATTTTTCTATAAACTGCTGAATTTTGCACTTTCTGAATTTGACGTTTACTTTTCTGAATCAAACGTTGGTTTATCCATCCATTTTCTATACCTGCTTATGTCACTGCAGGTTCATGGGGGCTGCTGGAGCTGCTATTAGGCGAGAGGAGGGGTTACATCCTGGACAGGTGAAATATTGGTTTAATATTAGTTTAAGAGATTTTTAAATCATTGTATTGTTTTTATTAGCATTGTGTCTTTTAATGAAAGCTGCTAATTTCTTGCAGAAAAGCTGGAACAAGCTACACAGCCATTATCACCGGCTGAGTTATAACCAGTCAACATGTTAGACCAAATGCTCAAGCCTCTTATTTGAATGTCAAGTCTGCCCTGTCTTATTTCAGTTAATGTCACGACTCACAGAGTAGTGTCTTTGATGAGGCTAAACAGCTCACAAGTAGCTAATTTATTCTCCAGTTACTTGAAAATGTGCGTATGTGTCATGACTCACATGGTTATTCTATTCTATCTGTGTCTCATCTCTTTGGATGTAGACATCACAGGGCTCACGCTGTCTGAGGGCTGCACCAACTGTGTTATGAATGGAAATGCACGCCTACGAACACAGATGTGCAGCAAACACACATTCATAGACAGAACACACATCCTTGTGTTTGTCGAAAACATTCTGTTCTGAGAAAGTGTGCCGCAGCCCAGACAGGTTGGGGCCATGTGGAGACAGGGAGACAGATCCATGGAGTACAGAAGGTTGTAAGGTCTCTGCATGCAGCTCAGAAAACATCCTGAATAAAATAAAGCGGAGACAAAGAACTACAGAATTTATAAATTGTCTGACGGTTCGCTCCTTTACATAAATGCAAGACGTCTTTGGGTTTTTACTTGATTAAAAAGACAATTAAGTCCCATTTTCCGGGTCGGTTCAAGACGGTTTGTTGCAGTTTGGTTCGGTAAAACCTAATCTCTTAACTAGATGATTTTTATTGAAACCTGTGAATGTTATCTACAACTTAATACCACTTTAAAAATTTTCTAAATACTTAATTGAAATTTATGTGCAGTATAGCTCTTAATGTTTTGCCTGATAAAATAAAGGTTAGGTTTTGTTGCGTTTCCACAACTACAAGTTTATGTTCTTTCTTCTTGGCATGTGGCTTTAGACAACAAAAAACTCACCACATACTTAAACATGACGCTGTTGCTGCTTTGTTCTTTGTTCCAACCAACAAACAAACAAAAAAAAATGCAAATAAAATAGAATGTACTTATGCACAAATAATTTAAGTTGGATTTTTAATTAAAACAATAAAAATGCTAATTATCTGTCACCTATTTGGGGAATATTTGCTTAATATTAGTTTAAAAATCTTTTGGGAAATATCTAGTCTTTATTGTTCCTAACTAAACCACGCAGTCAAACTCTCACTAAACAATGTCATGACACATGTTGGTGGCAACAAAGTACAGTTCAGTTGGTTTTAGTTTTCTCAATTTTTGTAATCTATTGTGCACTGTTTAAAAATTCAAGCTTGCGAGCAGAACCATCTATGCATGCATCTGCATGACTTACTCGCAAGGGAGCAACGGCTAGGAAAGTAGGAAAATAATTAACTTCTTGGAGAAAAGAAAAAGCTCTGGAAACAAGAAGACGAGGGGGACTAAAAAAGCTAGTTCAGCAAAAGAATATGACAAACCAGGAAAAGGCAATGAACTGAATAAAGGCTGGGACATTAATTAGTAAAAGATAAGAATGTCTACATATTAGAAAATGATGAACTGATTATTACAACTAAAGTGCTTGTCTAATGTTAATGTCAAGTTTATAAAAGCATACAGTGAGTGATATATTTTCATCAACAGCTGTTTACTCAGCAAAGTGCTGCATTTTCTGTTTCTTTGATAACAAAAAAAAACTTTGAACCAAATTGCAGGTTTTATCAGTGTCATTAATCATTATTGTCTATTTAACTTCACTTGTTACATCTGGTGGTTTAATGACTTTTACATTATCTTTATAAAATATAAACAGTTTGTAGAGACAAATAATATTACCCAAGTAGGTAGTAGGTAAGATAATGCTGTATAAATGCTGTATTATAATCAAGAAGATGGTTGTGTTGATGCAGAACAACATATAAAACAAACTATGAAAATACATTACATGATGCATTCACTTGCACACGGATATCTGAGATTTACTCAGATAAGAAGTCAGTAATAAAAATAAACTACATTAATTAAATATAACTAATACTTCATCTGTATTGCTACAGCAGTGTAAACGTCTGTACTTTGTAGTTACTGTACATAAAAAATGCAGAATGAAATTTTAAGTATTTAGAAATGTGGGGCATTACATTAGTCTAACTTTATGTACTATGCTATTTGACACAAGGAAGAATGTGAAGATGTTTGTAATTTAAGAATTGCATAAAGAGGATGAAGGAAATCGACCTCCACAGTCTCACTTACTGGACCTGGAACACTGCAGGAATACATTTACATTTCTATATTGTCTGCTGGATAGTCAGCACAACTGATACATGTAGCTGCTGTGCTAAGTTGCTTTTCCAAAGCATGCATGAATCGTTCCTTTAAAACAACCTAAAAGATCCATACAAGTGTGAAGAATTATGAAAATACTAATAAAAATTTAAAGACTTCAGATATTGCGTTATGCAACTGTTGTGTTGCAAATGTTTTTCTCAACAGGCTCTCCTGTTGAGAATAATTTTAATTCGTTCTTCTCCCTAAAGTAACACGGTCTGTCCTCTCTCTCATGTTACTCATGCATTTGCAGTAGAAGAAGTAGCAGCAGGAGCACCAGTAATGGTGGTGTGTTAGAGATGTGCAGTGACTTTGTGAAAACCTCAATTTCCCCTTTCACCTCTGAGGTGACATCCTCACACCTACACCCACCCAACAACCCCAACACACACAAGCACACACACAAGCACACACACAGACGCCAGCATACCAAATGTGTGCCTCACACACTCGTCACTCCCGTCTCTTCACACACTGTCCTAAACTCATCAGCACTTTTTTTTTTCACTTTCCCCAGCATGCCTCATAATTATCACATAGCAGCTCATTGCGCTCTGTGCCATCTGTTAGCCGAGCACACGCGCACCCGAACACAACCCATGAGCACGTGCATGCACAGAAAGTGCACGCTGCCAGATGCTGGGGATCTGGGATTAATAAAACCTACCATGAATAACTAAGTGTGTAGCACATCATCAACAATTTTAAATAAGAGGATAAAGAATCACTTTGAGAGAAGCATGAATTTAGAAACAAGATGCAACTTGTACGACACAAGGACATGCTTTATATTTTCATTTTTGAGAGGGGGTAGACATATGGATGGCCTCTAAAGAAAAAGATATCTGGTTGACAGCCTTATTTTTTTTACAGGTTGTTGTTTTTTTGAGAGAATAGAGGGTGGGAAACTAATTTTGTAATAACAATAATAAACTTGAGCCCAGTCCCAGAATATCTTTCACTATTTTACATCATTTATTTTCCATGATAATAATGTGGAGATGCAACATATGAGCTATATCATACCTCAAAATAGGAATATATTGAAATTTGTAAACTGAATTAACATTTAACCTGGTTTTCAAAGTGACAATACTTTTTTCCGGGGTTTGCATGCAGAACAAGCTGTGAAGCAAAGCAACTCCAGACAAGACTGAGAAAGAGTTTCACTCTGCTCCAAACAATTATATACAGAATCACCAATCAAAATTAGATCAAATTTGCATTCTCTATTTAGTACATCATCTCCCAATTGTAGTGATTACAGTGCAGCTATGCAGAATGACTATTTGTTGTTTACAACAGAAATATTAAACTTTTGTGTGTGCTCGTAAATGTTTAATCCTTTAGTTCAGGTTATTTGGGCAGACCTGATGCTTCACTGCTCATCAGGAGCATGTGATCCAAGCACACAGAAAGAGGAAGATCTACGGCAGCTACAAGAAGATGTGCTGACATCTGCTACCAAACACAATGCTTTGTAAAAAACTCTTCCAAGGGGAGAATGTGTTGTATCTCGAACATGTTACTGAAAAGACTGCTGACAAGCGCGTCGTGTTTCTGTGAAGTTAAAGGCACCGGAGTCTGATTTATATTGACATCCTGTCATCTCTTCCATACCTAGCTTGGAAAACTAACCCAAGCTGTGTTAAAAAAAAATAAATAAATAAAATTTACTGAAGATGAATTTTTGAAGCACTCCAGTTTAGACCAAGAGAAAAGAAACTGCATTTGTGATGGCACCCTAGTAATGTTTAATGAGTTTATCTCCGCAGGCTGGTGACACCTTACCTGCCAGGACCTTTGCAGCAACCAATTAAACATCAAGCAGTGCTGATATCAGGATAAATTTGACCTGCTGTTTATAATTTATGCATTTGTAATCATAAAGCTGCCTGCACATCAGTCCCAGAGCTGGAACATGATCAAACATCCTCACTTTCCCCCTTTGCAGCTTTGGAGGGAACTTCTACTGTGTGTGTAGGGGGAGTTCCCCTCTTCAATTATTTACAGGAAGCCCTCATGCATCTGTGACTTTCTGCGACAGGCTGAGAAAACCCAGCAGAGCAGCACAGAGCTGCTTTCTTCCTCCTCCCAATTACTCTTTTCTCTTACTCTTATCCCCGTGTCAACGACCGTTTTCCTTTCCGTTGTATCCTGTTCTGACTACATCCCCCCCTTCCAACTCCTTCATCTTTTAACTCCTTTTTTTCCCCCTTTTGCCTGAAACGTTTCTCCTCCATCCTTCTCTTCTCTTCTGTCCTAACCTCAACTTTTTCCTCTCACTTCTCCTTTTTTCCCCCTCTCTTTTCAACTCCCATCCCTGTCCCCTGTATCACCTCTTCTCTCTTTTTATCACCATCTGCCCCTTCTTTTCATCTCCACCAGGAAAAAGAAATGAAGGTGTGGAAGAAGAAGGGATGATGTTAGAAGAAGGGACATTTGTGGATGAGTGTGAACTCTGAGGAGTCGGCATTGATATAAATTATTGTGCTCAAGCATCTCTACACTGTTACTCCTTTACCTCGCCTCCCCACTGTTTATCTTCTCTCTACTTTCTCTTCACCTGCTACTTTTTTTCTGTCAATGTTTTTAATATTGTTCCCTTTGTCATTTTAAGTTAATGATACAATCAGGTTTTTACTTATTTCACTTTTATCTTTAACATTTGTCTGCAATCAGACTGACTCAACTCAACTTTATTTATATCAAGTGTAACCCAAAAAGATTTCACTTTATACTCTTCCATCAAAAAAATCAATTTGTGTTAGCAGTCTGGATTCTACTCAAAATGAATAAATAAATAAAAAACAAACAGAAAAAACTCTTGCAATGCTCCCTGATTATACTTTAATTGATTTGAAGAATTCATGAGTTGCAGCTCTGCAACAATTATAATTTTGTTGATTGAAGTGACGTATTTGTAACCACACAACTCTGCAAATATAATGTGAACAGGCCATTTACCTTATTGTTCTCAGACTACCATTGTTCAGACAGAACAAAAGAAACAATTTTGTTCACCACTTCATTGATTTAACAGCTACTAAATTATCTAAAATTGAAATATTTAATGTTTTTCTTAGTCTTCATTAAATATTGTCTAGCTTTGGATTGTGAATTGGATAAAACAAACAACATGAAACCATTCTATTGGTGTATTTATCAATCAAATATAAGACAAATATAAAACTATTTAATAAAACCTGTTTGGAAACTTTAAAATTAGGCCCTCCTTTGAAAGTAACAGTAGTTTTAAAATGTCAGTAGTCAATAAACTCATCAACCTGAAGCACAAGACAACTTTTTACCCTTGTGGATAAAGTGAGGCTGATTCTATTTGTCTCTAATTAAAATCCCTGAGGGGATTGCAGCACATCAAAACCAGACACCTGGATGAACAACACAAGATTTGCAAGTGAACCCTACAATTTGAGAACTTGACTGCCTTGAAAAAGAAAGACGAGTGAAAACGATGCACGAGTGAAAACGATGCACATTAACATGTGAGTTGTGGCCCACGTGTCAAAACAAAAACATGTTTTATTCTCACGCCCATATTTCTTTCCATGTGTGTGTGTTTTCTGGTGTGTGCATGCTCACCGAGGAGTAGAGGTGACCCTCTCCGTTCATGGCAATGTAGAGACCAGTCTTGACTGATTGGATAGCCACGACTCTCAAACCCACAGGAATTAAGTTAAACAAAGCTGAGGACAAAAAAAAGCAGGCAAAGTGAGTTGATGTGTGTTTGTTATGAGTTCAGAGGAATGAAATGTAGGTTGCACAGTTGGTTTTGTTTTTTCTTTGGTGATTGGCAGAGGCAGCTTGGCTGATTGCAAGAGCTTTTAGGCATCAAGTCCTGAGGAGAAACACATTCTGAACTTTAAAAAAAGAAAAAGTAATCCAACCACCTCCTTATCTTCTGTAACTGCAAAATATTAATGTTAAGCTCAAACTAATTCAAACCTTATCAATTTTGCATACTCACAACTGGTCAGTTTTGTCCAAAAAAAAAAAAAAGGGAAGAAAAAGAAATAAAGATGAGAGGAAGTTCAGGTCTATGACATTTTAACATCTGCCGCTTCTTGTCTAAGTTTTCAGGGACAGTCCAGCTCTCAGCTCCATCAGGTCAGCTTTAAAGACCAGCGGTCAGTGATCGTAAAGGAACAGACAGCGAATAGCCTTCAGCTGGTATTTTAAAAGGCAATGTTGATGCTACTGGCCCTTTAGTTCCATATAGATATGTGCCACTCGTTTATCATTGCAAAAGCCAGATTTATTTAAAAAGAAAATCTCATTTAAAAAAGGAAGAAAAAAAAGAAGACAGAAAAAAAAGAACTAATCCACGCTGTGTGTTTACAAAAGAATCTGTGATTATAGATTTGATTAGATATGAGATCTCTTAGTCCTGGTTAAAACACTAGCAGCAGCATTTTGGATGAGCTGCAGATGTTTAATGCTCTTTTTAGGAAGTCCTGTTAAAAGACCATTACTGTAATCAAGTCTACTGGACATGAATGCATGGATGAGTTTCTCTTGGTCTTTCTGGGAGACTAAACTTTTAATTCTGTTGATGTTTCTGAGCTTCTTAGTGACAGCTTTGATGTGGCTGCTGAAAGTCAGATCTGAGTCTATCAACACTCCAAAGTTATGAACTTGGTCGCTGATTGTAAGAGCCTGAGTCTCCAGGTGTTTACCAACGCTGAACCTCTTCTCTTTGCTCCAAACAGAATAATCTCAGTTTGGTCTTCATTTAATTGTAGAAAATTCTCCCTCATCCAGGTGTTTATTTTCTCCAGACACTGACACAGTAAGTCTATTGGGATGCAGTCGTCTGGTGACAGAGACACATAAAGTTGTGTATCATCTGCATAATAATATTTGACCCAAAGGGAGCATATACAAGTTGAACAGAAGAGGTCCAAGGACTGACCCCTGGGGTGCTCCAGAAGTCATGGGTACTCGCTCGGATTCAAAGCTGCCGATCGTAACAAAATAACTCCAAAATAACAAGTTCAAGTTGGAGCTGACTGTTTGCATTTAACCAAAAAAAATTTTGTTACGTTGTGTGGGGAGGGGGGGGGGGGGGGGGGGGGGGGGGGGGGGGGGGG
>JBAMHW010000027.1:11299312-11310963 GCA_037177495.1 Rhadinocentrus ornatus
CCAGGACAAGGCTAGGTCCTGCACGAAAGGGCAGCCGGTTGCCCCCCCCCCCCCCCCTCTACATTCAGGATAAAATATTATATGAACTGCAGTATTAGTATTTTAAAATTTTCAGTTGGTCCAGATGGATTTTGGTTCACATTAAAAACTCTTCCATGTTCATCTGCAGGTTTTCCAAATTCAGCAAATAGTTTAAGCCAAAGATCAGTGCTGTTACAAAATTCTGGTAGATAAAGACTGAGTACGGATTTTAAATTCCTTCTATTATAATGCATCTTCTAAGCAGACCAGACATCAGCGTCACATGGCAGATTATTTATTACAACAAAAGTGACTTGTAACTTGACTTGGACTTGAGACATAAGACTTGAGATTTGACTTGGACATGAGTCCAAAAACTTGACTTGTAAAAAAAGGACATGTGAAAATCTTTGGTCCACTAGTAGCAGGATGGTCCCTCCCTTCTTCTGTCCTCAGGACACTCTTCATACCATTTTAAATAAGCTTTGGTCCAGAGAAGATGGCAGCCTTTCTGGATTGTGTTTACATTTTCTTTGCATGAAAGAGCTTTAACCTACATTTGTGGATTGCATGGTGAACTGTGTTTATAGATGACGGTTTCTGGATGTCTGGATGTCCAGTAGAAAATAATGTCTGTTTTAAAGCACTGCAACGGGAGGGGTCGAAGATCACAAGCTTCTAGTTTTGACCTTTGTCATTGTCCAATGCACACAGAGATTTCTTTTAATTCTCTGAATCTTTTTATATTATACATTGTAGGTGGTATGATGTTGAAAGTCTCTTCACAATTTTACCCAGAGGAACATTTTTCTGAAATTGTTTAACAAATAAAAAAAAAAAGAGTTTGTTACCTGTTGATGACCCTTTGCCTATCTTTCCATCTAAGAAGCTCTGAAATGTAATGTTACTGACCTGTCACCAGTTGACCTAATTAGTTGTCAAATGCTCCTCCAGTTGTTTTTAATTCATGCCAGTTACTTTTCCAACCTTTAGTTGTCCCTGTTCCAACTTTTTTTTGAGAAGCATATATAAAAGAAATTTAAAATTATCTAATATTTTCCATGAAATGGTAAAAAACATCTGTTGAATGAAACATATATTATTTATTTTCTACTTGGGAATAAAATGTGAATTTATGATATTTACAAATCCTTGCATTCTTATTTTATTGACGTTACTATTGCAAAAAAAAACTTATTAGAGATGGTACAAGTGATGTGGTCCATCTGTTCTCCGTACCCACTATATCCTGTGCAGGATCAAGGTGGGGCGTGTGCCTATGCCAGCTAACATTGGGTAAAAACTTTGCAACAAGTGCACGCTATTGAGAATTCTGTTTATGCCCCAAGCTGTGGTGGAAAGCTAAACAAAACAGTGAGGGAAAATTTGCCAAAAAGCAAGAAAAAAATCTAAATCTAAAGCAGAAAATAAACAAGCAGAAATGCAGAAATCACACAATGTGGAGAGGGATCTTTGGATTGGTGTTAGCATTTGATTTTCGTTGAGTTTCATTAATCAAAAACTGAAAAAGCTACTATAATAAATAGTGTTAATCTGTAGCTCCTCCCCGAGGGCCGTATTGGGTGCGGAGGTCCAGTAAACTGAGTTATAAACGAGATCCTCCAAACAGACATTTGTTGTTTTCACTTGAAAAGTTGGTTTGCTCTCTGAAAATCTAGAGTTCCAAATGACGCCATTATGACCATATGATAATACCTCCTTCTTTATATAGTGATAGTCAAAATTCATTCAATACAAACATTTTAAAAACTTTCATTTAATCAATCTTTGCCTAAAATTAAGATTTTGTCCTTATTTAACATGTTACTTGCAATATAAACTAAGTATTAGAGTATCTTTTTATGTGCATAATAACTCATATAAAATGTATAAATTTTCTAAAATTACTGACATCATCACACCTGATAGTGTTTGACCTTTATATTGATGAGTGTGTGTTGTACTAACAGGAATTGGTGCTGTCGTCTTTGGTCCCATCCAGACTTCCATCCTGGCCCATCTGGAGATAGAAGCCCTGTCTGCAGAACAATCTGGTCACTATGCCCTTCAGCTGTGGTTCTACAGGCCACCAACACACACACACACACAAAAAACAAAGACAAAAAACAGAAGAGAAACAGGTGAGAAACGACTATATTCAAAGAGGGCTATGCCTTATATTCTAAAGCCCTAAAATAAATATCAGCAAGCAAGTCAAACCTAAACGAAACAGAGGTTGAAATAAGTCGGTTTCAGCATAATTTCATCCTCTGAACTCAGTTCCTGAACATATATTTGGAGGGCACCTTTTGTGATAGAATACAGCTTTAAAGAAGCAAAATGTGACCACATTTAACCTCCTCCTCCTGGGGATTTCTTTTGGAGAATCTAGTCAAGCACATCCAATCCATTACAGGATTCCTGGACTAATCCGTTCTTCCTGGTCATTGTTCCCCTTGAATAAGATTGATAAATTATTTCAAAAGCTTTGATGGTAAAGTGCAGTCGTACAGTAGCTTTGTAAGAAGCCTGCTTTCCTCGCGAATGCCCAGTATATCTAGATTTAGCTATCATTGCTTGTATTAAAACCCTTCACATGTTGTTTTGGTGCCTCGATTAAGCTATATTGTTTGATTGTTGAACCCAACTATAACAGCAATGTTGTCATATGTGACTCAATGGATCCTCAAACCCCAATCTCTTTAAATTCACAAGTTTATTTCTTTATATTGTCCTTCCAAGCAACAGATTTTCCTGTATTAATCTTTAACAATTGTTCTCCAGGCTTTCTGAAGGTTTTTTAATGTTTTTCTTTGGACGTTGTCTTTTTTTTTTTCCTCTATTTTTCAGCCCAGTTCTTGTACCTAAGAATTTGCAGAAGAATGTGCTTTTTAGTTTGTGAAACCACTTAACACTGACATATGACTCATACAAACATAATATAGGCTCATATCTCTTGTGATAAATTACTGTTGTGTCCACAGATAACAAACAACTTAGCAAAGAACTAGTTTTAAATTTGGCCTTTAGACGATTTGTTACTGGCATTTCTTTAGTTTTATCTCCCCAAAACGTCAAAGATAACAGAGTTTGACATAAGATAGTGTAAATAAAATCAAATACAACTTGGCATATTCCAGCATGGCGTGAAGTGTGTTCTTTAAAAAAAAATAAAGAAAGAAAATGGAAAGCAAATGATTTGCATCCGAGAGTTACGTCTTAGAAAATGTGAAAAAATTTAAAGGACCTGGGAGTTGCATGTGGACCTTTATTTGACCCATCTAGAATTCAGTGAAGCCTAATTAGAAATGTACTCTATGGAAGGATGGCTGTAAAGATACCATTCCTAAGTAAGGTAACCTGGGAGAAAAGGTTGGAGGTATGCCAAGTAATACAATAACTGGACTGAAAATTAGTAACAACAGGTCTCCCCAGAGCCGAGACTTTGACATTATTGAAGCAGTGTGGCATCTTCCTAACAGAAAACTAAATAAAATGCAGCTAACATTCATAGAAAAGCTTTAAAAGTCCTTCAACAAGCCTAGAAAACTACTCCTGGAGTCTACTTACAGAAATTATATGAAAACTTTACATGTAAGCTTTATATGTTGTATTTCTGTTCATGTTTACACATATTTCAATAAATTTTGACCTTAAAACATACATGTTGTCCAGAAGATTTTAGATGTTTTCCTGATCCAACACACCTGATTCAAATCAAATGGCTCTGCTCAAAATCTTGTCAAGTTCTGTCCAAACATGCTGAACCGTTAATGTGATGCAGACGTGCTGCAGCAGAAACTCCTTAGTGTTTAGCACTTGTTTCCTTATAGTACTTTAGTACTGTAAAGAAAAAAGAAAACAAAAGCCCTGCTGCTGGTGTCAAATGTTGCAGTACCTTGCTTCTATCACAGATCTGACCAGCATGATCAAAACCGCGGTATCTGACGCCCTCACAGTGAGAAATAATTCTCATCTTTTCATTCTGTAAAAGGATTACAGGGAAACCAAGTTATCTTCTTAAAAACTTGTGCATATATCTCACACCTCTGCAACAGTGTTCTTAAACACTAATTAAAGTCACTGATTTAATTTTGATCAGTTTGCAATAAATGCACCATTACACACCTAATGTTATGAAAATGCATATTTTTAATTTAATCCCCTAACATTATGCTCTAGGGTATCTCATGTTGCTAGAATTAAACCGAGGTGCCGTTCCCCTCTTGCTGTCTGACTCTTGCATCATGCAATCAAACCAGAAATGACTGAAATAAAACAAAATGATGGAAACAACAGCCATTCAGAGGGAGAGGAACAGAAAGTAGAAAAGACAACAGAGATGAGATTAACTAAAATAATTGCTCTCATCACTCCCGTACCCCTCACACACACATGCATGTGACCGCACCCGATATCCTTCTATAAAACACACATCAGTGACTTTGCAGTTATAATGAGGCTGGGAATTCCCTTTGAGTGTGTATGTGAGAGACATAGTGTAAAAGTGTGAAGATATACCCTAATGCACCGATACAGAAAAAAAGCTGAGGGTGACCCAGTTTTTCAGGAGTGTGAGTGTGTGTGAGAGAGACAGGGGCAGGAGTGTTTCCATCTATGTGATGGATCCATCTTGTGCAGCAGGAAAGACAGAGGGAAGACGGTTGAAAGAAAAAATTCCCAGCATTCTACTTATAGCATGATGTGAGATGTGTTGTGATCCATCCACTAATTTGTCATCACAATTTCATGATGAAGACAATCAATAGCTGCAAACACTTCCCACTGAAACGGCATCCTTTATTTTCCTTACAGCAAGATCTGTTATCATGCATCAACCAAATATCTTCCCGACCCACAGTTGTGTTTCATGCTGCTTTTTGATTAAAAATAATGCCCAACATCTAAATATGAGCACACTGTCTGTAGCATAGACTAAAAGCTGTCTTTCTATCATCCTTTGTGTGACACATGATCTCAGAAAGCTGTTAGAAATGTAAATTACTTCCTCTTATCTTCTTCTAAAGTGTAACATTAGTAAAGAGATATTAGTATGACAGGATTTAAAATGTATTTATGTATTAGAAATTAAACCTGGAGCCACAGAGCGTGCAGCCTTCAGTCCGGCTTTGCATTTATACATCTGTCTCCGTGTTTGCTTGAAACCCTGTCCTGATAAAGATACATTGCACAGAGAGCATTTTGGTGCCAGCATTTATTATAGAGCATGTTTCCTGCCTGAGTTTGTGACTCAACCAACGCAAATTTTCAAGGCCATGCAACTTATCTAAGAAAATGTTTTCTTAAAGGACGTTTGACGTCTTAACTGAAGCTAACATCTGCAGGAGGACAGTGTGGGGGCCTCCTAGTGCTTTTATAACAAGTATCTGTTTATTAGGGCAGTGGCAGTTCCCTGCTATTCTGTTAATTTCTCCCTAAAATCCAAATGTAAACATTTTTAATGAGACACCTACAGAACATTTGCATAACCTTTCAATCAAATTATTGTTTTGTTTGCTTGCTTGTTGTGTATTATGCTTTTTTTAATGAGTTACAGAAAAAATCTTTCACCGTAAACTGTATAAAAATCCACAAAACGGACAATTGTACTCAACCCTGTAAAGCCTGGTATATGGAAAAAAGACAAAATTGTACAATATGTTATTTGAACTTTAAGCAAAATCCAAATATTTTTTCTTTTTATGGAAAACCAATTATATAAATATTTTAGAATAACCGAAGAACATCAATAAATCCACTGAGAAGCAGAGGAGATTTGTCAAATTGTATATAGCAGGATTTTATGGAATATTTTGATTATTTGATAACCCAAAAGTCTCAGAAACTCATGCATCAAATATGACACAGTTAGTGTATTAATATACGGTGAAAAGGAAACACAATAAACCGTAACATCATTAATCCACATAGTGTGAAGTGAAGCAAAACATCTTGTAATATCATCATATTTAAATATATTTCTTCATCCTCATGTCTCATAATGGACATTTTTCTTCATTTAGGCAAATTTTTCCTTTTTATCTGGCCAAACATTATTGGCTCTGTTAGTGGCACAAAGAGTTAAAAAAAGACTTAAAAATTTATCAATTTTTACCAACACCAAAATTTCCTCACTGTGGGACAAATAAAGGATTATCTTATCTTATCTTATCTTATCTTATCTTATCTTATCTTATCTTATCTTATCTTATCTTATCTTATCTTATCTTGATCTTGATCTTGATCTTGATCTTATCTATACCATGAATTGGAGTAAGCAGATGGATGGAGATTAAATAAACAGTTTTATGAGCTATACTATGGTATTGTTTTAGTGTTTTTTTCAACACATACTATGAAAGCACAGACAAAAGCAGGGAAAATGAAGAATTCTAGCAAGTAAACTGAATGTAAACAATGTGGAATTTAATTAAGGAAACATTAAAAATAGAACAATGCTTTTCAGACTTTTTCTATTTTTTCTATCTGCCCTCATTCAGAAGCTGGAAAAAAGACACCAGAACCAAACATTTTTCCACATAACACGCAGTTTAAACATATAGATAGCTGATTCACTCAGTTTTAAGACAATACAAAGAATTTTATTAACTGTAAAACAACAACAACAACAAAAACAACAAAAAAGAAGAAGAACTTAATATAATTACCTCTGCTCAGAAATAATGTTAAAGAGCCCTAGGAAAAGCTTGACTGGAAGCTTTTGGAGATAAATAACTGACCCTTTAACAAATCATTTGTTGTGTGTGTAAACAATGATTGATCAGGGAAAAAAAGCACTTGGGCCAATTTACATGCATACTATAAAGGGGTGTTGCAGCAACAAGGCAACAACTCACCCATGCAGTTATTATTTCCAGTTTGTGGTTAACCTCTGTCTGAGGATGGAGATTGATGGATACCCAGAGTGCTCCTGCATGTCTTGAAGGGAACTATTGATTGCTGTTGCCATTGGTTTCAGCCTCCATTTGTTGATCTGCCCATGAAAGCCCAACTGCATGGATCATAGAAATGACCCCAGCTCTTTTTTAATAATTGAAAAAAAAAACAAAAAACTGCTGGACTAGTTCACTGTCGGGCCAATCCCTGTCCAGATGGACTTAGCTTGTTTGTTTATGTTAGCTTTTGTATGTGATGCTGGACAGTTCTGCAAAGGACTCAGGAAATGCTTATGTATTCACAGATGTACAGCAGTTATAGCAATTTTGATAATGATGCTCCCTGAATGATGACACTTCAGCTCTCCATTTATTTGCTAAATTGTATTTAGTGTAGTTTTTATTGCAATTTTCATCAGCGCTTTTTTTCTCCCCTTTAAGAAGAGAAGGGTTCATTAACTCAGGACTATTCAACCATGCATAGAGAAAAAATGCCATCAAAGTTGTCACAGAAAATGTCCTTGTTCTCTAATTTATAAACAAAAAACACAGATTTTTCCTTTCATGTGGCTTCTTGGAGATAATTATGACAAGATGAAAGCAGTTAAATTCCTCCCTCTGTTCTCTGCTCTTCAGATGGTTCCCCCATTGTCAAAAATGGAGATGAGATTTCATGTGGCTGTCATTGCCTGTGTCCCCGTCTCCCTCTGTCTCCCTCCCGTCCTCTCATGTCTCTTTTCCTCCTCCTTCCTGTCTCTCTCTGCCTCTTTTACTGTCTCACTGTTTCACTCTTCTTTGTCAGTTTTTATTGAACTCTGATATCTGAATCTGTAATCTTTTCAGAACTGTCAATCAATCAGTCACTATC
The DNA here is from genome assembly GCA_037177495.1 of Rhadinocentrus ornatus. Lineage (NCBI taxonomy): Eukaryota > Metazoa > Chordata > Actinopteri > Atheriniformes > Melanotaeniidae > Rhadinocentrus > Rhadinocentrus ornatus. Next base: position 11,307,098 of record JBAMHW010000027.1, read on the forward strand.
TGTCTCAGAGGTTGCTGTCCCCTAATGGAAGGGAATGATTAGCTTTTATCAGCTCACTGATTTTTAAGGCTTAAAGCTTTCGCACACAATCAAAGAGACAAATAAGTCCTCTTTTTGCTCACATATGTTCGCGTGCACACTCTCACACATGCATGCAGTGTTGATGGGATGTCTGAACACACCTCACTCCCTCCCGCACACACTCTGAGGCGACGAGCTGCTGCACCACAAGTGTGTCATGCCACGCTGTGGTGTCTGCTAGTGTGTATGTATGTGCCCTCCTGGGAGGTAATTACCAGAATAAATACAGTAGAGGCCATGGCTGCTAATTTATGCCTGATTGTTGACAGTCAGAGTATTGTTTAACATGCACAGAGAGGGCCCTTGGTGTTACATTTCATGATCTTTACTTGTGTGTGTGGAGCTGTGAGGTAGTGAGGAATTGGGAACAATTTTATGCAGTGCATTCATGTTTTCTGTGATTATCCTCTCTTGTCTGTGACTCTGTTGGTTCCTTGCAGTTAGAGGGATTCTATCTGAAGTGCATGTATGCATCTTACCTGAGTCGATAGTTGCTTCTTACTGATAAACTTTTGTCACTCAAAAATGAAAAAAGCTGCTTTGTTCTGAGAGTTGTTTGTGTAGATTGGTGGTTTGTGTCTTTTTTTTTTCTTTTTTTTTTACTTCTAAAAGCTAGCTTGAGTTTTGTTTTTCATTAAAAGTCAGGTTACTAACAGGCTTTTACCTTTAAAGGTTGTTTTTGAGAGCTCCGAGTTGCATTTACTTTACTTGCATTTAACTGTAATAAATGGTCACGATGATTTCTTTTGTATGTTATGATCAAGCCCACCAAGAATAAATGTTATAAGATTTTTTGCAGTGTTATGAAGTGGGATGAGCAGACTTTTAGCTGAATTTGAATTTTTATTTTTATTAATATTTGTGCAATCCACACTTAAACACAATTGCAGCATATTTGGAGTAGCTGCGAGTGATCTTGTTCTCCCCTCAGACTGGGTGGTAAATGGTGACATGTGAAAGTACAAATTTCTGCAACATTTTGTGCAGACTTTCTTCAGATTTTCCATCTTGTCCCCTAGTAATTTCTCTGGAATATCAGCGAATGAGACAATATATTAATGTGTCAGCATAAATCCCAGAGCATTTGCTAGGGCTGTGTGGCGTGTGTGTGTGCTGGTAAAAGTTTTCCACTTGCTCCCCAATATTGTGGATACTCACAGGTACATGCAGTTTTCATACACTTTAAGGAGCTTTATCTACTATAATCATTGTGCTAAAGAAAACAAATTAATTTTACATGATTATTTCTGTATCGTGTGCTGCCTCCTGTGCACTTTAGATAGCTGTTTTACCAACATCTTCTCCCTGGCATTTCCAGGCAGGAAAATGCATCTTCAGCAGAAAGCTTCCTGTTGTTATGTGCTTGTGTGTAACAGCAACTACGGAAAAAATCTGGACTCAAATGTCCGGACTTTCTCCTTAAAATCTTTGGTGCTTTGGTGTCCACATCAACAGCTAGTGAGAATGATAAACTGTGGTCTTGGACCAATAAAAATAATGCTGCCACAGTGGACTTTTACTTGGGTTTCTAGGGCAAAAGATCTGCAACATATTCCACTCCACCCTGCCAGCCTCCAAGCATGGACTTGATATCCGTTAAAAGGGCTAACTTGTTAATATTGACAGAGTTTCCTAACTATGGCTATGTACATATACAGTGCAAGCCAATATCTCCATTGTTGCCCTAAATTTAAATAAAAAGAATTTTGGAACATGAGTTGCAGATAGAATTATCCATTCATATTTCTTTTAACATGTTACACAGTCCCATTGATGACCAAAGCCCACTCAGGTTTCTCTTTCTACTCAAAAACTGCAACTTCATTTTTTACTGCAACCTTCCTTTTCTTCACTAAAATCTGCCAGAGCCAGTGTTGCCAGATTGCATGACAGAAACAAGCAGCTCAATTTATGAAAACAAGCCCAAAACAGCCAACAGAGAGGGCCATGTTCACTGTGGAGCTTGAAACACATGCTTCAAAGCAGCAGTGTGTGTCTCATCATGCTGTAAAAAACTATAGGACATCATGTTGATGAACACATTGCGCTACTAGATGAGGTACACACATCTACATAGCATAAGATCATCAACATTGAGCAACTTACTTGCCCCAAATTTGACTTTATTTGTGTTAAGATGTCCAGAAAAGGCTGTATACATAGCAGTTTCTCATACGAAATAGGGTTTTAATAGAGTTGATATTTAAAGAGTTATGTGCATATATACACTGCCTGTTTTTTTTTTTATATTGCCTGTGGCATCACAAAAACAACAAGAAACACTTTGTGTGTCTCTCAGTGTCCAAAAATGTTGAAAATAGATGTATCTTCAGTTGGAATGAATGTGAAATGGTATCCTTGTTTCTGGCATCTGGGTCATAACTAGCTTTACTATTGTGGATCTGATATATGTGTTTTAGATATTCGTTAAAGACTAAGTTGGTATTTGGGCTTCCTGTGTTGGTACTTGAGTCCATGAAATCCCTAAAACAAGCTAAATGTATTTCTTCTTCCCTCCACATTCAATATATTTCATATAAGTTCTTTTGTTACAACACGTGTAAATTATTTTTTTTAAAATGTCAAAAATATTTGGGTTTCTGGTCATTTCACACAACCACTTGGTGCTTAAATTTTTGCCAAAGTAACGCTGACAGCAGTAAAAACGTCACCAACTGGAGACTATTTTCTACATTTGAACCACAAAGATTTTTTAAAAAAGAGAGAAGAAGGAAAGAAAAAAGATATATTTTCTATTTTATATAGGGCTATGATATAACTGTAGTTTTAGACAACAATGAAAATACTTTACAAACACACAATAGTTAGGTTAGACTCTGGCGTCAGATAATACTTGGTAGTAAAGTTAATGAATTTGGATTGACTTTTCCTGGAATGCGTTTTTAGGAACAGAAATTTGCATACATCAGTATCACAAACCCTGTTTTTTTCTTATCTGATATTGAAACTTGTGTGGTTACACAGAAACCTTTATCAATTCACTGTTCCTCCAGTGTCCCCCACAACCACTCTCTATTGACTTTTCTTCTGCCCCTGAACCACACAGTTGTTATCAGATAGGTCAGATGTGGCTGTGTGGTTGAAGGGCTTTTAACGCCTCATAGACACTTCATGAACTTTATAACCATTAGAGGATAAAAGTTCACAGTTCTGCAGCTGCAAGTGCTGCTCGGACTCAGTTTTGTCCAAATTATCTTGAAAAAGTGACTCGAATGGAAGTTCAGACACTGCCACCCAAATTAGCTTTGAATGAAGTTAACTCTTGGTCCAGAACTTTTAACGATAGCCGAGGTCTGTAAAAGATATTGGGTATTAATTCATTAATAATAGATACTAATGATCTTTGAAGTGGTGTTCTGTTGGACTTTAGAAGTCCCCAGTGGGTAAAGAAGCCTGTGGAAACACCTTTGAGGTACTGGGAGGCCGGGGGGCTTGGCTAGAGGAGACACTACAAGTCTTTGTATTAGAGCTGATTGAGCTGGTCTGCGCCCCAGCTTCGTTACAGCCGAGCTCCTACACGCCCCGAATTCTACTAAGAAGACTGCTGATGAATTTGTTTAATTGAACGTAAATAATGAATTCCCAAGGAAGAGATTTGGCCCAGTTGTAATTGCCAGAGATCAGAGTCCACAATGCCAAACTTCAAAACGCCCGAGCCAGGCGGTCGTAAGAGCCCTAACGATGACTTCGAAGAAAAAAAAGAAAGGGGTGAGAGAGAAGGGGTTGGAAAGGGAGGTTTAAAAGAAGCGGACTGGAAACAAAAA
>JBAMHW010000027.1:11347029-11385658 GCA_037177495.1 Rhadinocentrus ornatus
GATGTGACCACACACAGACATGGTGACTATGTCATGCAGGGCTGTCATCAGGCAAAAGGTTAGCACAGACAAGGAGAGACTCAAAGTCAGCTCAAGTGTGTGTGAGGGAGAAGGAGAACAAAGGAATGAACTGGAGAGCAGAGATATCAAGAAGAGGTGCTAAGAAAAGCTACAGAGTGAGAAGTCATTGGAAAAATCAGCTGCTTGGTTTACCCATTTACATTTTCTGCTTTGTTAATGGCTGGTGGAAAATGTGTTTGGATTTTACACTTGCAGTTTTACATCTCCAGCCATGAAATACTTATTATTGAGCCAGTCAAATACAAACCAAGTTGTCATTGAGTCTTCCTCTACTTCTTATCATTCAGTCTGTAAAAACACTTATCAGTGAAGCCTTTGATGCCCTGCTGCTTTTTAAGTGCACTTAGCAAAACTGCACTCAACACTCACCCTCTCGTGGCAGATACCTGGAGCTTAAGCTGTCAAAACACACACGTCTGCAAACAAACACACATTCCCAATGCTGCCCTTTGACTCATTGCTTCATCTTACAAATAACACTGCTCCCACTGCTAAACTATCAGCAATTGTAATATAATCAATTCTCTCATTCACTTCCACTTCCAAGTATATCCCAAAGTCCGGGGTCCTCACCTGCTCCCTTACTGCAAAATGTAAAATTGTTCCTTCCAAATTAATCAGGCATGATCCAAGCCAACCATTTTTATATCAGGACTAAAAATAATAAAATATGACACTTGACTGGTACCAGCAACTTCATGCAGGCTTTGCATTTTGATTACAATCTTACTGGCATCAACCAATCACATTGATGCAAACATCTATTCTGACATATTGTCTCTGACATGACATTCGATAAAATTAGATTCTCTGGCTGCTCCCTCAAAAATAGAGACTGCTCTCTGTCAAATATATTTAAAAAAAAATTATTTTTTTTTAAATGTCAGTGTCTCGACATGAGTTTCTGACAGAATGGGTCCTGTTGCATTGATTTCACCCCTATCTTGTAGAGGAGCTGTGCATCAATGCCAAGCTTTAAAATAATAATAATGATTTGCTGATGACCTAAACCCCATATTTAATTGAAAGTAGCACATAGGCATCTTAAACATACCTCCAGAAAATCTAATTTGAAGTGTCTACTATTGTATTGCATTCAAGCAACCTCTGGCAACAAAATGTTAAGCCTATGCCGAACTGCAAAAAATTGCAGTTCACCCCTCATCCGCTAGGGACTGGCTCCATTAAAAGAGTCTATCCCTATGACTCCCATGTTAAAAAGACCAATTTCACAGCAGAAATAAGCATGTTTAAAGCCTGGTACAAAAAAAACATTTTAGGAACAATTGGTTAAGTTTACATTTTTGACAGCTGTGAGGGGGAGGATTTTTTTTCCAACTCATCCATTTAGATGTTATTTAATCTTGAAATTCAGCATTAATTAGGGGCTTGTCCTTTTTATTGACAGGTATTCAATAACGTGGTTTTTAGCCAGCTAACAGTGCGCCTTAGCTTTAGTCCACCTACCTCCGTTAGCTGGTTAGCTGGATAGCTACCGTTAGCTCCGGGTTAGGTTGGTTAGCTCTTAACTACAGGCAGCTCGGAGTTTGATGGGTGTCTATCATCCACCCCCACCTGCAGTCCCCCTTTCAGCTTTGCCTTTCTTTGCCCATTTTTGGATTTTAAATGATGACAAATTTGCATTATTAAAAATAAGGGATCTCATTTGGCTTTAAAGGTAATGTTCAGTTTTTGTTTTTCTTTATTTTGTAAAATGATCAGTGCCACTGTAAAGATTTTCTGGTGCAATAAGACGTACATGGGTTCAGGGCAAAAGCTGTTGAGGCCGGCAAAGTCATCTATCTTTCTGCAGACCGCAGCGTTTGGACAAAGAGGCCATGAACTAATGGGCACACTCATACACATTCAAGCCAAAACCCTACGGGTGACTTCAGAGGACAGACATCACCCTGACTGTCACTATTTTGTCAAGTCATCAAGTCATTTGAACAATGTAGCTGCATGCAACTCGAAATGGAGAAAGAATGACAGAGCAAGAAAGATGCACAAATGCACTTGGAGAAAATATGAACTTGTCTGATCCAGAAATCTGCATTTTTTTAAGAGTTTGACAGGTTAAACTTCAATAAAAATCTACAAAAAATATATTTAAATATATCTAAATATATATTGTGAATGGGTGTTTGTGCAGGGGAGTGTGGGGAGGGGAGGAGTTCACTTCCAGAAGCAGATCTAACTTAGCACAAACCTCACTGCCATACTCCAGAGTTTAAATAATGTATAAAGTATGATGCCTTAATTGCAACTCTCTAAAGAAGATGGGTAGGCAAGTGTGTATGCGTATGCATTGAGTGCATGCCTACATGTGCTATAAAAGGTGAATGTCTCTATCTGGGGCACATCAACTGGGATACAAGACAGTGAGTAACACTGTGCCTTATTGCTTTTAACAATGTATGAAACAAGGTTATCTGGTGGAAACAGAAGGAGTCCCATTGACAATACTTACACTCATTCTGCTCTTGCTGACTGATAATGTCATTTCAACAGAAATTAACTAAATCTGATCACATGTGAAATGTTTTATTTCATGGCCTTGATGCTACATGTTGAATTCAAGTACCACCATTAGGCCATAATTTATGTTTTTAAATCTTAAATAGTTAAATCAATGTCAATGAGCACAGTGCAGTCTAGCACATTTTCACATACTTAAAACTTTGCATTATTCGCTAACTTAACAACATTCATCTAGTTTGTTTGTTTGTTTTTTGTCTCACATTAGAACTTTTTGTCTCATTTCATTCTGTATTCTGTCTTGGGTGTCTCAATTTGTAGATGGTTGCCCATCTGCGCTCCCAAAGCTGAGGTAGTAACAGAACTCCATTTATAATTTCTTGAAATAAAGAAAAAGTTTACTTAAGCCAAAACTTTTGGAGATGACATTGATATATAACCATATCTCAGTCTGATTTTGAAATACAGAGCGAAATACTATTGCCCAGAGATGACTGAATAGTTGGTGAGTAGTTAAGAACTTGAAATAACTCCTTCTGTCTTGTTGCTCTCTAGATACTGTGTGGTTTACAGTACCCAGCCCTCTCAAACGTCAATATGCCAATAATGTCAACAATTCCTTTCGCAATGTGTCAATCTCTGGTGAAGAGCAAAGCAGAATATTTTGTTTAATCACATATTTTTGCAAACCTAAATTTGTCTTAGTGAGATTGTGAGAAACTCGAGTTTGAATATGTTGCATTTTAGCTTGTTGATTGGAAAAGTTGCCATAGACACTTTTTTCAAGAAATGTTGGTGTTCACCTCCTTTTGGCTGAAGTGTCTGCAGCAGGGAACTCTTTCCACTCTTTCCTCATTGTGTACTGTATATGTCCACCGTGGAAATCGAAATAAGGCCATGTGCTGTTTAATCATGCAGTTTACTGGAGCCTGAGCGAGTCTGTATGCTGCATTAGACTTGATTTTCTGCGGCACCTCTTCCGCGCACGGTTTTTCCGCATGCATTACCACTGTATAGTCAGTGTGTGCTAATAAGTAAGCACCCCCCTTCCTTTCCCCTCCTTTTCCATCAACACCCCTTCTCCTTTCCCTGTAGTGCTCTCACTTGCTGCACAACTGCGATTGCAGAGAAACACCAGCAACTAGTCGAACTGTGCAGGCTCGGAAGGGAATACACACGCACATTTCACTCTGGGGCGCGCACACAGGCACATAATACCCAATAAAGTCTTTTTTCTGTCACTTCCACACACATATATAAACACAAACCAATATAGAAAGACACAGGAAGACATACACTCCCAACAAACTCACCAATTGGGTTCTTGTTCTTCTTGAGGCTCTTGCCACAAAGACACTGCAGCATATGCGATCCTTTGCTGAAAATGTTGTTCCAAATAAACCGCATGGATTTGGCCGAGACTGGGAAGGAGAAGGAGAAGGAGGAGGAGGAAGAACAAGAGGGGGTGGAGGAAGAGGAGGTGGGGGACGAGAGGCGCTCAGGATGCGGCAGCCTAAAATTCACCCACCGCATGGGGGCTGAAACACCCCCCTGTTTGCATGCCAGCAAAGCCGGCCAGCTGTTGGGCTCAGTTCGGCGGTGCTTCGCCCCCCCAATTTGCACCATAGACAAAAATAAGAGCAGGAAGCCCGGCTCCTCGCCCGGATTCTCACCCGCTTTTCCCACGAGCTCTGTGACCACCAAACGCACGTATTCCGCGTCGACGCCGTCCTCGTGCGGCAGGAAAAGAGCAACCGCTGCGGCGTTGCTTTCCTCGATCTCAGCCTCCGGCTGCTCCAGCGGCCGGTGATTTTCAGCTGCGGAGGAGCAGTCGCTGCTGCTGCTGCCGCCCGGCCGCCGCGGCGTGAAAACCCCCCGAGCGCCCCTCTTCAAATGGTGTCGTCTGCCGCGCGGCGCGGGGAGAGGAGCGGCAGCGACTGACAGGCATGCGGCGGCGCTAGCGTGAAGTCGGCGGTACGCGGCAGCTGTCGGCTTCTGAACAAAAAACCATTGCATATTAGTGGGGATCGCAGGGGTCGATGCGTCCGTCCGTCCAGGAGGAAGGGAGGGTTGCGGATAACTACCCGGTGTCCGTCAGCAAGTCGGTGGCATCACTCTACCCGTTCAGCAGGAAAGTACTGCAGCAGGGGGGCTCCTTTCCAAACACACACACTCACACACACTGTACACACTCGCTGGATGAAAAATCCTCTTCCAGCAGCACTGCTTCTGTGGTCTCAGGTCAGTGTGTGCGCACACAGCGCCGGACCGGACAGGTGAATCACTGCAGGATCTGAGCACTATCCCACTCTATGTTTTCTTCTAAAAAGTCCTTGTGAATATTTTATCCGCGTTTAGGCCTTCACTTCTCAATAATCCATAAGCTCCAATGCGCCAAGATATTGCTGCTGTCTGCCTGTCCCCTATTCCTCTCCTCCTCCTCCTCCTACTCTTCCTCACCTTGGTAATAAAAAAGAAGCTGCTGGAATGTGGCTCCGCTGCCTTGACTATTCCAGAAACTACATGGGAAAGACGCAGAAACAGACAGAACCATCCGCTGTCTTATACAGATGGTCTGATTCTTCTTCTGCAGCGACCGACAACCGGTGAGGCGCGAGAAGGTGCGTTGACTATCGATACCCAACCAGTAACAAAGTGAAAGCAGATACGGAGAAAATCTGTTCCGGTCCGCAGCTTAAAATTAAAAGATAGAGCTATTTATTTGATTGTTTGTTTGTTTGTTTGTTTGTTTGTTTGTTTGTTTATGTATCTGTTTTATTTTTTATTATTGTTTGTTTGCAGCTGAGTTGTACATTAAGATGAGTTCATTTATATGAAAGAAACGCATACTTTTTCTGTTTAAGTTTTATAAGGTGAAGTGAATGCACAAATCAGACCAGGTGAACTAAATGAGCAGAAACGAAAAAACACAGAACACATGAAGGAAAAAAAATGAACTAAACATGACAAAAAAAACAACAACAAGAACTTAAACTGTGATCATGACAGAACTAAGACCAGGATCAAAACGCGACAAAAGCCAAAGGACAAAAAACATAACAACCAAGATAATAAACTATGACAGCAAACACAGAGTACATGAGAACAAACAGGAAAACTGAACTAAACATGGCAAAAACCAAGAACCTAAACTATGATCATTACGGGACTTAAACCAACACCAAAACCATATTGTAACAGAAACTAAATATGGCAAAACCCCAAACACAAGAAATAAGACTGTGAAACATGTCATTTTCTTTCTTTCTTTCTTTCTTTCTTTCTTTCTTTCTTTCTTTCTTTCTTTCTTTCTTTCTTTCTTTCTTTCTTTCTTTGTAGATCTGTTTTTAAATATAATTTAAATAATTAAATAGAAATTTTATTCCAAAAAATAAATAAGGAAAGAAATTGATTTTAAAAAAATCCCTCAACTCAACTGTAAACCTTAAGTATAAGTGTTGTTTAGCTAATCCACATCTGAGCAAACTCTTTAAATTACATTTATTCTGAAAGAAAATGCAACTTCCGGATTTCCGGTACAGCTTGCTGTAGCTCTAACTGGGAGAAGCAGTTTCCAGTTAGTGTAGACACGTGGTTCCCCAAACCGTCGGTATCTGACTGGCAACATCTTTGAGAGGTGGGTGGTAGCATCACCAACAACTTAAACAACATTTATTTGTTTATTTTTTCCTGGTGATGTAAAATGACCTCAAATTCCACCTAACTCCGCTCGGAATGATGCGGCGTTCACTGTCGGCAATGTGCACACCTGTTGCATGATTCCGTTGATAAGCTACATTTGGATGTTCTCGTTTCTTCGGCTTGGCATGCATGACCATTTTATTTTTTATTTAATTTATTTTGCAATGGTTGTTTCATTTTACCATTAGAAAATAAACAAATAAACGGTTTATTCATCATTTCATTTACGCTCTATCAAAATCACCATTGGGATTACATTTTTTCATGGGTTATTGAAGGTCTGGGTTGTAGGCTGAATGTTGATGCTAATATCATAGTGCTGCAGTGATTTTGAACTCAGATTAAAAGCCAGAGCTAGAGTTGGCGCTTTCCAGAGTGCTGAATCCACACAAGCTGTTGAAACGCGCGTCACACTGACAAGGACGCACGAGGGAAACCTTATCAACACACAGCTCAGTTATCACTTGCACTGTGTCAGTAACCTTTTAATAAAGAAAGAAAGAAAGAAAGAAAGGTAGAAAGAAAGAAACAAACAAACAAAGAAAGAAAGAAAGAAAGAAAGAAAGAAAGAAAGAAAAAGAAACTCTTAAGCAAATTACCATAATGATTTTCGGTGTAAATCATTATGGTCTTTAATTTGCAGAGAAAGATGATTTAAAACAAAAACATCAATTCTCTAGGGATTAGTTTGCCTCTCAATCTCTGAATTTATGAACTTGAGCTTAAAACAGCACTTTAGTTGAGAAAAAGGAAGGAGTTTTATGTACAAAATGCTTTTAATGTTTCCAAGTTATTCGTTCCTGTTCCTTAACCGACATAAAACGAAGGTTTGGGTAATAAAAAGTTCACCATATGAGGAAGAAATCTCTGTTCAAGAGAAGAGTAAATTAATCAAATGAAGTTCTTGTGTAGATAAAAATAAGCATGACAGTAGGGACCTCTTTTTAAAGCTCTAAAAGAAATCAGATTCCTACTTTACAAACACCTCATATTAAAACAACAGAATGTTGTAACTGAATTTATATTAGCATTATTTTTCTTTTTAAACTTTAACTTTATTTAACAAAGAAACAAATAAGAGATAATTCTCTGTTTTAGTTTCATCTTACTGAGTGTTTTGTGGTTAAAGATCTGGATTTTACAAAACCCGCAAAAAGTTCTAATTAACTTTTTACAGTAAATGTGAAAAGGTCATGCTACACCGATATTACATTAAGAATGCAGGGCTTTTTAGTAGAATCCTGCAATGATAATTTAATTAATCTCAAACAACATAATGCAACAAACGCCAACGAGAGTGGTGGGTAAAAATGTCCATGTCTCAATAACTTGTGTATGTAGATTAGTCTTATAATGTCAAAATATGAGAAGTGTGATGACGACGATTGTTTACTGTAAATACACGTTGTCATTGAACCATAGCATTAGGTGGTCAGTTCATAGTTCAGACACTCCTTTTGGTTTGTTTGTTTGTTGTTTTGTAGTTTTATTTTTTGTAGTTAATTATCTTGTAACAGAACAGCATGTTATGCAATAAGTTCAACATTAAGCAGTTGTACATGTGCATTAAAGAAATAAAAAGTCAAATTAAATTTACTGTTTTCTCAGTCGCCTTGGTGCATTTCTCACATCAGACTTTACATTCTCACAACTATTAGTTCAAACTCCACAACAATTAGTTGTGTTCACATCAGAGTAGCATTTCTCATTGCACTGATCAATTTGCATACGCTTTTGGACATGAAGCATTTGCTTTCATACAATTCTCTGCAATAACATGACATTATTGTTTGCTTTGGTCATATCAGTCAAAATTACCTATACTTACAGTCAATCCTCATAAAATTAATAGTCCTCATTTCATTGACTGAGTCATTACATACAAAAATGTTGAACTGCTTGTCAAAATCTGTCAAGCAGAAACATTTTGTGGTATTTTCCTGGAATGTCTCCTAAAATGAACAACTGCTCTCAGAGAAAAAGCAAATGAAAAATAATTAACCTGTCTTTAAGGCTTTGTATTTATCTTTTTAAAATCTGAAATTAAAAACCATTTCCTACCCAAAAGAGTGTACAACACAAGGTTTAAACCTGTTTTGGATACCATGAAAACGCATCCCGATCTGCAGACGAGCAACCGGCAACGATCACCTGTCTCTGGCAGGACTATTGCTCTGATGGAATAAAGAGCTGAGTGGCAGAACTCCCCCTGCTGTTGATAAAGGAACCCTACACGTAGATAAGAAGGATGCAGCTACTGCCATTTTTTTCCTCAGATGTGACCGTAAAACAAATACTTATTCAATATGTATAAAATCTGACTGGTCAAAAAATGACAAAACTCTTTATCTTACTAAAGTCTGTGAAGTTGAATGAATCTGACAAAAGATCCTTGGTTAAGATGATTTGTCTTGAAAATTCTCACACATTAGTTTTTCATGTCACCAAGGGCCATTACTTTTCCATAAGCATGGTATAGTAATGAAGGATTAAAAAAAAAAAATCATAAATATCTTACCTTTGAACCTCTCACCCCTTGAGCACAGAGGAGAGACCGGACTGACTGCTGAGGTCAGATGTAGTGCTGCACCTCCTGAAATGCAAGCTGATAAAAGATGCCACAGAATTTAGGAAAGCCCTTGTTTTTCTTTTATATAAAATTGAAAATTTTGAGTCTTTTTATTATTTATGCTATAACGGATCGAATTATTACCTTTTGAGGCCAGCATCTCTGATGGTATGCCAATGTGTTATGGTTCGGGTTCAGTCACCTCCTTTAAATCCTGCCTTTAAACTCACTTTTCAGACAGGCATATTCCTCTCACTGGAATGACCTTACTGGTGCACTTTTTTGCTGATTTATTATGTTTTTACTCGTTCAATTGTTTGTTTTACATTCTATTATTTCTTTTTTAAATCTTTTGTAAGGAGGCCTTAGCTGGTTAGGTTGGTAGAGCATCAGTCTCCTATGTGGGAGACCAGGGTTCAAATCCCCCAGGGGACAAACATTAACACCTTCCAGTTGGGTCCTTAGGCAAGAGCCTTAACGCTACTGCCTAACAATTGTAAGTTGCTTAGTATTAAAGTGTCAGCTAAATGACTGTAATGTAAATGTGCCTGTAATAATGTATTATGTCATAATCATAAGCATACACTCTTAGAACTAAGGGTTCCAAAAGGGTTCTCCTTGATGGGGCAGAGGTTCTACCCAGAACCATTTCTGTCTGAAAACTGGATGCTCTCATCAATTCATTTTACTGATTCTAACAAAGTCTGAAATGTCTTGTCATAGACTAGTTAAACGTATTGCATTTAGCAAAACAGTGTTCTAAGACTTTTGCTTTTAAAACCCAATCTCCATGATAGACCACTGTGCTGACCAGTCAGGTGAAGAGTTAAACCATGAGGCTGACTTCCGGCACCATTTTGACAATAGAGCCAACCAGTAGCCACAGTGTAGATGGCACAGAAATGCATAATGAAGCTCGCCCAGGAGGACAGAATTTTAGGGGTTTGCTTCTGCCAGTTAGCCTGCAATTTCACTCTTAGCCCAGATTTTATATGAGCATAAACTCTTTAGTATTAATTATGATTTTGTGTTTTGTATAAAAAGTGTCTAATTAATAAAAACAAATAAGCTGTTTCTAATCATTTTCTACATCATGCAGTGTGATAATAATGTGAACATGTTATGTTTCTGTCAGAGGGGGCGGGGCAACTTTAAAAACTCAACATATCTGGACCACAAAGGCTCATGGGAAATGCAGATTCAGTTGAAATTTAACCTTTTTTGATTGCTGTGCTAAAAATTTGAGTTCTGCGCTTTAATTCCTGTGCTATGTTAACAGTTAGACAATGTTAGAAAGTTCTTAACTGTTTTAATTTTAAAGTTGGTACTATGAGTGAAATACAGGAAAAGAAAAGTACCACCAACCGCATCTTTTAAATATTGCCTCATGTGTAAAGAGGTGATGGTTACTGACATAATCTATTGTCACCTTTTCAGTTCTGCAGATAGCAGATCTGGACTTCTAATCTGTTGTAAAGATGCATCCAGAAATTGTTGTCATTGGAAGGTATGTGACAAAGTTCAGTCAAAGAGCTGGATTTGTGTAAATCTCATTTAAGGCAGTGCAAACAACTAGAGAGTAGAAATGGGATTTATGGCTTTTTGAGGGGAGCCGGATCTTGAGGAGCAGTTCCTTTCAAAGAGCGATTCAAAAGACTGGCTCGTTCCTACAATATTTTACAAAATTTCACAATAAAGAAGAATGACAAACAATCAAAATATGTACCAATATAAAATCTACTATACAAGATTAAAAAAATTCTAGGAAAAATATATTTTAAATAAAAGGATAAACCTGAGCAGTCAGTGCAAATTCTAGTAAATGTTTTGGATAAAACTCACAGCATTTGTTTCCAAACAATCAAATCAAATCAAACTTTATTTATAAAGCGCTTTTCATGTCGAAGGCAACACAAAGTGCTTCATATGATTAAACACATTCATGCATATTTTGGTTCGTGCACGTTAAAAATAAAACAAGCCCTTACATACATGAAAGTAGAATTGCGTAACAATAAAGACATGCTTACTTAGAATTTGTCACACAGTCGCATGCACACACACTAAGCCACCCCCCCCCCCCACACACACACACCCATTCTGTAAAAACATGACTAAAAACTTAATGTAGGTATAAAATTCTAAAAGTGATAAACATCGGGCTTAATGCTGCTGTACTCACTGCCCATTGATGCTACACATGAATAGAGCATGTTGGACATCAGACTTCAATGATGTCATAAATGTGATGAGGACAGTGTGGAAAATTTGTATATAAAAAGAATGGCTGGTAAATGAATGGTAAACGGCTCACAGCTGTGACTCGGTTCCCATCAGTCATTTAAAAGAGCCGTTCAAAAGAATCAATTCGTTCATGAACGTCACATCTCTACTAGAGAGTATAAAGAAAATTAGATAAGTGCACTAATGGGTTTGAGTAAAGTCTAATGGTTGCCCATGTTGATATAACTTGACATGTTTAGTTTCAGCATTTATAAAAAATAGAACGGTTTAAGCAAACTGGTTTCCATGTGTTCTACAGCGGGGCTGCCGATTGGCCGTCATATAAAAGGATCTTTGGAATTGATCACCTTATTTAAGAACTGCGCCCTTTTCAGTTAGTACTTAAAGGTCCCATATTGTGCAAAATTCACTTTCTAAAGGTTTTCTAACAAGGGAAATATACCTAATTTTTTGCAAGTAGTGCATGCCTCACATTATTCAAATGGGATCTAAGCTCTAATCCACTTAACATCCAACATACAGGCACCCAATTCAATCAAATCAGGGTAAGACAGGTGTACCACCAAGCCCTCTCACATCCAAAGGGATATATTGAATGAAATGATCAATTTAACCAGTAGAGGTAAAAAACAAAAGAACCATTAAATCAGGTAAAAAATGTAAAATAATCAAATGTGGGGTCCCTTTGCTACAAACAAAAATTACATTCATAGGTTTGTCTGTCTAATGTAAAATTAATTTTGTATGGAATTAGTTTGAGGGGCGTTTTTGTACTGGGAATCTATTTTGATATGATTTTTGGTATGTGGGGCCTGGAAGCTGAATGCCCATTTGGTTGTCCTGTGGGAGCTGAATGTTGGTTTCCATAATGACAAAACACGTGTGACATGTCAGTGGTGATTACTATTTACTCCTGTGATCACCTGAGTAGGAATTTAGATTAAGAGAAGGTTTAAGTGTGACGACATATTTTAATAGACAATAAACAATGTGTTTGTTATTCAATTGTCCTGCCTGATATGTTGGATCTTTTTTTTTTTTCTTTTTTTTTAAACCATTAAAAGACAAGAGGGTTATTTGTAAAATCCTCATAAAAGATGTTTATGTGTGTTGCAGATAAAAACCATTTGGAGAAAAAAAAGGGTTCCCTGTGGAACTCCCTGTGTGGGATCTGGATGAAACCCTTAGGATATAAAAGGGTTCCAGCTATAACCCCCAGTAAGGGTTATAGCTGGAACCACCACGTCATTGCAGGGTTCACTGTAGAACCTCTGATAGAGGGTTCTGGGTGTAACCCTTTATTAAAGGTTCAAGTCAGAACCTTTAACAGAACATAAAGGGTTCTAACAGGCACCAATAAGGGTTCTCCTATGAAGACAAGCCGAAGAACTATATATGGTTATAGGCGGCGGGGTTTTTTTTGTTTTTGTTTTTGTTTTTTCTAAGAGTGTACTGCTCATGTTTTGTTGTATTTATTTTTGGCATTTATGTTTCATGTTGCCCATAGAAATCAAAGAAATTACTCGTTTATTTATTTATTTACTTACTTAGTTACTTATCTATTTGTTTCAAAATTTAGAATTTAGCTTGTCTGTATAATTGTTATTGCAATATACTGAACGACCAGAGATGGCAGCACTACGTCAATGCTGTGTTTCGGCTGCCGGATGTTAAGGACGAAGAAGAAGACCCGCATCGTTCAGCAACAACACCGGTGAACAAATTTGCTGAGGTAAATTCAAACGGCTGTGTAACGTATTATGAATTAGACTTTTTTCCTCTTAATGTTATTATGCTAAAACTTTGCTGTCTGTATGTCTGTTCACAGTTGACTCGTTATGGAGCGATGTTTTGGGTAGGAAGTGCGAAAGAAAGCTATTAATTAAGCTATTAGCTTCACATTTGGCTTAAGCTTTACACGGTGCCTTTCAGGATGGACTAAAACCTACATATGTATTTTACATGTGGTTAAATAGAGAGTCAGATTATAAAGTTTTCCGACATTAAAAATATACAACTATATCAATGAATTGAAATTCTTTATATTTTAAATTTATTGACTGAGTTACGCTTGTAATGCTCTTGTTTTTGCTGGCTTCGAGGGACAGCACGGAACGCCAAACTTTACCTAAATAATGAAATAAAAAATGCGTTTTTAGCGTTACTTGCCATCAACGGTCTAATCTTATTACATAGTGGTTCGTTGGTTTTGTGTAGAGTTTGGCTATGTATAACCAATGGTGTTCATTCCTGTAAATCATTTGATATTTTTCGGCCATATTAGTGAAGCTGAGCAGCTTAATGACAATTTAACTGTAATTGAGAATGAAAATCACAATTATTTAGATCTGTTTGCTTTGTTTAAAGTCAGCCAGCACATGAACCATTAATTGTTTCAATGCTAATAATCACTTATAGTGCTTTGATTGCACGTCATCAGAATAGTGACTGAAACCGAAGATGCTTAAGTTTTCTTCCTAAAAAGTTGAATAAATCCAATCTCTTAGAGACAATTGTAGGGTTCAGATATATGTAGAATCAGAATTTATTTTGCATGCAGTTCTTAGTGCGTCCCTTTGTGTATACAGGTAAATATCAGCTCAGTCATGCATTAGTGAGTTATTTCTGCTAAGTTCTACAAAACGGGAGGTAGGGTTGCTCGATTATGGGAAAAATGACAATCCCAATTATTTTGATTGAAATTGAGATCTCGATTATCTTACACAATTAGTTTATTTCCACCCATGTTCCAGTAGCTATAGTTTGTCTCAGACCAGCAGCAGCTATGTTCTGCCTGGTGTGATCTGGAAAAAGTTAGTCTGGAGACATTTCGGCCTTATGGTGCAGCTTGACCACAGGTTCGTATGGGTGGCGAAACATTGGGCTTGGGCCATGTCCTTCACAACACCCTCACGACACTCATCATACAGGGCAGGAAGAGACACACAGTTAAGATGGCAGTGATACCGTTTGTCCAAGGTGTTGATGAGTTTCTTAAATCCCGGGTTAACTGGGCGCTGGTCTTTGGCAAAAAGAAAAAGTTGTTGGTTTATAACAATTTGTTATCTCTCTGGGAGCTGGTGGATTATTTAGTCGAGACTCACAAAAACTGAACATTTTACTATTTCCTTGTGTCGCGTCGTAAGCCCCTGTGTGCACGTCTACGTGAACGAGCACAACATTTCACATGCACGAATGTCGCCTGTCGCTTGGCTGGGGAAGGGCAGCGATTTTCACCTTATCGCGCAAGTTCTATAGAAATTAATGGAGAAGGAGCGACGTTGCCTCCTGTGTGTCCAGCCCAAGGGCGTAGGAATGAGTTTAACATTGTGGAGGGGGGACGACACATATTGGAAACCTGATATTGAAATAATTAAATTCCTTATACCACCTTTCTTGGAAGGAAAGAGTTCAGTGTGACATAACTTGAGCGTCAATGAATTTTGGGTGTGGCTGATATGCCTCTGTCCTCTGTCCCTTGACTTCAGGGCC
Source organism: Rhadinocentrus ornatus (assembly GCA_037177495.1). Classification (NCBI taxonomy): domain Eukaryota; kingdom Metazoa; phylum Chordata; class Actinopteri; order Atheriniformes; family Melanotaeniidae; genus Rhadinocentrus; species Rhadinocentrus ornatus. The sequence goes on from JBAMHW010000027.1 coordinate 11,361,596, forward strand.
TTTCAGCTGTCTGTCCTTGCTCTGAACACCCTAAAAGGTAAAACAGTAACAATGTCACACAATGCTACAAGACTGCAGTTGCTACACGCAAGTAATCCCAGTTTCCGCTTTTTTTTTGTGAAATATTGTTATATATCTACTCTTATACGTTGCATCTCTGTGTTCAAATGCAGGTGAGGTATCAATGAATCCATCACCATCAGCAGTAACTGTATGGTGTGTTTCTGTATTTTTACATTTACTCAGTTGTGTTTATATTATTGTATATATTATATTTACTCAGTTATATTAACTGAAAGGCATAAATTACATTACAGCAACTTACACCATAGTGCTGGCAATTTAGAGTAAGAAATCTGATTCATTAGTGAGGCTGCTTTCAGCATGATTTCAGATAAATTATTTAACAAATCCCAGAAAATAACCACCACAGCTAAGCAAAAGGTTTAGATATATCACCTTATCCTTTAAAGTTTGGTGAATATGGTGTAGAAAAACTTGGAGACCTAGTTCAATCTAAAAAATATGTTTATTTTATTGTATAAAATCCAACTGCATTACTTATGTTTGAACCTTCCCCTCATTATCAACAAAAAAATCACTTCACCCTTCATATAGATTATCAGCTACCTGCTGCTCTGCAATGGTGGTTCTCCCTGTCTCACCCTCAGTTACCAGCTGGACTTCATCTGATTTCTAATTTGAAAGCAATGGAGATGACTAAGGTGTAGAAAAACAGTGATGGGAAGGTCAAGAACAAGCGAAAAACACAGAAAAACTGCCTTCTTTCTAGCAGTGGGAGATGTTTAATATTACTTGTTATTAACTTACATGGGTTAAGTTACAAGAAAAATCATGTTCTTTTACAAAAATCTTAAAACTGTATTTAGTGTCAAATCGCTTTTGTTCGTCACTGGAATAACTCCACCATATTTTTGTTAGCTAGTAACATAAATAGTGTATTTTGGATGCTCGATTCACAACATCAGCTGAATATCAACGTTAGACAGAAAATATAAATATCCTCCTGGAAAAAAAAACATTATCGTCTCACATTTACTTTTTTTTGTCTTCTCTATTAGAAGAACTAATGTAAACTGCGCTGGGGTTGTCTTTTTTTTTTCTTTCAATCTTTGACTCTGTCTCGAGTCCCGCCGGTGAGGTGGCGGGGTGCATGACAGGATGCTGCATTGAGCTTTCAAAGTAAAAGCACGCGAGTTACCGATTTCAAAGTTAAATATTTTTTCCTCCGTGATATAAATTTTTGGGGGTCCAAATGCGTCTGTCTCCAATATTGGGGGATCCTACGCGCTAGGTCCAGCCCATAACTTGAGAGGTGTTTGCAACTGGGACTGTGGGAGGAGTCTGCAGCAGAGGGCAGCGATGCTAGTGGCGCTTGATTTGCAACAGAAAACAACACCAGAGTACACTGTGAATGAGCAAATAATCGGACCATTTAATTTTTATGATCGTTGAAAACCCAGATCGAAATTGTGATTAAAATTTGATTAATCGCACAGCCCTAATGAGAGGGAGCATTTTCACAGAGAAAGGCTTCCAAATAAATAATAATAAAAAAAGAGGTGGGAGAGGGGGCTGTAGAGATTATATTTCCTGTTTTTCTACCTTCAACAATTTTTATCTTCTGCCATTTGCAGTGTCAGCGGGGATGATCCTGCTCCTTGCTCCCTCCCTCCTCCTCACTTCCTCCCTTGCCCTGGCTACCTACCTCCTGTTCCACCCTCCTCTGCCCCATCATCCATAACAACTCATCCTTGTCAACAAGGAAGTCTGAGTTTTACAGGGGCCATGGTAGATGTCAGTAAGTGGCCCTTGTTCTCCCTGCTTAGCAGAGAAGAACAAGCTACTATCCGACAAGCATGTGTCTTTGGAACATTTGGTAATGAAGCAATCTACATCACACATAGAAACGAGGTGAGCTTTAAGTATTATGATTTCTTTAAAATCCTACTTTTTAAGACACTTAATAGAATAAGATGCAATTAAAGACAGAATTGTTTGCAATAGTTTATGATGTGGTATAATTGTGTATGCTGGTATAAGGTGCTTAGCTAATTAAAACAGAATCTAACACTGAATTCTGAGATATTTGAGCACATTAACAATAGCCAGACTTATGTGAATGATCTGTTACATGGGAAAGATTTGTACTTTTGATGAGAGTTGAGGCCCAGTATGATGCTACAAGACATCCTGAGCCGTTTGTTGGATTATCAGCACAAAACAGTGATTCACCAACTTACAGTATTATTTGCTGTATAGTAGCTGATAGAATTATAATGGAAAAATAGTTAATTACTAGTAAATCAGTTATTAAGGACTTTGGTTTTTTGTTCTTTTATCTGTCTCTTGTTGAGTAGTATCAATGTTTTATTATTTTCCAGGTATTTGTGTTTGGGTTAAACTACAGTGGCTGCCTTGGTACAGGAGACAGTGCGAGCACTATTATTCCAAAGAAACTGGATTTACTGAGAGGGAAGAAGGTTATTAGCCTCAGCTATGGCAGTGGACCCCATGTACTGTTGGCTACAGAGGGTAGGTTATTAGTTTGTTAATTTCTCCCCCAGAACAAATGCATTGTGGCCCAGTAGTTGGGAACCATGCCCAGCATCTATCTACACACTAAAATCTAAAATGTCGTTCAGATCTTGTATTAACATGTGCCCTAGATGTTCCAATCAGAAGTAGATGATGCCAAATATGGGTTACCGTGCTCAGGACACTAACCCGGATGTTAGGTTTTCAGATAAGCGGTCAACCATCTGCTATCAAATGCTTGTTAAAAAAACAAAACAAACAATTGCAATGTTCGACCTAAACTGAGAAGCATTTTTTAAGAATGTTTATACAGACTAAAACAGAAACAGGTTACTCTAAGCTTAAAAAAAGTGATGGGTTGCCTTCGTCACAGACTGATGTCCATATTTCATATGACTGTCATATAGGTTAGATGTTTTATTTAGACTTCCATGTATGAAAATGCTGACGCGTCTTTTAATTTTAATTTCTTTGAGAAATATAGAAGAATCCTGGGTAAAGTGCATTACCATTGTTCAGTCTTTTTGTTGATTTATTACAGATGGACAGTTGTTTACATGGGGACACAACGCCTACAGCCAGCTGGGGAATGGCACAACAAACCAAGCACTATCCCCGGTGTTGATCACGGCTAACCTACAGAACAAAAAGGTGGTTGAGGTTGCATGTGGCTCACATCACTCCATGGCTCTGACTCAGGATGGAGAGGCAAGTATCTTTTCATTGTTTTGTTAACATTTATTTTTCAACTTGTATTTTTAATTGCATTTTTGTTTGTAATGTAAGAGGGATAAACATCCAACAAGGCAGTTAAAACAGTATAACAATCATTTTGTTATGCCACATTACAGAAAAGATAAGTGGAGGCAAGTTGTAGCTTTAAAATATGTTATTATAAAACTATAACATATTTAGATGTGCCAACTTGCGTTTTTAATGAATTGGCCTCCCATATACCTTGATCAGCTATCTCCTGCCTGCTTGTGTCTCTGAGCAGCTTATTTTTAGCTTAATGGAATTAAAGCTTATCAGGCTGGGTGTTGGTGAGGTAAGCAGGGAGGGCTGTTACCATTTTCAATATTACTTAACATACAAGTAGCATTTAATAGTTGAGGGATGGATGCACAGGGTTGTTGGCTACAGATAAAGATTTTAAAATTAGATATTTCATCATTACATAATGACCAGAGGATTTAATCCAGTGGTGTAGTCTACGTCAGTGATTCCCAACCCTGGTCCTCAAGGACCACTATCCTGCAGGTCTTACATGTCTCCCTGCTACAACACACCTGATTCAAATTAAATGGTTCTCTGACAAGCTCTGCACAAGTCTGCCAATGAGCCATGAAATTGAACAAGGTGTGTTGTAGCAAGGAGACATCTAAGACCTGCAGGATAGTGGTTCATGAGGACCAGGGTTGGGAGTCAGTGGTCTACGTGATATGCAGGTATACGCCATATACTTGCTAGAAAAGGTCCCAAACTTCCGTATAACCACTAAAAAAATGCACAAAGACACGTATCAACATGGTTTTGTGACATAACTTTCACTTTCCTTTTTATATATATATATATGAGCCACGAAGCTGGCCGGTTTAGACCAGGAGGAATTCCGTTAAATGTGACGTTGAGCCGACGCAGCTTGGCCATCTGTCCTGATCCCGACCTGCGTTCCTATCGGCTGGTGGCTGGCTGCTAGACAACAGCGAATTAAAGAGTAGCAGATGAGAAGAAGAAGAAGCAGCAGAAAAAGAAGAATTTTTTTTGACGGTACGAGTAGTTAGTGGAGAGGGAAAAAACATTTGAAGAAAACAAAGTTAAATCAGACTGTCACTAAGCATGCTGCTACTTGTTTCCTGTCGGTCGGGACACTGCAGTTAACGCTGATAGTTTAGAAAGGAAGCCTGATGACCGCTAAGAGGCTGCTGCAGCTTTTCCTGGTGGGCAGGAGGAATTTAAAAACAGGCATCCTTGGTTAGAGTGGAGAAACGGAAAGTTTGGTAAATGTTGGACAGCATTTAAAGCTGGTAGAAACTGTTAATGCTGTATTTGCATGTTATTATAGTTAAATTAAATGAAGAAAATTCATCCTAAATTCCCATTAGTTAGGACACCTTGTACACTGTCAAAGAAATAACTTATGTGTGTTATGTATAGTTGTCTCATTATTCAAACTATTCCAAGAGTGGAATATTTGCCTTCATATTTTTTATTTATTAAAAATGCATCTGTCTTGTTCTGTCAGTGGCTGTTCAGCGGTTAATTAAAGTGCAGCTGTTAAGTTCACATCAAACTTTATTTATAAAGCGCTGTTCTTGCCAAAGGCAACACAAAATGCTTTACATGATAAAAAAAAGTTGCATATTAAAGTAAAACAAGCTTTTACACACAAGTATTTAACATAGCAATTTCAAAACACCCCATCATTGTCTCCCACAGTCACACAGACATCAACATACATGCACAAAAAGCAGCCCCCCCTCCCTCCATTATACACAAACATCAACTCCCTCATTTCTGTTTCTTAGTATAAAAATAAAAAAATATCTTGGGGATCAGATCACACCAAGAGCCAGCCCACCCATTTCCACAGAGGCCACCACAGCACCCAGATCAGGGCAGGTCAGAGTCCACTTCACAGGTGTAGGACTGCAGTGCAGGACCCCCAGCCCTAGTAGGCAAAGGTCCTGGTGCGAAGGATCCCCATGAGGAAAGGAATGTGTGTTGTTTACATTTAGATACCACATAACCAGTCTTTTATGATTTTAGTTATGTGTGGATGCAAACTTTATTGATTACATTATAGTGGCAAAATGACACGATAATGACAAAATAGCCTTGTTTTAACATCATGTGACAGCTAGACTCAGCTGTGAAGTCACGTTGCATTTTCAAACTTCATCAGTACCAATGATGAAGACCTTTTCATTCAGTTGAGTTGAGCTCTAAATATTCTAAATGTTCGGTTATCAAATAACTTGTTGATGTTAATAAAAGATATAGAGTATTAGATGTGTTTTAAACTGTAATGATGGTAAATTCGGCTTGTTCAGCTGTGTGTTCCCGCGATGGACATGAAGTTCTCGGTGTAACACCAGAGAAGAAATACTCCCTATGTGAGTGCGAATGTTTCCATCTTCACCTTCCTTGGAGAGTTTTATAAACATCAGCAAAAATGTCTGATTTTCAGCTGTCTGGCGTGTTTTTAGGTGCACGCTCTCAAGCCGCCGGCAGAAGTGTGCTCACCTGTGTGCACGCACGAGTCTTTGCATGTGGCATCAGGGCAGAACTCCACTGTGGACACAGAATGCAGCTACAACGCACCCTCATGTAAATCAGATAAATAGCACCAGACTGTTAACTTATTTAACCAAAAGAAACAGCATAAACCTGTTTGAGAGGAAAGGGAAGTATCGGCTTATTAACAAAAACCCAATATTGTGCATCTCTTTTTACTCTGAGTATTGTGTTGCTTCTGCATTTTTCCTTTCTTTCTTCAGAACATCACATAAACACATCACTGTATTGAAAATGTTAAAATTGTTCTGTTTAAGAGCTTTTGAATTCAGAAACATGAAAACAGCAATTGAAATCATAACTTCTGTGGAAGTAATCGTATCTTCTCGCATCATAATACTGCTACCTCTCCGGAAGGTCTTTGCATGGGGTTATAATAGCTGTGGCCAGGTGGGTACAGCCTCCACATCCAACCAACCCTGCCCTAGGAGAGTCTGCGGGTGCCTTCAGGACAAGATGGCGGTGGGCATCACGTGTGGTCAGACCTCCTCTATGGCTCTGGTCGACAATGGAGAGGTGATGAAGAATTTTTTTATGTCACCGAGCCCAATAAGTAAATGGAAACTTGCCACAAATAATGGGGCTATATTGTGTCTATTCAGGTTTATGCCTGGGGATACAATGGAAATGGCCAGTTGGGTATTGGGAGCAATGGAAATCAGATGAGTCCTTGCCGCCTTACTGCATTTCAAGGACTATGCATTCAGCAGGTGGGACATTTAACAATCTAATGTGATGGTGACTGGTGGTTTTGTTATTATTAAATAATACCAGATATTACTTAGGCTGATGAAAACATATGTAGCATTTAAAAAAGCACATAAACCAGGACATTTTCATATCATGGTTGAACTGATTTGGACTGAATTGTAACCTGCAGCACTACTACCTCTTAAATCATTTTCTGCTTTCCAGATTGTATCAGGATATGGACACTGTCTGGCACTGACAGATGAAGGGCTGCTGTATGCCTGGGGAGCTAACACCTGTGGTCAACTGGGAACTGGCAACAAAACCAACCACCTTAGTCCTGTACAAATCATGGCAGACAAAGAGAGGTACAGTGGAGGTGGAAAGCTTGACAACTGGCAGAGTTCTCTCCCATCCTGTTAAAATGTAAACTTCCTGTTTCCTGTCCTCATTATTCTCCCTGTTTATTGCACCTTCTGACTGGTTATAAATCAGTGGCTAAAAGGGGCTCTTCCTCCTTATAAACAAAGACGATAGGCCATCTGTAATGGCAAAATGCTGTTCACTCTACTGTGACAATGTTTTGCATTTGCTGTTAGTAAAAATGTATTTATTGTGTGTTTATGAACATACTTGAATGGAAACTTTTTGTTAATATTTACACATCTCTCTTAAGCAGGGTTGTAGAGGTTGCAGCATGCCATTCAACATATACTTCAGCAGCAAAGACCCAAAGTGGGCAGGTATACATGCATTTTATATTGTTTGTGATATTAGCAATATAAAGTTTTTTAATTCGGGGATTATGAATGAGTCGATTAATGGTATGGAAAAGAGGGAAAAAAAGCTATTTTTTTATTGGGCGCATTTTTTCCTCCTAATTGCACAATATTAGGCTTAAACTCCTAAATATCAATTGCTAGTTGCTTGTAAAGTTCATTAATATGGCTGTATTCTTCTGTTGAAGCAGCATACAAACATAGAGCAAGAAAGACATTAATTTACCCCTGATTACAAAACACTGTTTCGTGAAAATAAATTGATAATTAACTCTTCCTGGTCTGTAGTTCTGAATTATTGGTTGTTATCTTCCAGGTGTACATGTGGGGTCAGTGCCGGAGCCAATCCATTGTCCTGCCCCACCTCACACACTTTACCAACACTGACGACGTCTTCGCCTGCTTCGCCACACCCCCTGTCATGTGGCGTCTCGTTTCAGTGGGTGAGAGAAACTGAGCATATCAACTTTCAGCTGAATGAGGCGAAAACAGATGGTTCATCATTATTGTAAGTACTGAACGATACTCTGCTTTTTTCTAGAGCGTGACGATTTCATGACACTTGCTGAAGCTCTTAGGAAAGAGTTTGACAGTCAAGAAACGGCCGACCTCAAGTTCAGCATCGATGGCAAATTCATCCACGTACACAAGACCGTGTTAAAGATCAGGTGTCTCTCATTGTGTTTTTTTCTGTGTATGTGTGGTTATAAAATGTCTTTGTTATAAAAAATGTTTCAGTATTTTCTAATGGAAGAAATTGAACCTCTTGAAGGTCAAATGTGCTTAATCACGGGTTAATAAATGTAACAGAAAATTTGTCTTGAGACTCATAGTTCTCAAACTGTGGTAGCATACTACTGGTGGTACTCGCCCTCGCTCTATTTGGGGAGGTATACTGTAGAACTTTCCACAATCAACCAATGTACAGATTGTGGAGCATAATCTGTACATTAATGATAAATATTTCTATATTATCGAATGAAAACTGTCATATCTCGGGTTGTGCATGGTCTATCAATGTCAAACAAAATGATGAAAATGATGAGTGGGAAAGAGTTTTAGATGGGAATTTTCCAAGGAACCTGATAGCAGCGCTCCAGGTGACCTACTTATTTGTTGCAAAAATGTCATGCGATCCAATTATGCAGGCATGATCCAAGCATAATGGTTATAAAGGTGCACTAACTTGCTGGTCAACTTTAACAGTGTTTTCTGTTTGTATACATGATGGTTTCACTCGTAATACTCATCAGCATGATCGGGTCATTTTCACTGCACTGTAGTTCAGGTACTAATTTATTGTACAGTCATTTAGCAGACTTACCAAAGTGACTTGCATCAGAAGGTGGTAAGGTAAGGTAAGGGTCTTGCCTTAGACCCAACTGGAAGGTGTTCATCCCCTGTGCAAACTCAGGTCTCCAGCATGTCATAGTTTGAATTTTATGATAAAAAAATTTTATCCAAGCATTAAACCTTCAGTTTAGATTTTTATTTATAAATTTTTTCCCCTGCATTTTGGTCCTATATGTTAATAAAATAGGTTAAAGGGGAAAAAATGATCAGATTTTCTTGAGGTTGTGCTGAAAAAAACAAAACATTTTTTGTGTGGTGTATATGAAGGCCAAATCAAAAGTATTTAAACAATCAAAAGAGTCCTAGGCTTTGTTTATATGATATATAAACAATGTTGATATGTCAGTTGTGGTAATAAACTCATTTTACAGTTATTACTGCCACCACTTAACAATAAATAATATTTTAATTTGGAACTAACCTTACTCTGAAGTGTGCCTGTTGTAAAGTGTCTGTCTTTTCTACTGTATTTATTTTAATGTCAGTCATTAAGGTGAGAGCCTGATATTTATGAGAATTAAAAAATGTAAGAACCACTGGGCTAGACATTTGATGCCAACTTTGATGTCTGTGTTTGCTACTGTCTAAGCCTTAAAAATCCTAAATATTGGTTTTCTTTTGCAAGTAGATGTGAGTATTTCCGCTCAATGTTTCGCTCCCAGTGGGCAGAGGATCAGCAGGAGGTGATAGAGATCGGCCAGTTTTCTTATCCCGTCTACAGATCCTTCCTGCAGTTTCTCTACACAGACACGATTGACCTGCCACCTGAGGACGCCATCGGTCAGCATGCTTTCCTACATATTTGAAACGCTATCATCTCACTTAATCAAAGCATTTGGACACACAGATTTTTGAATGGTTTTTGTTTGCTGCAGGCTTGTTGGATCTGGCCACCTCATACTGTGAAAACCGGCTTAAACGTCTGTGTCAGCAGATCATCAAGAGTGGAATCACTGTGGAAAATGCTTTAACCCTGCTGTGTGCCGCCATACGGTATGATGCAGAGGTACTGTTATGCTGACATGCTCTCCACTCTCTTTAAAGTTGGAATGGTTAGTTTTACATTATGATCTTAACTGGATGCAACATATGCACATATCCACATGTAGCCACATTTGATTATATACTGTAGGTCTCAATGGATGACAATGACAGATATAGATGTGAATATGACACTACGTGTGAAGCATTCATTGTCCAACTTTCCATTATCACAGTTCTCCCGACAGTTGTCACTTTAGTGCTTCTCTATAGTGACATCTAATGTTCATGCAGTGTACTGTGTTAGCAAAACAACATTCATATTGTCATTGCCTGTAATACCTATGCATCTTATAGAAATCCCAGAAAAAAAGTAAATGGCAAGAACATTTCATACTTTGCCTAAAAATGCCCATCATTCTAGACATTATATTCAATGCTCTCGTTTCATACTTTGACAGTTACATTTACATCTAAATCTCATCCAAACAACTATTGAATGTATGTTTGTTTATCTTATAGCATCCTTTATTTTTTTAAAGCCAATAATTCTATTTTCCCTAACATAATCTATTAGTCTTTATTGTATTCTAATTACTTTTTTTGTTTGTTTTTTCAGGACCTTGAGAAGTTCTGTTTCAGGTTTTGCATAAACCATCTCACTCAGGTGACCCAGACCGATGCCTTCTGGCAAATAGATGGAGCGATGCTCAAGGAGTTCATCGGCAAAGCCAGCCGCCACGGAGCCTTCAGGAACTGAGCCGCATTCTTACTTTCCTGCAGTTTAGAACAGGACAGGATAATCTGTCAAAGTGAAAGCGGCTGTGTTATGGCTTCAGCAGCAGAATGCGTCATTGCTTTAAAAATATTTAAAAAAATTTAAAAAGCACATTCCTACTGACCCATCTCATGACAAAACAGGAGGCCATCTTATGAGATGTATGTCAGTATTTTTACTGGAGTACCCAGCATATTGCACAAGGTGAACTGCAGTTTAAGTTGTATTATCTGCAGTTCTAAATTTAGCACTTTGGCCAATGCCTGTGAAATCTGCAAGCTCATGAATATTTTAATGCTGTATGTGTTCTTGAATGGTTGTTTTTCTTGGCCAGTTCTTCCACTCCTGCTTGACTTCACAACAAATTCTATGTTAAAGACCAAAAAATGAGATAGCAATTCCAAAGAGCTATGTGTCTTTGATTAGAGCTGAAAGAGATGGTTTTTGTTTTATTTTTCTTCTTTGAATATGTTAGATAACTGACATACACTTTATAACTACCACTATACTGAAACATTTGTATCATATACTCAGATTTATTTATTTTTTGTTATTGTTACATTCCATTTAGCAGAGTTGTAGCTTACAATACAGATTATATTGTGGGTGTTGTGCATCCCTTGGCTGGTTATTGTTACTGTTCTGTATACTTTTGGGAGCATTTTTGGAAGTTCTCTTCGCCTCTGCCTGGTGTGCTCATTGGCATCTGGGGGGAAAATGGCTGATTCTTATTCTCTATTACATGTAGTGCATTTTTAAAGTTGTTAAAGAGCAGATCTGAAGGTTTAGATGAAGGTGTTTTGCACAAGAAGCAGCAGTGAGTATTTTATGTGCCGTCATAATTATTATAACCTCTTATTTATTTTTGGCTTTAAGTTACGACATAAATCTCCCTGCGGGTCCTAGCCTTTACTTTCTGCTGCATCAGTGGGTGTGGTTGGGAAAAATACTTTATTGACCTAGTCATCCTGCAGCAAGTCTGGTGAGGCCAGTCTCTGTTTCTCTGTTAGGTTTCTGTTTCTTGATAAACTGAGGTTTGATGACCAATCCCTATTTGCGTTAAATTGACCTTTGTGTATGATTAAATAATAAAATACTTTGTGGTTTCATTTAGGTTGGAGAACAATTTCACATGCTTTGATGTGGATTCCTGTTGCAACTAATGCTGAAATTAAATGTGCTGTAGGTTCAGAGTATTATTAGGTAAATAAGAACATGAATCACAAAATTTATTTTTCTTGATGTGTCTAAGGGGAATATAATTTGTCATGCTTTTTTAAAAGCTCAATATACTTAGCAATTTGTAACTAACTTATAACATGCAAGTGTTGGGATTTGTGTTACTGCTCTTTTTCCGTTGCATACCTTTTTTGTTAGTTTTTTATTTGTGACATTACGGTTTCAAATGAATAAAGATGTATATTTGATTTTGTGTGAATTATATTCCTTTGCATTTTATTTACTTGTTTTGCAAACGCCTCATCCAGAAAGAAGTGACCCCGCCCACTTCCCGACGTCACTAAATATTTGCGGAAATAATCTGGAACCGTTAAGCTAGCGAACGTTAGCCAGTACAGTAATAGAAGTACGGTAAAATGTCCTATTAAATAAAGCACAAAATATTGTGTACAACCGAGATATTTTATACGTGGATAGTCAAATATATGAAGTAAATATGCCATACATAGGTTTTCAAGATTTGTTTTGACCGCGCTAGCAAAACATATAAGCGCTAAACTCGGAGCACCGCTGAAATTACTTGTAGCTACTGGTTTAACATTTACAAGTAGTCATAGTAAATAATATAACATAAAAATGATATCTTACTTTACTCTGGGGCAAGAATATGTTATGACTTTGTCAACTAAGATTAACTTTAAAAGTCCTATTACTAGTTGAATTTGGGTACTATTTTGAAAGCCTAAACCAGAAGTCGTATTAGTTCTCCTGCGCAACTCAACACTGTTCATCGCGCTAATATTGTATTGTCCTTGAACCTTCTTCCTTGTTTTGACAGTCGGAACGACAGATAACCAATCCTAGTTTGCGGGCTGAATGGAAGATAGCGAGAAACGGAACCGAGTGGAACCGGGCCGGTCAAGGCCATATCGAGAAATAAGAGATAGCTGTATCCAGACTGACAGCAAAATACAAGGTGAGCTAGGAGGAGGAACATTCATTTAATGTTTATGCAGAGCGATTCAGCAGCTGGTTTATGAGAGACAAGTGGGATAGTTGCAACGTTGTACAGTAGCGACACTGTATATTTACTCTTAAAACAACAGTTTCTTAAATTTTCAGTTTTAGCATAATTAATAGCCTTCTTTTGCAGCTGTGATATATTACATTATTTTGTGTACAGACATTGCAGCAAGTGATGGGGTGTTTGGCTTTTCTTTTTTTTTTCAGAGAGCCGGCTCTTTTGGCTTGGCTCCCAAAGAAGAGCCGGCTCTTTCGCGCATGGCATATCACTAATGGGAGCAGCCTGAAATTAAATATGAACAAAGTGACTCATCTTTCATTTATTCTGTTTATTTTGCGTCTTTAATCAGGCCATGGCCCAAGGTTATCAAAGGTAAACCTGTTTACCCTGCTGAGTTTGTGGATGGAGTTGTTCCCTCAGGAGCAACTTGAGGAAGATGACAGTAGCCAGGTCAGTAAAACTCAAGTAGAAATTTTGCACGCACTTTTTCCTGCTTCTTGTGAAGGTATAGTTTTGAATCTATTGTTTTTCAGATGCATGGGATGGGTCTGGTTGTGGTGCGGGAAGGCAAGGTGGTGGGACTCCATTGTTCGGGAACTGACCTCCATGCAGGACAAGCAGCCATCATCCAACACGGTGCAAATCTGGCTCACTGTCAGCTGTATTTCTCAAGGAGGCCTTGCGCAACTTGCCTAAAAATGATCATCAATGGTAATAAAAAATGGAGTAAAAAGAGAGATGAGATTGACTTAAATTAAGTTTAAAAACTAATAATCAAAACTTCTAAATATATAGTATGAAAGTGTTTTTTAAATGTTATTTTCTTAATATACAAGCAGTTTGGTCATACTTATAGCTTGCACCTGTTCACTCCTTCCACCTAAACACCCACTTTAACATTAAAATAGTCCTTCTTTATTGTTTCAGTATTTGACGGGTTGTAAACTGCTGTAACACCATTGTCATGCTGCTTTTTTTATCAGACATTAAACTATGTCAGCAGCGTGGTGAACTTTGGAATGTGTCTAACTTGGGGAAAAAAACTTAATGGCGCCGTTTGCTCTCCTTTAGCTGGAGTTGGTCAGATCTCTTTCTGGCCCGGAGACCCTGAGATCAGCATGCTGACGTCCACATCTAAAAACAAGACAAACTCTCACTCCCATAGCCCACCTCACTCCATCACAGAAGAGGTTGCGCTGGACGCCATGGCAACAGAGAAGCTGAAGTCTAACAGTCGTCCTCACATCTGCGTGCAGCTGCAGCCTCTGGCACCCGACATGCTGCAGTTTGTTTACGAGACATCTAAAGAGTGTGATTTCATGGAGAGACTGACTGAAGATGACCCGGAGCTGAACACAGAGGAACTCTTCAACAGGTATCCTTTGTGCCTGCATACCTTTATAACTGCAACTGTAATCTGAAGCTGTTAAAGTTTTTGCTACACATCTAGAAATTGAAGGAGTGATGAACATGATAGTTACACAGCACTCTGAAGCTCTTTTTGGAGAGTAAATTTAACTAAAAACAGGATTGAATTGAAATCTGTTATGCTTTACAGAGAGCGGATAAAACACCTGAGACATTTCTCTAGACACTTTCTGGTTGGTACATCGCAGCAGCACAAGCATATTTTGATCCAAATGGGTCTAGAGAATTTCTGTGTGGAGCCCTACTTCTCCAACCTGAGACATAACATGAGGGAGCTGGTGGAGATTTTAGCTGCCGTAGCAGCTGGGGTGCCACAGCAAAACTATGGTTTCTACAGGTTGGAAGCACTTAAAGTTCATTTCTTTTTATTTTACTTCTAAATACACATCTTTGTGCTTCATCGTCCAGTTATTTTATGTTGTTATTGCGGTCATCCAGAGATCAGTTGGCAACATCATCGCCTCCTCATCATGGCGAAGTGTCCGAAGAGGTGGCTCGCCACTGCATCATCCAGGCCCGGCTGCTGGCATATAGAACAGGTCAGTTTTATTTATTTATTTTTGTGTTATTTTATGTTTTGCTGGAAAAAGAAAAATCTTAATTTTAGGGCTGAATGTAGCAGATCATGATCTGTAATAGTTGTGGGAGAGGAAAGGATGAACAGTAAAAATGAAAAAGAAATAAATAACTATTACGGTTGAAATATATCAACCAGTTAGAGTAAATAAGGAGTCATAATGTTTTTATTAGGTTTTTCAGAGGTTGCTATATAGCTCTGGTTAGGTAATTATGGAAGTCATATCACTGTTAAAGATTAGTTTATGTAACTGAAGTTATCAGATGTAGCGTACTTAATTTGACATTTATTCAAAGAAAGTCTGGTAATTATTGACAATAATGCAGCTAATCTTGTTTGGTTTGTAAAGGTTTGAGGCGGCAGGTGCAGGGCTTTGGGATGTTCTCCTGAGTGGCAGGCCTAAAGTTAACAATCATTTGAGCTGTTGTCACCAGCAAAACTGTCTTTTTCATTTATAGAAGACCCAAAGGTGGGCGTGGGTGCGGTTATCTGGGCAAAAGGAAAATCTGTGAGTTTGTTTTTCCTCCCCTTGCTTTGATTTAACTTATTGATCTGAAAACTAGAATTTTATTTTCATTCAGGGAACATTAGATCTGCTATGAGAGAGTTACAGACTTGTACTACTACTGTGTCCACATCCGAAGGGTTCTTACACTCAAAATGGGATTAAATGAATTAATTTATGGCTGATTGTATTAACACGTTAATATACTTAATGTGCATGAACACAGTTTTTTGTGTTCTTTCTTAAATGTTTTTTCAAATGCCCCTAAAGTCATCTTCTGTACAACAATTACACCAAAAGCTTCTATGTCCACATTTACCAGCAGGGGGTGCTAGTATGCTGCACTTTAATGTTTAATAAATTAAAAATGGAAGATGTGAAATTTGTTCAGAAAACATTTCTTAAACAAAGATGATTACATTTTATTTTTTTATTTATATAAATTTTTTAATAAATTGTTCTTAAAAGTGTTTTGAAATGCTCTTCTTTGTGCCAGGCTGGCTGTAGTGGAACAGGGTGTCTGTATCTGGTGGGTTGTGGGTACAACGCTTACCCTGCTGGCTCAAAGTATGCCGAGTACCCCCAGATGGACAACAAGCAGGAAGACCGTCAGAGACGCAAATACAGATACATTGTCCATGCAGAGCAGAACGCCCTCACCTTCAGGTCCAAATAAGATCATTTACACCTCAGAGCTCTTTAGTGCTCTAAAAACACCTGCGTGTCAAGTCTTGTTTTATAGAAGTTTTTCTCATGATGCTTTTAGGATGCGAGACATCAAACCGGAGGAGCCAGCCATGTTGTTTGTAACCAAGTGTCCTTGTGACGAGTGTGTCCCTCTGATCAGAGGAGCCGGGATCACACACATCTACACCTCAGACCAGGACAGGGACGAAGATAAAGGAGACATTTCTTATCTGAGATTTAGCTTGCTGAAGGATATAAACAAGTTCATTGTGAGTGCATGTTATTTTTCTGACTTTTTATCTTTTATATTTGTAGCTATGTAACAGCAGAAATTAGTTTTAGGACATGAGGAAGAATTAAGACATGGATAGTTATTCTGTCACTTCCAATCTGGAATATTTTGCTCCTTAGCATCAGATAAAAACATATCTACAGGTTTCTTCACCTTAAGGAGTCTATTTTCTTTCCTCACAGTGGCAAAGGAGCCCTTCAGTTTCCTCAGTTTCTTCTGACTTTGCCAGTAAGTTGCATTATTATCCTTGTAGGTTTTTTTTATTTCACAAAACCTATCCTGATCCTTACGTGGGATATAAAGACAAGGTAGTGTCAAAGTGATAAAAGTATGAAAAGGAGTTGTAATTTCTTCTTCTTTTTTTCCCCTTCCAGATGGTTGTATTGGGAAGCACAGCAGGCAGACTGAGCAGGAACACTACAGAAACAAGAAGCTGTGCACCAAAAGGTGCAGCGACTCTCCTACTGTCAGCTAAATAAAAAAAAAATCAATTATAGAAAGATGTTTTTAGAGACTGTGCCACAGATTGGATATTTTACAGCTGCAGTTGTTTTTGTCTGATTATCAAGTCTGTTTCAATAAAGTTTACTAGATCTTAAAGGGACACATCTATGAAAGGATGCATGAAAGGTAAAAACAAGGAAGGAAGGTAGGAAAGAGATGCCACAAAAATATTAATTTGCAAGTAATTATATAAACTGATGCAGCTTTGTTAGTTTTTCTATGTATGAGGACTAGTTGGGTACGAAGACAAACATACTGTAAGCATATGGAAATTATGGGTTTTTTAAATTAAAAAGAAAAGGCATCTGATTTCAGGATGTTCCTCAGAGTTGAATAAGGTTTAAAAGAGCTACACGTCACTTTAATTATGTTCTTTTTTAATGTGCAAGTTGTAAGAATATTAAAAAAAAAAAAAAAAACATGCATTTTAAAATGTAGACGGAAGATTGTAGTTTTAATCCCACCTTGACAGGGAAAAATTTAAATTGCATAAAATTTGGTTTATTTCTTCATCTTGAAAGTTTTTTTTCTGTTCCTTCCACATTATAAACAAGATGTGAGTTCAGTAAGACAGTAACTCTCAGAAATCACAAGCTGTGCTAAATGGAAAAGCTACATGTAGCTGATTTGGGATTTTTTCTTTTAACTATTGTACTTTGGTGTCATAAAAGACACTCAGAGTGCTGAAAAATTACCTTCTATCTTTAATTAAATTTTTTTAACAAGCAGTTCTCTAGTTAAAGGTGTAGAAAAGAGACACAAAATGCATTCCCATCCTTTTATTTGTAGTGAATATGGTACATTTGCATCAATGTGGAAACAAAGAGGCTGTTTTCAGAAAAGATGGAAGAGATTTTAATTACCAAAGTTGCTTATTTGTTTGCCTCCACAGACTACAGCTGGTTGGTTTACGTTTGCATCTTGTATGATGAAGCACTCACAGTTTATAATGTTCAAACTAGCTGGTGTTTTTATTTCTCGCCCCAAAAAATCTGAAGTTTTTATTTTCCATTCTTTTCTTTTCTTTCTTGAAAGCAGAAAGGATGTTCACAGGTTTACAGCTCTTACCATCACCTTTAAATCTGACTGCTGCTTTAATTTCTGTTTGGATTGTTTTTAATCATGTAATGGTTAAACAATAATTCAGCTTTAATTCATAATCACAATTTTGCTTTAAGTAAATTATTAAAGCTATAAGTTTTCAAATAAAAAGCTTATTTATTGAAAAATAAACTGAAAAATTAAAAAAAAAATTGATGGTCACGTTTTCTTCAACCCTGTTTCATCTGTGCTTTATCTACATTGACTTTGCCCATTTTATGGTCCTTTAACTACATGTGGACTTTTATGGTACCATTGCACAAACAATTCCTTTGATTTATTTTAGGTTCACTACGAGTTTTTAATCAACAGTTTATAATTCCTATGTTGAATCTGCGCTACTGTGGAAGTGGGGGAAAAAAAGTTATAAACATATCGAAGGACAGCATAACTCAAATATAGTGAGTTAAGAGGTTCATCGCTTAATCAGAACAAATATGTTCTATCCAGAGCATATTTTCATTGACAACAATTAAGCTCCCCCTAGTAAGATGTTATGAATTCAAATTTAAAAGAAAAGAGAGAAAGCACACCAAAACAAAAGGCACCTCTGAATCTTCTTCCTAATACAACATAAGATCTAAATCAGAGCAAAAAACTTTTTACAGCACAGAAAAAAGGAGTGAAACAAAAACACAAAATGGCCATTTTTACTCCACACAGCAAGTTACCTCCACGGTCCTCCCTCACTATGGCACTCACTTCAGGTGTACAAACCATAAACTGTACATGGAAAGAAATTAAACTATATATAATAAAATTAAAAAACAGTGTGAAAACTGATCAGCTTAAAATGTCTTGATCATTTTATAAAATCATACACAAAGTGCTATTAACCACCAGTAGAGAACCAGTGATCATTATGGTTGAAGCTTTATGTACCAATAGCAGCCTAGTGTCACAAATTAATCAAAAAAGGGCCCTAAATTTTATAGACTCCTTAAGTATATTGGTAATTAATGATGTATTGGCAATTATTTTGGTCAACAGTGACACAATTCTGTCACAAAAGCTTACGAATTTATTAAAATGGCACAGGTTGCTTCTCGGCCTTTTCCTTGTTGAGCTAGAAACAATATTGCCGTCAGGTATTTCACATCAATCTTCAACTTCTAGCTTTAAAGGAAAAAGAGGCGTAAGAGAACTTGCCATGAAGGCATTTCGCAATGTACAGAGAATGATTTTTAGACTGAGTAGTTAGTTAGCTTTGGCAGTATGATGGAAAACAAGACATTAGGCTACCAGAGGGCGACCGCTTTACTTTTGCAAAAGCCTTCACCTGCAATCAAGAATATGTTTCTAGCTGACCACATGCCATGAACACAGAAAATTTCTTTATTTTTCTGATATGTAGCTACTTCATTTAAACCGTTTGGCCAATGGAGCATCTGGAAATGCTGATTAAAATAGCAAAAATAACCATCAGCTACTGGACCATTTTGGCCAAAGTTTTTTTTTTTTTCTTTTTTAAAGCACTGGTTCTCTGAACAAACCTCCAACATTATGAGTTGTGGCGCTACATGCTACAAATGAACAGGAAAAAAAATTCATGGAAAAAAAAAGGATCAGTGATTAAGAACTACTCTTGCACAAGTTTTTAATAAACCCCCCAAAGAGAGAAATAACGTGTAGATTTTTTAAAATTTCTTTTCAACAGAATAACCATTATTTGTTAATGTGTGTTTTTTCTATGTCTTCTTATTGATAAAAAGTTGGGGGTAAAGGGTGGGGAGAGATGCTTCTCTAGGAGGCTGGTTTCTTCAGATCCCTGATCTGTTTGATTAGGTATGTCTTCTCGTCGTTAAACTGCTCGTCATCTGTGCGATCTTTCTGAAAGTTGCTCAAGAAGTCGATTAGTTTGGTCTGGTTTTTGAGCAGGATGTCAATGATGGGCTGCGTCTTGTTGGGGTTTGCTACAAACACCTGAACACAGGAGCATTAAGAAACAGGCAAAGACATCATTACTGCAGGTTCTTTGGCAGACACTAGCAAACACTGCACTGTTTGGGAGTCGCATATGATTGGTTAAGGAACCAGGAAGTAGGAAAAAGTTACACTGTGAACCGAAGTTATTCTGTCACATAACTCTTATTTTGAAAGGAGAAAAGCTTGACAAAGACATTGTTGATGTAGAGGACAGATTGTTTATAGGCAAGCTTTTTTTTTTATCCCTCGCAACAAATTACATTTTAAATTATTTTTACTAAGAAATTCCTAATTATTTAGCCTTTAAGCTTAATGTTCTAGGGCCAGATACTTGAGTGCATTAAAAACCAGCAATAAAATCTTAAAACATACAGAAAGCCAGTGTCGTGAGGCCAATACTAATGCTGCTTGATTATGCTTTCTTGCTCCTGTTAAAATATGAGTGACTAAATTTCGTACCTGCAGATGAGGAAGAGATATCTGATCTACACTCATGTACAAAGAATTACAATCTAATTTAGTTTAAATTAAGGTATGTTTAGCTATAGCAGAAAACCAAATTATATTCATGCTCTGATATCAGTTAAGTTACCAAATTTGCTAAGATACTACTTAATGAATTTACTAAAAATGCCCAAAATCATAGAAGAAAATGCAACTCAGTCTGATATTAGCATCTTCACTGGCCTTCTGATTCAATGATTGCACTTGCGGTTTTACCTTGAAGACATGGAAGGCCTCAAACTGGATGTTAGGACTCTTGTCTCTGAGCAGATTCATCATTAGCTTGAGGTTCTCAGGCTTGCTGATGTAGCGCGTCATCACCGTGAAGTTATGTCTGTCCAATAATAGCTCACCCAGAAGCTGGAGGACATCATTTGGAACAATGTGAGAAAGAAGTTACCTTTTAGAGGAAGCCTGTAAGACGAGTATCTGCCCTGATTTAATTAAATACATAAGTAAAAGACCAACCTTCAGAGACTGCCGCTTGGTGACGTAGTTCTCAGAGTGCAGCAGCTTCTCATAGTCTGCAAACACCTGCAATAAAACAAGAAACACTTTAAGATATTGATGGATATTATATTAATTATTTTAAAACTACTGAGGCCATCTAAAGCTGCCTTGATGTGCATAATTTGAACTTGTATAACAAAGAGGAAATGCATTATTTGGGAGCTGTCGTCTGGTTGTTCCACTTCCTCCAAAAGGTGAGAAAGTTACAGCATATCACATGGAATAACTTCTGCAGCTGTAAGTATATCTGTTCAGACTATCAGAAACCAGTCAAAGTAAAGTATTTTGGCTCTGTTGAGCCCATAGCAATGTCTCCTAGCAGGCTCCCCAGCAACATGCAGACATCTGTTAACATAGCTGCTAAAAAGGCCGTTCTGTGTGGGGGTCCTCTGAGTGAAAGGGCCCCTCTGCCTGGGGAAGCTGACAGCATAAGCACAGCTTTGTATCCGGAGATGTTGTGACATTAAGAGGGATTTTCACTGATTCATCCTCTCTAGAATTTTAAGTGCATTTACAACAAACAAAAAACATACTTTTTTTTGGTTATTTTCCAGTCTATTGAATCATCTTTGTTCAGGTCATGAGGAGTAATGTGTTTGACATGACTGATACCTGATTTAGTTATTTTTCTTAATCTGGAGTAATAAGAAAATCCACTAAAAGGTTTCACCTGGTAAACATCAAAGGCAAACTGGCATCTAAACATGGTCCAAAATAATGAAATTATGTGAATTTCAACCAACACAATTTCTATTTAAATCCAGGAACAATTTATTGTCAGGTCTCCTACAATGTTTCAGGAAAAAGATGGGGGTTACCATTTTAGAGGAAGATGAGAATTTCAAGACCCATTCCGGTGGCATTTATCTGACGCTAGAGGATATATCTTGTGAAAAATTGGATGGAAATGGCTTTTCTGAGTATTTCTGCATTTAAAATCATTGTGAACCAATGGCGGGCAGAAAAAAGCGCGCTCAGACAGACTTGAATTTACACGTCATAAACCCACAGGGCGAGGCCACAAGCTCCTGCCCCACCCTCTCCACCCGTTCTGACTCTGAAGACAAAGAGATGGCGGATCAACACACATGTGCAGTAGCAGGTTGCAGTATTTTTTTTTCTAACTCATCCGTTTGGATGTTATTTAATCTTGAAATTCGGGATAATTAGCGGCATGTCCTTTTGCTTGACAGGTATCCGCAGCAAGAAGGGAGAGTGCAGCACGACTGCGGTTCAAGCCTTAGCTTTAGCACCCTTACCTACGTTAGCTGGTTAGCTATCGTTAGCTCCGGGATTTATTATGTTTTTCTACATCTTTCTACTCATTTTTTAAAATGCAGTTTTTTTCGTTTCTCTGATTTGTGACTCTTTTATTTCTGTTTGTCTCTTTTGTGCTGTTGTTATATCTGATTCAATGTTTTATTTGTTGGAAATAAAGTATCGATCACAACACATAAAATAACTCACAGCATCGTAGTTCTGTTCGAGGTATTCAGCCACCAGCACTTTGTGTCTCGTCAGTAGATCCTGAAAAAAAAAAAAAAAAACTCTGGTTACACCTTCGCTTTGTTCATATTAAGGGCATTTAGAAACAAGTATTTAGTTGCAAATGATTTATGAGGTTTTGTGGATGTTTGTTAGAAATTTAAACTTGATCCAGTGAAAAATGAATGAAAAATGAAAAACCTCTAAATCTGCTTTCAAAAGCCGACATCCGTCAAAGTCAGGCGAGCAGGCGTAGCCTTGGTATTTCTAGCATGACTTAATAGCTTAGATCAACAACACCAGAGTTACCTTAAAGGTAGCAAAGGCGTCTGAGGCGATGTCGAAAGTAGACATTTCCACATAGTTGAAGAAGCTGTGGAAATGATCGGAATGAAGAACTATCTTGGCGAGCGGCTCGTGGCGGATGCACTCCCTCAACATGATCCCGCAATTCAGCGCTACCTGGGGTGCTTCGTAGCTTCAGACGCACACAGAGAGGATACTGCGTCACCTTCTTGTTATTATGCTGCAAACAGTATGTGCGGTATGTGAGCTTCTCTCACCCTTTCAGCAGTATGAATAGGACCTCTTGGTGGGAGCAGAAGTATTCCACAGTGGGGCTCCTTGTCCCGATCTGCCTCCTAAGGATGTTGTTAAAGATCTGACACACGTCTTTCTTTCCCTAGAAGCACAGAGAGATAAAACAGAAGACTTAAGTTCTGCAGATGACCTTTTTCCATTTGCACTGCAGCATCCATGTATTTGACCTCACCTCAAAGTCTATGACCTGCAGGTTTTCTACCAGCGATATCAGCAGACCACTGTTGTACAGCTCCTGGGCCAGCTGGGCCACAGTCTCAGTGTGGGGCTCCTTATCATTGCTCCCATACAGAATCTCCTTCATGGACATCAAGCACTTTGACACCTCCTCAGATGCCTGAAGAAAAGAGAATTCAGCTAGGGAGATAAGGAGATAAATAGGCTTTTGGAGGGATGCAAAGACAATAATGGGCTTTAGTTTATCAGGATGAATAGTGGCTGATTGCACATTTTTCTGTTGGTGTGAGAGAGAAAGTAAACTGTTTGGACAGCGAAGTGTCAGGAGTTGACAGGACCAGGCTGTTCCATGCTCTAATTTCACAGAGGGCTGTCACCCTTGGGCCCTCGGACACCCAGACATTTACAGATGCACAAAAGGAAGACAGTGGGGTTGCCTACCTTGTCTGTCTTCTTGTCCTGTTTGACCAGAATGGCCAGGTTTTCCTTCAGGGTCCTGACAATGTCTGTAGGACTCTTGTGAGATTTACCAAATAGCGGCATGATGAGCACTTACACAAACGCCTTGGGACCTGTGAACACACACCAAAGAGCAGTCAGTGGAAACCTGGATGCAGGAATCAGGAATCTATTATTTTTTTAACTTTAAAAGTCAGATCCAAACAAAAAATTTATTGAATTAGTTTTCAGCTGGAAGATGGTGTCTGACTGCCTGCAACACTCTTTTTTTCCCTCTGTCAACTTAATATGACGGCTCAAACAAAGGTTGCTTTTGAGATTACATCTCAGACCCTTGCATTTGTGGAATAAGAAGATTGAATTTTCCACAAATTCAGTTTGTGGGATTATTTGGAGGCAAACAATGCCTGAAATTTACAACTTCCACTCATTAGTTGTTTGTCTTAAGCCTCTGTGTCAGATGAGTCAGGAGTAAACCACTGCTTATGTTATGCTGTTAGAAAGGCTGCAATGTTACAAAACTGGCCTGCTCAGAGCTATATGAGCACCTTTTTATTTAACCGAGCTTTAAAACAAAACTCGAGAGCCCTTTTAAAATTTTTATATATGAATGTGTCACTGCAGGAAGAATCATAAATAGGTTCAATGTGTGCCATTCATCTGAATTG
>JBAMHW010000027.1:11386104-11415359 GCA_037177495.1 Rhadinocentrus ornatus
TGTATATATGTGTGTGTGTGCATATATGTGGGTATATGTATAGATATGAGTGTGTGTCTTTATGTTCTTATCAAACTAACTTTTATATGTATTAACATTTATATTATTTGGTTTATTTTACTGATTGTTTTTTATTAATTTGCATACTGAACAATTTAGTTTTGTTTCCTGTTTTGACATCTTTTGGGGACAGTGGCTAAAAGATCCAATCCAGCGTGTTTACATTCACAATATATAAAATTAACATTAACTCGCAATGTCTCATCCAAATAACTATATTTAATTTTCCCTCTGGGATAAATTAAGTATATTTCATTGAATCAAAACAAACAGCCCTCGCTGTACGACAAGCCAGATAAAACTAAAAAGGTTTTTATTTAGAATTTAGTTAAAACTGTGTCAGATTACTACAGCATTTTGCTGCAGTCAATCAATAATAAATAAAAGTTAATAAACTCAGGATTTAAAGTTAAAATGCCATGGGAAAGTTATATTTTTATTCTTTTCTGTCCAGGAGGAAGCAGTTGCTTTGACAAACCAGGTCAGGTCAGAAACAGCCAGAGAACTTGTGACTGCTAATCCTGATCTGGGAATGTAAAAGGGCATAACTCCCCCCTTTCACCTCAACTCCCACCTTCATTTCTCTCCAACCATCTCTGCTACACTTATCCCTTTTTCCTTCTATCCTTGAAGCTTAAATTAATTTAATCTACTTCTCCTGTCGTCTAAACTCTCTTTTCTCTGCCTCTTCAGTCATTGTTTTATGAGCAAAGTGCTGTACATAAACAAGCACCATCGTGCCCTAACTGGGACTAGACACGTGTCCCAGTAACAATGTGCACACATGCTGACTGGCTTCCTGAAACTCAGAATAACACAATTATTATTGAGGGAACAGCAGCACTACAAGACTGCTGAAGACTTAAATCCTGTAGGTGAATGAGTGGCTTTACATTTTTCTGGACGGTGAAGACCATAAACAATCTACTTTCTTCATATGACCTTAAAGCTAAGCTATTTCATTTTAAGTACATACTCTAATAATGATACACTAAAATAACAAAAAATGACACGGGGGTTCAACACCCGCAAAAACAAGAAAATAGCCCAAATTAGTATCACAAGGTTTTCACCTGACAAAGACAAAAATCTCAGCTGAGTGTATTCTCAACACAGCCTCACATTATTCAGGCATTCGGTTTGGGAATAAAAGACTGACTTTTCGCTTTTAATTACATGATGCTGTCTTCTGGTTGAGCAACATGTTTGTTTAACAAATTAAATAACAAGCATGATGCCTCATAAGATGAGAAACATTTTAAGTATGTGGCCAGCAAATGGCTAAGGGCGGAAAATATTTTGTTCACATGTCACTTAGTTTTGCTAAAAAGGGAAAAGGCCATTTGGTCATTTACAAGTCATAGACAACTTAGAAAAACTCTAGTGGAGGACAACAAGCCTTGATGAATGAGTCTTTAGTCAAGCAAATGTGTCAGAAACTAGTTCATTGAAGTTTGGTTACATAATTTATAAAACAAATAATAAAGCTCTCAGCATTCACACAATCAGTTATCAATAATGGCATCATCAACTTGTTCTTCTATCTGGTACACACTGACCTGGCTCTATTATCCTGAGTAAGAGTGAGACATCTCTACAATGAAGACAACAACCATATCTAAGTGGATGTCATACGGACAGAGCAAAAAAGTATTATTGTTTGCATTATATCTAAGCAAAAACCATCTTTAGGTATTTTGTTTCCATCAGCCTGTTGCAAAGACACACAATGAGTTCCCATTTCAAATAAAAAGGTCCTAAAGAGTTTGGAGAGGGAGATGGAGATGTATCATGTACAGAAAAGTAAAAAATATATTCCAAGGAAGGTAAAGAGAAGAGAAGGAAGGATGTGCATGGATTAAAAAAAACACAACAGGGAAGTAAGAGGAACATTCAAGGGAAGGTGGGATATGCGTGGATAAGAAAAAAAGGACAGTTCCTCAGAGAGGTGGAGGTTTGCAGCTGTCATTTCCAAGAATGTCAGAGACAATTGAAGAAGGATGAAGAGGCAGAGATGAAAGTATCAGAGGAGAGAGTGTGAAAACAGGGAAGTCAGAGGACGTGTCAGAAAAGAGATGGAGGAATTTTTGTGGTTCAAACTTGGTAATATCAGATGCATATTGAGGGAGAGTGAAGATGCAACAATGAGGAACATCCTCCACTTCCTGTTTCTTTTCCTGCAGATCTATTTTTGCCCTCTTCTGGCAGCATTTTGTTCCTGTTCCTTGTCTTTTCTGTCTTTCTGCAACTCTCTTAGTTTGTGATTTTCCTTTTTCTATTTTCCTGATTTGCTCCTCCATTTTTCAATTGTCCTTCAAACACTTCTCTCTTGTCTGTAGCTTTCCACAGGAAAGCAGCAACAGGTCTTATGAAGCGATGAAACCTCCTTTGAGCCCAGACCTTAACAATACAAGCAGAGTAGGATCATCTTGACAGAAAACCAAACAAAAAGCAGCCTTTAACCACAGAAAAGCTTTGGAAAGTCATTAATAATTTATATTTGCTCATTTCAGTAACATCGCTGCACAATTTCCCTTTTCGGTTTGTTCTTTTGAGTGGCTCTAAGACAGCAGCACACTGCTTCATCCATCTACAAGCTGTGAAAGTTCCGGTCCTCTGTGTTTATGTCATCTAACATGTATGCAACTGTGGCATTAACGCCACGGTAACATAAAAAAAACTACACCTTAATGCACCATGCCTCAAAACAAATCCAGAACAAAACATTTGCATTCATTCTTTTTTTTTATTATAATCTAAAATAAAGCAGTAATAAAAAAAAAAATAAATAAAAAAAGCCATCAGTTTCCCTGCAATCTGACCACATAAGGTCACCATGACCACTCCAGGAATTCAATATTTCCAACTTGCCCATGCTACTGGTGTTCTCACTATATAATAGCAATTATTGAAAAATAAGGTCCATTTCTCATAATCTTCTAATAACAAGTCCTAGAGCCTGGAAAGCAGCTGGTTACTGTGAAACCTTCATTTCCAGTTGTAGCCTACTTAAAACTGACTAAATCTTATGTAAAAGAATTAATCTGAAGCTCACTGGGCCTGAACACAGAGCTAGCTGCTCCGTATAATCAAATTGGAAATCTACAACATTGCCACTTGTTTTATTTTTCAAGCTGTAATCATGAGGGAGTAAATGAGCTTTAAAAAAACTTTTCCAGCCCGGGTGCTGCTTGTCTTGTGACAATACAAAGTATATGACAACCTCAATATGGTGGAACCTGGCAGAAACCTCACTGTCAAACCAGAAACATACAAGTTCCCTTGACCTCGGCATAGATGGACTAGAAAAAGGCAACATATGCAAGATGCAAGCAGATTTCTCCTGGATAATCTGTCCCCATGACCTTGACTACTGATATATGGGCTTGATGTATAAGCAGACAACTAAAGGAAAATACCGTAGATTTTTCAGCTTTATCAGCAGACTGATCAGAATGCTTTATTTACAGTATTTGTTCATGATCTTTTTTAACCTCATCTTTCTTTGGATTAATTTCTTTGCTATTCACGCATTGCTTTTGGGCTACTGTAGCTTTTCCTTGCAGATTACCTTTCTATGCGTCTAGTTTAAAAATGCATTCCTCATTCAGAACATCAAGCATTGACTGATTATTTAATCACCTCACTTTGTATTTTGATCTATGACTAATACAGTTACATTTGTCATGCCTCTCCTGGCTCTGATCTCATCAAATAGCACAGCTGCCAGCTGAAGCATCAGATTAAACTAACATCTACTCAAACTGCACGCAAGTGGGTGGCTCAGATGACTAATCTATGACATTCAAGGGTAGTGATCTAAGGCAGGAGCCGGAGAGATGGTCGGGCAGTGAAAAATCCCATGTCCTGTAAGATTTCATCTATGAGTAGTGTGCTTGAAAGACTGTTATAAAAACAGGGGTCATACCAGGATGGGAAGTGACCTGTCATGCACTTTTGCACACAGGCTTCAAGGTTTCTTAAGTGCTGAAATCACCCTTGTTTGCTTTAAATTATACTTTGACATGGTTGAAATGTTAATACTACAGACTCTAAGAGAAACAACAATGTCAGCTAAGCATGCTCATTTGTTGAGATTAATAATGTAATATTTCTCACTTAGATTGAAAGCAGCAATACAACATCACTTAAAGTAACACTTCATAACTTTCCAACTACAACTCCAAGTTGCTGACTCGATTTGATGGCACAGTGGCATTTATTATGTATCTTCCTGGAGCTGTTATTGCCCAGCAGCATTATGAGGTTGAGAAACCACATTTCACACCTTTTTCCCCCCAGTATCAGCACATCACTTTACAGCAGCATAGCAACTGGATATCTACACAATAGCTGTTTTGACCACATACAACTGGATGATCCAGCAAAGAAACCCAAGATGACAATATTGGAGGAAGAGAAGTAAATAAAAAGAGAAAGGGACAGAGCAAGAGGTAAGAAAAAAGTCAATACTGGACTGACTTTTACTTGCTGGAGAGAGGTCAGAGAACAGACAGGATGCAAGACAGATGCTGAATTAGCAGTCGTTTGAGGGTGTCTTAATAATAAAATCTGCCCAAGTTAAGGAGTGGTGCTTTAAGCCCTGATTAATGTTATTGGAGTACAGTTAAATCCATTTTAATACATTAATGGCTCTGCATTTTAGCAGTTTCACGTACTTTTAGCTATTTGGTTAAATGTTCAGTGTGAGACAAAGATTTCAATAAAAATCTTTATTGACTGAGTGTAAAATTACAATAGTTATTTCGTGGCTCAAAAACGAGCTGAGACAAAATTAATTCTATCATCACACAGATTTTTATTAATCATTTGAATAAGTTTGATTTTTTTTAAGTTCATTTACTTCCAAATTGTTAATAAGTAAAAGAAGAATATTTTGAGACTTGCCGGATTAATTTTTGGATTAGTTACATATTACATATATTTAATTAAGAAACGCTAACGGCATCAATAAAGAAGGTAAATCTTTCCCTTGTTTTTTTAACTATAAAGTGTTTCCAGTATTTAGTAATATCACAAAACAACAGCGTTTATAATTGCGTGACGACGTAAAGAATTTCAACAATATTGTTTTGAAATTCATTACCGGAAGCGGAACAGTCTTCCTTCAGGCTAGCCTGGCGCTGCTCGTCTAAAGTAACATATGAGGGAAGAGGGGGGAAAAAAACACAAACAAAACAAAAGAAAAAAACGTACTCTGTATATGTGCTGCTGAAGAGTAAAATGTGTCATGTATTTAGGTGTTTAGAGGAATGAGAGCTAATAACTCAAACGCAAGTAAATAGCGCATAAGGCCGCATTAACTGTCCCAGACAATGTGATTTAACAAGGCTACACCCCTCTCGCCTCCGGCCAAACTCCCTTTTTGTTTGACAGATTTCCAAAGCTAACCACAGTTGACTGCATCATTGCAGAAACAACTAACGAAAACACAAATTTCAACGTGTCAGCCCCTGCTGAAGTTACAAAGACTGTCAAGGGCAATAATATCATACCATAAGGTTAACTGAAAGCTATTGCTCTTCGACAGTATTAGCTAGAAATGATACTTACAGTGAGAAGATATTTGGTGTCTTTAAATGTCTTCACCGCTTCTGTCCCGGTTCACAGCGCAGCCAAGCCTCCCAGATAGGCGT
The DNA here is from genome assembly GCA_037177495.1 of Rhadinocentrus ornatus. Taxonomy (NCBI): domain Eukaryota; kingdom Metazoa; phylum Chordata; class Actinopteri; order Atheriniformes; family Melanotaeniidae; genus Rhadinocentrus; species Rhadinocentrus ornatus. The sequence goes on from JBAMHW010000027.1 coordinate 11,391,822, forward strand.
CTGTGTTCACGCCAGGGCTGTTTGTTGGCAGGAAAGTCAGCTATAATGTGAGCGATACAATTTAAAATGTGTGGAATCTGTTAAGAAGGCAGTGCAGAATTCCATCTGGTCGCCCTCCAGTTGTCCGTCAACGTAGCACGAACTAAATTTAAAACTTCCGATGGAAATTTTCAAATTAAAACCTACGGAAATAGTTTTGGCGAAGCAAAACCTGGAAGCGGTATTCCAATTCCAATTTATTAATCACTACAAAAAGAAATTACGTTGTGTTCATTATTCAATAAAAAAAAAAACATACATTTTTATGCCCTCCCTCTACCACAGAGGCATTTTAGATTAAAAGCGCCAAAGATGTAACTTCCAGTAGCAGCTAAACCCATTTTATGCCAACTTGACAAATCTGTATCTTTCCAGCTGCAGCTAAATGTAGTTCACATCCTCAGTTCAAATCTTCCTTACTACCCTTCCTTGTACATTACTGCATTGTTTATTTAAATAGGCACAAATGTAATGCTTGTCGCTATATTTACATTCAAGGCAACGCTGATAATAATTCACTCACGTTTTTATAAACGCAAATCGGGGAAAAATAAATAAACAGCAGGAGGTGAAGGTCGGATAACAAACTTATCTGAACGCGCCCCATGCCACCAAACCAGTCAAAACTGAAAAAGGCAATTGGAGGCAAGACACCTCTGGTTTAAATTACCCATCCGAATCAAAATAAAAGTGCAATTCTATTTGAAATAAATTAATTTCATGAGAAATGTGCCTGATTAAACAAAAGCAAGTCTAATAATTATTCTAACTGCTTAAACTTTCAAAATTAGGGCAGAATTTGATTTAAAATAAATAAATAAATAAATAAATAAATAAAAAGAAGAAGAGAGAGACCATCTCAGACTTTATTAAGGCTGCTTTTAATTTTACATACAAGTCAGAATTACATATTTACAAATATACAGATATGTCACATAATAACTTTTATCTCACCACCATACTCAGTCGATATACAATAAGAAAATAAAGACAGTGGTTGCTGCAATGTGCTGCATAAAACAAAAAATATATAACCCTTTCTCATCTATCCAGCCTCAGAGTCGAAAGTACAAATAACTTTGTAAGATTTACTGTGTGACCATGATCAAACACTGACAATTTTAGTGCCTGTGTCAGGTATCTCATAAGGGCAGAAAATAAACTCTCAAAATTTTACAACAGATAAAAAATATTTGTCTTGTTCAGGAAGTTTACAATTGGGGGTGTGAAATACATGCCACAAAAAGTGATGAGACAAAGACACTCGCAAAAAACCATGATTCTCTTGACAGTATACATGCTCTTGACGATAAGAGTGTGAGGTATTGGTGAGACATCTATACAAGTGTAACATTTATCAACAAATATAGGCCAGAAACACACTTCGACACTAAAAAGACCTGCAAAGTAGTTTCTTCCTTTTTCTCTACTTTCACAGTGAGGACTCTGAATTAGGTCCAATTTAACAAACTAAAGTGGCATTGTTGGGCTAGCTTATGAATTCAAGATACAAACAGGTGGGGTCGATTTTCTTGTTTAATGAAAAAGGAAGAGAGTGTTTAACAGCACCCTGTGGATACAGTAGAAATCCTGGGTTATAAAAAGCTTGTTTACTCTTAGAAAACAAGGAAGAGAAAATGTGTCATTCAGCATTCAGAACAGCGCAGGTTCCTTAGAGGTGTGTTATCAGCTTGTCAAAAAAAATTTTTAATTTATAAAAAAAAAAGTTTGATATTGGATTGTGATCAGCTACATTATGTTGTCGAGTAAATAAAAAATGTTGCTTTCAGGCTGGAGGTGCAAACATGTTGAGCAGGTCTGAGCCCTGACTGGGCCGTCTTGTGGAAAAGTGGCCACTGTCACATGCCTGAATGGGGCTAGGAGCAGAGGGCGAGGACAAAGCTTGCTTTTGTGCAGACCAAATATAGGTGAGCACAGTAACACAACAACAAATATATATGCAGACTATTTAAACTTGGGAAAACAGTTTTCACTGCCACAAAAAAAACTGTTTCATGACTTGTGTTTGTGCCTCAATAGGCTTCCTGGTATACTGACTTTTTTTCTAAAACACACCAACAGGCAAGAATGCAAAACACACACAAACGTTTAGCCAAGATGTGCAGGTATGCAGTCACACCTGCCTGTCCACGCAACTTCTTGGGTTTCCTGAGAGATAAATGCAGCGCAGTCCAGAGGCGAGTCATCTTTAGAAAACAAAGAGGTTTAAAAGATGTAAAAGCTGCCGGTCTTCGAGTAGGTGGAGAAGTGCAAGACATGTGACTACCAGGTAGTGCTGTTGTTGACATTCACCTGGAAATAAATCTGTGTTTCATTTAAATATATGGGAGGAAAACAGCGTTACTGTGTCACACAACAGGGATCCAACACCCTCGGCCCCATTAACGTCCAACACACAAAAGATTACAACACTGAACCTGCTCGGTTTTGCTCCAAGGTGCACTGAAAGCCGTTCTCTCGTTGCAGCCACCTGCTACTTTTCACAGTGCACGATCAGTGTCTGACACTAAAGCCAGTGGATCATGTGAAATACCTGCCTGATAATATTTCTGGGAGCTCCAAACAAGAATCTGTCGTTATGCTGTGATGTCTTTTTGAAATGTGGGGTTTCAACCTGGTTGACACAAGCAGTGTTGCATTTAGTGAAGATATTCTTCAAGCTGTCCACTTTGATGCTACGTAATTCCAGTATGGCACTGAACATCTGTTCAGTTAATTAAGACTGAAGACATTTAGCCTCTTCCCATTTTTAAGCAAGCCGGACAGGAGGTGGTACATCACATGACTTTAATATGAATGTTTTGGAATAAATGAATCTTGATGGAATGACCTGTGGAATCTACTTTTCTTCTTGGGTTCTAGTATGATCCAACAAGCTATGAACTCTCAGTGAAGAAAAAAAACTGTTTAAGTCCTCCTGTCAGCCGGCTTTAGCTTCGCTAATTCCACCTGGAAACAGTTTTAGATTTAGATTGATAGATGGAGACTTGTCGGTGATCTCAGATCAAGGTTTGATGTCGGAGAAGCTGGTGTACGACTCACTGCAGCTGGAAGAAGTGCTGAGGTTCCCGGAGACACTGCCATCTGCAGGACAAACACACAAATAACAAACAATGACTTTATTCCACTTATTTTAATTCATCACAATAAAGAATGGATTGAAATGTAACAGCATCATGATGACGATCTCTAGGATAGATTTAAGCTGACCCTTTCTAGACTATGTAAGCTACCTGAGCTGCTGAGTGATTGGGATGACCTGGACTCTGAGATGAGGCTGAGGAGGTTTGCTGCTGCCACCCAGCCCTCCTTACTGCTGCAAAGATTCTTCACAAACCTGCAAAAGATTAAACAGACTTTATTCCATGACGACGCATGGCTCATAATCATAAAAATTACTTTCCAAGATGCATTTATGCAGGATTTACACTATATTGGTGTATACAGTATGACATATTAAACTTTTAAGTTATTTTACCCTGATCTGCTACAACTTTGGCTTCATTTAACTGATTCTCCTTTTTTGCCACACATTTGCAACAGGAGATAGATGTAGAGACAGGCCAGTTAAACACACACATTGTTGAAAATTATGCAGAATGAGGTCTGGCATTGTAACGCTAAAATAACTATTTATTTCCTAAGAAAATATGTCACCTTGATAGTAGCATATGTCTCTCCAAAATTCTAATATATGCCTCACATCAGCAGTGCCCTTCCATATATAAATAATACCCAATCCATACACACTGATCCCCTTCATTCCATCACAGATGTTGGCTTTTAAACCTTGTACAGATAACAGCCTGCGGAGCCATATATTATTTTCTCCAAGAGCAGTTGAAATGAGTTCAATACTGATTACGGTGGCTTGATAGTTTCTAATGCAGTACTGGCTGAGGACTTGAGGGTCATGTACACCCACAAAGGTTTCCATTATTTCTAGTAGTTTTGTGATGGCTTCAGTTTCACCCACAGATTGTATATAAAAGATGGACGGAGCCTCCGTGACATCACCCGTAGGTTTCTGAAGAGCTGAATTGAAGCTCATTGAGCGGTTCCCACCGTCGCCATCTTGGCAGCGTCACACATGTTGTCATTCCCGGAAAATCCAAAAATGGGCAAAGAGGTGGAACTAACAGGGGGACTGTGAAGGTGGGGTTGGATGATTGACACCAATCAAATTCTGAGCCGCCTGTAGCTAAGAGCTACCAAGCTGACCCGGAGCTAACGGTAGCTAACCAGCTAACAGAGGTAGGCGGGATAAAGCTAAGGCGCGCTGTTAGCCGGCTAAAAACCGGTTGTGCTGCACTCTCCCTTCTTGCTGTGGAAATTGGATACCTGTCAATCAAAAGGACACATCCCTAATTATGCTGAATATCAAGATTAAATAACATCCAAATGGATGAGTTGGAAAAAAATTCACCCTTCCCTTAACCGTTGTCATGAAGGTAAACTTGACCAAATAATCCTAAAATAGATTTTGTACCAGGCTTTAGAAATGTTTATTTCTGCTGTGAAGTTGGCCTTTTTAACATGGGAGTCTATGGGGATTGATTCTGTTTTGTAACCAGTTCCTAGCGGATGAGGGGTGAACTGCAATTTTTTGCACTTCCGCATAGGCTTCACATTTTACCGGAGGAGGTTGCCACTTGGTCTTATCGTTATAATGGTGGAGTGATCATTCTTCCTCATGGTTGTTCAGTTTCTTATTTGTTAAGTTACCTTTTTGTGAGCATGGTTATATTTAGTTGACCACTTTAATATGCCCACTTATTCATTCTTTAGAGTTTTGAGGGTAAATAAAAACCCTGTTTTGAAAGAAGAATTTTTTTTGTCCTCTTTGTTTAACTGCTTGGTCCCTAACAAGTTTAGCTAATTTCCATAAACTTGCTGAATCTGTTCATAGTATAATACACTGTAGATGTTCAAATACCAAAGTCTTTTGCAATGTCTTTTATTGAGAAACTATTTTTCATAACTTATTGGTTAAGACTACGCCTTTGTTAGAGGCTTCTTTTATATCCAATCCTGGAACCCTCACCTCTCAACAGTTACCAGTATATGCTACAAACTTTTCGGTATTTCTTAGCTATCAAATTCTAAATATGTGTATATTTTCTAAGTACCATCAAGTTGTCAGTGGAGATACTTAAAACAATTTCCTTTGTATTTGGGGCTGGTAAAGGTTCAAACTAATTAAATTACTGATTTAAATCTTAGTTGCATCTTTGAAAAAATTTCCCAACTTTTGTGGAAATTAGATTTGTACAACCAATAAACATGATCTCAAATCTGTTGGACTTAAGTACTGAATTAATATAAAAAATATGTTTTGGCTCAAAGAAGGCAAATGTTTACCATTGTCCCTCCTCTCCTTCTTTGATCAGCTGTACCATGTCTCCACTCTTGACAGACAGCTCCTGAGGTCCCGCCTTCTCACAGTCTGCTACAACAGTGTATTTCCCTGGAGCCTGGAAGATGTAGAGGGTTTATAGGTATTACAGCCAGACTACAAAAATAACAAAATACACCAAAATAAAAAGGACCTGTTAGGGATTCTAATATCAAAATATCTTCATGTTCTGGCTCACCAGTTTCTTTACTACTTCATCTTCTGTGTCAGAGTTCATGGGGTCCTCTCCGCTGGAGTAGCCATCGTTCTCCTCAGAGGCATCCACTGAGAGAGATGCCTTGTTCCATCCTGTAGGAGAATGAAGAAGGTGGCGCATTAAGGAAGGTAAAGAAGAACCAGAGAGGTGTAGGGTATCTTAGATTAGAAAATCTTCAGTAGATTAGTAATTCTTTATCGGTCACCACCAGACTGTGACATTCAAATGTTTCCTGAGCCACTAATTTGATATATATTAGTTATCAAAACTAGCTCCAAGATCTTTAATGCCAATATTGCAGTACAGGGGTCAAAGCATGAAAGAGTAACATGTTTGTGGTTGACAGCAGGAGCAAACTGAATGCCATAGTCACATATAAATCTCCCATTAGGATCACAAACCATAAAACCTCTTTAGCTCAAACATGACAAATTGATCCATTACACACACGTAAAGACACAAAAGTCAGCCCAAACTCCCAGAGAAAATGAAGGTTGATAGTAGATGGAAGAAACACACCACAAAGATTTGAACTCATTGTGCAGCTGGTCTAAATGCCTGGGATAAAATTACTTGTATTGTGTAAGTTTTGAACACAACAACCCAAAACATCCAACATAAAATGATGAAGAAGGAAAAATGATGATTGATTTATGGTGAAGCCGGCATCTTAACACCATATTTTAAACTCAAGACTAAAAATGTGCCTCTTTAGACTTATTGCAAGGCAAAATTACTTGCAAAAGTTAATATTTACTCTTTGCCACCGTTAAAAATCAATCATGTCCACCACAAACAGCAAATACCAGCTATGGCTGACCCTCAGAGCAGCTCTGTACCTTGCCGCTTGCTCTGCAACAGACTAGAGGTACTCATCCATTTGACTCTGCTCAGAGTGATGGGTGGAGTTGGCTCTACAAGGGAAGAAATGGCCAGCAAGTCAGTGACAGCTGGCAAATCGTAGAGACAAATGGTCATCTCTGGTCAGTCAGTAAGATGAAGCTCTTAAAAGTGGGTATCAGAGCCTTCAGCTGACCAGGGCTGAAATTCAATCAAATTCTGTATCATTTCCTTGTTCATTCAGGAGAAGATTTTAGTAAAGCCTTCACACACTTTCTCAGTTTATGCATCAACCATTCTGACACTTGCTCAGACACTGGTTCTCTTTAAAAGAAAACAGAGAATCTCCACAAACTATAAGCTACCAAAACGTGAAACTCACAAATGAATGACAAAAACCTGTGGATGAAGGTTAGCATGTGGTGCACAGAGCATCTGCATGCTTCACAATGGCATTACATAACTCTAAAGAGCATCAGATTGCAATACATGATGAAATTTGATGATACTGATTGTGAGAATGCACACATTGACACACATCCAATTTTGTCCTCCCATCCTACATGAGATGCAGGATACAAGACTGGTGAGCACTCTAATGATGTGATGAGAAAGTAAATGATGGCTTCTAAAATCAAATGGCCCTCATAATGGGACATAAATATACCTTTAAACCCAAATGGTGTGGGGTCACTCTTGACCGAGTGGCGTTTGGAGGCGTGCTCCGGGCTCAGAGCTGAGCCGGGGCACGCAGACAGGGGGGAGAAGGAGAAGAAAAAAGACAAGAAGGCAAGAAGGGTGAGGGGAGTGCAAAAGCAAAATCGCAAGAATTCAACATATCATAAAAAATGTAAGCAATTTAGAGGTTTGTAGGTCCTGTAATTAACTTTGACTTCCTGTCTTTGAAAAAAAAGAAAAAAGAAAAAAAGAATTTAATAACAGTGACAATGTTGCTCTGTCACCACTAGGGGGCAGACTATCTCCAATATCGAAGTAATAACCACCATCAGCCCCTCACACAGCTTAAACTGGGGGCTTAATTAGTTATTGAACACTGGAGGAAAAGCTAAAATGTAGTCATATGATGAGTCTAAAGACTAAATTTTAGAATGTGTGTTACTGCTAATGAATATAAGTTTTTATTACTATAAAAAGTGTTTACATGTTCCACATAAAGCCTTGTGTGCTAGTTCACAATAAAAAAAATGTTACCTTTGGGACTTTTGAGATTACTGAAGCCCTGCAAAGTGAAACGCTTTTTAGCCACTGAGGACCTGTCAGTGGTCGGGCTGGTAACAGTTTCATCTGAAAGCAATGATTTGAGATGAAAGGCAGGGACAAGATAAAAGAAGAAAGGAACCCATGGAGATGAAGGTGAGAAAGAAAAGAGTAGTTCAGATAAGGAAAAGTTGACAGAGCAGCGGCAAGCACAGACAGGAATTTTTTTTAACTGACTAAAACAAGTTTGCATGTGTTGTTAATTCAAACAATTCACCTTTGTGTTTCGGTGAGGAACACGAGATGGCATCAGAAGTCGGGCTTGGCTCAGCCTTCTTTTCCTCCTGCTTCTTCTGGTTCTTCTGAGCACTGCTTCTGAAGGGGCTGGAAAGAGGCAAAAAGAGGAAAACCAATATAAATGAAAACAAAATTGCTTTTATCCCTAATTTTGCAGGTGAGCTTGCCTTCAATGAAATGCGTAACACCAACCTGAGGGAGATGGAGGTGTTGTTGCTGGAGGGACTTGTAGAAACAGTGTCTGAGCTCTTCTGCTGGATTGCATCTAAAACATACACAAGTTAACTGCAGCAATAAGCAGGCTCACTTTGGAAAGGATGTTTAAAAAAATGACAACAAGCCTACCTCTGCAGGCTTTGAGCTGCCGAGTCAGAACCTTACGGATCTCATTCACCCATGCTGTTTTAATCTCTGGGGTTGGAGCCTGAATATAAATATATATATAAATATATTTATTTATTCCTTCATTAACTGGTTAAATAAAGCTATAAAGTTGTGTTGTGTTACCTGAACAATAAAAACCTCTTCTCTGGAATTGCACCAAATCTCAAACTTTTTGTTGTCTCCTTTAGCATTCTCTGTGATGCCCACAGCACTCATCTAAACAAGGAAGACAAAATAACTGACTAGAATATGGACTTTGCATTTATTCGAGCTGTATTTTAAGGAGGACACTGAGTGCTTACACTGAGGGAGTGTTTAAAGCTGTAAGATGGAGCTTTCTCATAGCCCTCCCCGTTCTCTTCTCTCCTCTTGCAGAAGAGCAGGGCCTTCTCGTGCAGGAACAGGTGCCTCTGCATGGGCTTGAACCTGGCCAAATCCTTCACTTTAGCGTGGCCTTTCTTGTGCTCTGTCCACACACTAAAGGAACCCTGCATGAGCAGACGACCGAGCTCTGACAGGTTACCCTGAAAAGACAGGAAGACTTGATTAGACATGGTCTGCAATTGTAGCCACAGCCATCATATTCACCACTCTGAAAGACATATTCTTGCATTTAAGTGGCAAAAACATCAAGACAACAAGATACATCTAAGAAAATGGCATCCTCTGCCAAGCTGTCAAGCTACATAACTGCATCCATCTCTGAATCAGTTGCACTGTTCAACTTCACTGACCTCATATCCTGTGATGGCAATGAGGTGCATGGAGTCATTGACAGCTTTTAGGATCCCCAGGATGGAAGTGAGAGCTTCCTGTAGGTCATCTGAGCCATCACAGCCCTTACTATACTTCAACAGCTCCTGCAACAGTGAAGAAGAAAGTCAGTCTCTCATGTCTAATTTCTTTTTGAGAACAATCCGGTCCTTGAGGTACTTTCACAACTTCACTGAGTCCACAGAGCTTAAATGTTTTCATTTGACCTATTTGGGAGGAAAGACAAACTTTTCATATACACATATAAATGTATATAAAGTACATGCACAAGGCTCACTTTCAGCAGTAGCTGGTACTTGGTGATTCTCTGGACAGGTTTAAGGAGGTAGGAGTCCAAACCAAGTTTGTGTTCCAGCTTCTTCTGGCACTCCTGGTTTGCAAAACAAGATAAATTGAAAATGCTGCTCTTGTAAGCCACATGAAGGAGAAAGTGCTAGTACAGACACAAGGCTTACCTGGAAGAAGGCACAGTCGGAGCACTGTCTCCACAAGCTCTCAGAGCGCGGTTTATTCTGGCAGTAAGCCTCATAGATCTGCAGGTCCTTCATCTGCAGAGAAAGCAAAAGTTCTCCAGTTTACTCATGGAAACGGTTCATTGAGGCAAATCTACTTTGGTGAAAAGCCCAAAACATAATGTTTAAATTGAAGATGAAGTCAGGGAAGTGTGCTTGCCCGTTCTAAAAAGCAGCGGCCCACTAGTTCTGGGCAGTCAGTGTACGCTTCCAGCTCCTTTAGAAATGTCCTACAGACAAACAAGACAGGCACTCAACATAAATTTACATAGATATAAATTTGAAAAAATAACCACAGGTCTGGAAATATAAAAGATATCAAGATAACACATGGGTATACCTTTTATGAAACTGGTAGATTTCAGACATGTTGCCAAAAAGAATCTCCTTCTTGCTATGCAGGGAACTGGGAATGAGGTGGGCCATGGCGGGGTTGTCCATCTCTGCTGCGTAGCCCTGCAGTTTGAGATCAGATGACAGTTTAATATCAGTGAATGATGGAATGGGTCACTCACTCAACTTATCAGCCTCAGTTAACTGGACTTTGAGTGAATAACAGCTCTCACCTCCAGCACACACAGTAGCTCCTCCACATACGCTCTCTCAGTCTCCAGCAGCTCGTTCATCACATGGCTGGAAATCATGGAAACAAAACAAACTAATGTTTCAGTTTATAAGAATTATCCTGACGTCTGTTATGATGGTTATCTAAGTTGCTTCTAATTTACTGTTTTCTAGTCCTTAGTACTTAGCATGACCTTTGAGCACTTACCGCCGAAGAACTGCCAGGTTTTCTTCTTCCTCTGAGAGAGAAGCATGTCTTGTGCCACCATTGTGTATGGGAGACTCCACCTGGAAACATACACAGTATGCCCAACACATTTTAAAATTCTTAAAACATTCGTAATCCTATAAAAATGCATTTAAAATATGAAACTATAACCATGCATTTACCTTCTTACAGAGGGCACTGTCTGCTGAGTATCTCCTTTCTTTTCTCTCTTGTACTGTAAAATAAATGATCACTTTTAGTTTAATTTATCTCTCCTTTCATAAATTTTTTATCAGGTTGATGCACACCACTCTCCATCTTTATATTGAATACAGATTGATTGGGACTTACTGGGAGAGGAAAGCGGAGACTTGACTTCAGGTCTTGGAGCAACTGGTTGGACGGGCCTAGTCTGTTTAGCGGCAAGTTTCTTTAGGCTGATACGTCTCTTTTCAAACATCTCCTGGACAGAGCTTTGCTTCTGGAAAACTCGCTCTATCAGGTCCTGATGGAGGATGGAGAGCAGACATTGATTACACGTGGCAGTAAAATAAAAGAACATCATTAAAAAAAGACTTGTATATGCAAAACATTAAATCCACTTTCTAACCCTGAGCTGAGCGTTGAGTACTGCCTCATACTGGCAGCAGATGGCGCTGCGGTCTGTGAGGGTGTGCAGCGCTGCTGTATCTAGGTATCGCTCCAGTTCTTGCAGAGCTGCTTCAGCTCCATCCTGAGACTGACAGCGGTCCACAGGCTGGCTAGCCAGAAGGAAGATGCCCTCCTCACACCACCGTGATGCCTGTAGAGGAAAATATATATAAGTACTTTAAAGTGATGCTGAGGAGAGACATTTTCCTGAACTTGACTCACACTCTTACCTTTTCCAGAGCGTGGTGGAACTCCATAGCTCTGAGCAGGAGGCTCTTCTTGCTCCTTAGAGTAGAGGTGATCTCCTCACACACTCCTCTCAGCTCGCTGCATTTCGGCCTGATGGAGTCCTCAGCATAGTGAGAGTTTTCTATCAGCCTGTCGCCTTCATTGGCCAGAGACAAGGCAAGGTCCATCATGTCCTGTTGAAACACAAGTTAGATGTCTGTTCTTAATATTAGACTATACTGTTCATTTTATTTCAACACCAGTAATCAGTGTCTGACTACATCAGAATCTTCCTTGCTCAGATTTATCACTTGTTTATAGTGCCTATAAATGTAACATACAGTCTTTGCCTCTATATGTTCTCTATATGCCTCTATATCTTGGTAACATATCAGATGCTGAAACTGAGACATTTTACCATTTATGGGAAATATTAGCTTATTTTGAAATTAATGGCAGCAACACATCTCCAACAAATTATTGATGTTTACTATTGTTTAACATTCTCTCTTCGTATAACAACTGTCTATAAACATCTGGTAAGTGAGGAGACTAGTTGCTAGATTTTTAGGAGAGGATTGTTGTCCTATTCTGGTCTGATGCAGGATTCTAGCGGCTCAACTGTCAGAAGGCCATGATCATCCAGTTCTGATTTTTGGTCTTATACCCTGAACACAGAGATTCCTTCAGATTCTCTGAATCCCTTTATATTAAAACACTGTAGAAGAGGGGATCTTCAAAATATTCCCAATTTTATGTTGAGGAACATTCGTCTGAAATTGTCCCACAATATTTACACACAGTTTATCATAGATAGGTGAACCTTTGCCCATCTTCACATCTGAGAGGCTCTGCCTTTAGCTGTTAAAGGTTCCTGTGGTTGTATTTGATTTTGGACTTTTTGGAAATGTGTTGCTGATATCAAATTTAAAATTAGATAATATTTTTTACGAGGATGCAAAATATCTTAGTTTCAACATCTGATATGTTGTTTATGTTCTGAGAATAAAATTTGGTAAGGTTACAGGACCTACATAAGATTTACAAATGCTAATGAAGACATGAACAGCTGGTTGATTCCCATAAGTAGACAGAGTTATAACAAGGTATCAGTTTTCCCTGTTTGTCTGTACACAGAGCGTTGCTCATGATCTCTTGGACTATGCAGATCAATTAACTGCATAGATCTATAGATGTGGTGTATCAGTGATTAAAAACATTATCTTAATTCTTTAACACAAAATACAAATCTGTACATTACAACTTTTGCACAAAAGAAGAAATTGTAATACACGAGCTTCAGTTATCATATTCATTTTCATTCATATAAGAGTAAGTGCATCCTGGAACATGAAGTTCCTGTAGCTGTTTGCATCATCTATACAACCTTTGAGGATCCAAAGGTCAGAGTGTAGATCATATGTTGTCTAAGCTACATGACCTGGATAATGCATGCTTATTAACACTTACACAAGCCCTGTCCTCGTGGGCGCTGAGCTCTCGGAGGACGTGTTCAGCATGGACGGGGCTTACACTCACTTCAGAGAAACCTGACAACCGCTCAGACATCACATCAAGCTGGGCACGCACCTGGAGTGCACATGGATGGTTAACACTGTGATCTGTTTGTCTTGTATTTAAAATGTGAACTACAATTTCCCATGATGAAACTCAACTCACTTCACGGAAGTGCAGTTCAAAATGGCGGAGCTGCAAACACTGCTCCAGCTTGGTGCAGTGACGCTCCCAGAAATCATCAAACGCTGTCTCCGTTTCATCTAGCTGACCCAGGAGTCTGAGGAGGAGGAAGAAAGTAAAGAGAAACGAAAAAGATGAGACTTATTCATGTGTTCATGTCCTCTTTCTGGGTGCGTACATCAATCCCTTTACCTCTGTACTGTAGCTAAGTTCTCCAATTCATCGTGCATCATGTTGTACTCAGGATCTGTCTGCAGAGGCTCATTGATACACTCTAGCAGGCGTCCTCCTTGAGACAATGCAACCTGCAAGTCTTCCTACAAATTAAAGTATTTTCATAAACACTGAAGCGTGACATTACATGCTTTGCTAAATATCTGTTGCAGAAAGAAGGAAATCATCTCTCACCTTCATTTTATCCTTCTTCAAAGTGTGCGTGTGCAGCAGGTTGGTGGTGGCCTCAGCATCGTTTGGTAACTCTGTCTCTGCAAGCTCAGTTCCAAACGCCTGCAGGGTTTGAGCCGTGGTCTTCACCATGAGTGCAAATGCCTCAATGGCCTGAGGAGGACATTCAGGAATTTAGACATAAAAAATAAAAATAAAAAAGTTCAATATTAGTAAAGAAAAAGTATAATGTAGGTGTACATACAGTGCGGTGTGAGATCCAGCTGTCATGACAGTACTCCTGCGTGCCGCCCAGTTCTGTTGTCAGCTGTCCTGGGTCGATATACGCATGGAGCTCAGTCACCGAACTCAGCATCACCACCTGATGAACGCATAATCGCAATAAGCTGTTTATATGAAATTCTATCCTTAAATTCAGTCATAAATAAAGCTACACCCAATGGAGTTAAGTCTTAATACGCACCTTCATTTTGAACTCATCCTTGCTGAACTTGAACAAGAAGTCTGAGAGAGTCCGCTGAAATAAAGTCGTGGGACGTAACACCAGGACCAAGTGCAAGTTCCCTGGAAATGAACCCTAAAAGAAAAAGAGTTTATACTTTAATGTTTGGAATATTAATCACGGATCTTTATGAATGTTAATTATTCTGCATTTTTTTAAATAATCAGAAAAACTAATCAACATTACAGAACACTTTACTGTTTCCAACAAACCATGAAGAAAAACAAAATCTGTGAAAAATCTTCACAGATTCAACACAAACTGGAAATCTCTGTCTTGCAATGAATTTAGCATATTTTAGGTTCTAATTTACTTCACAAGGCACAAATCTTGTGTTGCATCAACATAATCCTATGAACGAAGGAATATCAAATTGCCTCACAGTACATACTGTAAGAGCAAATAGCTCCTCAATCACCCAACCAACCACAAACCATGAATATATAGTATATTTTAGTTTTCTGTGTACAGTTGTTTGTTGCATTGTTCAAATAAATTTTTTACTTCTTTTTGTCTCTTTTGTAAATAAAAACCCTTTGGTAATTTTTCATGTTTTTTTTGTGTCATTTTGTCAGTTGCATCTTATTGTGAATGAACTTTATCAAATTTCATTTAGGTAATTTCTTTCATTTATTCATTCAGTCATTTTCTTCCGCTCAGTCCATTACGGGTCGCGGATAAGCTGGAGCCTATTCCAGCATTCAACAGGTGAGAGTTAGGGTGCACCCTGGACAAATTACCAGTCCATCGCAGTAATTTCTTTCATAAATTCTTTTTTTCTTCTTCTTTTGTTGTGTCTCATATGGATAATTTTCCATCAGCCTTTTTGTATGTTTAATATCATACAAATCAATTTAGTGTCTTTTGTGGTTATTTTGAATGTCTATGGTTTGGGGTTGTATCCATTGGCCATTTGTATTGCAGCTCTTTTACATTGAGTATGTGTCCTACTTAGCTTGTTCTGCCTTTCTACATAGTTATTCCACATTTTTGTGTTGTTTTTTGTGTCTTCATGATCATTTCTGTGGGCATTTGCACTTATTTTCATTTGGCTTCCCATTTTGAATGACTGTTACAGCCCACGCCTGTCAACATAACTAATATGTTTACATTAGTTATATTCTTGTGATTGTATAGCCATTTTTGTCACACTTTGGATTTGTTGTATCTCACACGTCTCATTTTTTTTATCTATTTGTATCCATAAAATGTTTAAATGTTGTTAATTTGAATCTCTTCAAAGCAGTGGTGTGTTATTTTGCCATCTTCAGCAACATCCTTCTGTTTTATTGTTGTATGTCTTTGGGAGAGAGGATGATATCTTTGGAAGACAACGGCCTCATTACTCATTAGGCCTAGGACCCATTAGGTGCACTGAATAATCTGTCCATTGATCGAGATATCACAGTGTCCCAAGTTCTATTTTAGCCCAACAAATGTTTACACCGAGGCTTTTTCTTTTCATCAAGAGACATTAAAACAAAAACTTCTACCACAGATGTTACATGGTATTCTTGTTCTAAAGCCAAGTGGATTTTTAATTCCTGGGTTAGAATTAGGAATCCCACTCGTATTTTATTATGCTCATCTTTCTAACTGAACTTGTTCTGTCACTTTCAACAACTGTACATTCTCAGTGGTTCAGCTCATTTATGGCGTCTCACAGGGCTTGGTCCTTGACCCCTTTCTGTTTTCTATTAACATGCTACCCTTTGTCCAATTTATCCTGGTTCATAATGTAATTTATCATTTTTATGCTGATGATACTCGATTGTATGTGCCCATAATACCCACAAACCGCAACAGCATTAGAATTCTTTCAGACAATAAATTCTGGATGGTTATTTAAGTTCAATGACAAAAATATTAAAGATCATTCCATTTGGTTACTTGTATTGTTTCTAGTCTTGGCAATCTTTCAGATAATATCACCCAAGCTACTCAAAATCTAGGAACAACATTTGATTCTAACCTTCATTTTATGCTCATGTCAAACATGTTTAGTCTTGTTTTTTCCATCTGAACAGATAAAATCTGAGGGGTGTTCCACCAAGTAGCTAAAGAAAGCCAGGCTGTATCGGGAAAGCCTTGCTTGAACTAACATCATCTCTGATTTAAGGCTCAAGCTGTTCCACTAACACATTTCAGCTGCAACTAATTGAGACTAATTCAAGCGAGGCTTACATAGCCTGGCTATGTGTGAGGTCTTGAGGAATGTAAGAAGCCCTGACAAGTGGATGGTGGAAAAAAAGGGAGCTGGCGGAAAAAAAAAGAGAAGGACGAGAGCTGTCATTTTCTCTGCAGCTGAACAAAGAATGCTGATGGAGGTGAATGAGGACTTTGAAAGTGTCATCACAAGAAAAGGTAATACAGCCGTGAAGCAGCATGGCAAACAATTGCTGACAGACTAAATGCGTAAGTTATAGAAGTTTTATACCATTGTCAATTGTTATATGTTGACTTCGCTGTCCTCGTTTATGTATGGTCTCCTCTTGTTTTATAAATCTGTTTACATAAAGCAGGCTGAATTGTCTCTGTACTGGCCCTGTTCAATATTGATTGATAACCCAATAATCAATATATATCATCATATGTTACATCTCAACAGAAGCAATCTTACCAGCCAAAACCTGGCAGCAGGTGAAGGTAAAGTACAAGAACATATTTCAGAGTGGTAGGTAGCCTTTAAAGAAATGCCTTTGTTCAAAAAATGTGTTGAGCTGTAAGTATGTTGCACTGTAGATACCAAGAAAACGTCAGAGGCCACTGCTTCTGGTGGAGGTCCTTCCCCTGAAAACCTGTGGGGCTGATGGCCTGAATGCCCTTAAAAATAAGTGTGCGCCCACTGCCACAGGGTCATCAATAAAAGGGCAAGCCATGGTTACCAAAAAGGAACCCTGTCTCTGTCTATCTATATCTTTCTCCATCTATCTCTTTAGATTAGCTTTCTCTTTCTCTATCTAGCCCTATCTCTTCCTCGCTTTTTTAAATAGCCTGTATGGACACAGCTCAGCTGATCCCAATTTTACTGTTAGGCAACCAGAGGCAGTGTAGGTCGGGTGTTTGTGAAATTAGGGGGAGTTAATAAGGTATTAATTAGTTTTAAAGAATACCATGTTCTTTTTCATTTAATTTCATGTTCAGTACTTTTATAGTTGCGTTTCATTAGTTGCATTGGCACTTCCCAATTTTTTGCTTTTTCGAGACAGTGACAGTGTTAATATGATAACAAGTGTTATTTTTCTTTTAATTTTTTTGTTAACTTTATACAAGAATGATTGGTGGGAGCGCAGCATTCTACCAGGTGGAACTTTCTGTTAGGAGTCTGTGTCAGCCCATCAGACCTTTGACACACAGCTAAGCTATGCTAAAATGTTAGCCTGCCCCCGAGCAGGCTAATTCTGGTGCATAGGTTAGCATGTTTACTCAGCGGGCATTCTAATAAGCCATGTTGATGGAAAAGAACTCTCTCTTAGGTGAGCCAGATTTATCAAGATAAACCCGGCTTTCCCTTAATCCAGCTTCGTGGAACACCCCTCAGGTCATTTCAATTAACTACGTCCTTACAAAAGGACATTCATTATTGTTTTTCTAGTCTTGACTACTGTTATTAATTGCACTCAGCTATCAGTCAGAGCTCCCTCCCCTACTCTAATTAATTCAAGACACTGCAGCAAGACTAATTACTGATGCAAAAAAGTAATTTTCATATTGATTTAAAAAATTTAGGTTTTCACATTCAAATTCTTAAATGGTCCTAACACACATAGCAAATTTGCTAACCTGGTATGTGCCTTCCCGACCACTGAGATCCACAGATAGAGCCCTTTAACTATCCCAAGATGTAACACAGCTTGTGCGCATGTTACTGTTTCTTTTATGAGATCGCCTATTAGATTTCTGAAGTTATTTATTTATCAAAGTGAATTCTGCCCTAGAATTTCTTTGTTTCATCTTGTTGCTAACGTCTCAACGACTCAACTTTTCAATATTTTTTTATTCTCTGCTATGTAAAGAACTTTGTAAGATTGCTTAGAATTGTTTAGATAAATAAGGTTTATATAAATAAAGTTTTATTATGGTGAATGTTGAAGTTGAACCATAAGTCAAATTGATTGCACATCTGTAGTCACTGTCCCCTCTGCAGCAATCCTAAACCAACCTTAAATAGGTTTTTCTTGGATAAAAAACTTTATCACCTAAATCCCTTGCATTTTATCACAGTAGTTCCACACTGCATTACTGTGACTTTGGGAGTAACAGCAGTTTTCATGTCTCCGCCTTCACTATAACCATTTTCAAATGAAAAAAAATGGAGGGGGAGTCTTTACAAAGACAAAAAACATCCCAAGAGGCCACTCTGCTGAAAGACTTTATCGGTTTGGCTTCCTCTGAAAACCTGAGTGAATTGCTAAACCCTGTTAGATGTAATAAATCAATGTATAGTGACATGTGCACACACACACACATACATGCACACAACAGGACCAGAGGCACGCTCAGAGATCTGAGACAAGGCAATGACATGAGCGGTTCAACACAAACACAATAAAAGGAATTATTGGTTAACATGAAAATAATAAAAGTAAAAATATTTCATCTTGTTGCTTAGATTACGTAGTAATCAATCTCTCAATACTCAGATCATTAGGACCTCTGATAATTTGTTCTATTCAATAGGCGTTTACTCCTTTTTTTCCAATGATGTTTCTTTAGATTTAAACACTGAATGCAGCACGTGAGAAAAAAAATTTTCAGTCTCTACAAAATGATGCAATTCATTAGAATTAGAGGATCCCATCTTTAAAAACTAATCACTAAAAACGAGACTCTTTTCTAGACACTAGACTCTGTTGTTCCCAAGTGGTGGAACGATCTACCAAACTTCGTCCAATCCACAGTCCTTATCCACTTTTAAGAGCAAGCTTAAGACTCATCTGTTTAAGGAGCATTTCCGCACTTAGCTTAACTCTTCTACTCATCGGAATGAGTTTTTTTGTCCAGCTCTTTGGCTCAACTCAGTACTGAATAAGCTGCGTGCACTTATGCACAAGATGATATTGTGTAATTAAATCATGATTTTGTATTGAAACAAAGCACTAAAAAAAAGGCACTGCCTCTAGCACTACATGACAGCATTTATTATGTTACATCCTTGCATTCTTGCTTGTGTTGTTCTTACTCTCAGATTTAAGTCGCTTTGGATAAAAGCGTTTGCCAAATGACTGTAGAATAGAATAGCAGAATAAAAAAAAAACACTTTTATATACAAATTAAAAATAAATTACATTGCTTTTATGGTCTAGAAAGAGGCAAAGGTGCTTACATGCATACATGCCCTGCTCTTTATTGCCATGGAAACCGTTTTCCTTGGAAAACGCACAGAGGGAGTAGATGACAAGACACAACACAGAGTGATGATACAGAGAAATCTGAAAGCTTGGAAGAAAAAAAACAAACCCTCTGCTCTTCCAGTCATTTATTTTTGGCTCGCACAGAGATACACTCTGCCTGCTGTGATGTTGATGAAGGACAGCCAGGTTGGAAAATTCAATGCTCATTCCGCATGGTTTCTTTCCCACATCCACCCAAACTGCTGGCATATTTTTCAATAACATCACAAGCTTATTGTAGCTATTTTCTGCTCTTAAACCTGCAGATTATACATTTTGGGACTCTGGAGAAAGTACAAATAATGTTATTTAGCCAAAAAAGGAGAGAGCATGTTTAACATGAAAAAATGCCCATTTAATTTTATAATGCACTTGTTCCTCCACCAGTAGAACATGGCAAGCAATACATCCATAACCTGAAGTCATTACATTCAATAAACCCTGAGAGGCCTTGGTTTCATATGTAGTCCTGCATTAACATGACAATGCACAGCTGCTCACTGCATCCCCACGACACACAGACAGATAAATGCTAATGCACACTTTTTCTGTGGACACCAGAGTTGTCTTTACAGATAAAAAGCACACATTAATAATAAATGATAAGGATTTAAATGTTGACCAGGCTGATTTATATTCTGTCAGCGAGGAAGCAGGAAGGATGGGCGGACAAGGAAAACCTCTCCTGGCATGTCCTCTAATGACAACCACATTGTTCTCTTGGGAGATGGACAAGCATCAAATTAAACCACCTCCTTTCACATGCTCAAATGCCCTTCTGTTGTTTAGCGTTTGGACATGAGGAGCGTCGCATTTCAGCTTCAACCGTGACAGTAAATATGACATCGCACTTGTCGTTTTAGCTGGTATTAATTGTTGCTACATATCCAGGTCTCTTGTTTGCACCAACTGACAGAGCCATCTGCCTCTTCACCCTGCAGCTATTCTCCTGATTGTATTTATTACTCAAAGATGGGCTGCAACAAAGACGAAAGTGTCCTTTTAAAGCTTTTGACTGAGGGGCATATGGATTCAACCTGAAACAATCTGGTATTTGAATGGTAGATCTAAAGTAAGAATGCAGTAAATACAGATGACAAAATAGGAGCCTGTTGTTGAGATGAGATTGAGAACATGTAAGATTTATCCTCTCTAGGTCATGGAAGTGGAGCTGTAATTCTTAGGTTACTGTCTGATCCTGATAAGTCGTACATAAAAAGGAAACCCAACAAAATTATCAAAGGAGGTCAGTTCATTTCATGATAGGAAGATAAATTCATCCCCTATCTTAATTTATACTGCACATGAAATCTTAAAATTACTGCTCTTGTGAGATAAAATCAGAGTGAAAGCATCAGTGGATGTGTTTCCACTAATCTCTGGCTCTACATGACAATGCTGTCCACACCATTTTTTTTCCCCCATCCTTTCCGCCAAGGAAGTGGCAAATGGTAGCACACGCCCTTGAATGGCCTTGATGAAGAGTGCGTCTCACGGGAGGACGGACAACTTTCACCCTCCAGTAAGACTGCGTGTCATTGGCTAGTGGACAAAGCAGGCATGCCGAAAGGGGACATCCAACACAGCGAGTGAGGTCTGGGGAGGACAGGATGTGAGACACTCCTCTCCCCACCTGCTCTTCATGCCTTCAGGTTAAGTAAAGATGCCACTTGCGTCCGCTTTGGACTTAATATCCTGCTCTCCTTTTATAAAAAGGAAAGCTGAAGCTGCTGGTTCAACAAAATATCACAGATTTGGTTGCACTTCTCATTTTTATATAATAATAATTCACCCTCATCTCATTTATTTCTAATCTATTGAAACATGCGGGTGAGACAATCTCAGTCATACATAAAAAGGAAATCAATACACTCTCAGATCAGCTTTTAAGGCTAGACTGTGAGCAAGAACATTTTAATAAAAATAGCTGAAAGATAAAAATACACACTCTGTTTTCAAAGTGAAGAGAATGACTCCTGAAGGCACAGAACGAGAGGGGAGTTGCACACAAGGAGAATAGAAGAGTAAAATGATGGATGGAAGGGAAAAAAGGGGGAAGAGAGGTAATGAGAGGGAAAAGGGAGGAGGGGAGCTCCTGTAGAGAAGCTTCTGCTACCTTGCTGATAAACTCAAATACTGCTCTAAATTATGTTATTTTAGTTTGAGACATAAATCATCACACCTTTATCTTCACCATCTTTATCTTTTGTTGGTTTAATTCAAAGAGAACAAAGACTGAACATGATTGGAAAGACCATGGCAAATATGAGGAAAGCATTAGTTTCAGCAAAGTCTTGGAAGCAGGTGTTTCTATTTCTATTTTTATATGTTCTTTTATTTATTTATTTATTTTTGCAAGAACATAAATATGTCATCTATTGTGAGATGATGGGAGGAAGATTTTGCCATTTTTGGACAGAAAAGGAAAATAAACAGGAAGAATTATGGTTCCCCCTTGATGTGCTAAACTAAGTTCACCATCTGTTTGCACCACCAACTTTGAGAGTGTAGTATTGATCCTCTCATCGAACTGTTTAATAATTCATATAAACATTAACCAAATGGTGACAACTTGTTAATCAGTCAGTAACATAAACATGTGTTGTGGTATGATAGTTATGCTGACTCAACATGCAGCATTATGTCAGTAAAATAATACTAAAAATGCTACCTGGATAGTGAATGTTCATTTAAAGTTGATTTAATCCCTTAATGTCTGAATTTATTTACAATTATATAAAAAGGGGGGGGAGGGGGGTAAAAGAATGAAGTAAAATAAAGTTAAAATTAAATATTAGATATAGGAACAATTAATAAATAAAGATGAATAATAAAAAATATAAAAATAAATACATAAAATAATAAATGAAAGTCAATAAATAAAATAAATTAGCTTGATAAAAATAAATAAACTAAATAAAGGCCAGAATTTTATAACAGCAGGCATCAAGGGGTTAAAATGGTTAATTTCTGGTAAAAAAAAAAAAAAAAAAAAGGGTTAATGCTGAAACAATGTGAATAAATCACCACTGTATTAAGATTAAGCTCTTAAAGCTGAAATGCCAATGTTCAATCCACACTGTTTCAAAGTACCATGCACTTGTTTGAACAGAAGAGGTTCTTTAAAGCGGCCCACTATCCTGCAGGTCTTAGATGTCTCCCTGCTACAACACACCTGATTCAAATTAAATGGTTCTCTGACAATCTCTGCACAAGTCTGCTAATGAGCCATGTTGTTTATATCTTGTCTTCTAAAAAAAGTGTTTACAAAATGAAAACTGAGTATTAAATGCATGTTTTTTTTGTTTTTTTATTATATTTGTTTGAATATTAAGAAAAATGTTAGCTGTGATTTAAAATTCAACCTTAATTCAACATCATTCATAACAAGTGCTTTCACTTCCAATGATTTGGATTTTAAAGTCGGACATAAACTCAGATTCAGCATATATGGAGGATGATTTGTTTCAGTATTGACTCATATTTTGTTATCTTGGTAGTAGCAGGGAGGCAACTACTAACTGGCTCTTTTAATTAAACCCGCAGTCCATTAGGACCACTTTTGAAAGGAGTGCTGGACAAATTAACTGTAATAATGGTCCATATTTACAGCTGATGGAAGGTCTCAAGTGTACAGATGTCATGCCTGTGCAAGGATGTACTATACAGCTATGAGTCTCATAAGGGCTTGCTGCCACTGTGGGGCTAGCTTTTTAAAAATACAGTGGCAAACCATTAGGCCCAATGACAATCAGTGTCCAATTAGCATGTATTTGCATATATTTGCACAAACGTCACATGTTAAACAGTGTTATACAAGATGAGTATCCAGACAACAGATGTGAAATGTGTGGTGAAGCTTCACCTTGTTTCTGGCTGGGCTGTTTAATGATGTTCAGACACAATACTCCCAAGACAATTCAAAAATCAAGGGGGCCAATGGAAAGCACTCTAATGCCGTTTTGAAAACAAAAATTTCTAAAAACTCTTATTTTGTTAATGATAATCTGGCATTGAAGAAAAGGCAAAAAAAAAAAAAAAAGGCTACATGCAAAAATAAAAAATAAATAAGAACAATTATAAATTTTGTTAGGCTGCAAAACTAAGTTATTTTGATCTGTGATTATTTTTTCATTGAAAATATCACACGAATATTTGAAAAAATCATTTCACTAAAAAGAAATTTTATATA
>JBAMHW010000027.1:11418778-11444570 GCA_037177495.1 Rhadinocentrus ornatus
AATTTTTAGTTTTACAGCATCTGTTGTGGCATTTTTGGCAGTTTTTCTGAGGTTTTTATTTTGTTTATATCGATATTAGAATTATATTGTATCAACAGAAATTAAGAAATATATTGTGATACAAGTTTTGGCCATATCGTCCAGCCCCAACAAACAACCAAACATATGTTGATATATTGTCAGACTCCACCACCCACTAAAGCCTAATATGATATTTTTAACTCCCCTCTTTATTTCAACATCCAGAAATATACACAGAGATTAACAAACTCAGCAAAACATGCAGCTGATGAATAAGAGGTAGCACTAAAACATGAGCATACTGTGGGTGTAATGGCAAAAATACCAAACCATCCATTATTCTCTGTGATGAGACTACAGATTATACCCACAGACAGCTGACACCAGCAACTACACCCACAGATCAGTGTTAAAACAAGCATTAAAACACACAGGCTAAAGCTCACACTCCAAAAACAGCTATTTGTGGCCACAGGGGGTATTTCATCAGCAAATGATGCACACAAACAAACCAGTCTAGTTAAAACCTGGGGCGGTTTCTCCACTCTCTCTTTTTATTGCTCACAAGCAAACATGCAATAGAAACAGGCTTCTTACTGCGATGCGATGCAGGGTAGCTCTGACAGCGGCCCATCGGTCCAGCCGTCGGTCGATGACCAGGATGAAACCCACTCCTGATGCTGCAACACTGCAGGAGATAAGCACACTCTGTTATCACTGTGAAAACCACTTTTTTTTGTTTGTGTGCTAGTAGATAAGCAGAGGGTGGGTACTACTTAAGTCAATATCGAGCAAGTCTAGACAAAAGGTCAAACCACATTAAAACCAGTGTTTTTAGCAAGGGACCTTTTTGCTGCATGTTGGTGTGTGTATTGGATGGTTGTTACTTTAAGTCTTGGTCATATTTTTCAGAAAAAAACACCTAAAAAGATATTCTGTAAATACCCAAAATAAATAAAGAATTACTTCACAATAACAAGGTTTTGTGACTCAAAAGAGAGTCAAAGTTTGAGTCTGTTATTTTGCCTGAGTAAATTGCATTAAAAAAAGAGAAAAATATGGGAACTTTTTATCTTTGTTTCTTTCCCCTTTTTGACAGAGGTTAACATCATGCTATTAACGATTCTATTAACAAAAATGTCACTGATCAGCTTCAGAAACTAAATCATTTCTAAACATTAATGTTTAGAAAGAAAATGCACTTGAGGTCTTACTGTTTAAACATTAAAGTCTATTTTTTCAGACCTAATAGGGGTAGATCCAGCTTTAAGAGATAACATACAGGGGCCCCCTTTAGACAATTGCATAACACACATGCACTTGTAAGTTGATCTTGCAGCTCCCTGAATGAACACCTAAATAATAAAATAAGCTTTAAACCTTCTAATGTATTATTATTATTTATTAATATGATGTTTCATATCAATTTACAGCAGATTTTATATAAAACATTTTCAAAGCATAATTTTTTTGTCCAAATAAAGAGTTACCAGCAGCCAGTGACATTCTGTTAAAAAAAAAGGCACATTTTAAAGCTTTTGTTAAATAATATAAGATTTGATTACTATTAGTTGAGTGTCTTCTGTTTCTTCATTGACATTAACAGTTGGATGCATGTTCAGAGTGTCAAAAACAGAGCTACTGAAGGTTAAAACATTGCTACCAACTGCACGTGTGTCTGCAGTCATCATTTGCCATCTCCAACAATGATGAGACCCTTCTGATTACCATGGCAACCTTGGCTCTGCATTGATATGTGTGTGTGCGTGTGAAAATCCTGCCATTAATTCCACAGGCCAGGCCATATGTAGCAGCCTCATTAAGTCAATGTTCGTGTGTTAGAGTGTGCATGAGTGTGTGCGTATGTGAATGCAGCATTTTCGGCAAAGGTCCTGTTGGACAAACTGACGTGCATCCTGTCAATTAAACATACAAATAATAATAAGGCTGAAAATTCAAGCACAACACACACACAGACTGTGAACCTGGCATATAAATACTGCTGAGCTGGTCCATCTGGGTGTCATTTTTTACCCATTTTGATCATCCAACACAAGCACACAGAGATACTAAGATGATGTACCGAGCGAATGCTGCAACAGCAAATTCTCAATCCATCTCTACCGGAAAATATATCCAAACCACATGACTGAAAATTTTAAGGAAATCTTGATATTCCAGAAAAACATAAATTAACAAAAAAATCCCTCAGTATTCCATTGTTGTCATCCAAATATAATGTGTTCATCCAGTGTTTGTGGCTCGCAAATGGAGAGAGGTGACCGTTTCCATCCTTGCAGTACATCTCCCTCCTCTTTTTCCTCCTCTCCCTGCACCTCCACCAGCAGCCCCCCCACCCCCACCCCCCCACCCCCGACCAATTACAGCTGAGTTTTGCAGCCTGCTGCTCACCCATAGCCAATCAGAGCTGAGAGTGCAGCCGACTGGCAGCGTGGTGCAAGTAGCTGGGGGGGAGAAAGGGAGGGGACTCAAAGGGTGGTTGTGGGGGGGGAGTGGTATATTTATATATGAAATGTGATGAGCTACAAAAAGATATATTGAAATACCATCATGGCTCACTCATAGAATTACAGATGCTTTTACAAGCCTTCTCCTCCCCTTAATTATGTGTGGACGTGTTGTGAGGGGGGTGTAGTGCTTAGCAAAAAAGGAAAGGTGAAAAAAGGGAGAAGAGGGTGGTATTACAAAGAGAAAGAATAAAGATGGAGTGATCAAAACAGGAATATTAAAGGAGGAGTGGATTAACTACTAAAAAAAAACGTTTCTATTTCTGAGAGGGTCAATATAGCAGCTTTCCTTCAATAAAATACTTGCAAAATCCACCTATAACTGTGATGGCTTAAGAATTCAATATTTTTTTGCATCTCCATTTCTTTTTCTTTTAAAATTTCTCAATCCCTTTAAGTTGCATTTCTTTTAATCATTTATGGCTCTCTCCTAGTGTAAGCCTTTAGTATTGTACTGGCATCTGTCGGCAGTGCATGGTATTACACCTCACTTCACTTCCCCGAGCAAAATAATACAGCAGAAAACTAGCATGAGTATGCATGCTAATACTCACCTGGGGACGCTTGTGAGGTAGCCGAGCACATTTTGGACTTCCCCTTCCTCCAGCTCGCTGAAAGCTGGAAACTCTGGGAAGATGATGATGGGGCTGCCGTTCATCCCGCGGCCCCCTGGAGACACAGAGGTCAAAGGGAGGTCACAGGAGTGTCAAAGAGACATCCGGGCTCGTTGCAAACCTGGTGCTGAGGATTTTTTTTTATTAACCTGCTGGCAACTAAATGGAAAATATTGACTTCTTAATCCTGTCTTAATCTTGATTAAAAAAAAACAAAAAACACCAGGAATGACTCATCTTGACTTTATCTTTGGCTTAATTTTCATCTTAGTTTTACTCCTCTATGGGAATAAACTGACAATCCTTGCTAAATTGTCAGTATACAAATTAAGTGGACCAAACTGCCTTTTTAAATGCTAAAAATCACAAATTAAATTCAGACCTCTACCCATAAACAGAAATCCACTCTTGGTCTGATTAATATTGTAACAGAAAGACGTCGGCATCAGTTAAAATCAAAAGGGCCCAACGAATGCACACAATCACAAAGTTGGCCTCGTGTTTCGCAGGTGGGTCAAGTTGCACAGCACATTATCGTGGCATTGAATTATTTACTGAGCCGCCATGATTGTCATGGCAACCCAAAACAGGGTCCTAAGTCTGTGCTTATGCGTGCATATGCTTGTTTCATGTTGCTCTGTGTGCATTTGAGTGCGAGTACTTGACTGTAATTGTCTGCGTGTCTTCTATCTGGGTCAGCTTGTCATCAGGAACGGACAAAATGAAACTTTCCCTACAGAGGGACCAACTCTCTTCTTCATGCAAACTATCCGGGCTCTGATTACTATCAAGCTTCTTTTCACTTGGATTCATGTATAATCTCTTCATGTTTGCCTATAATGAGCTGTTTTGTGATTTGGGGGATTTTGGGGGGATTAGCAACCATGTGACATGTCGCGAGACTGCATGTTCTGTATTAGCTGCAGGCTGTATTGGTGAAAAATTAAAAATTGTATCAGATTTTTAAAAAAAAAAAAAAAAAGGATAAATACAAAAGGATAAAGGTGAGAATACAGAAAATGATTCTTAGAAATTTACATAAATCTCTTAATATATTGCAAAAACTTATAAAGAATTGCTTGCAATCACAAGAAGTCCATTAATTACACACACAATATTGATCCTGTCTGAAACAGTTGGTATAGTAGATGTGATTTACCCAATTTTTACTAAAAAAAAAATAAAATAAAAATAAAAAAGTATGGCAAAAATATTTTTTTTTAAAAAGATCCAAATTAATCAATTTAAGTGACTTGCACCCTCTACAAATTCCGTCCATACAATTTGATGCAAAAATAATGCTGACACCCTTTTTTTTTTTATCTATAAAGGAAACATGCCTACACTTCACATATTATTTAGATCATGTATATGCAGACAGGTAAACCCTAATGTGGTGAAATAAAAATGGAAAAATGTGGCAAATTTAATATAAAACAGACAATTAGATTAGAATAGTTTAAGAGCATGTTATTATTTATAGTTTTTTTAAACTTTTTATTATTTTTCATCTCTCATTTTGTATGTGCCTTAATACTATTTTATTTTGCTTTATTTATTTTTTTAATTCCATCCTGCACTGTTTTGGTGATGGCTTAATCTCGTTGTACCGGTGTATAATGACAATAAAGGCATTCTATTCTATTCTATTTTTCTTATATACTTTTACTTAATCGTGTTATGTCCTAGATATTTACTATTAACAGAACAGAATAGAAGAATTTAAAAGTTTTGTGAACGTGGCTGGTTCAGATTTTGTGCAGGTTTTCAGGAAAAGAACTAACTATGAAGCACGGTAGTGAAAGTATCATGATTTGATGTTGTGTCACAACTTAATTTTTTTTTTTACTTTATGCTAACGTACATTAATCAAACAATGAATTCTATGTCATATTATATAAAAATAATACCTACAGATGTATTTCTTCAACTGAAAAGTCCTCTCAACTACATGTTGAGCCTCAGCCAGAAGCAACACAATTTTATTTAATTTTTTTGTTTTATTTATTTATTTTACAAAATATTTCTTTTAGTATGCAAAGATTTTTTATTAAATTAGGCAAATTAGGCATTAATCAACCGATAAGCTTAGCAGTGTACCTTCAATGTTATAGTTCATGATTAAAATATCCCTCTAACACATATTAAAACAAAAAAAAAAACCTATCAAAAGGTCCACAGCCTTTCAAGGAAAGCCTTTTAAGTTCTAGACTTAGACGTTGAGCTATTTTTGTAATGTAAATGAAAAATTCGTTATATTTACTTGCAACTGTTTTACTATCAAACAATTTTATTATTTAATTACTTAGTTTATTTAAAAACAGCAACCTGATTTGTTATAATCTTTTAATTCCAACATGTTTTAGCACAAAAAAGCCCAAATGTCTGATCTAATATAATTTACTTGGTGTAACTTGTTCATCTCAAATTGAGCATCTTTACTTCAGTGTAGTCACTTAAAAATGTTTAATTAAACTCAATTAAATGAATCAATTAAAAATGTTTGAGTCACTTGCAATGTTAATTTGATTAAATGCTTGTTTGCAGCCCAGTTAATTTGTTTAATTTGCTTCAAAGAAACCAACCTGGCAAGATGGCAAACTGCTTCTGGAGTTCAGAGCCAACTTCAGCTGCACACAGAGGACCATCTTCCTTTTGCAGAATGTCATCTAGACAGAGAGATGGAGAGAAAGAATTATTAGAAAGCTCCATGCACACTGATTAACATAAAGTGTAGCTGGTGGCGATAGTGGAGGTTCTCAGCGCTTTTCAAATACAGACAGCTGATCACTTTGGCTGTCAGAGACGAGCAGCTTCAACAAAACTGAACAATAAGTAAATGTACCGTTTATTCTGTTGGCTGATGAGGCCTGGCAACCATTAAAGAGTTCAGATTAGACTAGAAAATCAGGCTGCTGGGACCGCTCTTGTATGCAAATGCATAACCACCTCAGTTGTAAACTGAGGAGGAAGGAAAGGAAGCAGGTGGAGGAAAAAGGAAGACGTAAAGAGTGGAGAGAGAATAAAGGGGAGAAAGTGAGGTAGAAAGGGGATGAAGTAAACAGCATTTGGATTTCCTCTTCTCTCTGGTCAAGCTGGATTACAGTAATCTCATTCAGCCCGCTCAGACATGTCGAGGGAGAGAAAAGCATCCCCCATCCCCTTTCATTTGGTTGCCATATGTGACCCATGCATGCCAAACTCGAGTATTGGTTCGCCAATTGTGTACAGTCGTGTGTATATCTGTGAATGAAAGCTGAGAATCTTTCCATCATCTTAGTGTGTATGATGGAGGATCACTATGAGGGGTGTGTGCATGTTTACAAAGGCTGGCACTGACTGGTGCGTGAGGCACAGTGGTGAAACTGGCAGTAAGAGGTATCTATTACCATGTAAGTGCAAAGCAAACAAACTGTTCATATTTTATGAAAAAGCCATTTTCTCAAATAGTCCCACAGGACTGATTATAAGCAATTAAACATGATAGTAAAAATCATTTTGAGAGTAATTTTTGGGTGTGAATGTCTGGATCAGTTCAGCTTTCTCTGTGAATAGAAAATGACTTAATTGTCACACTACACCTCTGCACACAGTGTTGTAGAGTCTTTCACTTCTTTAAAACACCCCAGGTGTGCTCAGAGTCTGTTGGTGGTTCTTTGCCCTTGTAGCTATTGCACCTTTTCGTTTTAGTGGACATATTTTTCTCAGTTCTTTAAAAAGACTTGAAGCCAGTTTGCGGTTGCTCTGTCTTATTTTGTGGACATTTTGAGTCTTTATTGCTTTTTTTAAGGTTTTATTTTGACATTTTGTGTTGATTCAATAAACTTTGGGGGTTATTGTTGTTTCAAAAGCTCTTTCTACAGTCATTTTTATTTTCTTATTCATCTCATGTTTTCTGTGGCCATTTTGCTTCTCTTTTTGGTTATTTGACTGATTTCCCAAATAAAAAAGTTCAAGTCAGATAAGTAGTAGTCAGAGTTAACCTAATGCACAACCATGAAAATTCAAGAGTCTTCTTGGACACGCCTGATGCGAGCAAGTCTTTCCTTACTTGGAGCCGACATATTTAGCAGGTCCATGGTTCTTCATCTTGCTCAGTATGTGCGCCAAACTACAGTGAAGCTTTGCTGACATTGCAGCTTTTTTTCTACATCAAAGATCTCAATTTTCAGGAGCTATTATACAAGAACAAGGCACATAATTTACTAATTTCATCTTAAAAATGTTTATAGAATACAGCTCTGTGGTCCTCTGCAGCTGCTCTATATGATGAGGAAACCTGTCAGATCAAGTGCTTAGATCTTCAGTAATGCCACATACAGTGTGTCAGCATACCGTTGGCTAGACAGTGACTCATACTACACATTGTAAGTCTAATGTCTAGTCTGCTATATATGCAGAGCATCAAGTGTGAGAATATCACCAGCTGTTTGAAGGATTTTAGGAAACACCTGGACTCTTTTTCAGTGTCTCCATTATGACTAAGCAGGTCAAACATAAAATATGGAGGTTGACAACACTGTCTGGAGTAATGCTGATAAGTCATGGGCAAGGCTGCAGATGTTATGATCTAATGTTTAGCATCTAATGTTTAGATGTCAAAACAGTGATGCAAGGACCATTAAAAATGCATGCATAACGGAAAAAAGGAAATAAATGTGTAAAATGGAAAGACTAAAGGAAATGATTTGGAAGCAGATGGGCACATTTTATGTAGATCAAATAGATTATTTATGCCACTGTAACACAGGTCAACTTAAACAAGCTTCAATCAAAGTCAACTGTCTTTATATTTAGCAAAAACACCGATCCAGAGAGGAGAGGAAAAGTTTTGAAAGGCAATAAATACTGAAAATATTTAACGTACTTTCTTTAAAATAAGGATACAGATATCTGACATAAGGCAAACTGTGTGTGAGCAAGTGTGTTGCCACATGCCATTGTGTGTGTTTTACAGTGCTGTAAGATCACTGAGGCAGCTGTCAGTTCAGCATGTCAAACATAAGCTCCCACTAAAAATCCAACTTTGGATCATAGCCAGACATGCACAGCACTCTTTGACACTCGAAGACGTGTCTAAGAAATGGCGAGAGAAACAGAGACTTTTCAATAGTATAGTCATGGCAACTACTAGTAAATTAGATCAACTGGTGGAACTATAATGTAGTAGTTTATATTCAAAATGCAATTCATCTCATGTTCCAAACATACCAAAACAGTCATTTACTACACATATATGTATATTGTAGCATAATAAATGCAAAGATCCAGTTAAGTCTAAAAGTATATTGACACAATAAGCCATTTCCATGAGGAAGTTATTTTAAGTTAATATCTTTTTCTATATTAATAATTTTTAAATGGCAGGAACACGTGCATTTTTACAGTTAAGTCATTAAAATATTTATTAATTTTCAAACAGCTTTACCTGGATTATAAGATTAATTAATATTATTTTAAATAAGGTAAATATAGAGTAATTTGGGGTGATTATCTCAATGTTTTTTTGTGTGTTGATGTCATTTCCAACTAGGAAGGCAACAATTAAGGAAACAATTTTTTTTTTAATTTTTTATTCAACCTGGTATGAGAATAATTTTGGCTTTATGATGTAGTTAGCAAATAATTTCATGCACCAAACACCTCAAAATAGCTTCCTACACACACACACACACATATATATATATATATATATATATAAAAGGAGAGAAATTCCTCTCATACAGTCCAAATAGGTCCCTATAAAACAAAAAAATAAAAAAGAAAAAAGAGTAAAACAACTTCCACAAGTTGAAACAAACTGTGGTTTAGGCATTATAGCAGTTAACAGTGCCGTTATATCAGACATTCAGGCGTCAGGCTGCTTTTCACTGCTGCTGTAGCCCTAAAACTCGTCTTTGTCCTCAGTGGAATGAATGAAATTAAACTATAGCAGCAGGGCTGCAAGTGAACCCTTTTACCCACCAAACAACACACACACATACACACACACCAGAAGTGGGGCAATGCTGCCAAACACAAATAGTGATTATGGGGGGCCTAGAAAGAATTTCTCCCCGTCGCCTCCTTGTACCCTTCCCCCAGGCTCTGACACCCCTTCCCCAGTTCATTCATCCTTTTTCTCAAGGGCTTAACGGAGGGCTGAAATAATTAATGATCTGACAATCTTTACATTAAATGTAGGTTTTGCACCATTAAACTCTTTTCTTTTGTGTCTACCTCACTTGTCAATGATTACCTGAATCTGAAGTTAAAATAAAGTCAAAGTTTATCTCAGTTCTGTTTCAACACAACTGAAACAAGTTATACATGACAATATGCATCATTTTACTGTTTCTATCTCATCAGAGAGGGATTCCACATCACAGCGTGGAAAATTAAATTGAGTATCTGCAGCTGAATTTCTGTTTTTAAATCTGTATGTTTGACAGAGTAAGCCCTGTATTTAAAGGAGGTGAAAGGATAGTGAAGAGGAGAAGGAGGAGGGGAAGAGGGGGAATGATGCAGTTGGAAAAAAAAGTAGAGGTGCTCCTGTCACAGTGAGATGAAATGGAGGACAGGGTTTCTTTACACATGCCTACATATTTAATGCGTTGGCCCGGTGGTAGCTAATACTGTGGATGTGATCTTTCCACGGTGGTGGTCAGAGGCAACACAACACTTTACAGCGGGAAAATATATACTTTCGAACTCCTGTGGTACCGTTTTTTTATTAAAGTTTTATTATGGCAGTGTTAATCAAATGCATTTTTATGTTCAGCAGAATGTCAACAATCTTCCTGGCTTGTCAAAGTTACAGTAGCTAGAAGTAAAAATGTTCATGAACATTGTCTCAAGTTTTAACATCCACTGCGTCAGTAAGTCACACTACATCTGGAGTAACAATTAAGAGTAGTGTTGTGCCTAAACCTAACCAAATTGGGAATGAGACTGCTCACACAGGACTCAAACCCACATCTGCAGTGTAAAAGTCCTGCAGCTGTTTCTATAGATGGAAAATGGTCCTACAGCACTCATTTTCCTGCGTAAATTTAATTTCTGTGTTTATTGATAATGATCTTGATTAGATTTCTAAACCTGCGTGCAATGGGCTGCAGTTTTAATTCCATTAAATGAAACACTATGGACTGAAAAAGAAGCATATGCACATCTGTGTCACCACATGCTTGAGAGTATAATTTTGTTAGGCAGTTTTGAGTTGAAGACTTAATTACAGGCACCGTTGCCTTGTCAAACCCTCACCCAGATATGCATGTGTGCATTTCTTTTACACTAATACTCCTTTATATTGTTCATTAAAAAATTCATGAAATATTATGCCAGTTGTTAGAGTTGGATGCTAGGAAATAGCTAATTTGAGTTCTTTTAGATTGCTGTTAACGTCTATTATTCTCACACACATCGTCCGCCTTTGTACTGAAGTCATGTTCCGACAGGTTTTCATTGCTAAACACCCTTTGTCAGTTCAAAGACAACAGCCAGCTGTTCTCTGCTTTTTAATGGCTTCCAGCGGTGGTGGCTGGACAAAGTTCAAAGCCTCAAGGAGCTGGAGAGCTCTCTGATGTTAACTCAAACACTCATGAGCACACACGCAGGACCCTGGCTGTGCATTTTGCAAACAGAAAACAAGCCTGACATGGCTGGACACAAAGAATTGACCTCAGACATACAACAACAAAAGGTGAAGTTGAGAAAAGGAACGAATCACATCCGGATCCACTGAATGTTTGATTTATCTTTCTTTTTTTTAAAGTCAAAATTCAGTTTTGTGTCTGCTGTTTAAGTAAGAAGCTTAACTTAAAATAAAACATATGCCCAGTCTACACAGATGTGTGCTTTTTTTAAAGATGCTTTAAATGCATTTATTACCGATAGCTGTAAATAGGTAGATGAATTAGAGATGACAGAATTCAATGAGTCTGAACCTTTAAACTTATAGTGGCAAGGATTAATAAAAGACACACTCATCCATTCTTGCTTGCAGCAGATAAAAGTTCAGCTACAGATCTGTAACTTCTGATCTGTAATCA
Organism: Rhadinocentrus ornatus; assembly: GCA_037177495.1. Classification (NCBI taxonomy): domain Eukaryota; kingdom Metazoa; phylum Chordata; class Actinopteri; order Atheriniformes; family Melanotaeniidae; genus Rhadinocentrus; species Rhadinocentrus ornatus. The sequence continues at coordinate 11,429,972 of JBAMHW010000027.1, forward strand.
AGGGACCTCAATTCTCATTTGTACTTAAGAACAGAATTATGGATGTTAAGGGTGTAAGAAAATTTCCTTTCAGTGTGAGGTGCTTACCCACTCATACTTAGGATTAGAAAAATTAAAGGTATTGCTGGTGTGAAATAGTTTTAACAGCCATATGCTCTTATAATATATATAATTATTACTTAATAAGTAATTATGTTTAGCCTAATTTGTGTCAAAACTTAGAAAAAGCACCTTGAAAGTTTGTCATTGCTGACTTGACCTGCCACAATAAGGGAATAAGCTAGCTGATCAAGCACCGATCTGCTTGGTTAGAGCGCAGAGGGGCTTCTGAATAAATACTGCTTCCTAGAAAAGATCCTCATGCTGTGATCTGAGACCTCTGTTGACCTCTGAGTTACTAAATGCAAAAAATGCAGTTCCAGTACATATCCACATGGGTTTTTGGTCACTGACATGAGGTAGGAGACAAATTGAACATTTCTCAACTATCACTGAGCTGGATTATGCCATTTTGGTTGGATGCTATCATTTCTCTGAGCACAATATATATTCATATACCTCAGACTAATCAGAACCAAGCTGAAATCAAATGGGAAAGACCTGCAACAATGATTAAGGGAATGTTTTTTCAAAGGTGAAATTTCATCATGGTCTGTCCTTTTCCGGTTGTAGATGTGTTTTGTGTATGTCTTGCATATTGTTAAAGCAACAATACTGAAATTTGAAAGATTTTAAGACCCCTAACCACGGCTAATTCGGCTTCCATCTTGCATCCTGTCTCTTCTATGAGCACTCTCTAGCCAGTAAAATTCAGCAGGAAGTTGACTCTCATTTTCTCTCTTTCTCTCTTTTCCTCACTTCCTCTAAAAATGCATTTTTGGGTTTCTTTGCTGAATCAGCCATGGTGCGCATTTAAAACTTCTATCGTGTTGATATCCAGTTGCTGGCGTGTGACAAAGTGGTGTAAAACAACATAATTCTCTGAGCTGGAAAAAAAAATGTAAAGTGTAGTTTTTCAGTCTCAAGATGCTGCAGAACAGTGATGGCTACAGGAATGTACATAATAAATATTAGTGTGCCATCAAAATGAGTCAGAAGCAGAGTTTTCAGGTCTGAAATGTATGTACTGTTGCATTAAAGAATATTTTTGTTCTGCCGTTGCAGAACAAATATATTTAAATATACTTTTATTTAAATTTGTGTAAAGCACCTTGTGTTGTCTTATGCATAACATGTGCCTTAAATTAGCAAACTAAACAATGTTTAGCTAGCTTCAGCCCCAAATCCAAACCATTCTTTTGTGATGTTATTTCTAAAGGAATGTGTTGTTAACATATATGGTTAATTGAGGCTGTTTTTTAATGCAACATGTAGGATTTAACAGTTCATTCCTGTTAATGTGCATATGATTGGCCTATGCATGTTTGACTAATACAGATTTTTTGTACATATATATTTAATTTTAAAGGTTTTCTATGAATTATGCAAAACCTTAAGGGAGACATGTCCAATATTTAGGCTTTGCTGCTGCCTTCAGCTCATTATCTGGCATTTGCCAAGTGGAAAGGACAGACTGGGAATGCAGACTTCACGGCAGAAGGTTGGAGAAATGAGGAGTGTGTGTCTCTGGTCAGGGTGTGTTGGAGAGTTAAAAGTTGATCTGTTGGTATCAAGTGCCGACAGAGACATGGCCAGCTGTTAACTAGCTTTGAATGCAGAGCGGCAATGATCTGCCTGCTAGTAGCAGCCATGTGTGTTTGTGTTCACACTTGTGTAAGGGAATGCAAGCTTTATCATATGGCATTAACGTAGGGGTTTACCAAAGCTCCATCTGTCGCTGCAGTGCAGCATTTAAACCACACAAATACACACACAGCAGCCTGCATGCACACACACATGGTGCCAAACAACATGTGGGTCACAGGGCCAACAGTGGTCTGGAATGTGAGTGTGTTTACGTGTGTTTGTGCTCATCCCTACAACCAAAGCTTGAATTAGTGTGGCTCAAGACAGCCGGACAAACATTAAAACATTACTGATGTTCACATGGCTTCATGACTAACTGGGTTCCTCTTTGTTTTCTGAAGCTACAGATGTGAAACTCAGGAGTGTTCAGATTCATTTGAATCTTATGTTTAATTTTCTGGAAGCTGCCAATGATTATATTAAAATGATTAATGTATATTTGTTGAAATGTGGCATTTAATTGGTGCATCATAAATAAAAGATTCACATTTTTCTTATTTAAGTCTTATTAATAAGGATGCATCCTAGTTGTATGCTTAAGAAAGGCCATGAAGGCAGAATTGATGCTTTCTGTACACACAGTGGCCTCAGACTTGACTCCGTTACTGGCACTGAGCCCTGATTTACTGAATAGATGGTGGCATCATCACCTCAGCAAAACAACACACTACTGTCCCTCTGTCTGCAGTCTGCGCTGCCGTCACAACACACACAGACACGCAATCCTCAGGCTTTGTTCCCATTAAGCCACTGAAGCAAATCTGTATTTAGACCTGTCTCAAAAGCTGCCAATTAGTGGAGTTTTGATTATCCGGGATAACAAAGAGTTGTATTTTTGATGGGACAAATGAATGAACAAACAGTTTTTCTGATTTGCAAATAGCAATTTCAAAAGATCAGTGACGGGTCATTACTTCTGCTAACTGTCAGGTGAGTACAAGGCGTCAACTTGAACACTTTCTGTTGCACAAAACAAGTTGCAGCTTAGTCTCAATATAAGGCATTTGTGCAACCATTATCTTTTATATTAGCTCTGAATAGACTTTGGCTCAGGTGCCATTCCACTGTTTACCTACTGACACAGAGGACATGTGGAAGAAGAGAACTTCCACATGCCCTCAGAGAGAGCAACAAAAAGAGAGATATCAGAGGATATGGATGCTGGTTTTAGGGTACGCATTTGAGAGTGCAAGAAAAATCTGCAGTGCGTTAATTAAGCTTGTCAAACAAGCAAAAATGTGAGGAGACGAGGCGATTTTGGGAAACATTAAGGTGGAAAACAAGATAACGTTTTTGCCACCTTGAAACAGCCAATATAAATTAAATTTGTTGCTGGAAAATGGCAAGTGAACATATGAGATGCTTGTAATCTTTAATTTTACCACTAAATGTCAGCAATTGTCTCACACTGTTATTTCAAAGCAACACTACATAGGTTTCGATGCTTAAAAATCTGTGCTTCTGGCTCATTTTGATGGCACACTGACATGCACATTCCTGGAGTTGTCATGCCGAGGCTGACAAACCACACTTTACAGCATAACACACCCGTAACTGGATATCAACGCATTGGATGTTTGTATGTTCAGAGAATGATAAGAAAGGCAATAAGTGACAAAGTAAGAGATAGGACCAGAGTCAATATCGTACTGACTTTTACTGGCTGGAGAGAGCTCAGAGAAGAAACAGGATTCAAGATGGATGTCAAATTAATCTTTGTTAGAGGGCGAAATTGTGCCAAAGTTCAGCAGTGCGGCTTTAAAAATCTCATCTCGCGAGACTCAACTTTGAGTAAAAAATGCTCGTATTTCGCTGTTTGCTATTAAGGATGGCAGTTATATTTTTTCTTCAATTGTTTGTAAAAAGATTTCCGTCTCCTCCTGCGGCTATTCATACCATGCCATCTTTACTGGTCACGTGACCCCTTACATCATGTCTGGGGACGTGTAAATGCGAAAAAAGTGTTTCCGTTACACTTTTGCGATATACTCCTATATCGACACGTCTAAAAAAAAAACACCTCATAAGAGCGTAAAAACCTTTTAGCGATATTTGAGAGGTTTTTCAAAATGTTGGTGTTCCCATTAGCAGTTTTTTTTTGCGATATTTAGGTTTTGCCTAATTTTAGAAGTAATGGAAACGCACCTACTGTATAAAATCAGTCCAGACGGACGCAGAGTTTTAAGGTCAGAAAGTTGCTTTATGCACCTTTAAAAGTAACAGTGTGTGATGGTTTACTTCCTCTATAAAGAGATATTTTCAAGGATTTTCACAGTCAAAGTTGTTTTTATTATCACTACCTTCCCCAGAGGCAAATTTATACAACAGACCTTCTGATCTCTCATGGGAATTTGAGGAACTCCCAGATACACTGGGAGCTACTGGGAGATCTGTGGTCCAGTTCAGTGGACTACAAAGCATACCCTCACAATCATGTGGGTTTGAATCCAGGTCCTCCTCCCTTCCTCTTTCTCTCTACCATTAGAGGAGGAAAAAAACAGATGGTACTAGCTCAGCTGAGAGCAAAACCAACAAATATAGAAGCAACCTTTTTTAGCTGCCTCTGGCCATAGCGACCAGTCATTACACTACACAGGAACAAAAAACATGAAACCTTAGAGAGGCAGAGTGGTGAGGAAAAAAAATGGAAACGACATACAAAGAGAGATGGAGAGGGAGGGAGCCAATAAGCAAATAATCCAACAGCGCTGAGTTTTTACTTGCCCTGAAAAAAACCCATAGCTGCAGGGAAAAACGAACACTACTTATTTTACACAATTACTTTTTACGCCATAATTTAGGTCTTACAAAAGTCTCAAAGTTCAACTGTTATTTGTTATTCAGAAAGGATTATCCCAACCACAATGAACATGTATTATCAAGTCATTTTTCTACCAAGCTCTGTCTGCCATATGACAGGATTCTAATGCTTCCCCAAATTTTAACAAAACCAACCCAATGTTGATATACATGCCAGAATTTTTTATAACCCCAGCAGAATTATCTTGGCTAGGACAGAAATCTGACTAGAAGGTGTCACGAGGAAAAGGTAAACAATTCTCAGTAGAAAGCAACACTTACTAAGTCATGTGCTCTTTTTCCAGTACAGCCATTTTTGATTATGTAAGTTCATTTTGAGGGTATGCTAAAGCAAATTCTTACATTTAGGTCATTTTAGGATCTAAAAGAGATGGAGGTTTTCCAGGCAAGGATGGGTTGCAGTTTCCTTTTTCTTGGCACCCATTTATTACCCATTTAGTGATATTTAGTCTCAGCATCTGTATATTGGCCACTTGGCCAGACCAATATAAGACTATGATAGAAAATGATGCACTAATGTTGCAGAGTGCATCTGATAATCCACAGCAAGACATTTCCAGAGCCAAATGGAGTTGTTAATAATCAGAATAAATATGTTTCTTCTTAGAATCTTACATTAGGTTTGTTGTGAGTTTGTTTTGTATCCTTCTTTTCCTCCCTCGGGGATCATTGAAGATTCATGTAGCTTTATGATTATTGATTTCAGTCTTCCGAAGAGTTTTTTATCTTGTGTTACTGCTAAACCCAATGCAAACAGAGCATTTTAACTTCAGATTAGGACTTTCTGCTCTGCTGAGACACTAAAGCCCTGACTTGTACACATGGGTCCATGCCCCACCCTCCTTTACTACAGCATATCTTATATTTCTTAACTTCTAATCTTGATTTGACAAAAAGGAGCATATTGGAAGGTTGACACTGTGGTGCTGGTTACTGTGTTTGTGTGTGTGAGCAGGGTTTTTATAGGCTCATAAGATAACTAACCAGAGCCCATCTGCCAGAAAAGCAAACATGCTCTCACTCTGCAGCACAAAACTAAACACAACACATTGTGCACACACCTGTAAAAGTCCACAGAGGGCCAAAAAAAGCATGACAGTGTTTCTATGGATTATTAAACATGCTCCTCCTCTTAGTGTTGCCATCATTTCTCACCAGAGCAAGCAAAAAGCCAGAATAAACAAGTCAATCAACAAACAGCAATACACACAAAATGGAGAGCAAAGAGGAAGGAGACGTGGACTTTCAAACGCTCAAAAGAGTTTTGTCCCAGCGTTGCTCCCAACTGACATGAGGAAACACTCTGTTAATGGGATGAATGAGATCAACACGCTGTCAATGTGCTCCTCTGTACTGTACCGAGAAGGGGGTGACCTCACATGAACACACACCTCACTTTAACACAACCACAAGACCTGGGGACAAAATGCATTGTCCACTTTATATTTGATTATGCAACTGTCTGATGGATGGTAATGCCTTCAGGAGGCAGAGCATCTTTGTGCAATGAGACTAAATCAATGTGGATAATAAAGTCAGGCTATGCTTATTTATTTATTTAATTTATGTCTTTGTGTATAAACTGCTTTTAACAAGGTTAAACGGTCACAATTTCTGTTAAACAGATGGCTTTGTCCAAACACATCCACTATATGCAGTGTTAGTGTCAAGACTGCATCCATTGTTACCAGAAGATCATTTATGATGACTGTGACTTCTTTAAATATGCATTTTAAATTCATGTTTTAGCTATCTTTGTTGGATAAAACATGAAATGTAACATACAATTACACCAATAAGCGAACTAATAATGTAAACCAATTCTGTTATGAAGGTGTGTTGTATTATGGGTTTGTTTGCATGACTCTCAAGTCATGTGTTCTGTAATTATACACATTTGGCAAAGGTCCATTGCAAACCTTAAGTTCACCATTTCATCAATCACTTTTGTATTTCCTTTAAGACAACATACGTGGTATATCAGACTCTATGCATGATCACACAGTAGCCCCACCTAAAAGCATCCCCAGCTTTATTATCTATTTTGTAATAATTTAAAAATAAACTGTGTTTTATTGAAGAAGACCTTAAACTCTAAGCTATTTTATAAACTCACTTGTAAAAGATTTACAGAGGTAATAAAATGAATGATAAGTTGGGAAATTTTCTTATACTACATTACATTTTGGGTGCATTTATACTGCTGCTGTTTGGTCCACTTTAAACTAACCCTGGTCCACTTCAAAAAGTAGCACAGTTCATTTAGAGTAGTGTGGAAACTCATTTGTAGGAAGGGGCGCAAGTGTAATGCACTTTGGGTAGCTTCTTTGAAAACCATACTTGGTATTAAAAAAAAGAAACCACAAGACTGCATAAATGTTGTGTTGTTTGCTTGTTTTGTTTTGCTTCTTAATGGCCAAGTGGTAGTGGAAGGTTTTTTGTTGTTTGTTTTTTTCTAAACAAGCATTTAGGTCTGGGTTATCATGCTTCTGCTTTGGCTTCACCTTTAAGACCCCAAGGCTACATCTGTGGTTTAAACCCAATCTAGGTCCACTACAACACAGTCTCCCTATAAAAACTCTAAATTCTTAAAATCTGCTGCCTGCTGTACTTTTGTTATATTCAATTCATAAAAAGACAGCAACTTCTAAAATAAGTGAGCAAGACTTGCATAGACATAAGGTGGATGAGCATAACACACTTTGGCTTATTCAGTTCATAAAGCAGACATTCAGAACTATTAAAAAAAAGAAAGAAAAAAACAGTATTGTGCCATTTTTATGGTCCTTGTTTGCACTTAGACATGGAAAAACACCTGCAGATTTCTCACAGTCTCCTCTGACTTCAGGAAACCTACTCACACAACAAATGAACAATTTTCTTCTTCTCTCACTCGTCTGACATATAGAATACACACTCTACCTGTCATCATCTTCAGCTGCAGCCACAGCCTGGTGATATCGTGGCACAGTTGAGAGACTCGGTTCAGAGCCATTGTTTTGCCGCTGCATGTATGCCCCCTTCGTTCACGTGCACACATACATCTAAAACACCCTTACACTCGGCTACACACTGTCAGAGAACATCCCGGTGGTAGTGCAGGCAGTCCATTCCTCAGCAGCCGAGGACTTCAGCTGCTTACTGAGCTGTCACTGTGCAGCACAGACACCCCACACACACGCACACAACCTCCCCGTATCTGCCAGCCAGGGAGGCGGAGCTTCAGATGGTCCGCCCCTGGGTTCACATTTCACACTGTTTCCGCAGACAGTTGGAGAAACAGAACTTTGGCTGCAGCCTTTGCAGTGACTTACATAGACTAAGGTTTTTAGAAGTCATATTACTACTTATGCATTATGATGATTACACCTTCTTACAAAACTGCCGAGTACACAAGCATATTGCATTGGTTAGCCATGCAAAATAAACATCCCTTTGCCTTCTTTGTTTTTCATTCTCTATAAACACTTAGAAATCAGATTTAACTTCCAAGTTTCATCCTTCCTAAAATCTTTTAGGCTCCAAATGTGAAATAATAAACTGAGCTATTTAAAAGCAAGACTCCTTTTAGGTTTCTGTTTTCTTCTGTGTCTCTATCAACAAGCATACACACACAAAGCACACACAACGTCAGCACACTGTGCCACACACTGGTGAAAATTTGAACAGACCTTCAGGAAGCTTCAAAAGCTGCCCTGATGAGAAAGACACACACTTTCAACAGTTGTTTTGTTCAGAATCATCCCAGCTCTCACACCAGTGAAGAATGCACCAACTACACATCCCTCCTCCTGACTGACTACACAGATGATTTCCTCTGCATATTAATGCCAAATACAGTTCTCCTGATTTGCATGCTGTTGAGGCAGCCCCTTGATGAACTGTTTCTTTTTTAACCAATCTATGGGTATACTGTGCAAAAGATAACCCTCTTGTATCTAAAGTTAGCTTCAAAGCTGCCAGAATTTCCTATAATCATTTCAAGATGCTTGAGCAAGCCGAACACTTTGTATATTTCAGCATGGTGTGCAGTGTACCCCTAGAACAACTGATTACACTGGACAAAGTGCAGTGCCTGGGGTGCCTGAAACAGCAAATGCACCTGGACCTTCATTTGATCAATTTACCATTCACTGAAGCCTTATCAGAAATGGTGGCTATCTAGAAACCATTCTTAACCAAACTTATCAGTTTTTGAGACCTGTTGTATCACTTTATGGTAAAAACTTTGCTCAAAACCCTTTTGCATATCTAATACTTGTCTTCTGCTAATCCTTGGTGGATGCTCACTGCACTACAATAACATATCACACAGTAATTAACTCTATATACATGAATTGTTTTGTTTTCTTTTACATTTTATTCAAGAAATATAAAGACTTCAGGTTAAAAAAAAAAGTAGATTTTTTTTGCACATAATCTTTGGGTCAGGCTTTGAAAGGTTAAGGAAAGAGGGAGAAAAGATATACCAAACAACACCAGAACTGAACAGTGGCAACAGGTCTTATGGTGAGATGAATCCTCCCCAGACCTTAACATTATTGAAGCAGTTTTGGATAATCTTAGACAACAGAACAAAAGGCAGATAAAATCCAAAGATTTTTGAAAGGTTCTTAGAGAAGTCTGGAGAACTACTCCTGAAGACTACTTAAAGAAATTACTTGCTTAAGGGGGTTCAGGCTGTGTTAAAGGATAAATATGGTCATACAAATATTGTTTTTAAAGCTTGTTAGAAGTGTACAAACTCTGTTTTTAACCTTATAGTCTTTATTTATAATTTAATAAATCAATGAATAAATTATTGTCCTGGTTTCCTGGTAAAGAACATATGCTTTTAGACCAAGGAGAATCTCCATAAGCAGACCTCCCCATAAAACTGCTGACAGGCACAAAAGGGGATAATCCATGTTTACATGTGTGGACACATATTAATGCACACACAAGTATTAACAATAAAACCTCTTACTTGCGTGCCAGGTCTCCACACAGTGAAGTTATTTTATTAACTTGCACACAATATGACCCTGGCCAGACACTTTACATGCACATCATTATTAAATTCCTTATGTCAAAACAAAACAGAACACAGACAATCTTATGTAAACAAAAATATTAATGTTTTCATTATCATAGTTGCATTTTCTAATGCATTATGGGTTAAAATGCAACATTTTAATGTTTGAGGGCAGAAAAAGAGGGAAAACTACAAAAAGTAACAAGATAAAAGATTATGTCTGCAGGAGATTAAGAATTACATTTAGCCTGAATTTAAGGATGAATGTTTCAGTTTAATCTAAGATGAGATTATTAATAAATGAAGGGATGCAGACGCATTGGCACAAACAGGATTTGATTGTGTTTAATAAATGTCCAAAGCCTATTTATATTTGTTTCATATTCCTGGAAAATGCAGGCGTCTGTTCTTTTACCCAACATCAAGATGTAGATGATAGAGCCAGTTGCTTGTGGGACAGGAAAAGGCAGAGGATTTTCTTTAATAGCTCATTTCCTTTCTCTGGTAATTTATCTTAAAACAGCAAGACCAGTTTCAAACACTGATTCTAGATTTATACTTCCACCCAGAACAATTATAGTAATTGATGTGAAAGTTACACTAAGATTAATAACCAAATTTAGATTCAATTTGACTCTATTTAGGTAGTGTATCTACTACTACTACTCTGCTGTGCTGCAGAGTTGGAGAAAAATTACAACAATTAAGCTGAAATTTTGAGATTAAGACTAGCCCTTTGAGATTAAATGCAGACTCTTGAAATTAAATGAGATTTTAAAAAATGAGAGAGGGTGTAAGAATGTGCCTCATAATTGGCTTTTGCAACATAGATTGTTCCTTTTTTAGCACATAAACACAGTGCAAAGAGAAAAAAAAGTGAAATGTGCTTAAATCTGAGTGTTTAGATCTAGACTCCTTTCAGTCGCTCTCCAAACTTTAATGTATCGACCAAAAAAAGACAATTTTGTTCATGACATTTTAAAATTGTCGTAGGATTTCGGCTTTATTCTCACAATGCAATGTTCTTATCCTTGACATGGCTGTTATGTTCCTTAGTAATTTTTATTACAACAGATTATTGCAACAGATCCCTTAAGTGAAATTTATGTTATAACATGTGCATTCTTTAATTTTCCATTTAAGCTCACACTTTATGAATCAACACATTCTCCTAAATTCATCATTAATATGCTGCAAATTTGTCCAATATTTACATATATGAATTATATATCAGTTGTGCCTTTATACCACAATATGTGTCCACCTTTGTAAAGGCTTTTCAAAAGCAAATGAAATTTTATAATAAGTAATCTTTCTTGTGATAATATTCTGTTATTTTTTAAACATTAAGCAGCCAATTATTCTGTTTTCTAGCTCCTCTAGAACACCACGTAATGTACCTTTATCTTTTTTTAAGCGGTAATAAAAATACAGATTTATTTCAGGACTTCCTTTTTTATTTTATAAGCCAAAGGCCTTACAGTGCAAACAATTAAACACCTGCATCTATTACATGGGATGCGGAGCAGACTTCAGTGTGAGCATGCGGAAACCTATTTGTGTATGTGTGTGTTTGGGATGTGATGCAGACTGCAGCTAGAATAGCTTGCAGATTAAGTATGAATTTGAGAAAACGTCTTTGTCTGCAAAGAAGAAACAGTGTTGGCTCCTTCCGCTGCATGATCAAACACTATTGGCCTGCTCGAGTGTAAACAGGAAAACACCAATTGAGAAATTACTCACACTCCTAAACAAGAAGAAGAGGCTCAAGTAGGAGGATAAAAACGTGTAAAGTGCGCTTATTTAAAGAGTTTCTAAAAACAAGCCAACACAACAGAAAAATCTAGTTTTTACTGGCTTCGGTCTTTCTTTTATCCCACATTCAATTTTCTTTTTGGAAAAACAGAAATCTTCACAAATCCACATGACTCTCCTTTTCCACTACTTTCTAAAATAACTTTATAGATACGCAAAAACATTAGCATAAAGTCTTCAAACCAGTTTTCTGTTTCCATCTTAGCGCAGTTGACAGGTTAACTCCTCTATTGTCGCATAGACTTGACAGAAAGCAGCCTGCATTACTGGTTGGTAAAGACACTGTCCTGTTTATAAACATGAGTAGTTTTAAATTCTCACAAAGAGACATTTCTCTTTTTACAGAACAAAATGTTCAGTATTTTTTACTTAGATTTCTTCCTACTATTAAAAATTGCAACCTAATTTTTAGTTTTATTAGTACCCATTAGCTGCATTGCATATATTTAAGAAAAAGGGGCCAGCCAGACATTTTTATTTGCACCAACCAATCTCTCTGCTTCTGTTCTTGTATATGGTTATATGGAGGGCAGTTTTGAAACAGGCCTCAGGTTCTGGCTTGAAGACAAAACTTACTGATCCATGTCAGTCTGGCTTCAAGAGTGGTCACTCCACTGAGACAGCTCTGTCTGTGACAAAGGCCCTAAAGGTGGCTTGAGCTACAACACAGCCATGGTTATCATTTGTCTGCCGTACTCTATACTCTGTACTGCAGTGCTCTATAAGCTGGTTACCTTGCTGGCACAGTGAAACCCGTATAAATGGTCTAACACATGACAGTGGCCACTAATGCTTACATACAGAATGACCCGGAGGTCTGCACTCACCTATCTTAACGCAGTTGTAGAGGTTTATGCTCGTTTTAGACTGCATTCTTCTCAGGAACATCATCTAACACGGCCACCCCTTCACACAGCAAAGCCTCAGTCCAGACTGTTTGCTTTTGTGCTGTAGTTTAATGAAGGATGAATGAGCTACCAAATGCCATCAGAGCAAAGCTTTCTCCACCGTCAAGGAAATACTGAAGCTTATCACTTTAAGAATAGCTTCTCTTCTAACACCTCTAGCATGCAAATCTACACTTACACTTCTGCATTTTTTTGCAGATGCACCTGCTCTAGTTGCCCTTGTTTAAATAGATTTAGCACTAAATCTATTGACCAGGGTTTCTTACACCATATAAAGTAACTATGGGCGACTTTAACATTTAACATAGAAAAGAGTCTACATATCACCTCCAGGTCTATTGTAGCTTTTCTCAAAACGTGTGCAGACCAACACACTTTCTTCATCACACCCTTGACATTGCTCTGACATATGACATAGAAAAATTTACAGTACTTTCTCCCAACTTTGTTTTATAAGACCATTTTTATAACTTCCGAGTGCACACCTTTTTGCCACACACCATCTGAGAAGAATTGTTAAATCGCTCTGTAACCTTAGAAAACCTGAGGGCCTGGAATTGGGGGATTTTAAGAACAGATGGAGCCAAACTGTGCTAAACTGTGCTAAAATGGCCATTTTGGAGACCTGTCTGTACTAAAATCTCTCTAATTTTGTTCTCCTTCACTTCATCAGAGTTGGCCTTTGCAGAGATTATGCTCATATATTAACCAGAGAGAGGTTTATAGCTTCAGTTGCGTCATTCATATTTATCCTGAAAATGCTTTTATAGGTAAACCTGAAACTTTTTCATTTGTGCTATGTGCCATCCTAATTTATTCCTCACCAGTAACACATATGCTGATAGCTACATATGATATTTACTATGACTTCAGTAGTATTCAAACAGACATTGTGGTTAAGAGATATACTCATTTTTATATGGCATTTTTGAGCCATTGGCTGAGAAATCAGCGTAGGGCTCAAAGGGTTAATGCAGACTTTGAGAAAGCTAAAAAAAATTAACATATTTTGAGAAATCTTACATCATGTGGAAAGAAAGAATAATAAATTATATGAATTATATAAAACTTTAACCAAGCTTGAAAAGATAGTTATTCATCATTTCTAAAGGAAGAACAAGATATACACAGGCTTCTCTTTAACTAAATTTAATCATTATTAATTCAAAATATGGGGAAAATTGTATTTGAAGGCATTTAGTGTAACTGGTCCATGTTGATGTGTACGCCTCTACACTTTGCAAGCTGGTCTTATGTCTTTAAAAACAGCTGCAATCAAGCCTCTGCTAATAAGGAACAATCTAGACAAGACACAACTGAGCAACTACAGGCCGATCTCAAGTCTTCCTTTTCTAAGATCATCGATAAAGCTGTTTCTCATCAGCTAAACGACTTTAACACAAAAAAACCTCTATGATGTCTTCCAGTCGGGTTTTAGACAGCACTGGGACTGCTCAGACCAAAGTGATTATTGACATATGTTTGAATACAGACGATGGAAAAATGTCAGTCTTAGTCTTACTGGACCTCAGTGCTGCATTTAATACAGTTGACCACAATATATTACTTAAACGACTGGAAAACTGGGTGGGCCTGTCTGGCCCTCCACTACAATGTTTTAAATCTCAATTAAAGAACAGAAAGTACCAACCAGGCCAGAAATCTGGGTGTATTGATGGACTCAGACCTTAACTTAGAGAAACACATCAAGAGAATCACAAAGTCAGCCTAATATCACCTTAAAGGTACAGTGTGTAGCGTTTTTGGTATTGTGTTAGTAAAAATTAAGAATTGCTTTCATAAATACATATTTTACCAAAGTATAATCACAGTCCCATCCAAATGAAAGCGTTCTTGTAGCTTAGAATAAGATGCTTATAAATACATAGGTGGCGGCGCGCCCAACTGGAGGCTGCCATGTTGCATCGCCATCTTTGAACACAGTAGCCGAAAGGGGACAAACTTGTTAGCCTTGTGCATTTTTACCTGCGAGTCCCCGCTATTTCGGGGGGGAGGGCGTGGGGGTGGTGTAAACAAGCCAAGACGACCGTGGATGATTCAGCGTGCCAGCTTACATTGAAATGGAGGACCATCTCTACTCTTTGCCCGCGAGACGAAGGGAAAATATAGCCAAGAAAAGGAAAGGAAAGAAATAATAACCGGGAGAAAATAAGAGTGTACATCGGTGGAGCATTTACCAGGTGGGGGCAGCTGATGAAGAGAGGGACTTCAAAGCTAACGCGGAGGTTGCAGCTTTCTGCTGGATAGGTGAGTTAATGCAATCTAACAGTGAAGT
>JBAMHW010000027.1:11444684-11455472 GCA_037177495.1 Rhadinocentrus ornatus
CTGATTTGTCAATGGGATGGGGGTAGTTGTCCTCCTTCTAGTCAGACAAAATAGACCAAAGTAAAACCAGTTTCTCGCTGTGATTTAATCACCAGAACCGCAGCATTGTAACGAAAAAATATCTCTCAGATAATAATTATTTTCTATCAATACGTCGCCCACCTCCCTATATCCTACTCATTTTATTTAAAATCCAAATCTGTATCTGTGTCTTTTAAGCTGGAATCTTTAAACTTAATCATGTTTTAATACTGTTTTTATCCAATGTTATCTTTTGTTTTTAATGTTAAATTATGCTTCTTGTATTCTGAAAAGCACTTTGAATCACCCCGTCGTTGAATTATGCTATACAAATAAACTTGCCTTGCCTAAAAAAAAAATAGTAAAACTGGAAGGAAAGATAACAATAAGCTATCTCAAACATCCATAAGACATGACAGCATAACAAAATCTATCCAACATGCAAACTAATTACATTTTCATTGTTTTAAAAGATGCAGAAGTCATGTAGTTTCCCTATAACTGAGTGTTAGGACCATGTGGACACCAAGTCCTTAATCCGACATGTTCTGATAAAACCTAATAATAAATAAATAAAAATAATAAAACCTGCTCTTTTAGCACACACCTGCACATTTTACAATGTGTGTCCAAGGGTCATGCAGTACCAAACACAATGAAAACTATAATTAGGGTCACAATTCTGCAATAAAGTTACACGAAAAGATGGTGTGTTTTATTAGATTTACACCGTAGCCTAATCTTTTGATTAATGTGACCCATTTCACTTTGGGACTTTGGAACACTGAAACAACCAACTTGAACATCCAAGAGGAACATAAAACATAAAAAATAAAAAATTAAAATTAAAATTAAGAGGACAATAAAATTGAAGTAATCAGGGGACACCAGCTGTTAGTCACATCACATGGAAACCAGTAAGATGGCAACAATAAAAAAAAAAAAAAAAAAAAAATAGATCAACAAAATCACAAGACTGCTTGTGAAAAAGGAAGTATTGCCACAAAGGGGAAGACAGAATACTGTCACAACAGCTTATCATTTAGGGAAAACCCACAGGAAGGGTATAAAGCAGCTGACCTTACAAAACCAGGGGATTTTGATAGAAGGATTACATTATGTACAACGCACTAACATTAAAGTTTAACAACAAAAGAAAAAAAGAAAGCTGATGGTATAAATAATATGTATTGATGGCCCATCCAATTGTTTTATTTTTTTTTGTTTGTTTCTTTCACCATAATCTGTGCCATGCTTTGCATGTTTGTTGGGTGTATATATATTTTTCAGGTTTCTCCCTCTTGTGACTTTCATTGGATGCAGTTCCACTCTGACACCTCATCTGTCTAAGCCACCGCAGCTACAAAATATTTAGTATTTGGGATATTTGGTCAGAGACTGGAACGTGTCTGCAAGCCTCACTAATCAGGTCTTTAAAGTTTTCACGATCGAACATTGATTTGTCTAATTTCTATAACATTTTCTGCAATGTGATGATTGGTCTTGAAATCTTCTTGAATAAAAATTGTAATCTTGTTGTATCATGGACATTATACAGGGAACCTCTATGTGCTCTGTTGCCTTTGTCAGACTGCATTGACATCTTTTTAGCTGATTCACATTGTAAAATCTGCATCCTGTCTCTAGTTTAGTGTACCACCTAGAGGTAGGCCATAATGACAAAAGAAAGCTAATGCCTAACTTAACATGTCACACACAATCTCCTCTTATTTCTACTAAACAAAGACAACAACATGGCCTTGATGTCATGTTTACATCCGCTTTTTTAATATTATATAATGCATCCACCGCCCTCTTTCTGCATAGGCGATCGATGTCAGACTGTACACATCATGGCACAGTTCATTCACTTCAGTTTGGTATATAAGAGCACTAATACACAAAACACACTGGTATATAACATAAGACACTATTACCCCTTCTGTCAATCAGCCACTTCCATCTTTCCTCACTTGTAAGCAAGACCTTGAGATACCTGATCTAACAAGTCATCTGAACCAACAGGCATCTGCTCTGTTTCTGGCCAAGAAGCATGAGCTCAGACTTGGAGGTGCTAATTCTCTTCCCAGCTGCTTCACACTTGGCTGCCAACTGTCCCAAAGTAAGCTGGGGGTTACCACTCAATGAAGCCAAGACTTTTTAGTATCCTGACCTTCAGGGGTCAGCTAATGATCATGAATTAAAACATGTCCAAATATAAATCTACAAATGTGTTTAAAACATTATCATCAATACTTTTCCTATTCACCCAAAAAACATGAAACAAACATAAATTAATAAATCAATACTACAAAGAAAAACAGGATCAAGAGCAAAAACACAGCACTGGATTTGTGGCACAGATAAGTAGACGCTAAAAATACTTAAATCATGTCTAAATGCAGACCAAAGCTCAAAGGGAAAGGACCAGAATAGAACTGAACCATCCTTGACAGGCACCAAGATCTAAAAAACAGCATGCACATGCTGCTCTTTTCCCACATGCCAAAAGAAACCAGGCTCTCAAAGTCAAATCAATAGTAGACAAATATTATCCTCTGAGTGTATGCTAATGCAAACACACACCTCTTCTCTTTCCTCTGTCACACACACAAACATTATCTGCCAGGTAATAATGCCAACTTGTACTGTACCACCCTGAGCAAATAAGGATGCAGGAGTATGCTGTGATATGCTTTCCCCACATGCACGTTGATATCTATAGAAAGTGTTCCATTACACTTTTTCTAATATACCCAGGTTTAGTGGAAAAAGAATGGAGGATGAACTAAAATGGATTATCATTTATTCAGAACAGTACTGAAGTTAAGGTCATAAACAGCTGAGAAGATTAACAAATAAGCATAACTCGTAGAACAAACTCTAACAAAGGGTAAGCCAGGTTTATCTTCGGCTATCCCAACAACTTCACAAGGAAGTTTAAAAAAAAGGATGTGAATTTAATTTCATTTTCATTTTATCTGTCATTCGGGATTTTAAAAACTCCCCATGATGGAGACCAAGAGAACACACAAGAAAAAAGGTTTATGGAAGGGCACATTTTATTGAGGCATTAAAACATTCTAAAAGCAGCCAATTATGGAGGTTTTTAGAGTGATTAAAGTAATCTGAATTAACTAAAATAGGAACAATCATAGGGAAATGTCCCCAACCTGATACTAATTACAGTCATTTAATGTATAAAGACAGTTTTATTGAAAGAAGCAGAAATCCCCGACTGCCTTGACAGAAATTTTCAGAAATATCGTAAAATAAATGCAAAAATATTTCAAGAGGTTAATAGAATAGAAAGCTTCATGTGATCATCATGTGGCTTACAATGTTCACAGGAGAACAGTAGCAATTTGTATCCTTAAGTATTTGCAGAGATGATTTAACGCATCCCTGAATACTGCACACATGAACAGACATTCAGTATGTAGTCAAGTCAAATGCTTATATTTACTGCTGTTGACTCAAAAAGAATATTCCAAACTAGGTTGTCAAAGATTTCTGATTACAATTTCAATTTTTGAAATTTAATTTTAGCTTGCAGCGGTAATTAAGCTAAAAGGTTTCTGCCTTTCTCAGTTCAGTTATTCTCACACATACGTCTGCTAAACTTACCATGCAGCTGCTGACAGCAGCGGGTGTATGAGTAGTAGCTCTCCATCTCCTCCACTGAGATGGAGACAAATCTCTGCCCTCCACACTTCGGTTTTCCCATGCATTCCTTTATCCCATTCATTTCCTCTCTTTCCTTTACCATCTTTATCTTCACAGGTAGAGAGAATATGACCCAACTCATTCTTCTTTCCTCATCTTTATTTCCAAACCCTCCCTGTTCACTGCTTTCGTATACACACACACACACACCTGGCAAGATGTCTTTCATAAATACACCACTCCTGTTTCCCCTGCCCCTCCCTTTATGCTAAAAATATGTGTACCTACATTATATCAGAGTAGAAACTGATGAAGAATACAATCTACTCACAAATAATCCACATTCAGGGTTTAAATAATTTGCATGTAATATTAAAATAGTATTATGTTATTTTTTACCTTACAAATTTGTGTTTCTCATTTTGACTCGTTTTAATGGCATGGTGATATTTACTATGTACATTCGTGCATCTGTCATTGCCCAGCAGCATCCCAGGTCTGAGAAACCACACTTTACAACAGCCTGGAAGCTTACGTTACAGCTGAGTTTAGCTTTACACAGCGCATCACTTGCTAACAACTGGATATCAACACACTGGTTGCTTTAAATGCTCTTTTGTTTCTTTAATTAATCAGCCACGATGCATATTTATCACAACCATTATGTTGAATTGCTGGCATCTGACACAGTCACATAAAGCAAAACTTAGCTGTAAAGTGATGTTCCAGGCTGAAAAGTGATTTCTTAGCTTTGGAAGGCTGCTGAGCAACAATAGCTCCAGGAATGTACATAAAAACATGTCACTGTGCCATTAAAACAAGGAAGAGGCACAGACTTTTAAGGTTTTAAATTTAAATAGTGGTGCTTTAAAGAAAGTTAATCTTCAAGTCCTAAACTATTAAATATATTTGTTTTCATTTGTGTAAAGCACATCATGTTGCCTTATAGCATGTTAGCATGATTTGAATGAGTAAACTTATTAAGGTAAATTATAAGGTAAATGTTTGGTGCGCTTCAGTCTCAGCACCAAGCAATTAGTTCTATCTTTGTCCCCCCTTCCCCTATTACAGGAAGGATACACAGGCAAGTTCCATGTAATTTCTAAAGGGATGTGTTAATAGGATAATTAAGGGCATTTTTCAATGCAAATTGCCATGAATGGATACAAACATGGTGGTTTGGATTTTTTTAAGGTCAAACACTGTTTTTTAAAACTTTGAAAAAACAATTAAAAAATTGAAAGGAAAAAAAATCTTTTGAAAACAATGTGACAAACAATAAAATGGACACAAACTGACAGGACCATAGTCCAACCAATATCATGACAGTCAACAATCAGTCAATGACAACTTCACAAGTATTTCTGGTGGCTCATTATCTAACATTTATAAGCAAATTCTGCATTGAATGTTGAAATATATTATAAAACAGAAACAAGGTATCCCTAAAATCCAAAGTAATCAGCTCCATGACCATAGTGAGTGTCTTCATTACACAGAAATAGCCTGCAAAACTTCCACTGTTTGAGCAGATTATCTCAAACACATTAAACTCCCATCGGACCAAGATTAGTCCTCCTCTAACCTGCACAGTTTCCTGTGACCAACCTTAAGTGCACAAATATTGATCGGGCTATGCCACGTGATTAACGTGAAAGTTCCTTGGCCCTAAAATGACTGCTTAATTAAACATTGTCCAGATAAAACACACCTGCCCCTTGTCTACACAACTTCACAGATTCCCAGCTGTAACAAACAGAAAGTAAATGCAGCACTCACCTGCTGTGTTAGTCTGAGTGAGTTTATGCTTTTTATTCCCTTCAGCTGGTTGACGGACACAGCAAAGGCTCTGAGACATGGCGGCGAACAGTCTACAAGTCTGCTTGTCTTTCTAATCACTTTCTTTGACTTTTTTTCATCTGCTTGTTTATCGCTTGTGAACACACACATTTCTAGTGGTGGAGTATTGAGACATATCAGTTAGCTACTCACAGGGGCTTATATCAGGTAATCAGTTACCAAAGTCAAACACAAAGATTAGGTATTAAGAGTGCCTCAAAGTGAACACTCATGCCCCCGCTGGTCTGCTCATGTTAAGACTCAGATTAGACAAATTGATTATATTAACTAAATGTCAAAAGTTTATTATTTTTGGCTTATTACTTTTTTTTTTAATTACTTTACTACATTTAATTTGGCTTATTACTTTTAAAAAATGAATTATTCATCTGCATGCAACTTTCTTGCCTCCACCCAAACCAT
The DNA here is from genome assembly GCA_037177495.1 of Rhadinocentrus ornatus. NCBI lineage: Eukaryota > Metazoa > Chordata > Actinopteri > Atheriniformes > Melanotaeniidae > Rhadinocentrus > Rhadinocentrus ornatus. The sequence goes on from JBAMHW010000027.1 coordinate 11,450,634, forward strand.
TTCCTAATAAGCACCCAGATTACAAACTGAATTTACAATATTATTTAAAGAGAAGCACACACAAAAATAGCTTTAAATTGAACGTGACATACTGTAGAATCAGCAGGAAACTACATAGTGAGATGCTTGTATTATGTTCTAATAATGAGGCAGAGGGGGGAAATCTCCCTCTGGTGGTAGGAAATCCTGTCCTATCATCCTGTCACATTGATTTCAACAACAGATTTAACTTGAACACACTGTGAACAATGTTAACACACAGGAGAAAAACTGAAATGTGGAGATTTGTGCCTTTAAAATCAACACTAACCTCTTCTCCAGGATGGTTGATGGATCCGGCTGTGATGTGCTTGTCGGGTCAGCAGACCAATAGATTCAGACAGATCGTGCAGCAGTTGAGACAACAACTCTTGGCTGTTTTGAATCAAGTCCGTAAGAGACATTTTTTCATGAGACTGTTAGATATTATCTGAGTTTGTCCATGGAAACTGCTGCCTTACTTTTCCTCTCCTCGATTTTGACTGTTGTGTATTTATCTTGCGAATGTGACATTATTCATCTCACTTCATGTCAGCACTGAGTATATCTCAGGAAAAGAGGGGTGGAGGGTGGGTTGAGACAAAAATCCCCCTACAGCTAATTATCCTATCTTGGCAAATGTGTGTACGTGTCTGTCCTACAGTATATACAAATGGAAACTGACTCTGGTTCCCTGATTGGCACAAACAAAAAATTATATGCGTATTCATTTGTTGCATGTTATTTTCAATTCCACATGCTTCAACAGTGACAAGCTCAGACATAAAACACAACCATGTGTCTAACATCAAAGCTGAAGTCTCAGAAGACTTAATTTCACGGCTTCAAATTCATTTATACTTCACTGTTAAATTGCTGTGTTGCATGTTGCATTGCATGTCTTACACAAAATACAATTAGGATTTAAGCAGAAATGTCACATCTTACCAAACATACAATGTGGAGAAACAAGTTCACTTATCACCTTTATGCACAATTTTGAACATCTAACTTTAAAGAAGTTTATAATCAGTGCTCAGAGATACAGGTGAAGTAAAAGAAGCTGATTTGTGTGGACCTCTGGCAGGCTGAGCTACACTGCATTGCCCGATTCATGCAGTGTATGAAGTCCACCCGGGCCTTGCCCCCTGGAATGAAATGCACCACCCCCTCAAAAAAAAATAAAAATAAAAGAGAAATAAATATTTAACATTAGGAATATGTACTGTATTTTCCACCACTTTTAACATTTTATTTAAATAACATAATCTTTTCAAATAAATATATTTAAATATCTGTACATGTTGACCACTGAAATTTTTTAAACTGGTTTCTTAGTGCAGTAGGTTGGTCAGTCCTTTGGCTAAGACAAAGTTTGAGTCTTTTGTATGCTTTCAAGGAAAATGTACATTAGAAAGTGGATGATGAAAAAAATCTCAACAGATGACATTGGGATTTTACACTCTAACTCTGATCACCCAGCTGCTGTGGACAACACAGAGACTGGAGGATCCTGCACAGAGTGACCCACTAATACAGAGCCCAGTCATATCCAGGCCAATGCTGACCCTCGCCAGACGAGACACCAGTTCAGTCAGCACTCAGCCAGCACACAGCTGCACAACAATGACTATGATTGCTCATTTTTAGCATTTTGGTACGAGAGCAGATTCTGCAATGAGTATAAGCCTCTATTTCTAAAATGTATCACCTGTCAGTATAAAAAAAAAAAAAAAAAAAAACATGGTAAGACAAAGAGTTACTTAATAATAACCCAGAGACAAAAATCGAACAATGTCATCTAACTCAACACTTGCTAAAATGAGATCCTTTATTAGCTGCTATCAGTTTTAGCACCAGTTGTATGATAGTAGCAAAAATACTCAAATGGATTTTGGCCCCAGCTTTATGTCTAGTATTGCCTCTGCCCCAAACTCCTCCTTCGCTGCTGCCCTCTCAACTGTACTCTTCTTTTATATCCCTTTTACTATGGTAAAAAGGCCTGCTGTGCATATAGATATATACAGTTTGTGTTAAATAGTAAAGACGCATTTCCTTTAGCAAAAGCAATTCAAGCATTTTTTTAATGACAGTTACTTTTCTCTTAAAATTTTGTTATTTTTTTGTGTGCATAAATCAGTTTTTTTTGTTGTTGTTTTTTTCTTTTTTGGCATCAATATTGTTAATACAAGCAGCTACATTGCTTACGTTGTCTGAGAAGTCAACTTTTCCACTATTTTAAATTGATTGTTTGATTTAACAGAATCAATACATCTCAGAAGTATGCAGCTCAGACAATGGGTGCTTCTGACTGGTAAAGGCTTTTCCTGGAAACTGCTGGTGATAGAGAGCGTCAGAAAATTACACTGGAGCCATCTGCAAAGGTCTCTACCTCCTTTAGACTATCACATTATCTTTGTTTCACTTAATTTATCACCACACATTCTTAAATCCCTACAACATTACCACTTTCAAACTTCAAAGGAATCAGGCAATACCTTGCAGTGGTTGTTCTTTTTGTTTTATTATGTTTTGCACTATTAGATTAGTTAAAGTATTAAGAATGAATGGTCCAAATCTATGCACTCTACATCTCAGACTGCCTTCCAGACTAACCACACTAACAACAAACTCAATAATCATGACTATATTTCTGGGTAAAGCCACTCTTCGAAGATTGTCTTCTTGGAAATGGTAATAGAGACAGATAGATTGTAAAGCACCTTAGACAACATTGTTTGGCTCTTAATGAACTCAAAAAGTTTCAAGAAACATTTACCCAATTATATATAATTAAAATAACTAAACTTAAGTATTCCTGCACACCAATCTGTGTGCATTATACTATGTATGTGCCACTAAAACAGCATTAATTTGCTGAGATACAGAGTCCAGAAGACCTCTGAAGGTGTCCTGCATCATCCGACATCAACACGTGCGCAGAGCCTTTAAGTCCTGTAAATTAGCAGGTGGGGCCCAATTTAAAAGATAAGTTTTGTCTTTACAGGACATCCCTCAGCTGATGATCAGATTGAGATATGAGAATCTATGTGGCCAACTTAGTTCCCTCAATGAATTCCAACTACAAAATTATAAGATCTTAATGAGCTTAGTTTTGCTGCACTGGATTGTCTTCTTCCATACTGGATCCTGCTGCTCTCTTATTCCACATAACCAATAAAAATACAGTCAGTTATTTACTTTATATGAGCTTCATGAATCTGTTGCACTGTAAAAAGGAAGGAAGGAGAGAGTTTTTCTTTCTTTTAATAATTTTTTTCCTGTAAATATACATAAATTAAGAGAATGTCCACCATTGTTTTGAATTGCTTTTTTAAAAGTAGCTCTAAGCAATTTTCTGACCTTAAAGATTTCTTACTCGTTTCGATGGCACAGTGACATTATGTACATTCCAGGAGCCATTGTTGCCCTGCAGCATCATGAGATTTCGCAACTTTACAACTTTCTGTTCCAGCTTGGAGCATCACATTACAGCGGAGTTTCACTTTTCACACCGCGTCACACACTAGCAACTGGATATAATCGCACTGGTCGTTATATATACATGCACCATAACTGATTCAAAGAATTGCAAGAGGAAAAGCCACAGAGCGAGAGACAAAACAAGAGTCAACATTGTACTAACTTTTACTCACTGGAGAGATCTCAGAGTATAGGTAGGATGCAAGATGGATGCTAAATCTGCAGTCAATAGCACCAATAGCACAGAAAAACTGGTCAAACTTCAGTAGTGCTTCTTTAAAAACACCTGCAAGTTGTTTTCCAATTTTTGCCTTTAATAGCTCAAAGGTTTGTACAATGGTCTTCGCAAAAGTGGTGTGTCCAAAGGTGTGTTTGTTTATAAAAGATGGATGTAGCTACCTATCTGTTTCTGGACTAATGTTTTATAGCTTAAATTTCAGTATTGTGAGTTGGATTTAAACAAGCGCCATCCACATAATAATAATGGATTAGATTTAAATAGCATTTTTCAAGCCCCTCAGAACCTTTTATTACAGCTTCTTTTTACTATTGGTGATTATAAACTTTACTAGTCATCACAGCTGACCTGGGGCGGACTGACAAAAACAGCCTCTTTGACCACAAACATTTGTACACATTCAAGGACCAGCGATGCTGACACTGAAGGCAAGATTGGAAAAGTGTCTTGTCCAAGGACACAACAACAGATTGACTACAGATGCTGCATGTGAGGACTTTGCAGACCACGTCAGAAATAAAATCAATACTATCAGATCCAGTCTTTTATCTCTACATGTTGTTGATTTTAACCTCTGCTTTTACCTGAGGAAACACTGGAGAGTTTTGTCCTGGTTGATGCAAAGATGCTTGGTCGAGTTTTCTCTCAACTAAACCCACCAACCTGCCTTTTCAGACCCAATTCCCAAATCACTTTTAAAAACATTTTATAGTTTCTTTGAGTATGAACTTTAAAATATAGTTAATTACTCTCTTCAGACGGGTGTTTTCCCATCTGCCTTCAAAATGGAGGTGGTGAGACCCCTTCTGAAGAAGAGTAATTTGGACCCCACTGTTTTTAATAATTACCGACCTGTATCCAACCTACAATTTTTAAGTGAAATCATTGAAAAAATAGTTTTTTTATTATTTAGTTAAATGACTTCTGGAATTAAAAACAATATTTTGGAAAATAGGACCCTTGCGGTCTGATCCTCGGATGCAAAAGCTAGCTCTAGGGACGTGGAATGTCACCTCTCTGGAGGGGAAGGAGCCTGAGCTGGTGCGCGAGGTTAAGCGGTTCCGGCTAGATATAGTTGGACTCACCTCGACGCATGGCTT
>JBAMHW010000027.1:11457790-11478605 GCA_037177495.1 Rhadinocentrus ornatus
GGGGCGGAGCTGTCAACTGATCACCACCTGGTGGTGAGTTGGCTCAGATGGTGGGGGAGGATGCCGGTCAGGCCTGGAAGGCCCAAGCGTGTTGTAAGGGTCTGCTGGGAACGTCTGGCGGAGTCCCCTGTTAGAAAGAGTTCCAACTCCCGTCTCCGGCAGAGCTTCAACCATGTCCCAGGTGAGGTGGGGGACATTGAGTCCGAGTGGGTTGTGTTCCGTGCTTCTATTGTCGAGGCGGCCAGCCACGGCTGTGGCCATAAGGTCGTCGGTGCCCGTCATGGTGGTAACCCCCAAACTTGTTGGTAGACACCAGCAGTAAGGGATGCCATTAAGCTGAAGAAGGTGTCCTATCGGGCCTTTTTGGCCTGTGGAACTCCAGAGGCAGCTGATGGGTATCGGCGGGGTAAGCGGAGCAAAGCTTCGGCGGTCGCTAAGGCAAAAACTCGGGCATGGGAGGAGTTTGGAGAGGCCATGGAGAATGACTTCCGGACGGCTTCAAAGAGATTCTGGTCCACCGTTAGGTGGCTCAGGAGAGGAAAGCAGTGCTCCGTCAACACTGCGTATAGTGGGTATGGGGGGCTGCTGACCTCGACTCGGGACGTGGCGGTGGGGGGAGTACTTTGAAGACCTTCTCAATCAATCAATCAATCAATCAAAGGCTCCGACCTGGTGAGTTTACAGGTCGATACCACCCCTGCTGCCACCTTCAGGTTAGGAGGAGAAACTGCAACAGAACACCAAAACGACGCGCACCCCCTACGCCCGAGTGCGAGAGCAAACTCACCACTGTCAGCTGCGCCGTAACCAACCGCTTACAGACGCCGCGGGAGCATAAATCTGCCTTAAGGGAAGAGCCTAAAGATTTAACCCCCCCCCCAATGTACAAATGAGCACTGTGTTTTCATTTTGTTGTAAACGTGCTTCTGCGACCATCTCGGTATTTTCACTCAAAGGTTCGGAGTGTGGTTCACACATAAATGGCTGAATTCTGTAAGCTGCTGCTCGGTCAGGTTTGCTCGCCATCATTAAGTTGTTTTGGAGTCGGACGCACTGTGCATGCACTGGGCCAGCCCCCCTTCTTACTCTGGCCTCCCTGCAGCCAATCAGCACACACCTCATTAACATTAGTCAAAAGCTTCCATGAACTCTCACGAGACAAAGTTGTAGTATGAGCAAAGAGTCAGAACAAGATGTTTGCTTTGGGGTTTTTTTAACAAGTTTTCAAAAAAACATTTTAAGACATTTAGAGGATAGTGGATACATGAAAAGACCAGGTGGTGACACCTTTAAACATTTATTTGTAAACCATTCATTTTGATTAAAAGTTACTGGATAAGTCAGTCTCCCATTTTGAAGTTGAAAGAGAGATTGAATCTTCTAGCTTAGAAAATAGACTATTTTTGATAATAGCCATGGGGCATTGAGATTCAAGAATTCTGCTACCATGATAAGTAGCTGCAATTTTAATTGGTTAATGGGAGATTTTTACACATAATAGATTTAAGCTTGTGGTATTTTAGAAATTTAGTGTTGCTGATTCCATATTGTGAAGTAGGTATATTAAATGACAAGTAGTTTCCGTTTTATTACTTATTTTTCCATTGAGTGAAATTAATCATCTCTTTGTTTTGCAGGATGTCAAGGTTGTCACAGATGGGTGTAAACTTACATACAACAAGTGAAGACTCATTTTTAGAAAATTCCACCAAGCCAATAAAGAGGAACAACTTAAACCAGTTGGAAGATGGTTTAGTGGGTATCATTGAAAACAGGCAGTTGACTTTAGGTAGAACCATCATTTTAATGGTGGCAACCCTCCCCATGAGTGATGGGTAAGCGCCTCCACCGTGAGAGGTCATCCTCTATTGTTTTAAGTAGTTGGACATAATTTATGTTTGTTAGTTCTGATAATCTTGGAGAAATGTTTATGCCTAAATATCTAATGTTTCCAGACTATATTGTAGTACTGGGTATGCTTTGTAAGCCACAGTTAATGGGCATAACTATATCCTTAGACCAGTAAGAATAGTCATATATTGATGAGAATTTGTCAATGAGTGCGATTTTACTGGGGAGAGATTTCGGTGAGTTCTGGAGAAAAAGTAATACATCATCAGCATAAAGACTTATGTTCTGTATTTTTGGCATGGAATCCCTTAATCTCTTTATTTTGTCTTATGCCAGCTGCTAACGGGTTCAATAAAAATAGCAAAAAGTGAAGGAGAAAGCGGGCAGCCCTGCCTGGTGCCTCTGCAAACAGAAGCTTGGAGAAGTTTGATCATTGGTCTTCACACATGCATTTGGGTTGTTATATAATATTTTTATCCAGTCTATAAAAGATGACCTAAAGCCAAATTTGTTTAATGTTGCAAATAAAAATTTCCAGTTTACTCAGTCAGATGCTTTTTCGGCACCTAAAGTAATGAGTCCAGATTATGTAGACTAGAAAAATTACCTATTATTTTAATTAATCTGCACATATTAGTAGAGGAATGTCTACCTTTAATAAAGCCTGTTTGGTCAGGATGTATTATTAAAGGGGTTATTTGTTCTATCCTTCTGGCCAGAGCTTTGCTAATTATTTTAAGATCTACATTTATTAATGAAATTGGACAATAATTGGATGGAAGTGTTGGTCTTTTCCTGGTTTTAATAGTAAAGTAGTATTAGCTAAGTTCATATTTGAAGATTTTTTTTTTCTTTTATTTCTAATATCATATTGTAGAAAGTGGGTACCATCTGGACCTGGGGCTTTATTGTTGGGCATATGCTGGAGAGCTTCATGGAGTTCATCGAATAAAAGAGGTGAATCCAAGGCTATTTTATTTTCATGTTTTAATTTTGGAAGATTGATGTTACTAAGAAATTGATAAATATTCTCATCTGTTGTGTTTAGTTGTGATTTATATAAAGTTTTATAGAATTCTTTAATACCATTATTAATCTTGTCTTTTCCTGTTTCCCAAAGAACACACAAGTTTTCTAGATATAAGGACTATTCTCTTTTAAAGTAGCTGATAAACTCAGGATCATTAAGTAATGAAGTATTAAATCTCCAGTTTCTAGTTGCTGGTCTATTGTTCTTATTTCTCAGAGTGAATGATACTGGTACGTGATCACTGATAGTAGTGGGATGTATTTGATTTCTGACATGTCATTCATCAGTGAGCCGCTAGTTAAGAAATAATCTAATCTAGAATAGGAATGGTGAACTGAAGAGAAGAAGGTGCATTCTCTTAGTGTGGGATGGTGAACGCCAAGCATCACAAAGACCAAAATCCTTCATGACTGCAGAACTAACAACCAACTGAATTATTCTAAGTTTTGGTGGGGGAGGATTATTCTTAAAGCCAGCACTCTCCGGAAAACTATTAAATTGTTTTTGCTGATTATGTTCATTAATACAGTTGCAATCTATCAAATGTCTACTTTCTATATGCAGCTTTCAAATGCATGTAGCACAGTATTTCACCAAAGTCACAAAGAGGCAATGCAAGGGAACTTTTAGGCAACATTTAGCCAATGTTGGCTGGATACAGTTATATGACAAGACATAAATAAAGAAATATTTTAAAATAAGTCAAGCACAACCTTTAAAGAACACATGTATCATTAAGAAACTTTATCTGGTGTTCTCAACATGGTGTAAAGAACCACACAAACCTTCAAAGTGTAATTTTTGCATCTCATGTCTGCTGTATGCTCTAGGACAGGTGTTGAAATGCTACAGTCCCCAACCTGATTGAAACGCTGTGAATGGGTCTTATAAAAACTGTGCATAAATCAAAATGTTCACAAACCTTAAAGACCTACAGCAGTGTTGTAAAGAACAGCGGGCAATGATTTGAGCAACTCCTAATATCATAGAAAAAAATTATTTCTGTGAGTTATTACTGTTCTAGGTTCTACAAGCTCTTCGGTCATGGGGTGCACTTAGTTTTTTCACGCACTAAATCCACATTTTGACTTAGTTTTGGCAAAATAAACAATGGCACTGTCGTGTGTTGCTGCACATCTTTGATTGTATTTGCCTTATTTTAAGATCTGATAGGGACCAGATGATTTTCTTTTATTTTTCATTATGTCCTGATACGTAAAACCTTAGTACAAAGAGAAGGGTTTAAGATCTTTTTCACATGACTGTGCTTCAAACCAAATTCAGGACAAGTACTCAAATTTGAAAAACGTGAAATTTAAACCCGAATAGCATATTATGTTAGCTAAATTAAGAGGATATATTATCCCAAAGTTCTCGTTCTCTTGTTGCCGTCCTGCCAAACTGTGCACTCTATACTGAAATTGAGAAGATAAAGGTGGTAAAATATTGTGCAGTCGCCAATTAAATGTTGTGTAACTGGGTTAAATTAGTCCTTGTTTTGCCAGAGCATCCTGAAAGTTACCCAAGGTCAAATCCCATTTTTAAAACCAAGTGATAGCTTCATCAAATCTGAAACACACAAGTTGTGACTTGTATTAATTTTAACACAAGACAAATCAAAGAAAGCACCAAGTTGCATGTGATCTTTATCAAATTTTCAAGTTGTTAAATAGCAATTATTCATGAGACAAGACACTTGCAGCTTTTGTGAACTGTATGTGAGCAGAGGATGATAAATTCCTTCTGTGAAAGAGGCCCCAGTAGACTCAGGGATTCATTCGCTTTGTCACTAAGTAATAACTTGTTAAAGTGGCACTGTAAAATAAAAAGTAAACCCGTTTAGATCATGAGTATGATAGACTTTTTTTTAATTAAAGTTCCTAAGCAATAATGCCTCACTATCCTGACAAATCTAACCTGAAAGAAAGTACCTAGTCACCTGTGAAAATCCACCAATTTAGCCAATTGAGACCTGATGCAACATATGAGTGTTGCAGCAACCATGTCTACTGGGTGCCACAGGTCTAAATAGTCTGAATGATCGCTGTATTTAGAATAACTTCACCACTTTACTTCCATGTTAAACAGGCTTTTCCAATCAGGAACGGTACTTGTTTAATCTCTCTTTAAAGCTACCAGGCTCCAACAGAACATACGAGTTGCTGTTCTAGTCTACTTCTGCCATCTTTGATATAAAGAGTAAGTTTATATTGGATTTAAGTGTGAAAAAGTCAGACCAAAATACACACAAATGAACCAATGGAGGCAATTGTAGATCATTATCCCCTGCTTTAAGTGAGGTACAATTCAACTCTTAATTAATGGGACCAGGTTGTTCATATTAGTCAGCTTTAATCGGGCTATCAACAAGGTAACTAAAGTGCACATTTAAACTAAAGAAGACTCATTACTAATTCAGCTTAACTTTTAAACTGAAACTTCTGTCTGATCCACTTTTTGGTCTGCGTGACCATTACTTCCTTCTGTCACTTTTAAAAAAGTTTTTTACATTTATTATTTTTATTTAATGATCTTGTGTTGTGTAATACTAGAACACACAATATTGACTATGTATAAGCATCTTGTACAACCTCCCTTCAAAAACAATCCATGTAAGAATTCTGTCAGTAAAATAAGTGTAAAGCTAGTTAGATTGCAACTGCGGGGTTACATAAACTAAAACCAAGGTATCAGTTACAAATCCCAACAAAAATATAATCTCCTTACCAAACAAGTTACAGCAAATTGATTTAGATTTTTTTCCTATTAAAACTGACAGTTCCTTTCAACCGGGAACTAAGCCGCCGATTAGTTGCAGAGCACGATACGCAGCCTAAATTAAATTTGCACATAAAGAGAACACTGAACGAATACATGTACAGAGGACAACCTGACAGACACTGCAGGGCCTCTTACCGCTGATTGTTGACGGCACCTCCACCGCCTCCTCTACATCTTCAGCCACAGATGCCTGTTGTTGTCCCATCCTTGCCTCTGGACACAAAATCTCAGCAGGCTTTCCTCTTCACATGTACGTCGCAGCTTCTGGCAGGGCACAAATGCTAAATATGACTCTACTGAGCAGGCAAAAATAAAGTATACACTCAGGTGAAAGAACAGAGCGGGAGAACTGAGAACAGAAACAGGCTGATGCTTCATTTGGTCAGCATTTTGCAGAGAGGGAGGGGAGGAAGGAAGGGACAAGCAGGTCACTATTAAAAAGAGTTTGGAAATTGCATAACCCATAACAACATCCATGCCCCTGCATAACAAACACACATCTCTGTTCTCACAGCGGTGTTAACAACATTACCGACACTAATTTTATCTTTAATTTACTGAGCAGAGCTGTGGTTTATTTTAGCATTTGGACATGTGTAGTTTACTTAGGGGTTAATTAGCGTAGCACAGATAATAAAAATGAATTCCACCTAAAAGAAAAGGAGACCTTTGAACAAAGAAAACTGTACTAGAGCATACTTTCCTCCCATAGCAGTTAATTAGCAAATAAACTTGCAAAATTATAATTAATAGTTGAGCTGTTTGAAATAATATAAGTGGTTAGTTTATACCAAGCAATGTAGCCACGATATGGTCAGAATATGATTGAAATGGGGTGGATTTTTGATGTCTGGTGTTACTTATTTCCTTTTCTCTTAAGTCATGCACACCTGATGACTTCTGGTAGAACAATCAACATAAATTTGACCAATTCCCCATCCAATTACCATGACAGTGGCTCCTTTCATTGCTCAGACAATAGCAGCGTGCTTTTAGTCATATGTACTGAGATCTTGTGACATGGTGTTATGCCAGGATAAATAAAGACCAAGGCGAGCTCCACATGTAGCACAATGTGACACTTCTAACAGCCGAGTTCATAGATGTGGCCTAGGGGATCTCCAGATGACATGGAAATAAAGGGATCAGCAGATTTATTTTATAAAGAAAGAGAACAAACTCACTTTCAGTTTCATTTATCCTCGGAAGTAAGTGTTATTCTAGAGACTAAAGAGAGGAGATTAGGCATTATGGGTTTTCTCTCTGCTCAGCAAACTGACCTCCTAAATGTAGAAAGAAAAAAAGATAATGCTTTATAGAGAAACCATTACCAGGACACATAATATCCAAACAGTCTTGTCATGAAATTGCACGGAGCAATTGTTGGATGGGAGCAGATTTTTAGTGATTCTTAGCTATTTATCTTTTATCTTCAGTTTTGGTACACTATAGAAACTGTAGAAAACTGTTACAAAAGAGTGATAGAAACTACAAGTAACTGATATAGCTGGATATTAGATGTTTGTTGTAAAAAACAACTTAGTCTTCAGTGGGTTGGTTGTGTGGATTTAACTTACATATATTTATACTTACTTACTCACTAGACCAAATAAGCTCAATATTTTGAGGTAAAGTTCTTCTCTTCAAAATCCCAAAAATTTACATTCACAATGAATTTGGATATCAAAGCGTTATGTTGTTAGCTCTATCAAAGTTTCAAATTTTGCAAATATTTCACAAATATTTGTTTGCCGAATTGTAAGTCTTGATTTAATTATCACTTTTAACAAGAAAAGCAATCATGTACACGAAGCATTTTTGTTGGTTTCATTAATCTTCCATTTTAATATTGACTTTGTCCCGCTATCAAAGAAAGCGTTATGATGCCTACCAACAAAGATGCGCTGCCTCCGTGGGTCCAAACAGTAAAAACATAGGCTAAGCACAGTATAGTTTTTTCATCTTGCTGCAGCGATAGTAAGCAGCACCGAAATTGTGTTTTGAGTCAGTGACATTGCTAAATTTAAAAGGTGAATCCTTAACTCGTACTACCTGCAGGCTTGCATGAAACCTACAGCTCCGCCCACCACACAGCAAAAAATCTGTTCATTACCTCTTTCTCTTCATCTTGTAGAATATCTTCTTGTTTGTATGTTATATTAATTACCACCATTTTCACGAACTTATTTAAGTAATCTTACTTAAATTAGTTCAACTTCACCCAATTCAACCTGCTTTATTACAAGCTGGCCTGAGCGACATGTGGTGCAGTATTCCGTAAACAGAACATACATCCTATTGTTTTCTCCCAAGATTCACTATGCTTTCTATACCACATAATTTACAGTATATGAGACATAATAAATTAGAATTTGCAGATCTCATTTCAAGCAGTCACCGTTATGTTACATGTAGACCCCATGACCACTAGGGGGCACTAGTTAATCATGAACGGATTTTATTGGCCAAGATTACTTCTTTCTGCAACAAGTGACCCCAAAAATGTCTTGTAAACTGATCAGGTTTTATTTGGATAACTTAACATGGTCTAGTTCAAATTTCACAACAGAAAAGCTCAAAATAAAAATAGTGGTAGCCATTAGCACAGAAAAATAATAAACAGATTACATTTGATAAAAAAAATGATGGGCTAGACTTAAAGAGGGATGTTACTGTTTTAATTATTACAAAGGTGATTCTGAACTTTAAGAGGATGATAACAGTTATTGTCAGTTATAAATATGCATGTTAGATTTGTTAATTATGTCAGTTGTGACTGAAATATTCTGCTGAAAATGCTCCAGAGTAGCTTATGTTTTTGGAAAAAGAACAGTTTGTATTTACGTAAGTAACTATTAAATATAACTCTGGTTAAATTAACACCTCATACATTTTTATGGCATGGTGCATTAACCCACATTTATCTCTCCTCGGCTACTGACAGCCATATTGTACATCTCCGTTAGGTCAGTCAAGTGAACCATTGAAACTGAGGACAGACCGGAAGATGCAGATTTTCCATCCAAAGAAAATATGTAATCGCAAAATCCCAGTGTCTCTGTCGTTCAACAACATTAAACTATATGAAAGCTTTTGTTTCTGTTTCTGTTACTAAAGGTTTTTGTTAAAGTGTGGTAATTTTATTGATCATTTACTAATTATTTTGACATATTAATGTGCACCAAGTCCGAAAGACATTTATTTTTTAAGCTCGGACCAGAAGCAGTGGTATATTATTCTGCTGGGATCCATCCTAGCACCCCAAATCGCCTTATGAGTGTTTAGACGGGTTTTCTAATGTCTGCTGGAATTTGTTTCGGGAAACGCAGTAAGAGACAAGGAACTGGAAGTAGCGCCGCTTTTTCGTCGTGATTATTTTGTTACATTTGAAGATACAAAGCTCTCCTGTCAAGTCAAGAAGCAAATCGTCTTCCCGGTGAGTTGCCTCTCCCTAAAATATGAGCTTCTCTTCAAGTTTGGTGCAGTAGCGGAAATCCTCGTGTTCGGCTCACTTCACATTTCATAGAAAGGCCGACTAAGTTGCTTTCATTCAACCGTACATAAATACACACGAATCTGCCTTTTTATTGTCATGCGTCACAATTTCTCAGACTTTTTAAAAAATATATATATTCAAATGTAGTGAATTAATTAAAGCAAAACACTCGGGGCGTTATAACTTCACAGACATGAGCGAGCTAAACCTGTTAGGCTCGTCCCGTTATGTAGACTACACCCACTAGCTTGAAAACGCCTGCCTTGTAACGGCCAAACTTTTGACTTCTAGGCGTTTATTTTGAGTTAATAGTCGGCGTTGGTAAAACTGTAAGTCAAAGTAAGCCTCCAATTATTTTTGTGAAACGTGTGAATTTGAACGTTTACGTCGTGTCACGCTGCTGTTGCTAACGTTTCACCAGGGGAGCAACAGTTGTCTGTTGCCTGGTTAAGTTGTGGTTAAATTACAGTGTAACGGAAGCCAAGTCGGCGGGTAAATAACAAAGCTAATTGCTTGCAAGCTACTAACGTGCGTGTCTTTACCTTGTTGGGGGGGAAACGCTTCACTTTAATTATGCCACAAATATGATACTTTTCCATTTGTTATGTTTTACGATAATTATCAGTGTGTCCATGTGTTTCTGTAGAGAAGTGTAAGTAGTGAAATTATTCATGTTTTGTGAAGAATTGGGGTCACTTTACAGGTGAACTGTGTGAAATTCTAGTATTAAAATGGAATTTTCCCAATGACCTTTTAATTATTTTCAAATTTATGGTCAAATATTAAAGTTGGTCAAATTTGAAAAATAGTAACTTAAATGCCCAAATTTGTCAGAAATCTGAAGCACTGGATAAAACCCTGTTTTAAATCTTTTTTAGTTTTTTAATTTGAGTTTAAATACATAGAACACCATTGTCAGAAGAGCAATATTTATTACTGAATGAATAAATAAAAGTTATTTTTGTTTTCAAACCTTTGTTTACAGGTAACATTAACAATGAAAATGAGTGTTAATCATGAGCAGCTTATCGTTTTTTATCGGCTTTGCCAGAAAGTCAAGAATTTTTAATCTTGTAATTTTTCTAATAAACTGTTGCCTCTAACAGGATAGCTTGCAATCAAGAAGAATTTCCAAGCTAATATTTATACCCCAAAACTAGTTCCAAGCCACTGTGACAAGCTATCATTCTTTAAGTAAATCTACTTAGCTTTATAGTAAATATATATATATATATGATCTGTACATTCATCAGGTATGGCTTGTACACTTTGAGGTTTTATATATGACTCAGCATACCATCATCATCATCATCATACAGGCCTAAATCATGGCATGCCCACACAAGAAAAACTGATTTCCGTACCATATTACAGTTCTAAACAAACAAAGAAATGTTACAGAAAACACAGCCAGGAAGACATCAGCAAAAGCAGCTTTGTAAAAGTAATAAAATATGTTTGACGATTAATTTGATTTTCTTGTTTGGTGCTGCTGAATCGTTGTTCAGTAATATTTTTAGCCAGTCACCAGGAAAACTTGAGAGCAATGGACTTAAGGTGGATTAATATGAACTACACTTGCATGGCAGTGAAATAATTTAAATAACACGTGTGAAGATCTTTTAGATTTCATCTGAACTTAGAGGGATTGTGTTGCAGATTTCTACAAGTCATAATGCCTTGGCTGGTTTTAGTTATTTCTTAACAATGAACTTACGTTTAAGCTGTTCCCCTGTATACTTGTGGCAACGTTTATATGTACCCTTCAACAAAGTGGTGATGGGATTGAATGTAAACCCATTAAGTTTTTACTGATTTATGTGGTGTCCACATCATTAAATTCAGTTTATATAAAGGGGATCATGTTTGCTAATCATAACACTTTCTGATTTAGTGATGGAGCAAATGCACAAACTTAAAGTGTAGCTGAAAGGTAATGTACAACAGCAGTGTTACAATCATGCACACTGTGCTTACTGGAAAAATGTTTCTTTCACTTTCAGGTCCTGTGATAAGGGTGTTGCTGCCGTCCTGTGACAGATTTATCCTCTCAGCTGTTGGGTGTAAGGAGGAGAGGAAGTAAAGATGCCTAAACCGGTAAGCCTTGACATAGCTTGAGAAAAGTTGGTATGAAAATACGTTTGTCGTACAATATTCTGCAGATACACATGTAATGCACCGGGATGGGAAAAAGCCAGAAAAGCATTTGAGTTAGTCTAATTTAATCAGGTGACGGCATTTAAATGGGGCTGTTTGAGGATAAATTATATAAATATGAAGTTAAAAAAAAAAAAGTTCCTTGTTTGGTCCTGCTTATATAAACTAACTCTGTAGAATTGCTCTAGCTGTCCTAAAATCTGTATGCTAAAAGCTGCATACGTATATTCAGGGAAGTGGTAGATTCATCCCCATGGCTGCCCCCACTCCTCATCTTCTTCTTTCAAGTAAACAACCACCAGAGTGTAAGGTGAACTGCCTTGCCCACTGGCCTTGCCACTGCAACACTACTGTCATTGTGTAATGGGTGGAGTAAATGCTAGAGATCTCAGATGCGAACAACGTCAAAGCAAACCGATTTGATGCAGTTCTGTCATGGTTGTCTACTTCCCACAGTTGTGTGTGGGTGTGTGTGTGTGTGGGGGGGGGGGGGGGGGGTTGTTCTCTTGTCATGAACAGATATGGATAGAGCTCAAGATGAAGTCTGGTAAAACTACATGTTTTATTTTTGGCACTACTTTCAGACAGTAGAAAGAGGTGCAGATGCAATGCATATGTAAGCAATACATTTTTAACCAGTGTACCAAGTCATTGCATCTTAAACCCTTTTCTTTAGTTTAGTTTTGAAAGCTACTCTGATTAAACAAATATTAGTAAAAAATAAATTAGATTAAATACAGAACTGCATTCAGTAATTACCAGCTAATGTCTTCATATGCAAACACCCCCAACTTTTATAGTTTACTTGTGCACAGATTTTCATTGCTGTCCTATTCTCACTTTTATTGTCAATTATATTGTAATAACTTATCAGTTTTCTTTTTTTCCTCCATTTTGTTTGTTGATATCATACCATGTAAATAAAACTGGACAATGTAAAACTTATTCGGACCAAAAGAACATCTTAAAGGAAGGAAGGTCAGCTAGTAAAGGTTGACCTACATAGTGTCATTTTACTGAGTGAGAACTAATTTATGATGTTAAAGGGGTCTAGCACACTTGTTACTCAAGGGATGCAAAACTCGACATTTATGACATGACCAGGCCTGTCGCGAAAAGCAATAAGTCAATTAATTGCACTGTAAGAAAATATGATGGCGATTTATTATTTATTTTTATTTTTTTCTATCCTACTTTACCACAGACTGTGTATGACAACAGGTTTCACTATGGATTATCTCGACTGAACGCTCTGGTTTCTGGCAAAGTGATCTCTCTAGTCTACAGTCATACTTGACGGCAGCATGTTGCAGCACGAGACCGTGGTGAGGCGCCTGTGCGAGCCGCTATGCCGCATTTGTTTAACAGGGCTGCCAACTCTCACGCATCGGCCGCGAGACTCGCGCATTTGAGTGGCTTCTCACGCTGAATCATGTAAATAAGTCGATAAGAGAAAAATAGCTGCGCACGCTTTCTCATTTATAGCATCGCTGCTCCCCACATGTAGGCAGAACACACATGTAGCCTACAACCTCGGTACAAAGCCCCCACTTCCTGGTCTACCGTATGAACCCCCGTAATGCGCAGGCACATTACACAAATAGAGTCAGCCTATTTACTATCGTATATGAAAAAATACACTATGCCGGCTAATCGCAAAGTTCAGGAGGATTCCCAGTGGGCCGCATTACTTTTTGGGCCGGTGTCCCGTCATATGTGGAACAGCGTTGTGACGCAGCAGCAGTTCATAGATCAGTCTGACACGCAGGGATGAGGGGAGATATTTCAGCTTCACAAACAATGCGCAGTATATTTTTTTCTAGTTTTTTTATTGATACAATGGTACTAACTGGCAGTTTTGCCGGCTTTTCCTGTCTGATGTTTCCTGCCCCATGTTTAATATTTTTTAAATATATTTTTTGAAGGGCAATTTTGTTTACAGAACAAAGAATTTATTATCCATCATACTAATTGTTTTTGGTTGTGTTTGGTTTTCATTCATTGTTAATAAGACTGAGTCCATTCTATTTATTGTTTTTGTTTTATTTAAATTTTCTTCCAGTTCCAGTGTAAAATGTTCTTCAGAAATGAAAGCTTATTTATTTTTGAAAGGTTGTACGTGCATTATTATGTCATTATTATTAAATTAGTTAAAAATGGTCTCAAAATGACAACATTATCGCTTTGCGCAAAATTATCGCTTATTGAGATAATTTCTAAGAAAATTTATCACACAGCAAAATTTGTTATCGTGACAGGCCTAGACATGACCTTTATGGAAGATTTTAAGGACACTATGCTGGCATAAAAAATTTTTCCTGAGAACCTGGCAACATATTTTAGGCTTCTTGTGGCAAGAGCTGTCACAAGCTGACTATACTTTCCAAATACTGATGATTGTCAGTTTGTTTATTTCTATGCCAGTAATATGATGAAAACCTAATTTAATGACTTGCATTACAAAAATAGCTGTTTATTGAAAACAAATCAAGAAACATCAGTTTTACAAAAGAGTTTGCTTTCACTCGTTTAGGCCTGAACAACAATGTCAGTTGGTAGATAGACCATATCCACAGCAAAAGAGAGGGAGACAATGAGAGGATGTCACTGAGTCAGGATGCAAGTCAGTCAAGCAGCTTTCTCTCGCATGGCGGAAAATAAGGTAAAAATGTTATATTTGATAGTTTCAGCCAGGTGTTTATATAAAGGGGAATAAAGATGATTATGCAAGGGATTGTGGTTATCTCAGCTGCCTGCTTGTGGCCGTGCTGTGGGTAAAGCACTTATCCTAACTTGCTTGGTAGGTGGTGGGTGGGGAATTTGGTTAAGGTTCAGAAGAAGAGCAGTCAGGCTCTGATGTCAACCCCTCCCACTTCCCCCTCTCATGAGTCACCAGGACACCATCCCAAAAATGGCTCCAGTGGCAACACTGTTGTCTGCCCTGCTGAGAGCAACATTACAGAGAGTATCTGACTGGAAGTATGGCTTTGTACATTTGAGGCTTTGACATAAAAATATAGAAAAAAGTAAGTGAAGTGACTGTCTGAACTAGCCTTCCTTGGACTGGTGTCAGACAGCAAAACTTTTTAAGGCATTTTTTATATCTCTATCAGTAAGCAATAGTTTGCTTAGGAGAAGAGCTCAACATTTGCTGGGATGAGTACAACTTGGCAGATTTTTAGAATTTCAAGTTTTACATGGTTGTCATTCACATATTTATTGGCCGTCATCTACAAGAAACGTCCTCTTTACAGTATATGTTTTAATAAACAAATTTAATGCAATTGCACTGTTATATTATGACCTGTCGGTCTCATTCCTGGCTGGAAGTACGTGATGATTCTACATGATTCGGTTGCACCAAGACTGCAGGAGAGCTTTAGGTTTAGTGTAGCATTGCTTTTTGGATGCCATGAGTGGTTAATTGGTAAACATGTCTGCCTTTAAATACTAAATCACTAATCTTTTATTAGAATCTTAAAAACACTTATTAGATGGCCTTTAATTTAAGTGTAGGTTAACCATATAACAAATCAATATCCTACCCCTTCTGCTTGCTGCCCTTTGTGTGCTGAAGAGGAATTATGAGGTGATTGAAAGAAGGCCCTTGCTAGCTTCCTTGCTTGTGGTTGTTTTCCTGTTTGGAGGAGAAGGGGCCTGCTGTGTACTTCAGGGGCTCGATTTATGCCAACATCCTGGCCATCGTCTTGTAGAAGTACCTTTAGGAAAAAGAGGCTCACAATACAACCTGGGTTATCAAGTAATGAAGCAGTTGGAAGGACGAAGAAAAGATTTCCTTGAAACATGTAGTTACGAAAATTGTGTGGGTTGTTTGAAGATAAAAAATTGCGAAATTGTTGGAAAGCAATGTTGAAACGAGGTTTTCCAGTTGTTAAACCCTCCATTTTATTTATATTTTAAAAGTCAAGGCTCAATTATCATAGATTGTGGCCCTCTGTTTCCCTTGTCCCAAAGTAAAAATTCTTTACATTTGTTGGTATGAGTGATCTGTTGCCATTCCTCCACACATTTCACCCTCCCCTCTGAGGACTGATCCACTCTGCAAGAAGGTTAATCATAGGGACAGACAGTTGCTGGTAGCCTCGCAGACCAGATTAGCAGCTCTACTGATTTGAAGTGTGTTTGTTTTAAGATCTCTCTCAGCAAAGCTCCACTAACCAGCTTAGAGTAACTAAACAGCTGCACATTTAACAAGGGCCAACACTGATTGAGAACAAATTTTTACAACTTAAATGGAGAGCAGGATTTAGAAACATCCTAAAATGACATCTTCCAAATGTAGTCTTGGGATTTTTTTTGTTTGTTTTTAGTCCTGTTCTGTTTTACTCATAACACAATACAATATTGAACTGTATGTATGTATGTGGAATGAGGCCTGCTTAAAGATGGTAAACAATATGCCCAAGAAGACAGGAGTCCCACCTTAACAATGTTCAATTTCACATTATATAATCTAGAAAAAAGGAGGCGGGCTGTGAGAAAATTATCAAAGGAAAAAAAAAACTGAATACAAAGTTTTGAGAAGCCTTGACCTGACTTGCCTATTGACCCTATGATTAGAGCTTAACATGGACTTACCCACAGCATAAAGCCACTTGATGCTGTCGTCACGTTTTGCTTATAGTCTGGCTTCAGGTGGTGGTCTGCTCCCTTTCTAGCAACTGTGACAGACTTTACATGTTGTATCTGCCTTTTCCTGGTACAGCTTATATTATGAAACATACAGTACACTTGCTCAAAAGACAAAAAAAGAGAAAAAAAAAAACATGGACTGCTTCATTAAAATTTAGTATTGGTTATTGTACCAACACCTGAATTTATTTACTGTTAAAGAAAAACTAAATGAATTTATTTACTGTTACATAAAAACTAAATACATTAACAAATAAGTAAGATAATAAAGAATTAACTACAAATAAATATTAAATAAGTTAACAATAGATAATAAGTAAATTAATAAAAAATAAATAAATAGCTTAAATCAATTTAAAAATTAAATAAATAGACCAGATGCCGTTATTTGCAACATGCTTGTAAAACTAGTAGTGATGTTACTGAGAGTTTCCTTTTTTAAAATGCTTCCACTAGCTGTAGATGCCCTGGATCGATGCCAAGCTGGGACTTTATTTATCAAGTGGATGTCCAGTCACATATTGTCTCCAAGGCTTTCTCATATGATGTGGCTGCATAAAATAGGAAACGTGGACGTGGTCTTTTCTGCTTGTGCTGGTTATTATTAAATTTCTTTTATTCTTTAATGGTTCAGCTCTTAATTATCTTTTTAGGAGAATAAGATTGTAAGAACATTTTGGATGCTCAGACAGGGCATTTTGTATCACCATGGGGTGGGTGTCATTAAGAGTGTCTTGCAAAAGTCAGTCTTTCAAGAGGTCTGTCAGAATGTTGTGATTAGCTGTGTCAATTCCTCTGCACGTTGTTGTCTTTTGTCTCCTCCCCTTCTGTCTGCTGGGGCGAGAGGATTAACTGACCGTCTGGTTCTTTCAGGATTCCTCTTCTGTGCCCTGTGGGTTTGCTATGTTTTGGCAGAGGCATACACTTGATTACAAGCAGAAAGGTTTGCTCTTTTACAGCTGACTGCTGATGGCAGACGAGCTTCGCTCAAGCACAGTGGAAGGCTCAGTCAGGGCCAGCAACATGAAAACCTCAGCTCAGCACTTTCCAGAACTTTTCCTCTCTTACAAAGTCCCTGAGGCAGTTTCTTTTGAATTCAAAATATAGTCTTATCTCATCTTGCAGTGAGCCATGAACTTTTTGTTGATGGTGTTTCTGTAAACTTCCAGTTGTGTGCAACTGCAAGTGTATATGAGGATAGTGTGTTGCTAGTCAAGTTGTGCCATTGTTGTTCCCATTCATAATTATGAAAATGTTTGCATTGGGTGTATCACATGTCTTGTTTTAGATTTACATATAAGCGAAGAGGGAGGGCATCTCATGTAACAAAATCCTTGGCATCAAAATTAAAATGATGCCAGAGTTGTGCTGGAATAAGTATCTAATGCAAGTCATTGGTGTGCAGTCCCCACAGTGACCACCATAAACTATCCCGGACTCACTCGTAGGAATAAAAACTGTTCCAGGTCCAGAATTTGCACAAGCTTTAAAAAATGACTTATGACTGATAAGATGACAAACTACTGTTGCAGCTTCAATCAAGGCCAGGGATGTTGTAGTTCATCAGGGGGACTAAAGACTCAGTGGAGACTCGGCTGAATAAATGTTTTGTTTTAATAAAATGTGTTGTAATTTAAATATTTGCAGTGGAGTGTTTTGCTCACTGTAATAGTTAATCATTTATATGGTAAAGCATGAAAGGGAAGTCCTGCCCTGGGAAGGATGCACTTTATGAAGATTTTAGCAGGCATGTCTAATGATTTTTAATTCATATTATCTAAAAAATAAAATGGTTGCTCACATTTTCCAGTAGATAATGCTCATAAATCTGCTGTTGAACAGATTATATAATGAGCATTTGGAATACTGTTTAGTCCTTCTAAAATAAAGTTATATAAATGGATTGTTAGCCATTGCGGGAAAGTTCATGCAAGTTATCTTTAATATGGAGAAAGTTCTGCAACCTTTAATGAGTAATTAATGAGGCAGACAGAGACAGACACATTGTTAAGCCTCCATGTATCCCAAGAGAGTCCAGCTGTATAGACACAAATTTCATGGATTATTCATTGCATGGATATTGAGAGAAACCATGAGAGGGAAAGACAAGAGAGACATTGATTAGAATTGATGCGGAGGAGAGCAATTCAAAATGACCATTCCTGGGGTATTGTTTATAATTGCTGAGGCAAAAGGAAGTTTCATTGCCTCAAGTTCTTGTCCTGTGCCCCTTTTCCTCCTTGTTGTTCAGTTGGCTCAACAGTAACCTCTATGTAACTTAATCTCAGTGAGAGTATATCCCCAGATCATCTCTCTAGCTTCCTGTTGTGCTCTGTCTCCCCTGCTTGCTTTCTTTGCTAAACTAGGTTTAGCACCGTCCTCTCTTTCTTTTATGTTAACCAGCATTGAGAAAATATACTGCTCAGTGTTTAAGTAGGTGTGAAAGGAAGGATGTCAGATGCCTCGGAGGTCAGCCCTGCCTTGTTCTGTGCCATCAGCTGCTGCTAGGCCTACTGCCAGTGCTGCTTAACAAGGCACAGCCAGTAACTGACTTTTATCTTCTGTTTCACCCAGCAAAGGTCTTTGAGTAACAGGCTGCTGCTTTTATCAAAGCAGCCATGGGGCTTGCTAACTACAGTCTGCTTAGTCTGTGGGATCTGAACAATTTGAAAAGTTGCCAACATCCAACAAAATAAATAAACTTATAAAGATGTAATTAATTAAAAACAGTCTCTTTTTTAATTGTAGGACTTTGCTTTAGAACAGTGTTGCTCAGCTAAATTGTGAAGCATTATGCCTATAATTAAAGTTGACGACAATTTCTTTTTTGTTTAAATAAAAAGAAAATCAAATTTGCTAATATTAATGTTTTTTGCACAATGGTTTTTTAATGGCATGCTATGTCAGAAATCATAAAAATTAAAGAATGTCACTAATTATCCCCATAATTGTGACAGGATTGATCAAGGCAGTAGATTTAACAAATAAAACATTCTGTAGAAATTCACTTTTTGGCTAGATTTAAAACTAACAAGAACAATTTAACGAACTTTACAACGCAGTTAAAAAACCCTCCGCTCTAATTTAGAAAGCAAGATGAAATGTAAATATTGGGCTCACTAGCTGGCGCATGTAGACTGGACGGTCAGTTTGACATGAATTTATCTGTGGTATCCATAAAATCTTTGTGAAGCATTAAAAACAATATCAAATTTCTTATGTTTATGTAGATTAACGTCCGTGTAACCACCATGGATGCAGAGCTGGAGTTTGCAATCCAGCCCAATACCACAGGAAAACAGCTCTTCGATCAGGTAAGCGTTCCTAACACAACCACAAATACTAAAAAGGATCTAATTCTTATCCAACATATTTTAGTTGATATTGCATCACAAATAATGTTACTTTTTAGAGTAATTACATTTCCTCTAAAAGTAAGTAGTTACCCTACTATATTACTTCCTGAGAAAAACAACTTGTTAGTGTACTTTTGCATTCCCAAATATAAACCCACCATAATATAGAGGAGCATCTGTGCCTACGGCATGGATGATTTTTGTTTGAGGGTGCCATTGATACAGAAGTGTTTGAATTTTAGAGACACACATGCTACCATCAAGTTGAGATTTATTCTCAGGAGTTCAGTAGTTATTTCAGCAGGATAATGCCAGACTTGATTTTGCACAACTTCCAACAGTTTGGCTTCATAGACACAGAGTGTGTGAATCTCTCCTACTGAAAATCTGTATAACATAATGTGGAACAGAGTCAAACTTGACCATGGACTTTTGACCAGCTGAACATGAATTACTTAAAGGCTAAATAATTAGGAATTTTTCAGTAAAAATTATTTAAAATGTTCGAATTTTTTGCGAGGGATAAAAAGAAGCTTCCCTATAAACAATTTGTCTCTACATCAACTATGCATTTGTCAAGCTTTTCTCCTTTCAAAATAAGAGATACGTGACGGAACAACTTTGGTGCACTGTGTAGCTCTTTACTACTTCCTGGTTCTTTAACCAATCATAGGCGACTCCCCAAGGTTGCCAAACAACAGCGCAGCGTTTGGTATTTTATGTCGGCAAAAGAACCTGCAGTAATGATGATTTGGCAAAGTGAATAGTGTGTTTGTCCTTATAAACTTATTAAATTACTGTCAAATTAATTTATTAAGTGAGACTATAGGAAAACAGCCGCTGCGTGGCATTTGTTGATTAATGTAGCTTTTGTTTATACTCTGTTTTACGCTAATGTAAATTAGCGTGTGAAATTAGCGCTAGCATTGCAAAGCATAGCAACTTACTGTGTGTGAATCATCTTTGCTCGTCATCATGATGTTTGCTGGTGCAATCTTCTCCGTCCTTTATAGACTGTAAATAAAAGAGCCGCCCTCTCACAAACCATCAACTCCTTGAGGGGGAGGGGGAGGAAGAACGCTCTCCGCGTTTTTCTCTTTCGACTGCGGTTCTGATTCGAAACACTAGGTGGCAATGCTGCTTATTTTGCCTTTAAGCAAATTGCAGAATGTTAGTATCCTCAGTTCTCAAATAATGTAAAGTCTTATTACAAAGAAAAATGGGATAGCACAATGAAATAATTTTAGATGCCTTAACATAGATTTGTTTATATTTTCTAAGTGCAATGAAGATGGTCAGTTTAAACATTAAAAATCTTTTCTTTTTCCTCGTCTGTTTCTTTTAGAACATTTCAAACTAACCAACACGTTACAGCTTTTTTTTTTTTTTTTTTTTTTTTTTTTTGGCCTCTCTTTTGGGCAACAACAACCAACAAAAACACCAACAACACGCTCCCCCCAGAAACTTCCCCTTTTACTTAAGAAAAAACCA
>JBAMHW010000027.1:11480554-11511246 GCA_037177495.1 Rhadinocentrus ornatus
TTATGTTTGTTTATAACGTTTGTTATCTCTCTGTGTCTCTGGGAGCTGGTGGATTATTTAGTCGCGACTCACAAAAAATTAACATTTTTCTACGTCCTTGTCCGTGTTGCGTCGTAAACCTCCGTGTGCACGTCTACGTGAACGAGGGCAACATTTCACATGCACAAATGTCGCCTGTCGCTCGGCTGGAGGAGGGCAACGATTTCCGCCTCATCACGCAAGTTCCATAGACAATTAATGAAGAAGAAGGGACGTTGCCTCCTGTGTGTCAACTTGAGTTGAATTAAACCAAAGCGGCTGGGACTGTGGGAAGAGTCTGCAGAAGAGTGCTGCTATGCCAATGGCGCTTGATTTGCAACTGAAAAAACACCAGAGTAAACTGTGAAGAAGCCAATAATTGAACCATTTCATTTTTATGATTGTTTAAAACCCAGATCATAATTTTACAAAAAATTTGATTGATCGCCCAGCCCTAGTCACCAAATATTAAAGCATCCTGTTTTCATTGACAGTGATCACATACGTTATACGATGAATATGCTTGTGTAGTACTGTGCAGTTGTAGTCAGACCAACAGTCTATTTGCAATTAAATCCTTTTAAATATGTCTTATTTAACAATTATGACCAAGTATTGCAATGTCATTAAACATGTGTAAAGTAAAACTGTTCTCCCATTATTACTGTGAATATTAGATAACATGTTTTAAGGTGTTGAAAAACATTAATCCAGCCATTTTATTCAACTGTATTAAAAAAAGAAGATGACTGTTATGATTTACAGGCTGCAGGGTTTCCGCTACACCACCACAGCAAAATTAAATTTGCTGTGCCTTTTTTAAATTAAAAAATAATAATAATAATTCCCCCAAGATGATACAAATGCAAATTATATTGTATGAATGGATACATATAAACATAAAGTCTATATTTGCACATTTTTATGGTCCATAATAAGAATGTGACGTTGCTTTGCAAAATATTTAATTTTGAAAAATGAATGAACACTAAAGTCTCAACTTCCTGTCCAGTTGAACTGAGGCTTGTCCAAGAACGGCAGTAACGAGATGTTTCAAAGAGATGTAAAGCTTGTTACACGAGAAGTGAAAACTTTGTTCGTGTTCTGGAGGCCACAAGAAAGTTAATTTTGTTCCAAACAATTTATTCTCTGCGAGAAGTTTCGTCCCGTGATTGGGCGGTAATGGGAAATGTCTGTGTCTGTACCGGATTATTTCATATTTAACGTGAAACTTCGTCCATGGAAGGGCAGGGTTGTGCAGTTGGCCGTGTGTCTTTAAATGCCAAATGTAATGTATACATTTTCGTACTCTCTCAGCACCTTGATCAGCTGTTCATTAAAACTTTCCGTTCAATAACACATCAGTTACATCTGTGTTTTGTGACTTGCTCTCCATCCAAGGCGGTTAACTTACGGCTTTGACGTAATTTATGATCTACGGATTAGTTGATGTTCCTCATGTTTAATGTGTCACCCAGGTGACCCAGCAGGACGTAAAGAAGGAGAACCCTCTGCAGTTCAAGTTCAGAGCCAAGTTCTTCCCAGAGGATGTCTCAGAAGAACTAATCCAAGAGATCACCCAGAGACTCTTCTTCTTGCAGGTAACCCTAAATTCATACTTATGAAATTTACTAATGGCAAAATAAATGGTGCCTGGACGAATTTTTTTCTTTGGATGGGGAAAAATTTACCTCTTTACAATAATTCCGAACAATCATAACAAAATCATTGGTCATTTTGTTTGCTTCTGTGTCATGTGCGTTGCCAGGTCAAGGAGGCCATCTTGAACGATGAGAATTATTGCCCTCCAGAGACGGCTGTGTTGCTGGCCTCTTATGCTGTCCAAGCAAAGTATGGCGACTACAACAAAGATGTTCACAAGGCTGGGTACCTCACCCATGACAGACTGCTGCCTCAGAGGTACACAAACACTCCTACTCAAAGTATATGATCACACACTGTGTACATCTCAGCTGTAAGCCAAAGTGACTCACTCTAACCTTAGATGAGGAGATAATTTTCATATGAAAATGATCTTATTTCCTTTTAATTATTCTCTGATTTCCTCTGGAGGAAGCAGTTTTAAGCCGGCACTCCTTCATAATTTTGTCTAGCATCATTTCTATGTGCGTGTTTGTCTTTTCAGAGTCCTAGAACAACATAAGCTAACAAAGGAGCAGTGGGAAGACAGGATACAGACTTGGCATGAAGAACACAGAGGAATGCTCAGGTGTGTGTCACTTTTTTCATTATATTATGGTAAAGACTATTTGGTTTTCCTGTGCTATGTTAATTTTCATGTTATAAAATAAGTGCGCACAGATTGTATTGCTAAAAAAACAGCACATGATGCTTTTCTTTTTCTCAAGAGAGGACTCGATGATGGAGTACCTTAAAATTGCCCAGGACTTGGAGATGTATGGAGTCAACTACTTTGAGATCAAAAACAAAAAAGGCACACAGCTGTGGCTTGGTGTAGATGCTCTTGGTCTCAACATCTATGAACATGAGGACAAGTAAGGGCTGCACATGCACTTTTGTTCTTTAAAAAAAAAGAAAAAAAAGAAACTAAACTTGGTTCTTATCTGAATTTTAAAATCAGCTTATACTCAGAAAGCAGTTAAGTTTTAAAAACTGATGTTTTGACATGTTTCCCATAAAGACAGCTGCAGTTGGAAGTTAGACGCTTATAACAACGTGTCCTTGTTAGGACAGCTGACAGATGTGGCCAAGTCTGTCATCATAACATAAGATGCTGCCCAAAAATGTGTCGTAATCATCAGACAATAAAGGAACAAACCACACATAAAAGGAACGGAAAAATAAAATATATGGCCATGTGTGAATGATGCTGGTCCAAAACTACCTCAAACAGGTCGAGGTTATTAGCTGTTTTTGCATCAATCTGTTGTTTTGTAACTTTGTGAGAGGCTGTGCCGGTGATTGTTTAATGTGCAGCAAGTTGTCACGAAAGCGATATTTTTAGGATTGAAAGCTAAGTAAAAGGAGGAGAAAGAGACTATATCTATTTATAGGAGGGTCTTTCCTGTTCTTTCTAGGCAGATGTTAATTTCTCATTTGTGGACGAGAGAATAGATTGAATCTCTGCTCCTTCAGCATTTCCTCTCAGTGCTCATTTGCTCTGCCTTATCATCACTGTTGCCCTCTTCTTTCGTCCAGGTGACAAGGGAAGGAAACAAGAAAGATGGCACTAGCAAGATAGCAATGAATAGTTTCTATGGTTCCCGATAGGCTGCAGCGTCTGCTCTAGGGCCCGACCGATTAATCGGCTGGCAGATTAAATGGGCCAATATTAGCCCTTTTCAGAATGGCCAATATCGGCAGTTGTTTTGCCGATTATACGCCGATTTATTCTTACTTTCTCATAAAACAGTAAATGCTTTTAAGTGTCGGAGTCATGCAGAATGATGTCCTTGCGGCGTTTGGCCACTAGACAGAGTTCTGGCACCATTCAATCCCACAGTCATCCCCCTGTCTTTCAACGGGGTTAGCTAGTAGCTAGCAAGGTTACATTAGGCAGTGAGCCGAGTGGAGCTTGCCGAGAGGTAAGTTTATAATAATGTTGTAAAATTAATGACTCAGCATGTCTCCAGTTTCAATTTAACTCCGTTTACTCTTATGTTGAAGTGTCAAGCAGCGGAACAGGATCTACATGTAAAATTTTAGAGCATTGCAACGTTGATTTGTAGCCAAGAACCGGCTGATGTCGTGTGGTTAAGTTATTCCTAAAGAAACGGCCTATGATAACACCCGTCTATGTTAGCAATAACATCACTGTTATCCCAACTTAGCATAGCATTAGCTAAGTAGCCAGTACCTGCAGAAATAACGTAAGTGTATAAAATATGAGAGTACAGAACAAGTGTTTATCACTCCATCAGCTGTAGGTTGAGGCGTATTTTAGGAGGAATGTGAATGCAGAGGGGAGGTTTATTCACTGCAGCACCGAAAACTTGTTATTAATATTACATGTCTTCAGCCACCGTCATGATGTCATGTCTCCCTTAGTTTTATTTTGTCAGAAAATACTAATGTGACAGGCTGTAACAGTGTTACAATTAGTGCTAGACCATTTGTGACCATTATATATAAAATACAACTCTATCAAAGCTGACATATTTTTGACATTTGAGAAAAGCATGTCTGTTTTTTTTTGTTTTTTTTTGGTTCATATATGATAAATGCCATGATAGATTTCATGGCAAAGAAAATATTGGGGTAAAGAAAATGTAATTTCACATTAAAGGGCATCAGAAGGCTGCAAAAATGATGTTTAGCAAGCTTCACTCATGTTGGTTATATGAAGCATACACCTTACATGTATTTTTTTTCTACCTGTACTTTAACCTACTTCTAATTTGCCTCAGCAAGAAGTACAAAACAAGATATATTTAATTCATTCATCTTTCATTTATACAATTTATGTATAGATTGACTTTTAAGGTTATACATTTAAATTTTGCAGTTATTTAATTGTTGCATGTTTTTGGAGATTATTCTGTTTTAAAGTGGTGGTGTAAGCGTTAATGAAAGAAAAATTAAGTTAATTTATTCATTATATATATATTTTTATTTTTTTTAATTGGCCGATTAATTGGTAATCGAATTTTTTTTTTGGGGGGGGGGGCCTCTGAATCGGTATGTGCCTCAAAAAATCCATATCAGTCGGGCCTAGTCTGCTCTATGCCTTTCTTTTTTTAACTTGAGTGAGCTCTGACTTGTAATCCTGTAACTTTATCCTGCATAGTTTTCAGTTAATACCAGTGAAAAAAAACTACAATTAACTGTGTTATATCTTGTACTGTTTGTTCTCATAAATGTTATCACAATAGTTTTGTATTTCTTCCAGACTAACGCCAAAGATTGGCTTCCCCTGGAGTGAAATCCGAAACATCTCTTTCAATGACAAGAAGTTTGTCATCAAACCTATTGATAAGAAAGCACCTGTAAGTGTTGGATTCATCACAAGAAATGAAAACTCTTTATTATCATTATGATGATTTTTCTTCCTTTTTATTTTAAATCCTATAGGACTTTGTGTTTTATGCCCCACGACTGCGAATCAACAAGCGTATTTTGGCGTTGTGTATGGGTAATCATGAGTTGTACATGAGGAGGAGAAAGCCTGACACCATCGAGGTGCAGCAGATGAAAGCTCAAGCTCGGGAGGAAAAGCACCACAAGCAGATGGAGAGGTAGTGCACTGAAGCACATGATCACTTCTATATTTATTTCAGTTTTCATAAAGCAAAGCCTAGTTTATATATTTCAAGTATTAGATTAAGACAAGTATGTGATTTGGGAGAGCTTTTCCACTGGAGGGCAGTCTTGTCTTAAATAAAATTTTTTATCAAACGTGATCTTTGGTAGGAGTGCCTGAGATTTTATTCAGCTTAGCTCAGTGTATTCATTTCACACGTACAGCATTTAATGTCTTGTGTTTATTTGTATTTATGAAAAATAATTAAAGATGCATATGACTAATTTAAAATGCACTCCAAAACATCTGGCATATGTCTTTGCAAATGTTTTCAGGGCACAGCTGGAGAATGAAAAGAAGAAGCGAGAGCATGCAGAGAAAGAGAAGGAAAGGATAGAGAGGGAAAAAGAAGAGCTGATGGAGAGGCTGAGGCAGATTGAAGAGCAGACGATGAAAGCCCAGAGAGGTACCAATTTTACTCTTTATCCTTCCATCTGTTCACTTCTCTTTGCTTCTGCCTTTCTCTTCACTTCTGTCTAAATTGAGTCTGAGGTTGGTTGTCAAAGAAAATTATGTCTATTCAGATTCTAAATAAACTGAATAGTTTAATCTGTTTGAGGAATTTACAATTAGATTTTTTTAATATATTCAGAAATACTTGTTTTCTACAGTATCATAACATTCACATTTTTTTTTATACATAAACATTTTTCACCTCTAGTTGAAGCTGCTAGGAAAAGAGATTACTTTTTAAATCTATATAAGATGAAATGAAAGCATGTGTGTATTTTTCCTACAGAACTTGAGGAACAGACTCGCCGAGCCATAGAGCTAGAGCAGGAGAGAAAGCGAGCACGGGAGGAGGCTGAGAGGCTGGAGAGAGACAGACAAGCAGCGGAGGAGGCCAAGGCAGAGCTGGCCAAACAGGCTGCAGACCAGCAAAAGAACCAAGAGCAACTGGTTGGTTTTTAAGTTTGTGTGCATTCAAATCATGTAGAGGATCTGCAACTGTATTCTTTTTATTTTTTTTTATTTTTTTGTCCCCTAGGCTGCTGAGCTGGCTGAGTTTACATCAAAGATTTCCCTCCTAGAAGATGCAAAGAAGAAGAAAGAAGAGGAGGCCACCGAGTGGCAGCATAAGGTATAGCAGCATCCTAATCACTGACTTATTCACTAACCTTTTACATAAACATTGGGAAATCTTTCCAGCAAATTCTTGTTGTGGCTGAGTCTTTTTCAGAGCTTTGATAATATGAGTAGAATAAATAGCTTCAGTTATAATAAAGGGCAGCTTAGTATATCATTTTTTCCACTTTAAATTTGTGTTTTTGTCAGATTTGTTAAGTAAATGGTATGTTGTCAGTTCCTTCTCCCTCTGTCACTGGCCTTAACTTGCTTTATCACAAAAAAAGATTTGGGTTTTATTTCCCTGAATTTTATTTATTTTTTTAATATTAATATTCTTTCAGATGAGATGCAAGAGAATAAAGTTGTATCAATACCTGATAAGCCAATTTAGTTTACCTCAGCTCTGTCTTTGCAAGCTAACCCAGTGGGCTGCAGACTCACTGCCAACTCTGCAACTTTGTTTTTAGATGTATAATAAAATAAGATGCATAGGATCAAATCATTAGCCTTTTCCTACAAACAATTCCTGTTTTTCTTTAAAAAAAGAAAAACTAAATTTTCATTTGGACAAAATAGCTTTTCAAACTTTTACCCCACTGTTTACTTTGAAGAGTGGCATCAGCATATTCAGCCCAAAGCACTGCAGACATTGAAGTATACAAAGCAACACTTATTAGATATTCTGCAAACTTTTACCTTATTTTGAACTCATAAAATAGAAATGCAATAATAAATAATTGTAGAAATAAATTCCTTTAATGTTTTGATTAAACTTGATGCATTACATTACTTTACAGTCATTTAGCTGATGCTTTTATCCAAAGCGGCTGGTTAGAAAGTTGTGTTAAGGATCTTGCCTAAGGACAACTGGAAGGTGTTACAATTTGTCCCCTGGGGGATTGGTACCCTGGTCTCCCACATGGAAGGTTGATGCTCTGCCAACTGACCTAACCGGCTGCTTAGATGCTTATTGTAACTGCACCTTACTCTTTGTGCCTCCACCTGCAGGCTCTGTCTGCACAGGAAGACCTGGAGAAGACCAAGGAGGAGCTGAAGACTGCAATGACAGTGGTGCCAGCACCTCCAGGTGGCCATGCCGAGAGCGAGCACGACGAGGAGGATGAGAACCATGCAGAGGCCAGTGCTGAGCTCTCCAATGAGGGAGTTAGCCAGCTTGACCTTCGCAGCGAAGAGGCCCGCGTCACAGAAGCTCAGAAGAATGAGAGGGTCAAAAAGCAGCTTCAGGTAAGAGAGAGGGGAGGTTTACTTTTGTGTTTGGGAGGGGGGGAAAGGCCTATGGTCCTTCTAGTGAAGTCTTAAAACAATTTAACAAACACTACCTCCCTAAAGAGCAGAGAGATCAAGTCGTAAAACCATAAAAGTTAAATAAGGGATTCAACCTTCTTAATTGTCTTAAATCAAAACAATCAGTTCATTTAGGTTAATTTAACCAAAGGTTTCAAGATTATATTATTTTCTAACAGAAGTGTTGTTGCAAAGAAGAAACACGGGCCAAGCAATGGCAGATAAGGGTAAGATGAGGTACTTCTCTGTTCATTCCTCTTTAATCTCCTGCTTTTAACAGGAGCTGTGCTGGCTTAGACTGTAGCCTGGCTTAAAAGCATTTTCTCTGGTAATTAACTAAACAGCCAGACGATGTCCAATCTCCTAAAATATTTGATGAATTATTATACAAAGACTGCAGATTTAAGCTTGGCTACGGCATAGGCCAGGATTTGTACTGAAGCTATGGTCATAAGAATTCGAATGGTGTTAATTTAAAAGTAAAAATGGGTTTATTTAGGACGTTGTATCTGGGTAAGTCTGTGTTGGCCTCCCCCCTAAAAGAACTGTGATAAAGAGACAAGCCTTGGCTAAACCAGTATGAATGCTGACCGCTGCTTCTGTGCTGATTGGTTGAGATTAAATGACACGCAGAGAACCAGAGACCGATGAGTTGTTACTCCAGTCAGATGTTAACTTTTACAATTTCACCTTCGCATCTGTCCCATCTCTTTTTTTTCTTTCTTTCTTTCTTTCTTCTTTTTTTTTACTCGCCTCATCTGCACCCCTACGCCCAACATGACTTTGCTTTGTATATTCCTTTCTACGCTTATTTTCTCCGTCTCACATCTTTCTTCCTTTCCACCTTCTTCTCAACCTCTTATTCTCTTTTGTCTTTGCTCTCTCAGACTTTAAGTTCCGAGTTGGCCCAGGCCAGAGACGAGACTAAGAAGACACAGAACGACATGCTGCACGCCGAGAACGTGAAAGCGGGCCGAGACAAATACAAAACACTGCGCCAGATCCGACAGGGCAACACGAAGCAGCGCATCGACGAGTTTGAGTCCATGTAAGAACTGCATCTATGTCCTTGCAGCCCTTTTTCCATCAGGGGTACCTGCCCCCAACCCTTTCCCTGAAACAGCTGCTCTGGGTTTTTTTCCCATGGACAACTGACACTGCCGTCCTCATAACCCTACCGAGTAACTTTCAACATATCCGGGCAATATGTGAAATATTCTTGTCAAACTTTGCCAAAGTCCTGCCCCCTACCTTCACCTGGAGAGTTTGGATTTCTTCCTGAGACAGAGCTGCAAACACGCCATTACGAACAATCTGAAGTTATCTGTAATCTTTAACAGCAGGGGAAAAGAGTATATGTAAAGCTAAAATGGAAACCATTAGATTTATTTTGTTTTGAGTATACATGATCATATAAAGCTACGTTTTCCTTTTTCTTTCTCCCATATTTGCTTATCATGTATACAAATCTTTAGTATGAAGATTACCTGTCTTAATCTTGTTTTTAAGGTTTCCCCTCTGCTTTTGTTTGATTTGTTTATTAATGACGCATTCTTTTTAGTTGTCTGTCATCCATATTTAAACTTCCAGGAAACAAACTAGGACTGAAGCTTGGGGATAAATGAGGTTACTTCTATCATTAAGCTATAAATTGAGTATATTATGACATTTCAAAACATGTCGCATGCTAGATCAGCTCACTATTTTCACTTAACTCGAACTAAAATTAAAATGGACATATGTTTATATAGAAAAATGACACTGCAGTATTTTATAGGGTGAATATCATGAACAGCAATATTTTCAGATTTTAAAGAAAATGTTTACTATGAATGAAGCTGAATTAAAGTGACCCTCGTGGGGAAAGAGCCATTTGTCACACGGCAGGTTTCGACAAGCGAATGTAGCAAAGGTAGCTAAGGGAAAGTTTTTTGTTTTGTTTTTTTCCCTCCTTACATGCAGAGGTCATAGGATAGCATGTAATCAGCTTGTGCCACTGAGCTGTTGCCCTCAAATGGAAAAGTATTATGACAGAGATGTCTAGTTCAGGTCCTAGAGGGCTGAGGTCCAGCAGGCTTTAAATGTTTCTTGCCTGAACACCCGAGGAAAAGAACTAAAACTTGCACTACGTTGGCCCTTGGGAACCAACATTGGACTTACCTGTATTATGAAGATACGCTAATTGGTAGTGTTGTGTGTTTTGTATGAGTGTGCTTTCTTGTTGCATCCCAGGGTTTCATTCCCGGTCACCATAGAGGTTTTTCTCTGCCTACCAGCTCACAAAGGAACCCAGGGGGTTACACGGACAGACAGATCAACACCGTGTCCACACTGTTTGTCTGTCTGTCTTGTCATTTAAGTGTTTGATGTAGCTGTGCGTGTGTGAGGCTGTGCAAATACTAGCGGTTATTGGTTGTGGTTGTGTTCAGGGGTGAGAGCTGAGTCCTGGCACTTCTCTGGCTGGGGAGCTTATGAAAACATCAGTCCCGACCCGGGGACCTACGTCTACCTCAGTAATAATAGCAGTGGTGACTGACAGTCAAACACTCAAGGTGCTTCCTCCTTCCCGTACTTACCTAAATAGTCAAATGTAAAGTCATGATGTTACATTTGTGTAACGTTCCTGGGCAGGCCACTCAGTTGCTTTTATGATGGTTAAGATTATAACACAACATTTAGAATCTCCCCAAAGGGCATCATGGCAGAAAAGTGTTATTTCTTACATTTAAAGCTGATGTTAAACAACACTCTCCTCCTGGTTTTGCTCAGATGTTTTGGTTCATTCACTCATTTAAACAAAAAAGAACAAATGCTGCAAATATCAGCAGGAATGCGATGCATACAGAGCATTTTCAGAAGAGGCTAAGGTGAAGTGAAGCAATAATTTGTTGGGTCCAGACTTTTAAAAGAGGCTTATCGTGAGAATGAATTAAAATTACCTTAACTGTCTGCTCCAAACATTTGTCATTAGGGGGGGCGGCTTGCAGACATGCAACGGGATCTTGAAAGTGAGACTTGTGAATTTGTAAAGAGAGGACTTATTAGATAATGGAAATTAATATGCCAAATTTTTTAAATCTTTATGAATTTCTAGCTAAAAAGAGACAACAAATTGACCTTTGTGGCACAGAAAATATGTTCCAGGATGCATTTTTGAAATTGGTGAACATGAAGTTTTCCCCTTTTTTTTCTTTTTTTTTAATTAACAATTTGAATAATGTTAATGGTATTATTTGTTGTGCTATACTTGACAGCTGGTGTAAGTTGACATTTATTAATAGTCTGTTTTAAAGTTAAAGCACCTGTATGAAACAAGACACTGAAGCCTGCCTTTTGTGTTTAACTTCAGTGTCTATTGGTATTGTTTTTGCCATAGCAGGTTTAAAAAGAAAGGATCCTGTGCTTCCAGGTCCAGTTTTTGTATTGTATTCAAAGGCGCGAACAGCAGCATGCATTGCTTTATTAGATGCTTCAATGAAGGGGAAAACTCTAGTTGACATATCCCCCCCCAAACCCTCCACAACCAAGCTGTAAGGCTTCAGGTTCACTCTGTTTTTCTTGTCCCCTCCAATGATGCCAACGTCTCTGATGAAGTCTGCTCTGGCACCAGCTGTCACGTTTTGCTTTGCTTTTTGTTTTTTATTTCCTCATGTTTATGTTAGTATTCTTTAAGATAGAAGGCACAGGTCAATTGTGTTCCATTTCATTGGTTCACGAATAAAGTTTTTAAGTTTTTGTTTTTGGTCAGTTTGTTTTCTTTATTTAATACAGATCCATTTAAGCTGTGAAATACAGCAGTCTCAGGAGGATTGTTCTAAAGGGGTTTTAAGAGTTTGGGGAGGATCCTGTATATTTTATCTTTTATGCATTAAGAAACTGGCTTGCTTTAGCCTTTCCCTTAAGATTCAAACAGGTCATCAGGTCAAAGTCATATTTCATTCATAACAAAAAACATGTTGGTGCTTTACCTTTACCCTTCTTTGTCCTGTAACCTGATGCAGTTGTTGAAGAAAATATAAAATAGTTTATGCTCAACATTTTAAAAATTTCAGGTTCAGTTAAAACAAATTCCAAAATTGAGGGTGTGGCTGCCGTGTTACCAAACAAGTTTGCCTTTCCAAGGCAGGGCTTTGTGGATATAAAGTATTCTTTATTTTCTAATTTATTTATTGGTAAATTCCATAATAATGCTGGACATGGTGGGGCGAGTGAATACAAGAAAAAAGAGATGCAGATAGAAAAGCTAGAAAGAAGCTGCTTCATTTGGTCACTAATTAAGCCATTTTAACATGGTTCACAGTGATCTGACTTTAACATTATCAACAGGTTACTGTCTAGTGCTAGCTTTGACTTTAGTTGTCAAACAATAACTTAACGAAGTTCTATTTATTTATACAGCTTCTGCTTGAGGCCTCTGATGAAGATCTTAGCCCTAGGATCTTTTAATGTCATGTATGATACTTCCTCCTTTCACTTTATACCTTTCCTGTACAAACAAACCATTAGTTTTGTTTTGTAGAATGTCAGAAGTTGAAATGGGTATTTCCAAACTGTTGAAGTTATTAAGATGGTAAATAAAAATGTAGTAATTATCATATTTAAGAGAATGCGAATCCTTAATGGCGCATTTTAACAAATATAACTAGGCTTTTAGGATACTTGACTACATTAAAACATTAAATACACTAAATTAAGTAGTAATGGTTTAATTGTAATAACATAATTCTGATGCTCATTCTCAGATAGTTTGGTAAAATTGGTCAAAGTGATAGTTGACATCTGATAGAATTGGGTAACTTTAATGTTCCCTACTACATCACATCTACTGCATACTTAGTTTCACTTTCAAGTATCTGATTTGTAAGGGTGGTGCGTAGCTCCATTGGTGAAGCAGGAAGCCCAGGTTTGAGTCCCGACCTGGAACCCTCTGCTCATCATTCCCTCCCCTCTCTGACCCCCTTTCCTGTTGAGCTACTGTCAAATAAAAATATCTTTTTTTTTTAAATGTGTAATAAAAGTGTCTACCTTAATAATTATGGGATCTTCTTATGATTAAATTTCATAATTATGATACCAAAAGTGACAAGTATGGCTACAAGTATGAGGCTTCTGTGAATGCAGCATGGTTCTGTAGTAAGTTAAAGAGTAATCTGTTGTTAGATTAGAGAAACTTAACAGAATACATTCAAAATAGTCAGTGAAAAGAAGTTGTAACATGTCCTTGTGCATCAGTCGACAGCATGTTTTATAGCAGTGTTTCCTTTATTGAGCAATCACAGTTACAGCTATAAATGTTAATGCAGAATTTCTTTGTTCCGTTATCCAGATAAAATGTAAATGTTTCATTCTACTAGAGTATATCTACAGTACAGTTATTGCAACGCATGGAAAGTAAACGATTTGGAGGAAACATTCTTTCCACAACAGGCATCTTGGATGTAAATATCCAGTGTAATATCACTTCCCTTCATGTTTATACAGTGCATTAAAGAAGGGTGCTCAATAAACATCAGTGCTGAGATACTAAGTGAAAAACTTACAAGCAGGAAAACCTACAGACTGTACAACTAACATCAAGCCATAACAAGATTAGCTTCCAGGACAGAAACTAATAGATGCAAGAAAACGTATGTGAACCAATTGGAATTACCTGGATTTCTGCATAAAATGGTTATAAAACGTGATCTGATCTTCATCTCTAAGACTAAATATGTAAGCATTTAATTGTGTGGTATTAATTTATGAAGACTGTCTCTATTGTTGTCTTAGATAAAGATCAGAACACATTTTATGACCAATTTATCTACATCCTGGGTATTCCGAAGGCTTTTTCTTGCAACTGTATAGGTGTACACAAACTAAACACAAGAATACATGCAGAAAAATTCATCAAGTCATGCATAATCGTTAGCTGAACATAGTTCAGAGTATCGGATGTGTCATAAGCACAATGCCATGAAGAGGCATTACTTTGGGCCCACGCTCAGGCGCCACACTGACACACAGTGCCAGGAGGCCAGAGAGAAGGCGCTTCTTCAATACACACAAAGGTTCCCTCTCACCAACAGCACGCGTTATTGTACGGCTACTCAGATTTGTACAATGTGACATGTTGGGACAGGAAAGAAACCGTTGGGCTTAATGCAACTGGCTTCTACCTCACTGGACTTCATTTCCTTGGCGGCCATTTTGATCTTTTACATTTAACCAGGACAAGTATGATTTAAAAACTGATCATTAATTCAAAGTAATCTAATTGTAACAAAACATTTAGATTTAAACACAAGTGGCAAACCTCAATCATTGTTGGTTCAGTCCTTGTACAAGCAAACATGTTATTTTGACAAATGCAGCCTTTCTTGGCTCCTAAAAGTACCGATTGGGCGGCTATGGAGGTTTCTGCTCTACATGATGCAACACAGAACCAGTAACGTCTGGTTTTGGACGAGAGAGAAAGCCAAATAGGATCTTAAACAATTTTGGTTAAACCAAACTTAGACTGTACTATGTTCTAACAATATTTTGTTTGGAACTAACTAGGAGTATATCCTGCTTTAAGGTAGTACTTTGTAACTTTATGGCCATAAAATGATTAATTTTTTAATCCTTTCAATGGCACACAGCGCAATCGTTGCCCTGCAGTGTCTTAAAGCCATACCTCAAAGAGAAAAAGAGGACAAGAAAGAGAGAAAGTGAGAGTATGAGATAACACCTTTATTGGCTGTAGAGAGCTCAGAGAAGAGACAGGAAGCAAGATGGATGCTTAATTAGTTGTCGTTGGGAAGCACCTTAGTGAGAAAAAGTTCAATAGTGCTACTTTAATGTCTATAGATAGAAATTTATTCTTTCAATCTTTAATATTATAAAAACAATTTAAAATATACGATTCAAATGATTTTTTTTCCCCTTTAAATATCTAATTGAGCTCAGGAATAAAATACTTTGGGTATTTTAGTTGCATTTAGTGATTTTAAATGAATGGAAGTGATTGTGTTGAATCAGCATATTGATCATATTGATTGATGACTCCTGAATCAAATTTAAACTTTATAATTGTAGAATTTGTAATACAAGTAAACATCAACATTGCTGTATATTGCAAACTTGTAATTTCCACCCCTGCAGAACTTGTGGCACTTCGGTCATTGTTTGTAAATGATATGTGGACAAGACTTATTTTTGGACAACAAGGATTAATAAGCATAATCTGGGCTCTACCTAAAAAAGATACTTAACAAAAACACCTTAGATTATTCCAGAAGTTCAAAATGGCCACCATGGAATATTTAAATAAAGAGTTGGGGTTTAGCCACCTACATCATGTTTAACATTAAATTGATTGATAATACACATTCCCTATTAATTTAAAGGTCCCATATTATGCAAAATTCACTTTCTAAAGGTTTTTTAACAGTCATGTGTGTCCTCATAGCCTGTGTATGAGGCCCAAAAATTTGAAAATTCTGTCTCCTCTCTCACTTGCTTGCTCCACTATTAAGTGAATGTGTGCTCAAACGGGTGAGTCTGAGATTTTTCCCTTTGTGACCTCACGAAGGGAAATAACCACTGCCCCCGGTTGTCGATGCTGCCATTGACCCCGACCCCCACCCCAGGCTAGCTGAGCCTGCCCTCTTAAATCACAGAGCAGGCGCCATCGAAAGCCGAATCCTCTTCTACAGAGGGACTAGGAGTGGGTGTGGACAGGTACCACTCATGAACACAGAAACAGAAAAATAAATTGGCTGGAATTAAGGACCAAGGCTGAATTTGGGGTAATACAATGTTGTTGGACCTCTGACACCAATATAAAATTGTTTTAAAAAATGTATGATACGGGACCTTTAAGTATAATTTAAAGTTAAAAAAGGTACATCTATATCCTGACCTAATATAAAGAAAAATGTTTAAAATGAACTCACCCTAACTTCAATGTGAAAACTAATGTACCTGTTTTCTGCCAGTAAACCAAAACACACCCCTAGTATGATTTAGCTGGAGCTCCTACAGAAAATAAGCCAGCTTCAAACCCAAAAGCGCAGGTAAAAGAGCTATAATACCTAAACATAGTAGGTTCACAACTCTTTTCGTTTAATACATATGTCATAATTATCTCAAAGCTATTTCCACAAGATTAAAAGTTGGAACATCTTGATTGGAACAAAACTTATCAATGCACTTCATATAACAATACATCAAGAGTGTTTGATAGATAGGGATCAACAGGTCTATGTACTGTATATAACATCAGCGACTTAGTTCATGATACAATTTGTATCAAACACGGCTTTTCTCTGTCTAGCATGGATTCAGCTTGGATCTGCTACAGACAACCAAAACGCAGTTACCCAGCAGAGGAATATGTTAAATATATTTACAAATTATACATGTTTGATTTACCCATGACCAGGCATTGTCTGTAGCAGAGACCAGAGTTGACCCAAAACAAAGGGGCCAGCGAGAGAGAGTTAGAGAGAAAGATGTCCCTTACTAAAACTAAGGTACACACGACAGGGTCACCCATCTCTACAGCCACAACTCTAACCAACGAAACCGGCGTAGTCTCATTAGATGACCCGGTTTTACCTCCATGAAACGAACAACACATAAGATTGACGTGATAACCAGACCTAAATCAAATGGTAGTTGAAAACTGTGAGGAACTGGATATGGATTTACCACATAATAGTCAAAGATGACTTTAAAAAGGAGAGAAATCTGCATGTGGTGCTCACTCAGGTTATAGACTTGGTGTATAATACGCATAAACATGTATTCCATAAAAATTTAAATCTACTATTAAAAATTGTGAGTATTATTTGATGTATACATTACCGATCAGCTGGAAAATGAAAGAGATGCCTTTTGATTATGATGCATAAAAAGTCCTTCATGTGAAACTGAGCAGGTCTAGGACGATCTCATAGTGCATTTAGTCCATAGATTTAATCAAATGACTCACTCTCGCCTAAACCCTTATGTAACTGTTGCTGCACAGTGACAAGAGCTGCACTTTGTATTATCATACTCATTTTACATCTTCAAAACTTCTGCTTTGTCTCAGTAATGTCAAAAGAAAAAGACAGATTTTCACGGCTTTATAACTGGAGGCTACATTTCTCTTCAATCCTCAGTATCCTGTTTGGACTTTCTCTGCAAGGATGACAGCTGCAAGCTGCTGGGGGTCTGTAATGTGGGGGCTCCTGGCCATCACCCGGCTCACCAGCTCTGAGGGAAAGATGTTACACAGGTTGATGTACACTTTCTCCCTCATGTCCCCGTAGCGACTTTGCACAGGGGATTCTGGGTGAGGCGGCACGTAGGGTGGAGGGACGTGGTGTGGAGCTGCAAGATGAGAACTATAAGGTGGATGAGGGGAGTGGGATGGAGGTGGTGGCTGGCTTAGGTAATGTGTTGGGGAAGAGTGGAGAGCTGGGTGAGAGGAGTGATGCTGAGTGTAGCCGTCCTGCGGCCACACAGAGGTGTGCCAGGATGATTGGCGTGTGTCTGGCAGACTCTGGTAGGTAGACGGCTCATACCTAGACGGCGGCAACGGCTGCTGCCTGTAATAAGTGTCCCAGCTGGATAAAGCTTTGAGGCGGTGGTGATGGTGAGATGTGGAGAGATGCTCATAAAGATGAGAGTCGGACACACTTTCAGCTCGAGTGGGGGCCAGGCAGCGGCCGAGAGGAGAACCAGGGGGATACAGGTTGGACTGGGGAAGAGAGTGGTAGTCTCCTGGGCAGCTGGAGCGTGCAGCCAAGGGTTGGTGTTGGAGATGAGGGGGTAGAGGGTAGAGGGGCCGTTTCAGGGGGGCCTCTAATGGAGGCTGATCATGAGCACAGCCCTGTCCACATGCTGCACTCAGGTGGTAAGAGTGTACTCCTTGCTTGTGCGTGTATTCAGCAGGATGAAGACCACATAGTTCATGGTTTGCTGTGACATGAGAGTACAGGCGGCTGTGGGGATTAGCAAAATGGATGCCGTCTTCAATTAAAGGATCTGGGGGGCATCCAGGGCAAGACCTGTCACTGTAAGATTCGCAGCTGCTACCACAGCTGGCGCTGCTTTCACTACCGCATTCAGAGCCCGTCGAGCCTAGCGAGCCGAGCCGCAAGTCTGTATCGTTGGGGTAGCGGCAGTCTGGGCTCCGTCGAGACGAGAGGCTCAAGCCAGAGTAGGCACGCGTTACAGAGTAGTAGCTCAAGTCTGGAGACTCACAGTGAGGGTAGAGGTCATGGGTGGGGGCTGGTAGATGGGTCACTGCTCTGGGCTGTTGGTCCTGTGAAAGGTTTAGACCAGACAGGGGGGGCCCTCCTGGGGCCGGGGACATAGTCAAACTCCCGCTGGAGCTGTTACTGCTGCTTCCACACAGGCTGTTCTTCTGGCCTTCTGCCCTGCTCTTGGCCAACAGCTTCTCCTCAGCATCACTGTACGATAGAGCTCGGATGCTCGGGTCCGACTGCCTTTTCGGGGCACCTTTTTGGGCCTCAATGCTGCCAGCTGGTACGCTGTGGCTCTTTACAAGTCCAGCGTCCCCTTGGTTCTTGGAGGCAACACAGGTCTTGGCACTGGCACGCAGCTCGTCAGCCACAGCACGCTGAGGCTGAGCCCCTCTTTCAGGGTGGTAGTACTTACACTTGTGACCATAAGTGCACTTCTTTCCTGGAGTGAAAAGAAATTATTTCTTACTTTTATCTCTGCATAATCTGCCAACTATTTCAAACACCATGAAGCCTCTATACACATTTCATGATACAGTTTCTAACATAATTTAATCATAATTAAAAATCAATTCTATTTTTGTGCATTAAGGATGATTTTTTTTTCCATCTCTTCTCACCATATGGACAGGGCTGCTTCTTCTGTTCAGGCATGACAGGCCTTTTCCTCAGGAAGTTGTCTAAGCTGGGGCCGTGACGACCAAGAGGGTCATCTGGCGGCATGAATCTGAAGTTATTGACGGGAAAGAAAAAAAAAAAGAAAAAAATTACTCAACCACAACCACTTAAGTTGGTGCATATTTTAAAATTCTGCTTTATTGATCCCAAAGGGCAATTCATTCGTAACTTACCCAAATCCTCATATTATATCCAGTCAACAGAACAAAACAATGGTCTAGACCAGTGGTTCCCAAACTTTTTGAGCCACAAACCCCAAGATAACATACGTTTGTTGTCACATGATGATTTGTGTTCTTCTAAAATGTAAGGCATGAAAACTGTAAGAAACTTTATAAACAAGAATGATAAAGTGGTTTTTGGTGGTTTATGTTAACAGCTGTAAAAAGCACTCAAAGCACTCTTAAGCAGAGATAGAGATAATATCTCTGTTGTGCTCCAATTATCTTTGAACAAATTCTAACAAAACTGTTCAGCCTGTTCGTATCTTTAATAGAAAGCCTATAAAACCAGGAGATAAAAAGAA
The DNA here is from genome assembly GCA_037177495.1 of Rhadinocentrus ornatus. Lineage (NCBI taxonomy): Eukaryota > Metazoa > Chordata > Actinopteri > Atheriniformes > Melanotaeniidae > Rhadinocentrus > Rhadinocentrus ornatus. Next base: position 11,499,651 of record JBAMHW010000027.1, read on the forward strand.
GTTAAGACTTTCAATAAACGAACAATAAAAATTAAACAGATTTAGAAACATTTAGAGGCAAGTTTTTTTCAGTTAATAAATTCTCTATTGAGCTGTGTTTACAGTCTATTTAAATTTGCAATCGGACATCACCCATGAATGACACTTAATGTGTTCACTGCTGTGTCTGAAAACAATTATCATATACTTTTTTTGTGTTACTATCTAGACACTTGTCATCACACCAGCCATTAAATTCATTCAAAGCAGAACCAGAGCAGATAAAAAGCACGTCATGACGCACAATCCTGTGGTGAGCTAGTGTTAAAAAATGTTTGTTGCCTCCAGAATTTCAGCTCTTTTCAGACTTTAGTCATCTGTAACCTTTTATCTAAATGCCAAAATCCTTTTCACCCCAAATTGTCTACCTCTAGTGCACTCCTACTTACTTGTCATTGACAAAAGAATACATGAGCAGGCGCTCGTCTATAAACTTCTTCCACTCAGGCTTCTCGTTAGCCAGGTCTCTGTAGTTGTCATTGGAAACAATGATGCCATCTGACTCATATGCCAGCTTGACAATGAAGCGGTCGTCATAGCAAACCACACGTCGACCTTGGACGCGCCGTGACGGAGTGAAGACCAGGATTTTTTTTTTCTCAAGGCGACGTAATATCTCCTGATCTGTGGAGGAGAGTTAAGGAAAATGTCATGTTACAGTAAAGTAAACTTTGCTATTTGTCAAGCAGCTGCTAGTACAGACCTGTTATAGGAGCATCAGGACGAGATTGCTCTTTCCTCCATGCAGGCACAAAAACTGTGATGTTCTGATGACCACGTTCTAGAAACCAATCTACAGCTAGCTGGATGCCCTGGCAGGAAAACACCTCCTTGTTGCCATGGCTACATAACAGAGTAAGAGGTACAAAGTAATAGCGAATGAATGTATTTTGTTTTAATGTTTAATTTTGTGTGATAAACATATATACTAAAGCTGTGTGGAATCTAGACTGCTTACGTCCTGCTTCAGTTATAGCTTGCTCACCTCATAGCTACATTACTGCCGTCTACCACAATTGGCCGTAGGTTGTCCTGGTCGCATACAGAATCCGAAGGACAAGGTGAGTCTGACCTCTGGGTGTCGAGCAAATCAGAGCAAATGCAAGAGGATGAAGAAGAAGAAGAAGAGGATGAGGTAGAGGTTAATATTCCAGTAGGCTGCTCACTGTCAGACTTGGTCCCCAGTTTGACTAGTTCTCCCAGTATGTCATTGATAAGTGTGTCGGGGCCAAGCTTGGACAGCACCAGTCGCACAGTCTCTTCAGAGTAGCCCAGTTTCAGTGCAAACTCTAGCTTGGCCTGGTACGCTTTCCCTTCTGCCTCTGGCACCAGCTCTGATGTGGGGGGATTGGGTGGAGGCTCGTCAGGTGGGTGCTCGCACGAGGACTGGGCAGTCGTGTCAGGTTCGGGCTCTGTTGAAAGTTCAGCTGGGGGCTCAGGAGGCCCCTCAGTGCCTAAGTCCACACATGGGGTTCGACACAGTGGCTGGTGGGTGTTCTTACTGTGAGTGGATGCGCTTTCTCCTCCATCCGAGTCTGCAGCGAGGGTGGAACCAGAAGAAGGCGCAAATTCAGATTCTTCACTGGATCCAGTGTTTTTCTCTGGAAGTGCCAGTGGAGGGGAACTGGCTGCGGTGTCGGAGCTGACCCCCAGCCCCTCCATAGCAGGGGGTTTGTCAGCGCCGCCAGCCTGCCGGTCAGCCTCCACTACGTGGAGATACTCCAAATCCAGCTCCTGGTCGAGGATGTGGCCTGCTTCTGCCTCCACATGGTCCTTCTGGCCCATGGGTCTGTCACAGACATCCAGCACACCGGGCTGAGCACGGCCCTCTCATGAAGCTCGACTCATTGGTGCCTAAAGAAAGAGAGGATGGAGTGATTCAGTTCAGTTAAATGAAAATTAAGTAAAAGATCATGTAAAATACAATTAATACAGTTTAGTTTTTAATGTCAAACAAACATGTCAATGTTGTAATGTCAAAAGGTTCTAACAAAAGTTTCCATTTTGGGGCCCCTACTGTTCAGTATCTACATGAGCCTACTAGCTTTGATAATGGAAAGTTAGGATTTTGGCCAAACCACCGCACTGAAACTGGCCTTTGTTAAAATGTTGAACGACAGCCATCTAAACACAAACAGAATCAGAAGTTCTGTTAGATCTCAGTGCTGCTTTTGACACAGTCAACCATAATATCCTATTTGACTCACTGGAAAATTGCTAAGAAAAGACAGGAACTACTTGGTATCAATTGGCAAATATACTTACTATTCAAACAAAGATGACATGCGGAGTTCCCCAAGGTTCTATTTTGGGCCCTCTACTGTTCAATATCTACATGATCCCACTAGCTCAGATTATGGAAACAAACTAAATCTCTGATCATAATAATGCTGATAGTCACATCTATCTCTCACCTGGGGACTCCGGTCCCATACAAAGCTGAAGTGTGTGACTTGGTTAAATTAATACTTGGATGTGCCAGAATTTTCTTAAAATAAATTAAAGATAAAACTGAAACAACTGTGTTAAGACACAAAGGTGAGTGTCCAAAGATTAGTGAAATCTTAGTGTAATTTTGGACTAAGCAAGATGTTAACAGCCATATCAAAGCACTAACTAGATCAGCCTTTTATCACCTGAAGAATATATTTAGGGGACTAATGGCTCAGCATTATTTTAGAAAGACTTCATGCATTCATTTTCAGTAGGCAGATCTTTAAAAATAAAAAACAACAACTTTAAAACAACTTCAATGAATCCAGAATGCTGCAGCTCATTTCCTACAAGACAAAGAAAAGAGAACATTTCATTCCAGTTCCCAGATCTTTGCACTGGCTTCCTGTGTGCCAAAGAATTCATTTTTAAATTTTGCTACTGGTGTACAAGGCGCTAAATGGTTGTGGTCCAAAATACATATCTGATCTGCTGAAGCTATACGAGCCACAAAGACTTCTAAGATGATCTTGGGTCACGTCTGCTTTCCATCAGCATTTAGTTTTTATTCTCCTGTTATCTGGAACAAATTACAAGAAAACCTGAACTCTGCTCCAAGTCTTACTTCTTTGAAATCAGGCCTGAAAACTTTTATTTGTTTAAGTTAGTTAAGATTAATTAATTAATAAATTAATTAATTAAGATTAATAAACTCGCTTTCTGAATATATTTTCTCGCATATCTACATTGACAGTGATGGTAATGCTGATTTCCTACTGATATCCATTGAAGCTCGTTCTGTTTTCTATTTTCCATTATTTTAAATTTTTTTTTAATTCTTCTGTTTACAATGTACTTTTTAATTTTTATTTACACCTTGTTTTTATATTTTATGTAAAGCACTTTCAGTTTTTTTGTACATGAAATGAAATAAACCTGCTTTGCCCAATAATTCATGCCTTTGTTCAGGTTTATTTTTATTGTTACATATATGATGAAATGACAGATGCTTCCAGGGTAACTGGGTAAATCCCTACTTAAACTAATATGGGTAAGAAATAAGCTGTCTGCTGCTACAGTAGCCATTGTCCTGAGAGACAATGAGACTTCTCAGTTAATGTTACAAAAAGATTTTGAGCCAACACCAAATTCCATTTTAGGAAATCTGTCTGAATCTTAATCTTAGTTGCCAGTGAATCTCTGAGCTGATATCATTTATGCTCTGACTGGCTGTCTGATGCAGACTACTAAAGAACAGGCCAACAGACACAAAGGACCAATGGGGCCCCTCACCCTAATTGATGGACTCTCGCGGTTTTTTTTTGGTTTTTTTCCTTCTACCCCCCAAACCAGTCTGGCCCTCAGTGTGTTTAAAAGCACGATGCCACAGCACAATCTACGGAATAACAGAGGGTAATCTATTGGGGGGGAGAAAAAGTCGTTAGCGCTTGTGTTGAAGCACCCCCATCCCTCTCCCCTCAATATCATTGTATCTGGTAATTAAGGTCCATATGCTTCCTCCCGCTGCAGTGCAGAAGTCACCCATTAAAACATCAACCAAGGACGTGATATTTGGTTAAAGGTTTAGAGGCTTTTTAATGACAGCAACTGATATGTTGCTCTCTGGAAACAAAGTTATCAGCCTCGTGTATTCTGACCTATCATCACCTTCTGCTTTGTTGTTAAAGCAGGTTGATAGTGTTGAGTTCCCTTTGCATGCTTCAAACAAGCAGCCTTTTTACTTCGGATGGGGCAGAATCCCGATGTCTGGTTGAACCTTCCAACCCAGAAAACAACCCAAACATTATCTTCCAAAACAGATGATTGAACGTGAAATGACTTCATGGTGGTGGAAGTAGAGGGGAGGCGACTGACTGGGTGAAGTGAGTGTGCATTTTATGAAAAAGGGGCTACCTAGCAACATGGCTGAGCTACTGTTGCTAAGCTACAGCTGTTGAAAAGCATTCTGCCTTCCAATTGCCAAGACAAGAGGCTGCAGCGTTCAGCCGGTGACCTGCCTCTCACACACATGCACACTTGCTACAGCAAAGGTCTTATGTTTTCGGGGGTGGATGGGGTTTAAATGTGCCTTACCAATAACAGATCCACAGGACTACTAAGGAAGTTGACCATGGTATCAACCATGGTGGGCGTTGATGGTGCCCATGCAGAAATACAACACCTACCTCAGAAAGTGACTCACATTGCTGTGACGAGAATGGGGCAACGGGGAATGTTTCATGCACTCTTCTTGAATTTGCAAATACAATTGCATCAAACTTGCAAACAAAAAATATTTAGCTCCAGTTGTTAGTATGCAACCTCATCTTTAGTGTTACTTTAATAAGGGACAATTTGGAAAGATAAAGTAAGCAGAGTGAATTTTATTTAACCCCTTAATGCCTGAACTTATTTAAAGTTGCATGAAAACAAAATAAACACAAAAATAATAATTATTATCTCTATATCTATATATGAATGAAAAAAGATTTGCTTCGTTGTTTGTTGTTGTAAGCTGTTCTAAATTGGTCATAGATGTTGGACACCAAGAGTTAAGAGTACTTTGTCTTTTTTAAAATAAGACAAAGTACTCTTACTTTTAAAGGTACTTCTAAAAAACACCAACATCCAATTATTTACCCAAACCTATCTATCTCCTACCCTCAAAATTCCCTCTGATTTGGCCCTTGGGAGCTCTTGATATGGGACTGTGCTTAAATCCAACTACAATAAAAGTCTTCAGGCATAAAATAAGCTGTTCATGACCAAAGAGTATGTATATATATCTTTAAAATAGAAACAAAAGTCGCAATATAAGCAGCATATACAGCTAAAATTAATATATTGCATCATTAGCATTAGATCGCAGCTAACTAATCCAATCAACAAACAGAATTATAAAAAGCTACTTCATGCACCACATTAAAGCAGTGTGCAATGCATCCAGATTAATCTTATCCTTAGTCAAAGTTATAGTTTGTTTTTTCAATCATTTTTTTAAAAAGTTGTGCAAGTGTGGTCTCAGTTTCACAAAAAACATCAGTGCATCTGGAATCGTTAAACCAGCCCCAGTATTAACGGACCAACAGCCACATTGCAGCACACCTCCAGGCTGAGTGGGTGCATCTTTAAAACATCAGCATGCTGGCTCCCACACACAGCGGCGCTGCTGGCTTTGATGGAGGCTGTAATGAATATGTAACATAGTCCTTACAGCACTTTGTGTGTGGGAGCTTTGTGCAAGTAAGGGAGAGAGTAAAAAGGGTTTGTGAGGGACTGTGGGGGGTTGTCTGGTGGTGCATCACTGCATGCCAATAACTGCGCTATTGCTCATGTAAAAAAAAAAAAAAAGAAAAAAAATGCTGGTGGGGGATGATCAGCTGCGCTAGTCTGTGTGTGTGTGCGTGCATCTAGATGGCAAACTGGGCTTTCCCCGCCAGCAGTAGGGCAACAGATGTCTGCTGAACGATACTTGCAACTGGTGTCTCCTCTTCATGTACACACTGAACCCCCTGGAAATGCTACACTGACATGCACACACATTTTTCTTCCTCAGAATAAAAATTTAAAAGAAAAATGCTTGCTTTCTATTCCCTCCTGCATCAGGTTTCATATAAACACGGCTCACACTGTTAAAAATCTGACCTGCTGCAATACCTGCGTAGCAGCTGCACTATAGAGCAAAGTTTATCCAGGGGGAGTACTTTTTGTTTTGTTTTTTCAATCTAGTGCTTTAAAAAAAAAAAAAAGATTCTGGTTGTGAATGTGAAATATTAGGCTGCATCTTCTCTTCATTCTCAATCCATCATCAAAAACTAACAAATCTCTCATTTGTTTAAAATTTTAGGTATTTTCTGAGCAAGTTATTTATGAAGAACAGGCCCAACCAGACAAGAGAAAAAGCAACCTGTCAAGCAAGATGGGCGTTTTCTTCATATCTGTGATCTAAGTAACAATGGAACAATATTACCATTAATACATTTAATTAAAAAAAGTCAAGATTGTCAGCTAAAAAGGTAGAGACTTTGTCCTACTTACCAAGCTGAAAAAGATCAACAAAAAATGAAAAAAAATTAGATCATCTCATTTCCACATATTGGAATCCTTAAAAAGAAGAAAAATGCAGCAGGTGAAACTGAGATGGAGCAAATCTCAAAGTTACAGCAGCTGCATCCGGTCTGATGCTGCTGCAGGTAAAAACAGAGCATCCAACTCCAATAAAAACACCTCTGTCCTAGGTGTCAGTGTGTCTTCCAGAGCTGTATTATTTTTTCGTTGCAGAAGCAGCCAAGTTGGACAATGAGCAGTACAACAGATGGACCAACAATGTCTGCCATTCCCTCGTTTAGAGTGGCTGCTTCTCCACCAATCAGAGCACAGCGGCCTTACAATGAGGGATAGGGAGGTGATGGGGAGTGGCTGTAGGCAGATGCTTGCAACACCCAGTTTCCCCAAGGCACGCGTACTCAAGCGTGCACCAACACACACACACTCTTCTGGGCCTGAAAGGGCTTCCCCTGTGTGGCCGATGAATCAACGAGGGGTGGGCGGCCGAACAATGGAGCTACACAATGGGAAGCTCTGGAGGGCAGCTGCAGTGTGAGGACTGGTGCTATTACAGCCCGGGGCAGCAATGGAGAACACCTGGCTACAGAGCGCCACAGTCAGTCTCCTCTCTTTGTCTCGGGCTTGGGGGTGGTGAAGGTGGAGTCTGAAGAGGGGGGGGGGGCAACAGAAAGAAAGGACCCAAGACTGGCTGAAAGACTAGCGCGGCCTTTAAGAGAGTGCAAGAGGAAAGAGCAGAGTGTGGCTGGGCTTAAAGAGAAAAGGGACAAGTGTGGGGGGTGAGGGACATCAAAAAGTTTTATGTCCCTATGAGTATGAGAGGGGGACCTGCTCTGCATTGTTGCGGCACACTTAGGGCAGATGACTCGGAAACACAAATCTTTGCTCTTCTGTCGTTTACGAAGCCCAATGAATGATTTTGAACATGCATGGTGATATAGGCAGACCTTGAGGTGCAAAACTTTTCACAGAAAACAACAAAACAGAAGACAAAAATCACCTATTTTCTGAAATATTCTCTTGCTGTGTTGTGATAAAGAGTAATTCAATAACACATATTTCGTTTTCCAAACGTCCCACTGACACAATAAAGTGTTCCTTTGTGTAGCTTCACATGCAACGCACCCCGAATATATAATCATAGATATACATGCATTAGAGGGAAAAACTATGCCTACCATAGTAGTTCAATACAATGCTGCTATCCAAACTATGTACTTAATATGGAGCAATGAGTAACTCTGGCAATATGATCCTTAATAGAACTAGAAATAACAACTAAATTATGCAGAAAGCTAAACTAGTGGAGGTTTATGCACTGTATCAAACTAGTTGCAAGCAAAAAAAACTGTAGAAGTGCTGCTAAGATTGTTATTTTAAGTTTAAAATGTTCCTTACATTTCAGGCACGGTTTCTGTGTTTTGTGTTTACACAGAGGGTGGGTATAAAAAAGTTTCAGACCATGTCCACGAGAAACATTATCATTAGAAAAATCCACACCTACAAGGTCCTCTAAACAGCTACAAAGCACTCTGAATATTAAAATAACCAACACCCAAACAACCGTAAAATGCTGTTTAATGATTCACGTGTTTCCTGGTAGCACTTTCCCTCGTTTACAATGTCATAAAGAAACAGAAGTAACCAGAAGCGGTGGAGATCAAGTCTGGAAGAGTTGATCTCCCATTTTTAAGTAAAATACTTGAAAAAAAGCTTTTTATCAATAGCTTTACAAATTCTTGGTGCATGACAATTGTTTTGAAATTTTTTATTCTTTTTACCACACAGTCACACTGAAACTGACCTCGTCAAAGTCTTGAACGACATCCATCTAAACACAGAGAGCGGCAGAAGTTCAGTTTTAGTTCAGTTAGATCTCAGACCATAAGATCTTATTAGACTGACTGGAAAACTGTGTGGGAATCTCTGGTCTTGTTCTGAACTGGTTTGAATCCTAATTGAAAGACAGGAACTTCTTGGTATTAATTGGTATATAAATTTGCTTAAACAGAGATTACATGCAAAGTTCTCTAATGCTACATCTACATGCTCCCACTAGTTCAGATCATGGAAACAAACAAAAAATGTGATCATAAATATGCTGATTCTACTTAGCTCAATATTACTGCCTCGCCAGTTTTTTCCCCTTATTTCTGGCTTTATGTAATTTTTCTATAATTGTAAATATTTATTTTAAATATTTTAAAATATTTATTTGTGGCATTGAGAGGATTAGCGCTTTCAAACATCTTGACTACAAGATTCAGCATTAGCATCGACCACGCTGTGGGCTTGAGTTGCAGCCTATGAGGCATTTCAGCTACAGAAAAGACGAAAGAATTAAAATAATAAAAAATAAAATGCGTGCATGTATTTGTATTTGGATGGCCTACATGTCAGAATTTTTGTTCACTAAAACAAACTCCAACATGTTCACATAAAGAAAACTCAGCTCAGGCTGCCAAGTTGTTTCTACATCGGAAGAACAAAACGCAAATTAAAAGCGAGGTTGGCTGAACATAAACATGCAATTAACCCACAATATCCTATGGCTGTTCACTATCTTGATGCCAACCATGGTAATTGCAATTCATTGAAGGTATCTGGAATAGAGCATATAGAAAACCCAATTAGAGGTGGAGACAGACTTAAAAAACTCTTACAAAGAGAGACATACTGGATCTACACACTAAAAGCAACACAGTACCCAGTTTGAATGGGGAACTGAATTTTTCTCCTTTTTTGTAATAGTCTGACAACATAACTGATTTATCTGTGGTTCCTTAAAGAAGTAATGACCAATATCTATTTATTTTGTAGTAAATATACGTATGATTATTGATGTATATATACATATCTGTTCAATCTTGTTATATAATGCTATGTTAATCTGTTTCTAACTAATTTCTGACTGTGATTGCTATTGGCAGGTCACGGGTACCATATGACCATCTACCTGCCCACACAGAGCAGCCGTGGTGATTTACTATTTATACAGGAATTAAGATGCCAGACAAACATTTTGCCACTTGCCCTGATGAAGGCCCTTTAGGCTGAAAAGCGTTGGCGTTGATATTTTTTTATAGATTAGCCATGAAATAATAAAGGCTTTTTATTTTCTCCTCAGCAATCTTTTCGTGAGTTCAACTTGATCCCATAACTGAAGAGCACCAGAGGAATACCATCTCTTACACCCAAGTAGCACTCCAGGCACTCTTCTTCTTTTTTATAATAAATAAAATAATAATAAAATACATCAATGACCTCTTGACCCAGTATGAACCTGCCAGAACCCTCAGGTCATCTGGATCATGTTTCCTATCAGTTCCCAGAGTCAGAACCAGACATGGAGAAGCTGCATTCAGCTTCTATGCTCCACGTGTCTGAAACAAACTCCCAGAAAGCCTCAGATCAGCTGAAATACTGTTTATTTAAATCCAGGTTGAAGACCCGCCTGTTCTCTGCTGCATTTTAATAGTTTTTATTTAGAAGTCCAGATCTGCATCTTGTTCCTTTAAGCTGGAATTTCTTACATTTTATCTATTTTATTTGAGCTTTTACTTTCTGTTTTTATTTAAACAATTGCATTTTATCTAATCGGTGTTTTTTGTAATGCACTTGTGTTGCTTTCTGCACCCTGCTGTAATGTTTTATGTAAAGCACTTTGAATTGTCTTGTACATGAAATGTCTGGCCAAAACCAAACACAATATATCAGCACAAACAGCTCATACCAGCAGTCAAGCATGGTGGCGGAGTGATGATGATATGAGCTTGTTGTTGCAATGACCCAGCCAAAGTTCACACCACAACCTAATGGAATTGCAGAGGTTGGGCCCTTTTAAAACTATGAATAAACTCAGAAGCCTTAATGAAGTGAAAGGAGTGAGTCAAAATTTCCACACAACGCTTTCAGAAACTAATATAATAGAGAACGTTACTGCTGGTTTTACAAGCTGCTAAACCATAGTGTTTTTACACTCTTCATTGTGACCTAGTATTTGTTAAATAGGTCCAAGTAAGACTAATATGTCTTGTATCATCTATTTACCGCATTTAAAGATCCAGTAAGGACCAGATGTTTTTTTGTGTAATCAGTCTTGAGACATGAAATTTTCTGAGAAAAGCAGGACAGTCAATAAAGCCTGTCAAAATGAATCAAGTTACTCAAATATTTACAAAATGTCACTTTGAGTTCTCAGAAATCACACCAGTGCCATGTCAAAAAAGCACCAGACTTCCAGCTGTATAAAATAATGGCTAATGGCCAACTAATCTGCAGCTTCCACGCCTATGGAAACAGTTTTAAATAAGACCAGAGGCAGACATGTCTGCCAACAGAAAAGTTAATTCAGAAAGACAAGACTACATTTCCTGCAAAATTTATCTTGGCAGCAAGAAGTCAGCGTGTAATCACAAACAACAGAAAGCAGTCCACGGTGTCAGTGCATTTTAGTAAATGTTCTCCGTCAGCTTAACAAGTAAGATAACTGTTTCTTTTCTGCTTTTGGGGCTCAAAGGGGGGGGAAAAGCTGCCTGAATAAATGTGTTCTGGGTCCACTTGCAGAGTCAGATAAGGGAAGTGAAGAAAAAATCAACAGCTGACCAGCTGCGCGGTATCCAAACAGACTGGGGAGCTCTCTGAAGGCCATCTGTCCTGATAAACAGGTGTGCACTGCCCCCAACAACTGCAGCAGCAACATCACCATTACTTTTATTTATGCATGCTGATAAAAAAAAAAACTTGGAGCCACTGAACTGTGAGAATTTCCAAATGCATGAAATAAATTGACAAAGTAGACCAAAAAGAATGGATTTTGTTTTTCTCTGCGTTTTGGCAGACAAGCAATTAAAAATCAACACACTGGAAAGACCAACAACACATCAAGAACAAGATAAGCAAGGACATTATGGCAGCATTTACCAGCTCTGCATGCATGATTTAAATAAACTTTATAAAATATAAACTTGGGAGTTTTAAAGGAAAATGTTGGGCTTTTTACTTATTTCTATTCATACATATACAAATATATATATATATATGTATATGTATATATATA
>JBAMHW010000027.1:11511346-11525979 GCA_037177495.1 Rhadinocentrus ornatus
GTCCTTTGTTAAATGTGAGTGAAGTAAGGTGAGACTTTTAGGAGTAAAAGGATTATAAACAGCTGTAACGCTTGTGCTGAACCCCCCTCTATCCACCGCCCATCAAAAGCCACAAGCCTGGGCTGCTACTGGTTTAATCGTGGGAGCCACAACAACTAGTTTGCAGTTAAAACACAGCTGTCAGTGAGAGATGAACGCCAGACAAGTGGGAAAAAATCAACAACTCTTCAGTCTCTCTGCCCAGACACAAATATCTCAGAAAATCCACGACCAGTGGAAGCTCAGGCCTCCCACCCCCCAGAACACCCAAAACTGCCACAACACTCTTTTAACGTCAAAATGCAAATGCAGACAACACAACAACATTTTAACATTTTGCATGTAAAAGAAACTAAACAAAGTATATTATGAATTTTGGGGAGCGCGCAGGGGCGTGCACGGTCACTGCAAGCCAACACCGTCACGACCTCCCGACAGCTTTCACCTGCGCCAGCCTGCAGCTCCTCCAACAAACAAGTCCGCTCAGCTAACGCCTTTATCGCACACTCACCTGTTCTGGGCCGCCGCTGCAGCCGCACGACGAATTTTTATTTCAAAAAGACTAAATCTTCTCATCATGGACTGGCGACGCAAAACATCCGGCTGGGATGCAGCGTGACCCAAATCAAACTGCGTCAATTGCAAGAGTGATGAGTTAACTTCCGCTCCAGATACGTTACAAAATAAAGTTAATAAGCCACAGCAGCAGATTTACACAAACCTACACCAAAAACTAATTAGTAAACTTGTTCCCTTTTTTAAATTAAAACATTTATCAGTATCTTTTTCATTATCGTCTTATTTTAATATATACTTTTCGTCATTAAAAATTTGTGCCCGTTTGCAACTGATTAATTTTTTTTCGGCTTAAACCGGAAAACATATTTTGAAACATGAAGGCTAGCTTTGCTAAACTTCTAGCTAAAACATGCTAAATCGGTGGTTAGGTGCGATGGCGTCATCTAGTGGCCAAAGTAGAATGATTCTATCAACATGCACCAGCTTCCTTGCCTACCTTTTTGTTTGTTGGTTGGTTTTGTTTTTGTCAGGGCGGGTTTTAAAGATTATTAATGGGGGTGACACATGTGAATGATACCCTTTAAAAATGGGAATAGAGTTTAGGAGTTCTATTTTTGTTTTTCATTGTCTTCTTTAAGATTCCAAGGAGCCATTTGTTTCATAATTAATTAAATATTTAATCTGATCAGACATGATTACAGATGATACTAAGATGTATGATTTATTTTTACCAGTGGCCCTCCATTAGTCTCCCAGACTTGTTTATGAGCTCCCCACCCTTTTTGTAGCACATTAATTTAATATTGCATCATTAGTAGCTTATTAATCTTGGCACAGAAGCCAATAACAATTTAAGTTTAATTTAAACAAATTAAGTGGTGCTTGAAAGTCTATTGGAATCAATAAATTTAATACTTCAAGCAGATCAGCAAAAACCCTATTAATCAAAATAGTCTAATCTTGCTTTTTTGTTAAAACTATGTGAACTCTTGCTTTCAGTACCTGAAGTGACCAGCAGTAGTTTCAGCTACATTTTTTTTTATCCTGTTTGATAAGTCAGTGGCAGCTTGGAGGAATTTTGTCCCTTATCATTACTTACCTCAGCTTGAACTTTGGTGTTGGTGCGTTTCCTCACGTTAACTGCCTGTTTTATGTCCGTCCACAACTTTACTGTTTTGTTGTGCCAAAACATGACCTTCTTTTTTCTGAAATGATTCCCTGGTAGAACTTATTGTTTAGGTTATAGTCTTAGTGCACCACACACTTTCTATTAAAAATCAGCCAGGGGACAGATATCCTTAAAATTATATGAATTTTCTGGTACATTTCAAACCATATGGTCTTATTAATAGCAAAATAGGCCCAAACCCACGATAACACCACCATCTTTTACAGACATAAGGATCTCATGCTTAAACGAAAACTGTTTGTATTTTGAGTTAAATGTTTTATTTCAACGACCTTCTGGCTTGTCTATGTTCTACTATTCTATTCCACAGTCATTTGGCAGACACTTCAATCCAAAGCGACTTACATCTGAGAATTCAAACAGGATGGGACATCATAATTAAGTAGTAGTCAGACTGCTGAGAGTCCAGTTGGACCCAGGGACTGTCATGCAGTGCTAAAGGCAGTGCTTGGGCATAAGTGCACGCAGCTTTTTCAGGACTGATTTTGCTCCACGTTGTGGCAGGAGCACTAGGCGTCTTTCCCTGGCAGAGCGCAACTGTCGAGAGGAAGTGTAGATCTGGATTAAGGAGTGAAGGTAGACAGGATACGTTTGGGTTATTGTATTGTAAGCCAGAAGCAGTGCTTTGAATTTGATGCTGCAACTGGAAGCCAGTTTCTACTTAGAGGTTGTCATCCCTCGATCGCTCACATTTGTAATATTGGATCATTTTATTGAACTGTTAAAAGTCAAAGTAAAACATTTGCTTTATTCTTTATCATCTACTTTTTTTCTTCTTTTTTTAAGTGATCTTTACAGAATATGAAAAATTGGACTTCATCTTACACAGAAATGACACTGAACTGTAAATTACATCAGATTTTTATTCAATGAAGAAAATAAACAAAAACAAAGACCTTCAGGAAGATACAGTAATTCCCATAGTACACACAGAGGGGACATAAATTAGAGGCATGGCAGAGAGACGTTTGAGGGGAGACATCACTTGGGTGGTGGAAAAACGTTTGCTGCCACACACCCAAGGGCACCATTGTGCAGGATGTAGAGGAATCAGTGACTCGTGAGGAAAGGCCGATCATAAACGTCTAAATGATAGTACAAAAAGGGAATAATACAAAATACAAAACTGGGATGGGGTAACTGCCCTCAAAACAAAACCATAAATATTTTTATTGACAACGGTTTAACAAAACAATTGCTTCTGTAAACATTTTGAACATAAGGTGTGCATTACAATTTAAAAACCACTGCAGTCGCATACTTATCTGAAGGGATACATAATTTTAAAAAAATCCAGAAACTAGACTAAAAACTAAGTTAAAAATATGCCGCTTAGTTCACACCATCTGAAGTGGTTCTGTAACACTGCTATGAACGTGTGAATTTTGCTGTTCCGTCTAAACTGATAAACATGCCTCGCTTTGTCATGTCGTGTTACAGTTGTGAAAAAACAAAAGAAACTGTTCTAGGATGGAGTAAAGGTTGGGTGTTGCTTTAAAACGGACTGGATTGTGAACTAAATGTCATTAAAAAAAATAAAAGAGGTCCAACATAGAGTCACATGGCTGGTTTAGACCTAAGTACAGTACACCGATGTGGGTTTTTGAGAAATTTCAATCAGCTGGAGACCCTTCTAAGGCAACCGTTAAGCAACACATTGAGCTAAAATCTTCTTCAAAGCAAAGACCTGGATGATCGTACACTTCACGATTGTGCAGATAGAGGACAGTCAAATGATCCTCCTCTCGTTTCCGTTTCACCTACCATGCTACTTTAATAGCCCCCTGATTATTCTGTACGTCTTATTCACAGTTTAACCAAGCCCTACTTATAACTGATGTTAAAAGGGGGGAAAAATCCACATAAAATTAGTTAATGAGCCTCACATTTCTGCATCTGTTTTGTTGGTGTTAGTATATTTCCAGTAAAACAGCCAGTCGACCACTGAGGCCAATCACATCATTTTATGACTAAATTAAAGCCCTTAAAAGTACAGATTTAAGATAGTGTGGATTTTTCCTTTACAAATAATTTGTCACGCCTTGTTGCACTTCATGTGCAGCAAGTCACATACAAAAATTACAGTGTATTAAAAAAAACAAAACAAAAAAAAACGACAGGGGCTAAGTGTTATGCCGTCATAAACGGAGCTACTTCTGTCCAACATAACCTACAGAACATGAGGCAATGTGGTAAAAGTATCAGGAAAACCTGTGTGAGTTTATAGTTGTATTTACAATCTGATACCCAGTACCCTGTATTTAACAAATACATCAAGAAGGTCCCTTAAGAAGTCTTCACTTTAAGGAGGTGAAGGCAACAAAGTGAAGATAGAGAGGCAAATTAACACATCAAGCACCATCTAATGGAGGAAAACTGAACTAAGATTTTTAGTGACATGCTTGACATGATAATCTTCACCTGAACAGGGCTGGGACTAAATACAGCTACACTCAAGTTGTGGCACAAAGTATTTGCCTTCTTTGATATAACGTTGGCCACGTTTAGCTTCTCGTCGACTTCTAAGACAAACACGCTTAGTCAGTTACGTACAAGATGCAAAGTTTTACTATGACACAAAGAATAACAGATACCACGACCCTCGGCGGAGGAGCAGATCGGCTCGAAGGTTGGGGTGAGAAAGACCTGGAAGCTCGTAGGGGGACAAAGAGAAAGCACCTCCGTCCATTCCTGGCTTCTTTTTGTGATTACAGTCCAATCCGTTGTTAGTTCGCCTGAGCAGGTGAGCGGAAGTAAAGATGCTTCAGCAGCTCAGGTTCAAGGTTCTTCTCTCCACTGGTGGTCATAGTCGTCATCGGTTGGTTCACTGCTAGGGTGGCGTCGTCATGATGGGTGATGGTGGAAGGGGGCATCTACCAGCTCATGAGGGAGGAGCGTCCCAGGGTCATAAAATACACTTGGCTGGCACCTCCAGGACGCACAGAGGCAAAGAAAACCTGACAGAACAGAGGAAATAAAACAATATTTATGTCGGATGCTGGATATCAGGATTTTCGAATGATCTTTTTTTTTCTTCTACAGAACGGAGCGGCACTGCTCCACACTAAACATAAAACATAAATAGATACTGGTTGATACAGGCAGTGAAAATCAAAACCTCGTTTTTTAAGAAAGGAGAACAATAAAAGGAGGAAAAAAATTAACCATCACCACTGTACAATGAGTATTTTATAATTTCCAGAAAACACCACATTTTCTGCTTTCATGTAGAAAATTCACTGTTTTATAAACGAAATATTTGTAACAATTGCAAACCATTGTTAAATAGTGGGAGGTTCTTAGCAAAGCCAGCACCTCATTATAGCCTTCTTACTTGCCACCAAAAAGATTTGTAATAAAGTATCTATGTAATAAGGTGAATTATTATGGCTCAGAACCTCCCTGGCGTCCCAGAACAGTTGAAGGATGGTACAATTCCAAAACACATGAAAACAGGATGTGACCACATGCCTGCCACCCGTTCAGTTCTGCACCAGTCTGTCTAGACTTTGTTTCTCCTTAACTCCAAAACAAAACGGCTTTCCTAAGAAAAATCTTTCCATGTATGTGATGCTGTGGTAGTAATATTTCCAGTCTGTAGGGGTCATTTCCATCAACAGTTCTTTTTCCGATTTAACTTTTACATAATTTGTTTATATGGCCCCTTAAACCTAAAAAGGACCTATATAATTCTGCAATAATCTACGAAGTTTGTATGCCCAAATGAGCATCTGTGTAATACTCGACACGCATAATGTGAATTCATTAACCTCTTTATCAAAATAGTGTCTATTTTGAAGATACCAGTAAAAGCCTTGACTAATTACTCCAAATCTGCTAGTCTAGACTCCAAGTCTAGAAGTTCTTGGTTTACACCAGCAGACGAAGTGCTGTAACTTAATCTCTATTCCACTGAATTAAACCTTCGGTCATTCACAGCTGGTTTAAAATTTAGGTCATATTCGGCCATATTAACATTTTTACGTCTTTTTGAAGATGGAGTCGTTTCACTAATCTTAGCCAAATTTTTCTGGAAAACTGGACCACCGACTCTGGATGTCATACAGTCTTGCAGCCTCTAATCATCCAAACAAAGTATAACTGTATAGCTTTCCACTTTGCCTCGTAGTCTTAAATACACCAAATTATAAGTGGTTTTATGTGTGCTGCTAGGTAAGCTTTAGGTCTGTGGATGATGTTATGCTGTTTATGGAATATTTTAGATGAAAATCAGGCCATGCAGACTGTGCATGACCATTTAAAGAAACAAAGAATTAATCTCTACCTTATCATTCCTCTCACAAAGGAATTTGAGTCTCTGGGCTCTCTTGTGCATGAAGACGCCGTCCAGGTGGCCCGTCTCCACTGAGCGGATCTCGATGGCCTTCTCACCCCAGCCCATTATCTGGTTTGACCTAATGTAGGCTGCCATCATATGAAATTCCAAAAGTAGTTACTATGACTGCATGGATTTATTAAGTTAATTGCTTCCAAAGAGTCAAGAGGCATCACAAATGTCAGCTTACCCACTGAAGTTGGCATTTCTCCCCACTGCAGCACCACATCCTTGGTGATGCGTCCGTACGTGTTGACATAGACGCCCTCGTCTTCGTAACACACCAGCAGCTCGATCCCGTCAGTGTTGGGTAAGATGATGATGGCGTGGCACTGAATGCTGGTTTGGATCTGAGGACAAAAAAGGGGAAATTTAGAGGGTGAAGAACATTAAATAAAACAAGGTATAAGATGTAGAACTTACATGTGTGGGCAGGTAAATGTCATAGACGGCACCGGAGTCCACATCCACAGCATGGAAGCCTGAGCAGGAGCCATAGATGATCTTTAACCTCTGGCCTTCCTCCACGGTCAGGTCAACCAGCAGAGGTTTGTGCACCAGGTCACCAAAAGACTAAAACCAATAATAAGTATATGACTTAGTTATATTATTTACTTTATTACTTTAGTTAAGTAAAGTGAGCACAAGGTAAAACATAAATCAGACAGTAGCGAACCAGATCTGCCCTGAGATCATGCTTACTTTGAAGGCCATGAATTTATGGTAGGGTTTGGGTGCCCATGCATACACCTCCACTGCATTCTTCAAGGCCAGTACTAAGAATTTAATCCTCTCATACTTCACTGAAAACGTAAAGAGAATGCGAGTCAGTTGTTTTATAAATTTGGGTCGAGTCTTTCTGCACATGTTGGCTGCAGAAAACATAGAAAAAACAAACAAAAAACTCACCAACTTTGTAATGGACACAGCCCTCTAGGTCACCCACATTGACCCAACCCTGCTTCTTCTCCACCTCAGGGTCGTTGTGCAAAATCTTGTTTCTGAGCCATGACAGGTAATAAACCCGCAGCTTGTTCTTTTTACCTGCAGGAGGGACATATTCGAAGGAAAGAACCACCTTAGATAAACTTTCCTTTTCCAATTAATGATGGTGAAAAGAGATCAAATTCTGTCTGAAAAGAGCAAAGAAGAAAAAAAAATCCATTCCTTCAAAACTTTATTCTTGCTTTCACACAGGTTGGTACCTGATATGGTGACCAGGACATTGAGCCCCTCCAGGACATCCATCTGCTGGATGCGGCGTCGGTTGATTAGTGGGTAGACCTTGCCCTGACCGCTCCGGTCCAGCAACATCAGCCCACTCTCTGTCCCAACCAGCAGATTCACCCCTAAAAAGTCGCAGACAAACACAAATCAAACATCTACTTGGACATGTAGGAAAAACTCAACTGTTTCAGACTTTTGACACAAACTTACCCCAAAGAGCTGCACACAGGATCTCAGAGTTGAATCTCTTTTTATATTTACGAATCTCTGGAGTGTCACTCGGTGGACGTGTGTTGACTGGGTTGACATTGACTACAGACCCTTTGCGGGATGGGTCGGACCTCAGCGGGTCTGAAAGTCGGCCTTCTTGACCTAAGCCTGCTTGAATGGGGGAAAAGACGCAGTGTTACCCATGCGCATAATGCAGGACTGCGCTGCATGTATTTTCTCTTAAAAAAAAAAAAGACTCGTGGACTCAACAAGCGCCTTATCAGTGCTGTTGTTGCCTTACCCATGTTATTGAGGGAGCTGCCACTGGATGGAGATATCTGGAGAAGGCGTGGGTCGATGAAGGGAGTGAAAGAAGAGGAAGACTTGTGTTTGGACATGGAGGTGCTCTCTGACTGGGACTGTGAGATGTCAGACATTTAGAAAACAGTGTTTCTGATAAGGCATTGTTATTTGTTATAAACTGCAGTATAGAAATAAAACAGACTTAGACATTTGATTTCTTACTGCAAAGTGTAATTTACTGTTCATTTAAACCGTTTTAGATTTACTTTCTAGGTCTGCCAAAACCACATTTAGTTATGTGTTCAATCAATCTGGGCACTAAAATTCAGGTTTAAAAACACATTAAAATGTAGGACATGTAAAGAAATGTAGTGATGTTAGTTTCTTTGAGTCTAGAGAGAACAAGAATGTTGGAGGAAAATCAACATGTGCAACAAGAAGAAACGTGTCGCAGAAGTGAGTAACGATCCAAACACAAGCTGCTGGGAATTGTTAGAGAGAAAAAGAGATGCTTGTAATGTAGCAAAGACAAAAGAGAATCATAATTCCACCACCCCAAATGCTGATATTGCATGATAAGCTGTTGGGAAATGTAAAGCATTTTGATTCATTTTACCCGACGCTGCTACAACTGTTAATCCCAAGTAGCTCTGGTTTAGTTTCCTCCATGTTGTGACCACATTCTACCACCAGGAGGCACCAGTGTGAAGAGCAGTGAAATGGAGCACATTGCAGGAGGGGGAAAGAGGTTGCAGAAGCTTGAGTAGATTCAAACCATGTGTCAGCCAAGTCATAAGGGGGCAGAGGAGAGCCAGAGTGAAGCCAGGAGGACACAGAGGGGGACAGGACAAACAGCCAAGGACTGCAAAGTTGGTATGTACAGACTTAGATATGGAGGTATGCAGCTTATTAAATATTTTACTGTTTGCTAATTAATTTTTACCACATGGCCAACACATTTTACCCAAAAACATTTAATTCGATTTGCAAAACAAGATCTCTGCACATCTAAGCCTGCACAACTCCCAACTCTTCATCCTCCTTTGTTTGCCTCAGTGGTGTGAGGGCAACATACCTCTATAGCAGTGAGCTCATCCAGGGGAATCTGTGGGGACATGGCAGGACTGGCCTGGCTAGATGATAAGTTGAGGAAGGAGGAGGAAGGGAAGGAGATGGAGGAAAGGATGGTTGTAGAAGAGGAAGGGGAGTGATGGCTCTGCTGAATAAGGTCTGGTAGGAGGTGTATACGGCCGGCAAAGCCGTTTTTCTCTGGGAGGCCGTGGCCATGACCAGAGCCAGGCGAGGGAGAGGATGAGAGACTGACCAACCGCTTTATGTCAGCTGTGCTCTGGAAGCAAGAACAAGCACACTTTGGCTCGAGCAAGCAGGTGGAGAAAAGGAGGAGCTGTATGTACGAGTGCGTTGTGACATTATTTACTCCCATTTAACCCAACATTATAAACAACAGATTTATTCATCTTTGTAGACCGACACCTCTGCGCAACCTGCTGTAAATGCAGTCTGTAAAAACCTGACACATTAGCTTCTCCATCTGAGGGTGGAACATGAAACGCCAAGTCTATAAAATGGTAAAGTCATTTGCAGCAAATCACTAGAAATAGTGGAAACACTGATTAAAATAACATTCAGCTACAGTTGTGTTCAGCTGTTTACAAACACTCATCAGGTATGAATGTCATAAATTCTGTTCTTTATCCAGGATGTAATGTCAATGCAACATACAACTTCAATGATTTCCTTTCTTTAAAACAAGAATTTGGTTTGAAAAATGTATATTTTTTTTCACCCTGTGTGGATGAAAGAAAATTCTAAATACAGTAATACCTCGAGATGAGAGTTTAATTCGTTGCGTGACCTTGTTCGTATCTCAAAGCAGTTTTCCCCATTTAAATTAATTGAAATCCCATTAATCTGTTCCAGCTAGTGAAATTCCACTCCAGTTGTTTTGTTTGTTTTGAATATGAAAAATGTTCAGTACCTGTATTTATAAATGACATTGTACAAAATCATACAGTAATAAAAGAGAATATTAAAAAATAAACTGGTTTTACTATAAAGTGTATTATTTACCCTGGAGATCGGACGACTTGAGCTAACGGAAGACACGCACGGAGATTGAGGGAGGAGTAAACAGGCGGAGGAGTCTCAAAAAATTCGTATGTCAGTGTACTCATATCTCGAGGTATCACTGTAAATTCAAACTTGTTCAGCCTAATATTAATGTGACATGCACACATATGATGAGTCTATGAGAAGTTCTGAACACCTGTACATAAAAGCAGAATATTGTTTTAGGTATGAATGGAATGCAATACATCAAATTCTCCCTGTCTTACCTGTCTAATGACCAGTGTGCCATCCTTGGAGGGCGTAGTGGCTTGATTGCTCTCAGAATCTTCCATGAGCATGGTCTTTGCAGACTGCGTTTCTCCATTACTCAGCCGCCTGTAGAAACCGTGAGGATATTATCTCTCATAACCACTGTTAAAAGCAGCGTTTTTCATAGGTGCATATTATTGACATCATAGCCGTTACCCAGCTCTGGAATCTTCAGCTCCAGAGGTGGACTCCTCTCCCGCCTCCTGTTCCACCTCCTCATCGTCCTCCTCATCTGTGGTGCCCGATTCTTCGCTTGAGGAGGAGTAGTCCGTCACTTTGTTGGGAGGCCGCACATCATCGACTGCGCGCAGCTCCTTGGCCAGAGCTGTCAGGTCCTGAGATAAAAGACCGAGGTTTAATGATGTTTTATTTCGCAAACTCTAGTTTATACTATATAAATACTGAAGTATAAGTAAATGATGCAACATCTAAAACGGAAAGAAAAGTGAGGCAGCACATAACAGGCTTTCTTTGTCTAAAGAACCTGAGAGTAGCCTCGAAGCAATCCCTCCTCACTTATAAACTTTCAGAGCTCTAATCAGGTCATTGCTCTGTTAAATCTCCTCCACTTACAGGCTCAAATCAGTTGTTTATAAAGTGACTTGAGCTGAATTAAAAATGCCAGTTTAAAAGTATGTTTGATTCCACCAAAGATCCTGTCAAGGATATTGTGAGATAAGTGGCATATGCTTAGAGCATGTAATAGAATAATTAATCCCTTTCTGTCCCTGGTCCTTATAACCGTGATGCCCTCTTCTTGTTTGCCCTTGTAATGTGGTCTTGTAAGATCAGGGTCAAGCAGGAAAGGGAGGAGGGATACTTCCCTGACATGTTTAACAAAGCAAATAGGTCACAGTTTATCCAAAAACAAAGCCAGGTGAGATCAGGAGCTACTCTGACGAATACATGGAGACAAGAGGAGTTATGGTAAGTTGCCAAGAAGTTTTGACAAGAGTTAATAACTTTTTTTTAATGGTTTTTGTTGATGACAAATGGTAAACAGGAGGGGTTGTGCAGGCAAGAGGAGAGATGGAGCTAAATTTAAAGACAAGTTAATCCCTACAAAAGAAGAAAAACCTATTGTATCAATTCAAACCTTTATCATATAATGCAGTGAGTGGGGCAATGGTGCAAGCATAGCATAGGTGTGATAATGTAATCTCATCAGGGGGCTTACCACATCACCCTAAGCAGGTCCCCAACAATCAGAAACCATTGCATAGAGGTTTTCAGACACCAGGTGGTTTGATAATTAGAGTAGCAGAAAACAGGGGAAGTTGGGAGAAAAACAAAACAGGTTTTGACCTGTTCATCATCACGCAAGAATAACAAACACTTAGCAACGGTGGACTTACAGCCGGTCGAGTAGGCCTGGAGAGGCTCTTTTCATCTTGTTTTTTGGAGACGTTTTCAGGCCGCTGGAGAGGCGATCCTTCAGATTTAGAGGAAGCTTTGAGGAAACAAAGGGAAGCTGCATAAGTGAGGGGAAACTGGGCCAGGAGATTAGGTCTCTCAAAGGATTTTTCAGCAGATGAATTAAAATGGCACAAAAAGAAAATGAGCTGATAGCACAGGATGGTATACAAGTAAAAACTATATCATCGTGTCAGAATCTAATTGGACTATTTGCTGTTAAATAGAATTAGTGAATTTTAGCTGAGTACTGTACCAGGGGACTCACAACGTGGCCTGAAGCGGTCACCCGGACTGGCCTGTGAGCTGGAGTTGGAGGAGCCAGAGGAGCTGCCGCTGCCTGGCCGAGACTGCAGCTTCTCTACTCTGTCCCACAGCGGGCGCTGCTCCACATTACTGAGACAAAGAGCAACAGCAAGTGAAAAAACATCCTCTTACACTTGATGCACAATATACTGCCATTTTTATCGGTATCGGCCGATGTTAGTCATTATTTAACATGTCGTATCCGTCTGATGAGCAAAACTGGGCGGATATTAAGAGCCGATATTTATTTCCATCTAATTGCAGTTTGTGTACGTGTCGGGAAGAGGAGGGGGGTTTGGCCATGCGGCCATGTTTGGATGTGACAGCGATGCAGCACTGCATTGTGGGATGCAACTAAAGCCAAAAGCAATGTCAGCTTTGCGGTAATTTTTCATGGCGTCAAAAGAAGATACTCCAAGAGCAGTATGCAGTATTTGCAAAGTTGAAGTGATGCGAGGAGGATGCCGTGTCAAATCATCCAACACCACAAGTTTGATATCTCATCTGAAAAACTACCATCCTTACAACCAGCTTACAAACAATGGCGGGAAGCTAACGTCCCTAATGTTTGTATTTTTTTTACTTTGTACAGAATCTGATCATCTTAAACCTTTTGAAACAAAATATTTATATTGACCTCGGTAAAAATATCGGTTATTGGTCATAACAACAATACAACAATATTAATATTAAATATCGGTATCGGTTAAACCCATCTCAGTTAGCCCCACTAAACACATGAGCTATAATGCATAGCATTAGAGCTGTTAATACCATTAAAGTGGTGTAATAATCTATTTTCACCTAACAAACACGATGTAGATTCAGTTCTTTTATGATTTCCTGAAAGACAAATGCCTAGAAAAAAATCTTACTCCATTATTTCTAGTTTGTATAAGACAGCTATTTAAAAAGAACTCAAATGTATATTATGGTACAAGAGTAAAAACAAAAATTAAAAACTTATTATCATGGCGTCAATTATTTACAAAAGCTTTGAAACAAATTTTTTTTATAATTTCTATCTCAAACACAATAAACATGGATAACAGTTTTATGTTGGATCATTTTTTATGAGCATTTGTCAAAGTTAATTTTCCAAGTGTGTATGTGCAATTTTATTTTTACAGTGTGCAACTTCTTCAGACCACAAATCCATAATCTAAAACAAGAGACTTGCTTGTTTACCTGCCAGCATTTCTCTGGTTGCTGGGCTGTGATGGCAGGGGGGACTCCCTGCGCGACAGCACAGGAGACCTGGATGTTGTCCTCACTGGGACCTGCAGAAGACAAGATTCAAAGCTCCTGAAGTGTGTTTAAAGACCCACTTTGAAAATACTCATACTTTTCATCTACCTCGTGTCTGCATGCAAGTTGGGATTTAATATATTCAGGTTTTCTTGGAGCGTTACTCAAGGAATGAAGAGATGAACATATGAAACTTATGAAACAATAAAGAAACCAAATAAAAGCACCACCCTCCTGTGATGGGGTGAACTCGACATCTGCCTCATATTTATTCTGCACACTGAAACGCAAACGCTTTTTCAGCTCAAAGCTACTGAACACTCCAGTGAAGCTGAAAATCTCAAATTCCCCAATATTACATATAAACATTTGATTTAATTTTCAAAGATGCTACAAAGATAAAAAAGCTGTAAGCCAGAAAATGTTAAAGCAACTGATCTGAGCTGATATAAGCCTGAACGCAGCACATCAGACAGACAGCCAGAGAAGTGACTGACATGAAAGAAAGTGGATAACAGAGGGGAAGGTTGGGGTGGGAAAGGGTGGCCCTCACCAGCTCCTTACCTTAGGAGGAACCTCCTCGCTGCTGGACTGGTGTTCGAGTCTAGACTGAGCCTGAGGGTGGTGAAGGGGAGGTTGGGGTTGGGAGTCAGTACGTGCAGGCGATGGGTGGTGGTGATGGTGGGGGTCCTGGGAACGCAGGTGGAATTGTGCAAAGCTAGAGGTCACGCCACCAGACTCGCTGAAGGACTGGGAGCGAGAGACCACGGGTGGAGGAGGAACAGAGGGGGCGGCACTGTTGCTGCTCTTTAGAGCAGCCAGGTGTGACCACTGGACCTTTTAGGAAGTGAGAAGGGGTCAAGAGGAGGAGTAGGAGGGAAGGGGAAACAAGCAGACAAAACAGTGAGACATGATGGAAGATGTGTGAGGCTTTTCACATACATGTGCTTTAATAGACATGTGTACAGCTGACAAAGAACAACACAAAACAATGATGTGTGTCGTTTAGATTCACCATCATCTAGACTGTCGGCATACAGAGAATCAATATAGTACTTAGAACTCAGTATGTAAATGCACCTATTAGTCCAGCAGCCCCTTCAAGTCCCATTAAGGCTGCATATCTTAAATGTGCAGGCTCGAAACAGTTAAAGAGGAGTAAACAATAACTCAACATGCTCAAAAATTCTTTGTATCCCACCAGAGGTACAAGTGTTTATTAATACAACAGTATGTGACATACAGTGAGGAAAATAAGTATTTGAACATCCTGCTATTTTGCAAGTTCTCCCACTTAGAAACATGGAGGGTCTGAAATTTTCATCGTAGGTGCATGTTCACTGTGAGAGACATAATCTAAAAAAATAAATCCTGAAATCCCAATGTATGATTTTGTAACAATTTATTTGTATGATACAGCTGCAAATAAGTATTTGAACACCT
>JBAMHW010000027.1:11526079-11537738 GCA_037177495.1 Rhadinocentrus ornatus
CAAACCTGGTGAAAAACTACAGGAAACGTTTGACCTCTGTAATTGCAAACAAAGGCTACTGTACCAAATATTAACATGGATTTTCTCAGGTGTTCAAATACTTATTTGCAGCTGTTTCATACAAACAAATTGTTACAAAATCATACATAGTGATTCCAGGATTTATTTTTAGATTATGTCTTTCACGGTGGACATGCACCTACGATGAAAATTTCAGACCCCTCCATGTTTCTATGTGGGAGAACTTGCGAAATAGCTCAAATACTTATTTTCCTCACTGTATGTGCATAATATATACTCTTTATCTGCATTAAAAAGACTCACAGCCAAACTTGGTTGTCAAGATTGAGGCTAAAATTATGTAAAATGAACGTATGAATAGATATAGAAGCATAAAGGGCAACCAAAACAGAATGGATTTTATTGCTAACAGTACTTAGTAGAAATAACCTACATATCAGTGACCAAGAATTTTCTCATCTACAGATCATTCTCTCAAGTATTAACTTTCAGGAGAAAAATATTGAAATTTAAACAACTACACAACAAAAAATTATTAACAAACCTTCGTGTGTTTTTTTGTTGGTTTTTTTAACATTTATTTATGCTACTATTTACCTAATATCTTCACAAAACCAGTTCAGCTTGCTTTTGGGACCACTGTGCATTAAAAAAATAATAAAAAATAATCTTGGCTTTATTCCAGCCATGGAGGACCATTATTTTGTTATTTTCAGACAGACGTAGAACTTTCTAGTCACTTATCTTTGACTGCTTCTGACTGGACATTCTGTCAACCAAAGTTATTTAAATGGTCTTTGACAGGAAGCGGTTCCGTCATAATTTCTTGGTCAAAATAGAGGAAGTAGTGATATTTTTTTTTTTATTATGAAATGTGATAATCACGATATCATTACTCACTCACTGGATTTAACATTGTTTCTAAAGAAACACTAAACCTCCTTGCTGGGATATAAATGCTTAGAAAACTTCTGTAGATAACTGTAGGGTAAGCTATTGATCACAAATTACTGGGGCTAGGCATCGTCACTAATTTGACTGAATTGACTCGATTCAATTCACAACAGCCCATTTCGATTAGATTTTGATTAAATTCAATTCAATATCGATTAATTTACAGCTGTGTAACACCAGCTATTTTTCTTGACTATTAAAGACATTGTCAGAGTCTATTCAGGTCACAATCAGTTATCCGGAAGTAATCAGATTACTGTAATAATCTGATCTGACGCGTCTACATGCATTTCTGAAATACCATAACAATAGTGTGTCCTCAATGGAGCAAGATGCTTCCATCTTCACGGCTGAGAGAATTTTGAAAGCGCTCATTGTTTTTCAGCTGGTTGACGTGTTTTCTGACACGTGCACTCTGTCCGCTGACATAAATACGATCACCTGTGTGTGCGCACATGTGTCTGTCTGTGTGCTCACTGTCGTGGACACACAGAGCAGCTATGACACGCCATCATGTAAATCAGATACATCATATCTGACTGTTAAACGTTTTGATAAAAGGCCAAAGTGTAAACCTAATGTGGAGGAAATGAGACTAAATGACCATATCAGATTTATTTTGAAGTACGTGCTTGGTGACATCACATTCTGTTGTTGAATGTGTCCATGCCACGGTCTGTTAGCTGATAATGTGTTTTTTTTAATGCAATGGTAATTGCTTTTTGTACTTTGCTGTAATGTTTAATGTTTTATGTAAAGCACACAAAGTGTTTTAGTGGTAAAACACAACAGTGTGACAGGAGGAGGAAGAGAAGGACTAAGAGAAAAACAAAGGAGGGTGGAGAAGTTACCTGTGGTTCCATGGGCCGGTGCATGGCAGAGACCTCGGAAGAGGAGCCGCCGTTGGAATATGGTTCAGAGGAGCGGGGAGGCAGAGGAGGCTGCTTGGGGGGAGGGGCAGTCTGAGGGGAGCCCTGAATATTCTTACGGTAGCGCTCATCAGCCTGGGATAGGGAATTAAAAAAAGACAAAAACGGAGTAAGGGAAGGGAATACTTCAGTGACTGATGGAGAAGAATCAAGGAGAATGGAATTATGATAAGTTCGATTTATGCAGATAAACACTAAATTAACAGATTTCTATTTAAAAGCAATTCCCATCTCCTTGTATTTTCTTATATTGTGTCTTTAATCCGATACCTTCATATTGAAACACAGTTGGTGACAAAGATTTTTCAACATGCTTGAAGCTCGTTTAAGAAAGCCACAGAGACACAGATAGAGGCAGAAATACATCTTATATCAAGCACATCCCTGGATTTAAAATATTAGGACAGGAAAAATCCCTATTCATGACATAAAGAGACCACTTGTGTGTGTGTGTTGCACGTTAGTTTGGTCCTCAGCCATTCACATGCAAGGGGCCCACTCGTCAATCACTGATTAACAATTTTTTTTCTTTCTTGTAACTAAAGAGGATTTTCAATAACAGTTGGTAGAAAATGCAGAAAAATGTTGGGGCCTTCTTATTCTTCCAACCCAAAAACTGTTTCCAACAGCTGCACATCCAAAGAAAAATAAAGGCAAGCATTTGGGGTGAAGAAAACATATTTGTCACAGGCACCAGCTCAATCATCACGAACTTTGAGGATGTGTGAAGGCAAGCAAAAGAAAGCTGGAAATAGCAGGCAGCAGGGTAGACGGAGCCGAAGAGGAGGTTCACCTCTCTGACAGGCTGAAGAGGAGGACTGATAGACTTGGGGGGCCTATCAGGCTCCAAACCTTCTGCACATAGGGGGTTAGAGTCTGTAGGGGTTTCAGTCATAGGGGTATGGAGTGTGGAAGAAGGTGAGATCTGGCTGGTGTCATCGGTCTTTTCTTGCACTGCAGCCTGGGATTTGGTGCCATCTGAGGGGACGGTCTGAGAGGCTCTGGAGGACTCACATACACTTTCTGCTGCAGAATCAGCAGTGTCGAGGACCTGAGCTTGTGGGGTTGTGTTGGAAGCTCTGTCAGGGGGCAGAGTGGAGGTCTGTGGAGGTTTGCTATGGTCTGAGGGGAATTTTCCCCTCTCGCCAGGCGGCTGTTTGGATTCATGCTGCAGCGACAGCAGGTAGGACTGCTCCTGCTGCAGGCGTTTATGAAGTCGCTCAGCTTTGCGCTGCTCCTCGAGCTCCCTCCACTTGAACTCCTGTCCCAGAGTGTGTGTTTGATTAATGGGGGCGAAAACAGATGAAAGAGCTGGAAATTTAGCCTGACAAAAAGTCTGACAGGTGGTTTAAAGTGTCACATAAAAACACATCTAGAGAGACATCATTGCATGATTTCTGTTTTTCTCTTAACCATTTGATTGTAAAGATGCTTCTTATCTAATTTCTGTAGGGCAGATACATCAACTACTGGATTTCATTCACTGTTATACTAAGAATTAAAGGTTATTCTCGAACCAAAAATCAAAAATACAACTTTTGTGTTCCAATGACATGTGAAAGGCTCCGAGTGCAGGTGCTAATGCAACCATGACACTTTCTGATCATTCACCAGATTTTGATGATCTGGGATTTTGTTTGCATTTATTTGCATACAGTGTTGGAAAGTAAAAAATGGTGTGCGCAAAAACACTTGGAGATCTGCATATGCCAACAGTTCGCTTGAGTGCTTTCAGATCAGCGGTGTGCATGTGTGTGAGACTGACCAGCAGCACGGCCTGTTCACGAAGCAGCTGCTCCTGCAGCTTCTCGAGGTGACGCTGCTCCTCCTCCAGCTGACGTCTGATGTACTCCTGTTAGTGGGATGAAGCACCAAGAAGAATCAATCAAAAGTTATTCCTTTAAATTACTTTAACTGCTATTTGGGTTCAGACTACTGTGACCACTTTGCAAGCCTGAAATCTCCAACATCTTGAATGCAGCGGGACAAATTGCACATGATAATGTGAAAATTGACTTAAAATCCAAATCTTATGCTTCAATCATCTTCATATCCAGCATGAGTGAATTGTACTTCTGTAAGACAACAAATCAAAAAAACCAACCTGCTCACGGTCATTCCTTCTCTTCTCATCCTCAGCTCGTCGACGTTCCTCCTCCTCTTTGCGTCTACGATCCATCTCCTCCATACGTCGCTTCTCTTCCTGCTCACGCCGGCGTTGCTCGCGCTCTTGCTGCCTCCTGATCTCCCGCTCACGTCTCTGTTGCTGATAGAGGAGAAACGAAATGTCAACATTATCAAAGCAGCTGATTACTCTCCAAGTGACTTGACAAAAATTTAATCCAAGAAAAAAAAAAATAAACACTCAACCTCCTCTAGCCGCCTTCTCTGCTCCTTCTGTTGCTCAATACGTTTCTGCCTCTCGGCCAGTAGTTGGCGCTTGTACTCCTCTTGCTCTCGGAGTTGCTGCTCCTGGAGGAGCTGCTGGTGACGAAGTGCCTCCGACCTCTCCTTGTTTTCTTGCTGCAGACGGATGAAGTCACGGCGCAGAGTCGACTCACCGGGCACATTGACGATGGAGCTGAATGATGGAAGGATATGACAGAAAGTTATTCTTTTACTTGAAATGCCTTCAGATGCAAAGGTAAACATGTCTGTGAGGAAATGATGCAAGTATTAGATGATACCTAGGCTCTCCTTCCTGCTCTTGGGGATCTTCTTCATCATCTT
Organism: Rhadinocentrus ornatus; assembly: GCA_037177495.1. Taxonomy (NCBI): domain Eukaryota; kingdom Metazoa; phylum Chordata; class Actinopteri; order Atheriniformes; family Melanotaeniidae; genus Rhadinocentrus; species Rhadinocentrus ornatus. The sequence continues at coordinate 11,530,714 of JBAMHW010000027.1, forward strand.
CACTCCCACTGTACTCATACTCTGTCTCATCTGTAGAGGGGGAAAAAAATAACAAAAACATCACTCATCTCAGCTAGAAATGCCCTAAAAACTGGATTGAGCAAGTCATTATTGATTAACTTTTACATTTTTCTTCTTGTAACACGCAAAGAAAAAACAACAAAAAAGTAGTGGCAGTAAAAAACGCACCCTTCTCGCCCCTCTTCTTCTTGGTACGGTCAATGTGGTCCTTCAGCTGTATGCGAACTTGCCTCTCATTGGGCTGGTCTCGGATGAAGGGGTGCTTCAGCAACTGCTCTGTCGGAGGGCGCTGCGTGTAGTTCTTTACCAGACAGCTCTCGATGAAACTAAAAAACTTTTTGGACCTGAGGTGATTGCACAAGAGGAGTCAACAGCGAGAAGCCAGGCGTGACAGACAACACAAATTATGAACATAGACAGATGGAACCAGGTGAATATCTCTGCCACACACAGCTAGAGCATATCTGTGGATACTAAAGAAAATGGACATATCTGCAAACAAGATCTGATTTCAAATTACACTCCTTCCGTTCATATTAGCAGCACTCCAGCATACCAACAGTCTCTTATTTCAAGATTATGCACACAGACAGGCAGTACCGAACCTTTCATCACATATAAATCCTGAAACATGGGACACACCACAGTGAAATTATCACTCATGCTGCTGTTAAAAAAAGGCTTAAAACTAAAAATGACAACAGCAAAGAAATCCATTACTCCATGTAAAATGTATCTGTAACACTGTCATAAGAACAATTCAAGCCATCTAAACATAAGCTAGTTCTCCTACGTCCTCGAGTGAGGAAAACAAAGCAGAAAAAGGTTAAAGATATTTCTGCAGTGTGTGCAAGAGAGGCCGAGTCTGCCAGAGCAGGTGTACCACAGATGTTCAGCTCAGCAGAAAAAGCACAGAGGAAAGGCACTATTTTTTTATTTAAACCTCTGTAGCTAATTAGGCTCAGATAAAATCAAAATGCAACATGTATATATACTAAGGCCAAACGTGGAAATCTTAACATAAAATATCAGACAAACTTAACATTTTAGGGTATAAAGAGGATTTTAAAGGGCATATACTTCAACATGGACACTGAAAACATCATTTGGGAGTCAAACTAACCATTTTTTTGATTTGAGCCTTGGAGGAGGGTTTCTTGGAATGAGAAAGAGCGCACGCATGGGGTGCATGTCACAAAGAGCTGAAAGGGGAGTCACAAAATCATTAGGGATTCAAGATACTGAACAAACAAAAATATAGAAAAACAGAAACTCACGTGGTGCTCCTTCAGCCATTTCAATCGCTGTTATACCACAAGACCAGAGATCACTCTGTAAGACAAGAAACTTCCAGCTGAGCAAAACCACCAAGGCGTAAACACAAAGATGCTCACACCTGCTTTGTGCTACAGAACGCCAAATATTGCACGCTTGGGGAATCTTACTCTGTAATCATATGTAGCATCTGGGTTCTCATCACAAGCTATGACCTCAGGGGCCATCCAATACGGGGTCCCAATGAAGGTGTTTCTTCTCCCCACCGTCCGATCCAGCTGTGCACTAACGCCAAAGTCCACTGGAGAGAATGAGAGCGAAAAACGGGATTTTTATGTCATGTTGCAAGTGTTTGGTACAATAAGTTGCTAGTCACACCAACCAACTATCCACCCCCACCACCAATGACACCACCATTAATTGACAATTGAATTAAAAAGACAATTAAAAATACAGTTATTTAAATTCCAATCAACAGGAAAATTTGGAAAATAAGACTAATTTGGGGAAAGAAAGTGTTACTTACCAAGTTTGACTTCAGCATTCTCAGTCAGGAGGACATTCTGGCCTTTAATGTCGCGGTGGATTACATGGTGAGCATGTAAGTGAGCTAGACCCTAAGGAAAGAAGGACAATTGATGGTAATAAAAGAGAAGAGAGGTGTCACTTGTCTGACATTTAAAATATCAGTCATAACTATTACTGTAATAGTGTTTTTTGGTTGATTTTAATGCCACTTTTAGAAAACCTATTTATTATTAATTCAGAGTTGGAACATAAAAACTTAAATCCCTGCTTTCAAAGCTTTGTGACATCAAAATGTGCATGGGGTAACAATGATATTTTTAGAATCAGATAAAACAATCCAACTGTTTTTACAAATTGAAGCGGGAAAGATAGAAGATCTGTAAACAGATTTGATCAGCCCTTGATGCTACATTTTGGTGCATACCCGACAATAGGCCTGGGTCTGGTTTCAGAAAGCGGGTTCAACAAAAAGTTAAATGCACAACTCTGGGTTGACCAACTCTGAGCTGTCGAACTCAAAGAGTTTTCGGTTTCAGAATCAACTCTGAGTTAACTTACCCCTGAGTCCAGCACGTGCATCGGCAGAGAAAAAGCCCTCATCAATGGAACAATGATAACACGATTCACCATGGCAACAGGTCAAAGAGTCACTCTTCCCATTTTGCTCCAGTGGAGTTAGAAATATTAATGAATGCAAATGCAGAATATGACCATATAATTTGGGGGAAAAGCAAAACAGTTGCGGCAGCAAAACAACGTGAGCTGGCAGAAAATAGCTGACCGAGTCAGTGCGTTAGTATTATTTCTTATCTCGAGTGTTCCACTTATTAAACATTTGTATCTCTGCCTCAATGTATCTTGGTATTATTATTCTTAAAAGATATTTCTTAATTTGGCGTTTTGTAATTGTTTCTGCACTGCAACCCTACTAGAACGTCCCTAATTGTAGGCAGATTGTTCTCGATCTGATCACATCCCACATTGCCGCAGTAACTAACTCAGAGTTACACTGAACTTCAGAGTTTCCCTTAACTCAGAGTCCAGTAACTCAAGAGTTTTCACTAAACCTGCTTTCTGAAACGGGGCCCTGATCTAGAAAAAGTTTGCACGTTTAAAAACATGATAGCACACACAAAAACAAGTTGCAGTTGATTTACTAACCGAGCACACTGAGGATTGTGTCTGTTAAATGGGAAAAATAATGCATGCAACCCATTTAGCACGTTCGCACTTAATATATATGCAATATGGGCGCTTCTACCGGAACATGCAAAATATTAAGAGGAACAGATGAAAATAGATCAATGTAGCACACGCAATGTGCTTTACAAAATATGAAACTGATTGCACTGGCGTCTATATTTAGCATGTCTGAAAGGGAGGAATTAACTGTCTACACTCAAAAATGGCTGCAGTTGTAGCTGCAAGGAGCAGGCTAGACACCTGGAAGGCAACTTAGAGACCACATCTTTTCTGAACGTGTAATATTTTTGAGACATATTGCTGTTTTGAATGCTATGTTACGCAGGATGGGTTGTTGCTGCAGCGCTCCGGGACTGCAGGCATTGAAAGCCCTCAACATAGCATGTACCCCATCTTCCACCCCTCTCTTAAGGGTATTAATGACCTGTGATGTTTATTTGATCAATATGTGTCTTGAGCTGAAAGTTTTACTTTAATAATCAAAACTATGGTTTTCCATGAGGTAGTAGACATGAGCAGAGTCGAGCCAAAAATGTTAACATCTACAGACTGCAGGCCACTGATTGGTCAGGGAGTGACTTCACTAAATGAGTCAAGAGCAAGTCCTTTGCATACACCTGTAACGTAAATGGCTACACGAAAACCAATTTTGTGGTATTTCAAAATCAAATCTCTGTGTCCACACAGTTCTGCACAAATATGTCACATCATGTTTGAACTAATGGAGAAAATTCTATTGGTTAAACTAAATACTGTGGTCAGCTCAAATAATCACAATCAGATGAGACAAACGGGGAGCTCACTCTGAGGATCTCCCTGGAAATGTAGGCAATCCAGTCTTCCTTTAACTGGTTCCCCTTGGTGTTCTTAACCAGGTCTGTGATTGAACCAGCGCCACAGAACTCCATCACCAGCTGAAAAACAGACATGAAGTCGTAAATATCTTAATCCAAGAAGGTTACAGTTCTACGAAAATGGAAAATAATGGCTTTAAGGGAACATAGGAAAGCTGATGTTAAACAGAAGAAAAAAGAAAAAGACATTCACATAGCTGTTAGATATTTTCTAATCATCCTCAATTTCTCACATAGATCCCAGACTTACCCATAGTTGGTCATCATGTCCCGGAGGGCTCTTCTTGATGAAAGCACCATAGTAGGTGGCTATGTTTCTGTGGTGGGAATACTTTTTCAGCATATTGATCTCTAGTTTAATTTCTTCCTCTTCATCCTACATAGACAAATAAAGCAGACAAATACAAACAAGTTAGTTAGGGCATTTGTTAGTGCTGCAAAATTGTCCAAAAGAATCAGTCTCGTCAAAGGGCAAATGATTCCTTTGTTTAGGGAATAATGACGTATCAGAGAGCCACAATGTTAGTTAAATTAGACCGGTGACAAATCCATAAGAGGTGTACATTAGTATTCGGCTAATATTCTTATTAGCTCTGCATAGAGATGGAAAAGGAAGCAAAGAATGCAAGAAAAGCAATTATACTGGGCTCAGGATTAATGAAGGAATAATAAATCAAAGGGAAATGTAACAAAGTACAGAGATGATGCATCACAGAAAGAATGCAGACGAGAAATCTGTTTCTTTAAAACCAAAAACGCTAAATCAGCTCGCAGATGTAGCAATCACGCCGCATTTAATCTCTGTGGGAGACGAGCTTTAGTGCAAATAATGTTCACTATCAACTCTTCATAAAAGGGTCACAACTAGCTGCAGTGCAAGCTCCCTTCTTGTGCCTAATAGCAACTTGACAATGATTAGCAGTGACACACTAATTGAACACATGCAGGGATCAGCCTGCAAGTGCTTGCTTTTTGGTTACACAACCTCTGTTATAGAGATTACAGAAGGAGGAGGGGAACCGAAAGCAAAGGTGGGGGTGGTTAGGTGCACAACATTACAGCTGCACAATCTAAAGTGTAGGGTTTGCTTTTATCAGGATCATTCCAGCTGTCCTGAACTGAACCAAGATGTAGTAAAATGGAGCGGAAAGGCTATACTGTGTGTGCAGATTACTACATTTTATGGTATGCATGCATCGCATTTAGCAAAATGGCAGTTGGCCATCTATGCAGGCGGCCATACTGCTGCTGCATGACTCGTTTGAGTTGACGTAAGCTTTTCTGTTGTGCGCACACACATCCCTAACCGTCCATTCTCTCCCTCTACCCCCTCTCTGCTGTGCAGCTGTTGAATTATCACACTCCCAACTGTGAAAGCCTCGCTGCCACAAGTCACATGGTGTGGGAAAGACAAAATCATCAGTGATGTGAGTCAAAGAGAAAGATAAAGGCAGAGAGGCTTTGGTCAAATGACAGTGGTGAGAAAATGAGGGGGAAACAAAGAGACAGATTAGCCATAATTCCAACCGTGTTTTGTACTATAGTATACAATTTTATTAAAAGACTGACTTTTTAAGGTCTATGATAAACTTAGAAATAATCTTAATCTCTTCTAATGAAAGCAAACCAGTTAAATAACCAGGAATATGAATATGTATAGATTAAATACATAAAATATATTAAGAAATTTTTAAATACCAGATTTCAATATCCAAAAGCAGCCTAAAGATAAAGGTTAAAAAACAGAATCTACTCAAACATGAACAAAACGACTATCTTATGGATGGATACAGCAACCAGACTATAATTCTGCTTGCTATGATGCTGGACAGGCCAGGTTAAAAGAAAAAAAACAAGAAAAAAAAACAAAAACAATTATGGATACTTGTCATTACTTAAAGTAGAGTCTGATTGTGGAAAGCTATCCATTTTTAGCTCCTGAGCTGTATGGCAACAGAGACAAGGAGTGGAGGAGTGTTTGGATTTGAGAATGTGGAGCAGGAATGAGAATCTGGGTCAGAGTGACCCCCGAAGACCAGCTCTGCGGTCACAGAGTGAGCTAAATGCATGATTTTCAGAGCTTTATTCACAAATTTATTAAAAATTGAAATTTAAAAAGATGGAGATTTATTGTTTCAACTCTAACGTGGTTGCATTTCTAAACAATGCCCTGTAACAACAACAACAAAAAGCAATAATTGGAACATTGTTTCATTGCGTGAGAAATATCAGTGAGCCATCTCCATTATGTTAATGGTGGTGTAAGTACATAAATCATTCAATAAAAAAAAACTTGGCTTCATTTGAGAAAAATACCATTATTGTCACGAAAGCTGTCTGGGAATCTTACTGGCTCGTACTTGTCTTAAAAGGCACATAACTGGTTTCAGCCAGTGTTGAAACCTTAACTGAGAATGAATTGGCTGTCGTTTTGGTTAAAGTAAAGCGGTCTTGAACATAACGGCCTGAAATCTCCAATAACCAGTTCTTACAGTATCTTTTAGTGACAATGCGGTTGTGCAGGCACCTGCTGTGTGGCAAATTATCTTGATGTAAAAGAAACACTGTCATCCTTGAGTTTCAACATGTCTCAAAGGCACTCCTGTTTAGTCAAACAGAGCAGGTAATAGTTGGGCAACACAAGTGTTCACAAGATAATGATTCATCCTGACGTAGGCTCATTTGAGGAGTGGCTACTGGCAAGTCAGGGCACATGGGCAACGATGCTGGCTTCTGGCAGGTTTCTGGTAATCTCTGTGTCATGGTGCATTAGGAGGGTGTGATGCATAATAATGACAATGAAACTTGTCTGATGACTTTAGATTTTGCTCAATCAGGAACTAGAATTCCAGAAGTTGACTGAAAAGGACAGTTGGCGTTCCTGCATAATCTTGGCGGTATTGGCGTTTGGCTGTTTTCCTTTCATTGCTACTCTAAATTTTTTTTTTTTTTTACATATGTAAATATGTGGTAGTTTGCTTTGTCTCATCTATAAATGGAACCTCCCCCAGCTGAAGGCTTGCTACCAGATAAATGACGCACTTCACCCAAAACGCATCCTATTACAGCAGGGCTATTCAATTCGGTCCTACGAGGGCCGCAATCCAGCAGGTTTTCCATGTATCCCTGCTTCAACACATCTGA
>JBAMHW010000027.1:11537838-11580032 GCA_037177495.1 Rhadinocentrus ornatus
AATTAATTTGAGTCAGGTGTGTTGAAGCAGGGATACATGGAAAACCTGCTGGATTGCGGCCCTCGTAGGACCGAATTAAACAGCCCTGTATTACAGCATACATAATCCCTGAATTTTATTATGGGGGACATGAATCATTAGAGAACAAACATTTTTTTCCCTCTTTTTCTTCAAACAAAATATGCTATTATATTGTGATGCGCTGAAAAGGTTTAGAAAGATTTGGGTAACTGCTGCACATGCTTCACATGATTTTACTGCTGAAGTATTTGATTAAAAAGCCTTACCTCTGTGACGTCCATGACTTTGATGGCAGCCAGCTGTCCAGTCTTGACGTGTCGCCCCTGTGAAGAAACAACAGAAATGAGCGTGTGCAGTTTATATGGAAAAATCATTGTTACTGCAGGTATAAACAAGCTGAATGCAATAAGTTAATTTGTCTTTTTTTTTTTTATCACAGAAATAAAAAAGCTTCATGTTGCCCGATGTGGCATTTCCAGTCATCTTGTTTGGCCTAACCAATTAGGATACCCTAAAGAGTCATAGATCAATAAATTTAAGTCTTACAATCAACAAGCTTGAAGAGAGTTTGGTTTGTTTTCTGAAAATATACGACGGTTTGTATTTCAATATTTTTATGAATACTAAGCCTGTGATCCTTGAGTTCTGTGAAATTGTCACTTCTTTAACATATCATAGAAAAAGTTAATTGAGGAGGCAAACACTCAACCATCAATTAAAACATTTCACTTTTCCCATAATAAAAATATTGGGGATACTAAAATGTTAATTCAACTCTTGATGTCAGCTGATATTTTCCATGGCAACAGTGACAGATCAAATCGCATCAAATAATAGTCTCAAATCAAATGTATAAACAATGCATACCACATTAGGCACATGATTCCCAGCAATCCCAGCTCTCCTAACAACCTGCTACCACTCCTTTCATAAACAAAGGACCGAAATAGAGGCCTCTCTACATCCCCTCCCTCCCTCCTTCCCTCCTTGAACAGTAAAAGGAGATAAAACATGGGACTTTCTTGGGAGCTTGCCCACATGGGTATTCCCCTTCTTCTGTAGGACAACATGGCAGTAGCACTGCATGGTACTTGACAAGACACACAGACACACACGTCAATACAAGATACAGACCTCGTTCACACTTATAAGAGAGCGACACCTCCTCACCCGCACCAACATTGTCATCTTAGCCAGTGCATTCCATAGTCACTTGAAACTGTATGGATTATAACAATAAACGCTATGTAGGCTTAGGGGCCCCTCTCCTCTCACTGGGCAGGAGAGGGAAAGGGACACCTTACAATGACTTTAATCCTCTCCACTTTGATCCCTGGGGTTAACGCTGCAAAAACACTGGAGCTGACATTACAGCCGTCAGCTCCCCATGTACCAAACCCGAGCCCCCATGCAGTGTACCAATCTGGGTTCGCAGGTCACAGGTGTAACCATGAAACTCCGCCTCATACCAATCCTTCATAAACACCATGTCTATCCATCATTAACAACGTTTTTTTTTTTAAATCCACAGCTGACAATTTCTGAAAGTCTACGAAAAAATGACCTCTTTTAACAATAATCAGAACAAATGACTAATCATATGTTAGAAAGGACCCTTTTAATTAAAGCCAAATAAGACCGCATTGCAGTAGTCAGCTAGAAAGTGTTCCAAACGAGCATTCTGGTCATGCATCTCCATCAACAGGGAATTAATGTCTCCTAAAAAAACATTTGCAAATTCAATTTATAATTCTACTGCATTAAACACAAATCTTGCTACTACATCCCACAAACAGCGAGGCAACACACACAAAAAAGAGAAGACACAAAATAAAATAAATGTGTGTACATCCTCCATTAGCATTAGGCTAGTAGGACATGGCTAAATGATTATTAAAGTACAATCTCTCTTGGGATGTTGATATACCAAAGCTATTAATTAACTTTATATTGCCTCAATAAATGTGTCCAAAACGACAACAAAGTGAAATATATGCTTACACTGTTTTTTCTTTTGTATAATTCTGTCTCTGTGAGGCTTAAGTATGGTCGTATAAACCTAAATGTTTCCCAGCATGTATGACGTTTATCTAAGCCACAAGGCTACAGCACTGATAGCACAAAACAACTGAGATGGGTTTGCACCTTTTTTACCTCAATGAATGACAGAAGTGCCTGGTTTACTTTCAAATTCAAGTATGTACCTTTATACCCATCATTGTCATTGATATTGATTACCCACTTCGTAATTACGTAAGCAGTATGGTTTTAAATTGAATAAATCAGCCTAAGTAAATAAAGGGTTTTTAACTTTTAGACTATTTTAACTAAAAACTATTTACTTAGCCCCACACTTATAAATGGGCAACCAAAATTTATTCAAATACGGTCTGGAGATTCTGCTCAGATTCAAATCATTACATTAAATAATGGGTCATAGTCATTAGGGAGATTTTAATAATAAAAAAAAAATTAAAAAAACATGGCACTGGGTTCCATGAGAAGGAGTCAAGGTAAACAAAGGCATTTCTGTTTGTTTGTAATTTTATGTTTGCAACAAATATCAAAAACTCATCTTGTAAATTAACCTTCTAAACTTAATAAATAATCATCAAAATCATGATATTTTAGTTTTTTTATTTATATACATTTTCACAATTAACTCATGCAAATGAATGACATTTAAAAAAAATTATACATCATCAAATTATTATGTTATTTTCAGATGAGGACACTCAGTCTTAGCTCATTAAAACTTCCATCTCACATCACTACCGCTGACTACAAGCAGAGACGGGTCAGCTTTACAACCAAGTTGGCAAGGTGCCAATTAAGAAAAAAGTTTGGTGCTTGGATACAGTGTTTAGTCGAATATGTCATTTAATACAAACAAACAAACAAAAAAACATCAACAAAGTGAGCAAATAGCCTAAAACCATTAACTGCTAATTTGTACTGGGCTGGATGCCTGTCAGAAACTGATGCAACCACATGACAACTTCAAATTCATATGCTGTGTTTACTCCGAAAGTAGCATGTCACAGCATGTTTTATTAAACACCAGAAGTCCCACTGAAACCAGTCAGTTAAATGATTGTCATCACTAGTAGTAGCATGTTTACTCTAAATACTCTGAAAGCTACAGTTAACTCAGTCAACTAGTTTTCCCAGTAACCATCATTACTACTTGCTTGCAAGTTCTTACAACATGAAGGGACGGGGTTAAATTTCATTCAGCAAACTCTGCTGGACCACAATATCTGATAATTACAACTTTCCGAGATATAAGTCTAGTCAGACCCACACTGCTAAAAAGAAACCCCCCCAAAAAACGAGCTTCCATTTGTCATATAGGCACGTAAAATCTGTTTTGTCTCATTTTGTCCTTGAATTATTGCTGTCATTCTCAGAGCAATATCTCTATGTGACATGTTACAGGTGGTAAAAATACATTTCTGAGACAAACAAGTTGTGTCCTTTTTTTCCAGCACACTGTGATTAATAAGCACACGCACTAGGGACCTGGGACTTGCATCCCCATCAATGCTGATCAGTCAGATCCAATAAATCATGGTCAAATCTTTGCCACTCTTGTTTTGCTTTCACAAAAAAACAAAAAAGGAGTAAACTGAGCTGGGAAAAAAGCCTTTTCCGCAAGTTCAACAATTGATCATTATAAAGTTTATGTCAAAGTCAAACTACTTGAATAATAATCTGTTTGCTTTAGATCTACTGTAGTCCTAATGTGGCCCTGAAACACCCAAGCAGCTCAGCCCAGAAGGGCCTCTCTAAGCAGCCAGCTAGGCGTGGCTGTGGAGGGGTTATCTGAGGCACTAAGTTATCACTCAGCCCTCCCTGGCCTCCATCTCCAATCCCTCTATCACAGCTCCTCTTAACCATGGCCAGATGTGCTGCTGGCCACTCTCCAGCTCTGCTCTAAACCACTGGATGACTTACTGCCTTAAGAGCCAGACATTAAGTTAAAAATCAACCCTTTTACAAAATGCACTCTTATATGAGAGGTCAATTGGCAAAGTTGGGGATATATCTCTCAGCACTAGAAAGATGATAAACAGAGATTCTCTTTATCAATGCTGCTTGCATGAGAAAAGTATCAGCGCTATGCAGCTATGTTAGAGTGCAGAGGAGTGCTGCATCTCTCCACAGCTTCATCATGACTGGCCAGAGACTGTCTTCCCAGCATCTTTTACATTAATGCACAATCAATCAAACTTGGCAATATCTTAATGTATACTGGCTCAACCTCCGTCTGCAGGAGGGCTTTCAGTGCACAACTGACTGCACAAATTGAGCAATTGGCTTTTTGAGCAACCACATAGGTGCAAAACAAACTTGATTTCATGTTATTAGTTCACAGAGAGGAGGAAGAGAGCTGTTGGATGTCATGGTATGGTTCTTTAAAAGGTCAATTGTGAAAGAGCTTGAATGAGGGTGTGTGGTGGAGATGACACCGGCCTTCAATCTGGGTCACATGAAGATCTAAAGTGACATTTGAACTGGCAGAGTGAGTAGATGAGTGGACAAAAGGTAATAATTTGAGAAGCTTTCAGGGTTATAAAGAAACACAAAGCAGACAAATCTATTTTCAGGCTTACACTCTCACACACACACACACACACACACTCGCACTCCTGCCCACGCCTTCCACAACATGCATCAGATAAATCCTGGGAAAAGAAGCAATCAATCAACAGTAAGTAGCAGCACATGACATGCAGGACTGTGCCTAGTCCCTGCCTCTCTGGGCTCTTCCACTATCCTGCTGCAGCATACCAGCACACTGACCCATTTCTCACATGCCGTCTCCTGAGAGAAGAAAGGATGGAAGTGGTGCAGAAAAAGATGAGGGAGCAAAGTAGAGGATGACAGTGCAAGAAGATGAGAATGTGTAGATGTGAGCAAAAAATACACAAAGAAAGCTGAAAATGAGTCTGAAATAGGAAGCCACATGTATTGATCACAGTGCAGCAGCTTGCTGCTTTGACTAAATAAAATTGACAGGTGGTGTCCATCCTCAACAGAAATTTTAAAGATTTCAGCAACTCTTATAAATGTGCCAAAGTAGAAATCAACAACCAACCAAAAGATACAAACCATGGCTTTATCTAATGGTAGATAAATGCAGTTATTAATCTGCAGATTATTCAAGCTGGAAACACAGCAAGTGGGATTCTCGCTGTGAAATGTACCCATCACATCAGATGTATTTGTCCCTGTCAACTAATGATTAAAACTAAAGATTTTAGTGGAAAATGCAATCTTAAAGAAGAAAGAAAGACAAGTAACTGTCCCCTCTACCAGCGGTTTTCTATCTCATCACAACTCGAGTAATGAAGCGGCTAAATGAGCTACCCGCCCACACTGGAATCTACATACATACACAGACAAACACAGAAAGTTTTGTTCAGGCAGTGTGACCAAGTCAGGGGATGTTGCCGGTCTTGTGACATCAATTAGGGAGAGGGTCACTGTGGGGGAGATGGAGACAAAAGAGACACACACTATTTTAGAGACGATGCATTAGAGTCTCATATTTGGTTCGGAATGCTTAACACCACTATTCAAAATCCTAAATGCTTCCACAGCTTGTAGAGAACAGAAGGACAGAGATGGACATGCTATGGGACCCTAGTCCTGACGTAAGCAAGGCATTAGACACCCCCAGAGTGTGACCTAAAAGCTACACAGCCAATCAGCAACAAGGCTCTTGGGACCTTTACAAGTGAGCTCTGCTCAACAATCATTAATTAGGCAAGCAGACAAGACCTGCACTGCTGCTTGGTTCAGCAATGGCATCTCATCCGCTGCATTGTAACATACCAACCATTACTTATGCAATTCTCTGGAGGATTTTTCTAAAATCAAACTGCACATTTAAAAGGGGATCTTTTTTATTGTTGGTGTTGTGTAAAGTGCTTAGAAGTGGTTAGTTTGGAGAATTAAGGAGGAACGGCTACAGTGCTCTCACGGATCAACAGAGCAACATTAGAGAAATATTTATCCATCAAAATCAACTGAAACCTAAAAAGAATTTGCTTTGGGTGCAAAAAAAAAAAAGACAAATAATTTTACACGGAAGTTCCTTTTGCATCTGGTGGCTGCTTGATTTATCACTATTTTCTCAACTGAAGAATAACAATGTTGTATCCTAATGGACTTTGCTAACAGGGGTTACCGCTCCTCTGTTAAATATCCAGCCAGTTATTTACAACTTGATTCATGTTCTACTACATAGATTGGATAGCTGTGTACTGATACTTCATGGACTAGTATTGGAATATTGACAGGTATTTCCTAAAGATCCTGTATCTGTTAGGCTTCTCAGCAAACTGCTGGATAAGCTCTGTTCAAGTGCTTTTTTCCTACAGATGGCTGTACAGGGGTCACTGAGGATTAACCTGAAGTCAGGCAGCAGCATCTTCCACCCCCACTATGGTGAGCCGACTGATGCACCTCTGTATTATCTTCACTCATATGAAATGCAATCTACAGCTTTTGCTTCTTTATGGATATTTAACAAACGTTCCTTCAGTACAAAATTTATTTTTTAATATCTGATGCTGCTTTAATCACCAATAACCACTACCCTGAGGTAAATACCAGTCTTTCCCAGAAACATTTGGCAGTTGTAGGTATTTAGCATATTGCACGAGGTTCCAGTTCTTTCCTCAGCAGTAGCTCCCACCCCTTGTGCCCATCAAGCATAGCTTGCCTCCTGAGGACAACCCATATTTTTCTGAGGTCAGGAGCGAGGCTGCCACTGAGGTTGGGGGAGTAAACAGAGAAAAAAGATGGAGGAGAACAGCTACTGAACAGCTCTTGACAGGGCTTTCTAAAGTAAATATGTCTTCATGATATTAGCTTGAGTAAAAATAGTGGAAAAGCATGTTGCATGTGTATATTTAATAGATCCTAAATCTATTTTCCATTTCCATGTATTATATGGCAAACATTCAGCTACTTCTTGTTAGTGTTGATGCAGCATGATGATGTCAACATTACTTGATTTCACAATTAATCACTGCACAGACCACCCAGCTTTGTACCCCAAAGTAAATGCCCAGTGACTCGGTTAAACAGTGTGGATGACTTAAATTGGGGTTAAAGCGCAACATCACAATATAGATGAGGAAAAATGTATTTGTTTATGCTGCATCAAAGACTAATTCCTGTTCTCTCCAAGTCCCTTTTTGACAGTTTCACTGGTCAAACATAATCGACACCTGTTACAATAATCAGACCAAAAAAAATGTAGAATGATACATACAAACATATGGAAATTAAAGATATGAAAATACTGGTGGGCACAGCGTTGATACACCCAGACGATGCATAGCAGGCAGGTCTATATATGGCTGGTCTGTGGAGCAGAAGAAATCTTTCCTGCATTCAACACCCAATTTGAAGAAATGTGTCTTTTTCTGCATAATAATAACACTAAAAGTTTTATTTTTAAATCTTTATAGCCAAAGAGGGAGGCAGCCGAGTAGGTCGACTAAGCCAGCTGGTCCAGCACCAACTGATAAGGAAAGAAGCTCAGTGAGATTCTTTGTCTAATGTAAGGACAGCATGTTAAAGCAGCAAGGATATTAAAAGAAGAAATGTAAATCACTTAAAACAATCTGAGCGCAGCAGACGAACACGGAGAAACACTTCCATGAGACTATTTTAAAATCTTTTTAATGTGGCAAATTGTTAGGCGTTTAGCCATTTCACCTCATGCCCTCTGTACTTTTCACTTAGATAAATCTCTTTAAATGATACTGGACACAAGTGTGTTCAATTTGTTCCTATACCTAGGCTTTCATTCTGATCAGCCAGCTGGCCAAAGCAAAATTAATAGATTTAAAAACATGCTGTTTAGCCTTAACGCAATTTTCATTATGGCTGTCAGTCAAAAAAAACAAAAAAAAAACTGCTGTGTTTTCAGAAGTTGACTGTAATCTGGCACCTCTCCAGAGGCTACGGCTGCCCTCTTGGCAGAGCGCGCAGCTTGAGAGAGCCAGTAACACAGCGTGGCCACAAAAACCTTGACATGGCATTTGGAGTCTTTCAGGAAAAATTTCTTCCTTTAATTTTCTGGGGTAAGCTATAAAACCTGCAAGTAGTAAAACATTGTATGTCACCCCTTATTAGCAGTAACAAGTCTTCATCACAGTAGTTTCCCTAATTATACAGAGAAATAAATATTTTCTAACAAAACTCTTAACCTGTAAACACAAGTGTGAGTAATCCAGGAAGCATCGCATCAAAAAATGAGTGAACAAGGCTACATTTGTGGCCAATTGTACAAATAAAGTGGATTCCATCATCTTGTTGTCTGTAAGTGCTGTTCTCTAAAAGAAAATTCTGTATGTTTTGGAAGCGAAATGTCAGGTTTTAACAAAAAGTCTTACAAAAAAATACTGTTTAGATCATCAGATTGGCTGATATTATGGCCTATATAGTGCAAAGTTGGTAAAGGAATAAGATAGAAGTGAAGAAGCTAACTAATACATTTGATAGAAATTGTCAAAGTCAAAGAGAAAAGTCACCAAATATCAAAGAGTAAAGACACTTGGTCACATTGTGTTATCTAAAAAGGGCCTTGCAAACTGTGACCGAGTGCTGGACAAAGCAGAAAAGGCCTCAGAGGGAGACAAAACTCCACCCCCGTTTTCAGTTGAGAGGAAGGCTGTTGTGATTATTCAGTCGTTTGGACTTTGAAACCCCCGCAGACAAACACCTCTTTTCTGTGGATCTAACTGATGGACAGGCTGACAGACCCAAATAAGCTAAAGACAA
Organism: Rhadinocentrus ornatus; assembly: GCA_037177495.1. Lineage (NCBI taxonomy): Eukaryota > Metazoa > Chordata > Actinopteri > Atheriniformes > Melanotaeniidae > Rhadinocentrus > Rhadinocentrus ornatus. Next base: position 11,546,665 of record JBAMHW010000027.1, read on the forward strand.
ACCGAGCTTTGTGAGAGCGGTGAGGCAGGTTCTGTCTGGAACTGGACAGTTGCTCTTCTATCAGCTGCAGCCACCTCCACAACACCCCTTCTCTCTGGCCCCACTGCACATACTCACGGGCCACATGCTCATTTGGGTCACCGTGACTGCCGATGTGCTGATTGACAGCTGATCAACGGAAAGCTACTGCAGCAAAGCGTCAGCGTTGGGCCGTGACTTCACTGGAGATGCTTTGGATTATCTTATGCAGGCTTTTTGTGTCAACTCCAGGCTAATCTGACAGCCCTCTCTTCTACGAGCTCCAGTCTCACACAGCAGCATTTGCAAATAGAATTAGCTCCAAACAGAAAATGGAAAGAGATTAAAGGGACAAAAAAGAGGAGAAGCTGTAATTCTCTGTCCCATACGTGTAGCTCAAAATCATCTGGTAGTAAGATAGAATGCAAAAGTCATGATTCCTCATGGTAGCCACTCTTTACAGGGCTGATTTCAGGTGCAATGAGCACATGCACACAGCTGCTTGCTTTAATACTTGAGATTCTGGGAGTTCAGTGGGCTAAACAGAATTTGGATGCAGGTCACTAGAGAACTGTCAGAATTTAATTCACAGCTTAGCTTGCGGCTTTTGTTTTTTGGTTAAACTGCTAAAACTATTAACAATCAATGCCATGCTTGGCAAACTAGACATCCACACAGTTAAATGACATTTAGAAGGGGCTGCAAGAACATGGACATATTGCTCTCCAGTGTGCGGAGAAAAGCATATTTCTTGACTTCTATGCAAGTCTCACACTCCCTCCTTGGTGGTGTCTTTCAACAGTGGCAATTTTAATTTTCAGCAGGGAAATGTGATTCCAAGAGCAGATGGTAGAGAGAGGGATTCCCATTCACTGAGCTGGGGGGGAATCTTGATTTATTTAATATATGAAATTAGATTTTTTTTTCCTAAAATGAAATGAAAGCATTAAAATTTTAAAAAGGCAAGCATACTTAGTCTTAAGATAGTTTCTCCGTGCTTGCCTTATCTAATTTTCTGTAAGGTAAATGATGCAAGATTAGTGATGCATCACACTTCAGAAGGTCTGATTCAGCTTTTACACAGAGCTCTCAGCTGGACTGTTAATAAAAACAGGCTGAAACTATAACATCAAGCTCAAACGCTAGATTTATCCTCTTCTTTCTACTTAACCTTTCCCCACGTGGTCTAATGGTATCTAACTTTATGCCACTTCCTTTACTTTCACACTTGGAAAAGAAAAGAAGGAAAGAAAGAAAGAAAAACATTGGTTATGCTGAGCCTCTACAGTGAAAACAGGACAGGCCATGCACTGCGCCTTCAACCAACCTTATATACTTGTCCATAGGTGCCATTTCCAACTACCTCCACGAGCTCAAATATCCCAGCTGGATCCTGAAAAGAAAATTATAGATAGTTTAAAATTTTAAAATCCACGTTGCTTTTTGAAAAATCAATCAAATTATAATCAGCGTCCACTCTAAGCCAGCTGTTGCGCCCTGGTCTTCCCTACATGCCAAATGCATCTCGAACAAAGGAAAAGCAGACACTGGCAACACCTCGCTGTGGCTCAATGGTCATTTTTTAACACTTCACCTCCAAAAAGAAACACTGAACATCGGGCTGTAACTTTTTTAAATGAACCACACTTAATAGGGTCCGTTCAACCGAGAAACCTTAAGCAAAAGGGAGCAAAAGAGGAGAAAAACATCGGCTCCGGTGGGCAGCACTCACCCGCAAAGAAGCCAAGTCTATGTCTACTAGACTTTTAGCTGGAGAGTCGTTCGCCATCTTTCAAATAAAACTCGGGCTTTCCTTTAACTTTGCAAAAAATGGCTGATGTATCATTTGCGAGGGCTTCGGCTGACAAATTAAATAGAGCCTCCCCGACGGTTCCTTTCTGCAGGGTCCGCCTTTAAGCCGTAAATGTCTGGGTCTCGCTACTCCATGTTGAGGTGGCAGCGGGCTCCCTGTTTGCTGCCTCGCAGTTCTTCTTCCACGGTGGTCAAGACAACAACAATTCTCACACTTCCGTTTTTTTTTTTCAAAATTAAGGTCTTAGTTCTATTTAATTAAATACATCCATTCTGGTCATTGGACATTTTTTTGTGTTTCCGTTAAATTGTTTCACATGTAATTAAAGGAAAATAACACTCTCCTTACAGGCTGGCGACCTGCACAAATTGCAGGATTTCCCCCCAGAGAAACAAATAAAAAAGGATTTTAAAAAATCTGGTCAGCAGGAGCTTTATTGTATCTTAATGCCTCAGTTGTAAGGAACACCTATGTGTTTTATAAAGTATTTATGTCACCATCATTTGTGTCATCAGCATTTTTGCACTGTATCTTTTGCACTGTATGAAATTAGCTTTCTTGACACTGTATGAGTTTGTACCTTATGCTAAACATGTGTTTGTAATGTGTATATGTATCTATTTCAAATCCTTTTTACATTATTTTTTATTTTATTTTTTTATGTGTATATTTGAATCTTCTTGAATCTCCTCTCTTGGCTGCCACAGGGACTGCAGATGGAAACTACACAGAAAGTTATTATCTGGTGCAGGGCATCTCTACACAGTCTGGTCTGAGTTTTATATCATTTTACATTGTCCCTGACACAATTAAATATTTAAAAAATAAAATAAATAATTAATTTCTAGAAGATTCGTGTTTGCTTTTTAAGGGCATTTATTATTATAATAGGAAAGTCATAATCAAATAAACAATGATTCTCATACTTTTTGTTCCTAAGTAATTTAGGACAACTGACATTTTGTTTTTTATGTTGTTTGCATCCTTTTGTCTCAAATGATTCAATATGCATTAAATTTGGGTGGTTTAATGCATCATCTTGGCTGCTTTGTGTCTCATTCTGGTAATTTTGACTTTCTTTGCAATCATCCTGAGTATGTTTGTGATAATTTTGTTTCAGCACCACATTTGTTATTGGTTGTATTTGCAATTCTCCTTTGAGTATTTGACGGTTACAGCTTTGAATGTTTTGCATCTTTTCATCTGTTTTTGATTATCTCGTCTTTGCGGTTTTCAATGTGACGTCATCTTTACTTTAACGCTGAAAGGAAAACTACCTCACTTCCGCTCTCCTCCTGCCTGCGTCTGTCTGGCTTTGCGCAGTTTTGCTGGAGAACCGCACAAACACAGGAAGCCGGTCGGCTACAGACAGAAAGAACAGGGCTTGGCCTCGACACAACAAGCGTGGATGCCATGATGATCATGCACGGTTCATCTCTGACCCACCTAACCACCATCACCTTGCACGCCAGTGTTTACACAATGCACACAGGCTGTTGGTCGGGTGAAGCAGTGGCAGACAGGAGCGTGTTGGCCCCCCACCCCCCTCCATTCAGCATCCATATGGACATGCGCATGTTGAGACCTCAGTGTCAATATTGGTAATCATGGGTGTGGCAGGTTAACAGTCTCAGGACAAGATGCTGTGTTTGTACAGTGGACACCTTTGTGGAGTCCAAAAAGAAATAGATCAGGGGAGGGGGACAATAAATTCTCTTGCATTTAAGTGTTTAACAGTGATGATTTGCATTTGATTTGTTGCACGCTCCTTCTGAAAGATAAATCAGCCTAAGTTACTAAGCCTTCAGATAATTGCACAGGCTTTAGAGTTTGCAAACCCCTGTGAGTAGTGGACCAAAAGGTGCTAATTTTAATAATCTACTTCAACCCCCTGTAATCTCTATCTTTCTTTTTATACATTCGATAGTTGCATATCTATGCTACATAATATTGCCTATACAACTTTTAGGGCTTGCCCTGGATCTGCAGTGCCCTAGTTTTTATAATAACTCCATTAAATGTCCAAACAGAGAAAGCTTATCTGTTGCTTCAACAAACTTTGACTTTACATGCAAATGACAAGACAGGACAAACCAGTCAGACAGCACGAAAGAAGCCTGACAGTGGAGAGAAACGCAAACATGAGCATGTGAGCACAACGCTTTAACAGTGCAAAACTTTAAGATACTTAACTAAAGCTCAGCAAATCAACTTAAATCAATCTGCCAAGAGGTAAGCATTGATTTTTGACACGTGTAAATCCTGTCCCACCCCACAGCTGGTGATGAGAAGTTTGTTGCTGACGTATGACTATGATGTGTTTGTTTTGCTGCTATTCCTGCAGTTCAAATGTCACAGCAACAAGCCTGAGTAGTTGCATTTAGGTCAGGGGTTCAGCTAGGTTCGAGGATGCTCATATTTTAAGTACATTACTGCCACCTTGTGGATGTTTAATACAACCAATCCCCTAAATGGGAGGGACATGGATGGATAGGATCAGGAATGAGTAAATCAAAGGGAGACATGTCAGAGAGACCAGTCTTAAAGGGTTTGGGTATGTACAAAAGAGGGATAGTGAATAGATGGGTAGAAGGATGCTGAGGTTGGAGACAGAAATCCTAGACAAAAGACCAAAAGGGAGATTTGTGGATGTAGTGAAAGACGACAAAGTTAGATAGTGTAAGAAGAGGAGAATGATAGAGTTAGATGTGCAGATGATTTGCCATGGTGACACATGAATGGAAAATAACTCCAAATTTTGTTCTTTGTTAACCAATTCTTTACCATTTTGGTTATAGATTTTAGATGACAAGTTTAAAATCCAATGTTGTCCACATTTTCCTCTTATCCAAGAATCCCTCTCATCCTCATGAATCTGAGCAACTGTGGTGCAAATATCTAAAGGTAGATACTGACCTAGAAGGACTCGCACTCCAAGACAGCAGACAAAATTTGGCTAGACTACACAAATGCTTACCTGTAGGTTGTTGTTTTTTTTTGGACACATTTGAGTAGCCATCCAGAATCTAGAGTAAGGGCAAGGAAGACTCTAAACTTGGAAGAGCTGGAGACTGTTGTCATAGTGGCCAAAAACTCCAGAACAGGCATGGAGAAGAAGCAGCTAAGGCTTTAAAAAAATAAATAACAAGGATAGTATAAAGAGTTTTAATTTATTTCTGGCAAAAACAACTTGTTAAATGAACTGGTCAGAAGAACCTACACAATTCATTAAAGCACAACATGAAAACATTTAAAAAGGCCTTTTTGAAAACAAAACTAAGTCACTGAGCACACACACACCTTCATTATAACACAACCACCTGTCCAAGAGTGGCTGCAGTGAGGCAGTGCCGTCTTACAGCTCAGACACTGTTTGCACCACCTGTCAGCAAGTTATCAATATTATAAATAGCAACATGGAACATAAATGAATTGCAAATTAGGTTAAGAACATCTACACAGTACATCTTTTTTTATTATTATTATTATAGAAAATCAAGCCAGTTTCCATCAACATTCCAGTAGCAATAACAGCTACATAAACGGAGTCATCAGTTTTAGTAAACAGAACTACACTCCCTATTGAGGATGTTTTAGACCTTTATTGCCATCTCTGAGGAGACCTTCCTATTTTAAGAAACATTATTGTTCCTCATCTGAAGGAAAGATTAATGGTAAAAATGTAAAAAGTTAATGCTGCACTGCATCTCTAAAAAACATCCATGAAAAATACTGTTTTAATGTCTCCTTGTCCTTTATTCTTTGTCCCTGATGCAGAATCTGTGCTTGCATCTGACCTTATAGCAAGATGTACAGAAAGAACACATGTAACATTACTCAAAGCCTCCAGAAATGACCCAAACAGTGCAATATAACAGCTACACAACAGGAATATATGCCTGCATCCCTGGCGTTACAGATCATACATCTTAGTGTAAATAGTTTTAGAGGATAATTCAGAAATTAACATTAAATATAAGATAGAAAATGTTTCCTTCTGCCTTTCTGTGGCACTCTGGTAGCTACAACACACCATGGTGTGGGGTATTTCTTTCATGAAAACTGGTTTTAATCCGTGTTAATTATTTTAGTTTAATAAGAAGTCTGGGCTTGGGTAACCAAACAGATGGAAGTCTCCTTGGTAACGTGCATAGAGGCGCCTGATGTCCCGTTTGCTGATGCCTGAGAAGTAATGCTCCACCTTGGTCCTGTTGTAGCGAGTGATGCCTGGAGGAATGTCAGGATAAGACACCAGCTGTTCAATACCTGTCGCTTTGAGGATGTAGGGAGCATCCTGTTCCAGTGTCTCGTGGTGCCCGACCACGCTGTAGTGTATTTCACAAGGTGCACACAACTCTGCGTAAGTATTCCAGTGGATAATGTGCTCGCCAAACTGCCGGTCCATACGCCGGCGGCCTTCCACGTCGCCCAAGTAGCGGATGAAGTCCTCAAAGTGCAAACCAGAGGCGGCAAGGTCACTGTCGCGGTGGCTCTTGCGGTATTTCCGGATAATGGCTGGAGCAATGTCGTGCTTGTACCAGGGCTCAAAGCGAGGGTTCTTCACAAACTTGTCCTTGAATGCAGAAATCAGTCGCTCAAAGGGATCTCTCACGATGAAAAACTTAAAGTAGGTGCTTAATCTTAGGAGATATGGAGCAAAGATTTAGGATGTTCCTTGCCTCTTTTAGAATAAATGTTATGTCATAATATGTCTTGCTTACACCCACCTATGAGTTATTTCCTGTGGAGTGAGTGATGAGAGCCGAGGTAGGCCATTCTTCTCATGATCATGGACAAGGCTTTCTGGGATCTCCTCCACATTGGAGAAAGCTCCTGCCAGCAACAATACAAACATCAAGTGACTAAACTTGCCCATGCACACACAAATAATTTGTCGTAAAACAGAGCTGTGTTACCATTTAATCCATTATCATTTAGGTAAACATGCTTCATTTAATCCATACTCACCATTAAGCACAATGAGAACCTTCTTCCACTGTGTGTTGCCCACTTTAGGTGTCTGGCAGAACAGGATCTTGTGCTTATCACAGACGAAGATGCGGTCGAGGACGAACTTGCTAATGGAAACATGAGTCAGATTCCTGAGGCTGCTGTTTTTACACACGCTTGACAGCAGCTCAATTCGCTTCTCAGCAACTTCCTGCCAATATGATGCTGTAGGGACCACTGAGGACTGAGATACACATGCGAGATGTTAGTGACGGACAGATTTGATTTATAATGTTGGTTTTTCTGCACAGAAGAAAAAAAGACGTTTCTAATTAAGATGTGTTAATAAATACTGAGTAATCAATCAATGGTCACCTGATGTGTTGGTTTTGGAAGTTGTTTTTCTGGGTTGGATTCAGGAATGGGTTTCACCATCTTGGTGCCTGGCACTGTCCAACTCTGACCAGGTCTCTCCCCATAATCTGACAATGCATTAAATAATGAGGCTGTGGTTTATAAAGTGTTTAAATAAGACAAAACTGGACTCTAAAACCTTTAAGGTTCCTGACAATGCTTCAATACTTAATAGAAACAGATCACAATGTGTCACATGTCCATTTCTGTAGCGGCTTAGTGTTGTCAGCGGAAAAAACAGCAACTCACCATCTACAGCTCTGATGCTGATCAAGTTTCTAACAAAAATCAAGATCAGCAGGACCCAGCCGCAAGCCCCGAGGAGCAGCCAGTGGTGCCGCATACCTTCGCATATCAGCCCACGGCCATGGAAAAGGATAGTGAAGCTCCTACCTGGACATCATAAAAGAAACTATGTAGCTAACAATATGTTGACTATAAGCATCTCCCAATTTCTGAGCTCGCATCAACTATAACACCAACATTACGTTATCTACGTGACAGACTGAGGAAATTCTAAGCTAGTGAACGGAAAGCAGTATTGCTTTCAGTTTATCGAACATAACTAGATATCATATACTAGTTTAAAAAGGTAGCTACAATTAAAAGCAACTTAGGCGGCTAGCTAACTGGTCAGTTAGCCAACCAGCTAGCCACGCCAGTCCCTTCCAGACTGCCATCACACTGCAACCACGTTAATCTGGTTCAATGAGGTTAATAAAAAAGATCTAAGACAAGCACGCGCAGACATCTCCTTTATCTCACCCTCGTTAGGTTACAGCAACTTCAGAGCTGTACAAACTCTTGAGTAAACGATGGACGACGCCATCTAGCCCGTCTTCGTCTCACATCCGACCGCTGGCGAAGTGAGCAGCTCCTCCTAGCGGCTACTTAGTGTCATCGCAGTTGTTGCCTTTAATAGGTCGTCTTAAAGATACGCTTTTGATAATCGGTCCAATCCAGGGATATTAACAATTAACCACAATACTAAAAATAACTGAATACCAGTTCTTCGTGTTACATGATGCAATCCTTTTATGCCATGTTTGTCAGGCATGATAAACCATTTAAACTACCATTATGCACTACATATATGAACATTTTTTTCTGAGCATTTGGAGTTTGAGGTCAAAGCATGTCCTTTTTGCCATTATCGTTTACATAAATTTTTATTTTTTTTTAAAAAAAAGCTTCTAATAGCCTTATAGATGTTACAATGTCTTTAAAACTAAAGATGACTTCCTAAGTTGGGGGAAGAAAAAGGAGACAAAACCTCAGATAGAAAAATGTGAAATTATGCAATCTTAATCATTTTATTTATTATGATAGTAATTAATTTAAACTCCATTAAGGATTTTAACATGTCTGCTGCATGTTAATCTTGCTAAAATTCAGATCCAAATCTTCAGTTTTGTGCCAGCACAGAAATAAAGACAAGAGCTTCTTTTATTTCCATTTATTCCACTCACAGAAGGGACAAACTTAGTTTTCATCGACATTGACTGTCTGCAGACCTGTTGGACAGAAAAGGAGAATGATTTAATAAATTGTATCCAATGCTTTCATAGGTAATAGTGTTTCCCCGACAAAATTTTGCAGCCGTGGTGGTGGGAGGGCACTTTATAGGGGCTGGTCTAATTTGGTCCAGGTTCCCAAGAATTCAGTGGAATCGCCTGTTACACAACGCTCAACAATGTTTATTCATGTTAACACTTTAGAGAAGTTCTGACATTAGCTCTGTTGTCGGCCGAAAACCAACCAATCACAGTATAAGACACGTTAACCACAGACGCTACTTCAAGTGTGTTGAGGTTTGAGGACCGTTAATCAGAGCACAGTGACAGAGCTGAGAGCACACTGGTCACCGCTGTGAGGACATTGGTCCACATGTGTGTACATAATAAATTGTTGGGCTCTCACAAGGGTGATTCTCTGCTTGAAAATACTGCGTTATTCCCTTGCAGTGCAGAAATGCCTCCTCGTGATGGGTTTTCACTCACAGAGACTAATTTACTCGCTCCTATCACGTACGGTACTCTGTTCTCTTTTGCACGTCGGTTTTTAAGGCGTGACGCTAGCAACATAGCCGTGGTGGCCTACCACAGCTGAGTCAATGTAGGGGAAACACTGGAATACACAACTTTTGAAAAGAACATTTTTACCTTTGCATGTGGTTACAGGAACGTATGTGACCAGGGTGTACAGTTTGTTGGGAGAATCCTCGTCCTCATTACGCTTCCTGGATAGCCGTACACGTATTCTGTACGGCACATTCCTGGAAAACATTAGTTAGAGACTTCACTAATTGAAAGATGTTTAATGAATTGCCACAAATAATACAATAAACCACTATTGTCAGACACCTGTCTGAGATTTGTATTGCGTCACGTCAGCAAGATGTTTACACATTTACACGATTTTAACAGTGCCTGAGTAAGTAAACAGAGTCAAAGAAAACCTGTCAAAATTCAATCCAACTCTGAATACATTAATAAAGGGAGGGTGGAAACTGACACCTGTCTTTTGTACATTTTCTGAAGCAAAATCAGTGACAGAAAAAAGCAATGCACAGTTGCAGCATAATGTCACGTGACAGTGCTTAAGTAAAACAAGCCTAAATTTACTTGCTCAAGTCAGAAGAAGATCCAGATGTGCTAACAGTGGAAAGCAAAAGTGTGCAGCCATCTTGACCAACAATTAAAAGAATGACAGGTGAATTGAAGGAATTATCAAAAAGAGCTCATTTTAGCACCTTTGCCTTAGGCTGGTATACTAAACGGTTCTAAAATATTAGAGTAATTTAATGCCATCATATCACAGTCTTGGTTACAATTTTTAACAGAAGTCCTTGTTCAGATGCTGAGCAGTTCAGGTAGACTAAAAACTTTGCATGTTTTGAACATATCATTTTCAGCATGTAAAAATAAAAATTAATTAACTCATGCATACAGTAATATGGGTATGCAGTGTTTAACAATCTGTTTTCTTGTTGACAAACTGACAACACTGAACTCTAAACCAAGAATTTAACAAACCCTCTAATTGCATAGTTTATCAAAAAACTTTCAGATAATTTACTATTGTAAAAAAATAAAATAAAATAAAAAAAATAAAAAAATTAACTTCCCCACATACTAGTGCTACTGGACCGTCAAAAACTCATTAAATTCAAGGAATTGGCAGTCAACACACCTCAACCCCTCTATATAAACAACAATGACTCCGTAACACAACAAGCTCATAAAGCCCAAATCAAACCCTTCCCCTGGATTGTCAGGGTGTCTCTCTGAAATCAATATCAAAAACTTCATCCCACCTGATACCCTTGCTCCACACTGCCTTGTTGAGGCGAGTGTCAATGCGGACATCAGGAGTTCCCATCTCCTTCACGGCAAACTTGCGGATCTCCTTGATGGCGCGGGGAGCCCTTTTCTTGAAACTCCTGCAAAAGATATCGCAGTTAAATTGTTAATTCCAGTGTTAATTAAAATAGTTATCAAATACTATTACAGGCAAGGTGCTACCAGTTTTTACAGTATCTGAAGTAAACCACTTTCAGATACCACAGAACCCCTGTTAAATGCGTATAAGTATGTGGACCAAATAAACACGTTTCATAGCAGGACTGATTTTGATCCTTTTTCACTTATCAGCTCAGTTTTGGAGCTACAGAACCAATAGCCCAGCAGTGAACCAACCAATTTGTTTCTTTTAAATATTAAGTACACACCCTGTCACTTAAGTTTTTTCCCTCTACCCCTGTAGGGACTCGTAATGAGCTAAAGACTGTTTACAAAACAGAACAATTGTCTGGTGGTATTAAAAAAATAAATTAAAATGTCAGCACTTCAGAGCTCATATAGAGTTAAGTCATTTTTGCAAATATTCTCTTCATAACACTAGAAATGATGTGAGCAGAAGTTCAGTGGTACTATTGATGCCACCGGCATATGATCATTTTAAGTTGCTGTCTTCAGATGCTAAGGAGAACTGCACTTGAGCATTTTACAAACTTTTTTCCTTTCGTGACTTGGTACTCTAACATGAAACAAGCTCAAAGCACTTTGAGCAAAGTAGTGCTCTCTTGTGGGTGCACTTGAATAAATAAAGTTTAGCAGATGTGGTTCTTTAAGCTGGATATATACTTGCAAAGCATCTGTGTACAGCTGACGCTGGTGAAATGTGCTCTTGCATTCGAGCGTATGGTTATGCTGTTGTATTGCAGCTTCTATTCCACAGTAACCACACAAAATCAACAAGAAGCTTCAAAAATCTGGAAACACGTAATCACAATCCAACCAATCACAAGGGAGTGCTTTGTGTAACTGCAACGCAAACAGGATTGCACGTCAGGTCAGAGCCTCTGCGGACATACGGCGGTAACGCAGTAACAGACCTTACACAGATGATGCATGACTATAAATACAGCTTAAAGCTTCACGCAACCAAAGGACAAAAAAATGTTTACAAAGTTTCTCTCAACTGCACTCTTGATTTTCTTGCTGATCAGTGGTCTGCAAGACTTTCATTTAATTTTTAGACCATTAGGAAAGAAAAACAAATGCAGATGAGCTTGATGATGCAACAGAGCTCATGTGAACATGACTTTATAACCATGTTTTAATGCAAAAAAGAAATTGTTTCAGTAATGTTTGACCCATTTATCACTGAGAATCGAATGGATTGGACATATGCATATGAGTTTATGCTAGTGCTATACATCAAAGACCTGAACAAAATGTGTTATGCATGTTTTTATACTACTCACACTCCATGAATACGCTTGTGGACATTGATGGTGTACTCTCTGGTCACCACCTCGTTGATGGCTGAACGCCCCTTCTTTTTCTCTCCTTTCTTGGTTGGGGCCATCTAAGAACAATATTTATACCTGTTACATATGCATTCCAGGACCACGTTTTTAAAAATATAATGAGCAATACGGTTTTGCTGTTTTTTTATATATATATTATTTTTTTTAACCTACCTGGACATACTAATACAGCTTCTTTAAACGTTTAACATTAGCATAAAGCTATTTCACGGATACATTCATAACAACGCCGGCTTACATTCCGACTACATGGCACAAAATAAACACTTAATTTAACACAAACATAGTCTAAGACCGGTGCTTTGTCTTACATACTTCCAACGCTCGCCTTCCAACTTCCAACTCTGAAGGCGAGCTCCAAGCAGCCATGCTATCTTAAACCACATCGGTCTAGCCATTGCAACCGTTTCTCGTTTAAACTACTTAAATAAAAGCTTAACATCATAAAAACACAACGAAACATACAATATAATGCTTGTACACATATTAAGAGGATTTATGTTATCAGTTATGGCTCGAACAACTAAGGATGGCTATAGATTGTGAAAACTATTTTGCCGACAAATATACTCACCTCGGCTCGTAGCTGAGGCGGAAGTCGGAAGGAAGGAGCTAGAGGAGAGGATTGTGGGTAAAGGATACAACTCCGTTTAAAAATAATGGGAACTAGAAACAACTATAAGGGAAAAAGGTTCCGCGTGTTCTGCTGAACCAGACTAATAATACTAATAGTAATAGTAATATGCAGTCTTACTTAGCTAAAAATAAAGTTTTAAGTCGAAATAATCAACTTATTGCTGTAGAATGAATATTTATATCATAAGGTGTTTTGCCATTACAAATATATTAAAAGAAAATTCTTGATCTTGTGCCCCCACGAGAAAATCTTTAAATAATTTTCAGTATGACCAATCTCATCATTTGTATAACTTTACGAGATTTCTATGCAAACTTCTGATTTAGTTGATGTAAATAGGACTTAGTCATCAAATTTAGGTACAACTCTACAGCACATGTTTGTAAAATGTTGGGGTTTGCCATAAAAGACACAGGTTAGCTCCTTGTGAAGGTCTCCAATCTTAAATTATCACCATACTCTGTTTTTTTAGGTCTTCATTGTCTAAATTTCATCACAGTTTAAGTTTGTTTATTTTACAGTAGAAAAAATACAACATTAAACCAGATTTTACTTGTACATTTTAAGACAAGTTAAAACAAAAGAAGAAAATTGTTTCCCTTTAATGTTTTTTTTCCAACATATGTGTGGACAGGATGAGATATATTTGGCTTCATCAGAGCCCAGTTGCTCCAAGTCTTTAATGTTTTAGATATGTCACAGTTGGAAGGTTGTGAGTGGGGTAATGTTGAGGCTGGGGCTCTATGACAAAGTATTTTCCACATTCTGGTTTTTCTGTTGAAATTATTTTCCAGCACTCACAAAATACAAAACCTTTTCCTTTTTAAATTGCTTATGATAAACTACAAGTTCTGACAGCACCATATCCTTAAGCTGCACTTTATCCAGCAGTGCAGGAACTCACATGACCCATCTGCTAGACATAGAAAGGAAAGGAAAAGTTCAGATCCATTTTCTCTGAACAGCTTACTGTCTTTTTATACGGAGAACATTTTAGCACCTTTATGGACAATGCAGGCTGGTGAGGGCAGAAAATCCACATAGCAGTGTTGGTGTTCTGGGTGCTCTGTACTTTCTTCAGTTCATATCAAGGAGACATTACCAAACAATTCAAAACAAATACAGCCACCAAAAAACAATGATATGTCCACAGACTAACAGCTGTAACAAATTACATTTACTTATGGAATAGTTTGGCAGTGCTTATTTATGAAGAATGTTCTACAGTCCCTGCAGGATCTCTGTGGTGCATGTCAAACACACACTTCCGCCAATACTATAGATTTGATATCATGTAGTATGATGTAAACAAAAACAGCTGTAACATCAACTGTCACATTATTTGAAGGCTGACCAGTCATTTCATACAAAGCAAGAGACAATAAAGAAATGAACATCTAGCCATTTTAATGCACAGTTATAATAACCAATGCACAACATACAAAAACAAACCAGTAATTTAAGGTTGGTTAGATGAGTGAAACAGGTGATTTAAAATCTGCTCCAAAACACTACAATGCACAAAAAACATGAAGTCATTTCTGATGGATTCTATATGTCTCGTGTGGCATATTACACACCTCCGTAGGCTTGAATGTTCAGTAGCCTTAGAAACACATTGCTTGCAGATTACTCCAAATATGTCTAAGATATGTGACTAAGATTCACAAATTTTACAGTTTTTCTTTAATCCCTCTTATGACTATGTAAGAAAAAAAGAAGATAGAGAGAAACAAAGTCAGGAATAAGAAGATGTAGAGGTTTGGAACGATTCAACTTCATTGTTGAGTTCTCAGGATACACACACCTCTGGCTGGGGTGTGTTTAGCTTACTACTACCAGCTTCAGCAACTTCAGCTGCTGCTGGTGCTGGTTTACTTTCAGACCTTTCTGAAGCTGAGGTCTGGCCAGCCATGGTCCTTTTGAAGAGGCGGATACTCATCTGAAGCAACTCGTTGTCTACCCCGGGTGTAGCAGTGTACTGCTTGAAGAGGCCCTGATAAAAGGAAGGTTTAGCTTGCTTTAACGACTGTTAACAATTTGGTGAATTCAGGACAAACTTGATGAAGTTGTGACATTCTTTTAAATCTGAACAAAATGAAAACTAAACCTTTGAATCACATGAGCCAGCAGCGTGAGACCTGTGGCAACATCCCATTTGACATGAGCTCATTTTATTTATTATTATTTATATTTTATTTATGTATGCTCTGTTAATAAAATATTGGCTCATGTGATTTGAAAGATTTTTAGTTTTTATTTTGTTCAGATTTATAGTACGTTAAAACTTTTCTGGAATTTCGGTTGTGTACGGTAATGCAATTGGTTGACGTTAAAATACTGGATATTTACCTTCTCGTTCTTTAACAGTTGCCGGCGGATGGCGAAGTCTCTCCGAGCACAGAGGGCCTTGCAGCAAGGCCCCAGGTTGCTCAGCAAACCTGCTCTCTCCACCCGCCGGTTCAAAGCTGCCATATTCAGAGCCCCCAGGTCATGCTCAAAGAGCTTGTCAACATCTGGTGGGATAATACCAACACTGATTTAGATTGATGGACCAGACTGAATTTAAAATTATTTACATTTCTAGCGCAAATGCAGAAAAAATATATTAAAAAACACAATCAAAAGTAATCTGATCGGCTGTTAGACAACTACGTCACTATGGTATCAATTCACAAATTCTACATTTGATTGTCATGAAATGTAATGTTTTAGTTTGATAATGTCAAAACAGACCTTTGGGATCATCCACCTCAGACTTGCACACCTCTTTGACTTGCTCCATGAGTTCAGGGCCAGCAAGCCTCTTGGAGATGCCTGCCCTCAGCAGCACTGCCCCCGGGGTAAAACGGAGCAAGGCTGCCCCTGCCGCCCGGGGTTCCTGTTTCTGTTTGGGCATCAAGCTGGACCAGTCCACGTCAATCACATCCAGAGGACCTGTTGATAGGTTAATGTTATAATTAAATCATTTTGATAGCCTAAATTAATTTTCAAATCTCTCAGTATTGATTATCCAAAAAAGTCCATATGCATGAATATAATGATACCTGTAATTTTCTCATCCTCCTGCTGATCCTCTTTCTTCTGGCTGTCGGCCAAAATTTCATCCAGCTCATCATCACTGATTGGCTCATATTCCTCTCCAACAGATGCAATTGACTGGTCATCTTCTTTCCCATCATCATCGTCATCATCATCATCATCATCTCCTACGAAAAACACCCCATTTTATTTAAATCCCAGTAGGAAAAAAATGCTCACAGTGATTTAAAACTATGTTTTTGTAGCCTTACCATCGATGCTGTCCGTCTTCTCCAGCTCCTGCTGGTCTCCCATAAGGTGGTGACTGTTGCTCGGTTTTTCAGGCTCTAGAGGACTGAAGGCTTCTCTTGGCAGCAGAGGCTCATAGTCACTCCTGTCTTGCCTCATCATCTCTCCTCTAAGGTCACCCCTCATTTCCCTTTGTCCTGAGGCCCTGGGGTCTCCATGGGGTGGTAGGTCCATTATCATTATCCTGTCCCTCTCTCGATCCACAACTCTTTCACCTCTACCATCTCTGTCTCGTTCCCTCTCGTGCTGCTGGATGATTACTTCAGGAAGTAAGCGTTCCCTCTCTCTGATGTCCCTCTCCCTGAGGAGAGGTTCCCGACCAGGACGCATTAGCAGGGGCTCCCGCCCCCTGCTTGGCCAGTCCCTTGGTTCCAGCTCCCAGTCTCTCTGTTGCTGCAGGGGCTGTTGGAGAAGCAGGGGCTGCTGCTGCTGTTGTTGCTGCTGCTGCAGCTGGGGTCGGAAGTCCTTTCGGTCTCGATCTCGTTCCCGCTCAAATGGCTCTCTGTCTCGCTCCCGTTCTCGACTGTCGTAGGAACCAGCCCGGGACCTGGACCTTGCCTGCCTCTCAGAATCAGGAGAGCTGCGTCTTGAGCTGTGACTGCGGGAGTCTTGGCGATCTGTAAAGCAAAATTTTCAGTTTTGATTAAAGTTATCATTGTTATCCTGGCAGCTTCAAATCCTGAGGTTTAATGTTGCTCAGGAGCAGATTGATAAAATTTACCTGATGAAGTGCTGCGGCTTGGCTCTTCTCTCCTCAACTGGTCAATTCGTGATTTCCTTTCAGCCCCTGGAGGATCATTTGCCAAAGGCCTCTCACGCTCTCTCTCTCTCTCCCGATCTCGAGAGTTGGTGCCCTGCAGTCTGCCCCGGCGTGGTCGTGGACCCTGGGGGTCTTCTCGGTGAGCTGACTCGTTTGAAGGTGAACGCAGACGTCTGGATGATGTTTGGCTCTGGTTGCTCCCCATGCTGCTGCTCCTTGTCTGCTCAAGTGGAGGTTTGCGGAGCAGGGACTTGGACATAAGGGGCTGTGGAGTCATAGTCTGCAGCAGCATTGGAGGGTCTTGGGAAAGCAGAGGGGCAATAGGTGGTGGATTGACCCTCTCCCTTTCCCTGCCCATTCTGGGGCCTCCACCTCGCCTAAGAGGTTCAGCTGGAGTTCTCTCAGCAGAAGCCAAGGGAGCTTGTGTTTCCAGTGGACCTCCTCGATCTGACACCTCCTCATCTGACCAGTCACTGAAATTGTCCATTTTGGAAGGTGGGGAAGTCTCTGCAGTGCCTCTAATTCCATGGTGATCAGGCCTCACTGAGGGCGGTGGTGTCCGAGGACCTTTCTTCCTCTTACTATGTGGCTGATGGGCTGAGATCTCCTCCTCAGACACATCTGAGTCTGCTTCTCGTGAACGTTTCCTCTTTTGATCAAGCGCCTTCTTCCTGCCTCCTTTCCTGGGAGAATGTAATGGTGGAGGCCCATCTCCTGATCCGCTAGCTGGAGGCTCAGGGTTGAAACGGTCCCCTGCAGAAGCCATACTGTTACCACTAGCAATCTCCTCATCTTTGCGACCCTTCTTTAAACCTTTCCTCTGTGACTTTGTCTTTTTTTTGCCTTCCTCGTGGGACTGGGAACCAGCAGTGTCTCGGTCTTCACTGGCAGTGGTGAGGGCAGCAGCCAGCGATGGTGGAGTTGACTCTCGCTGGTCTCTGCCTCTGCTGCGAGGGTCTGAAGGCACATCTGAGGGGTACTCTCCAAGTCTTTCTCCGCCTCTACTTCGATCCACACGAAGCTCCAGGTCGTCGTGTCGACTACGTGCTTCCCTTTTGTCCCCGGCTCCCCTGCGCTCCTCATCCTTCCAGTGAGCAGCCTTCTCATCAGATGTGGCGCCCCTTGATGGCGACCGTGACAGAGGATCCTGGGGCCTCACCACCTGGCTTAGCAAACGATGCTTGTCCCCATCTGAACATGAACATAGTGCAATCCAATATTGTCAGCCAAATATATACTTTGAGCTCTTCCTTCCAAATATTTAAGACATATTTGTTTAATTCGTACATTTATGTGTAATTTAGGGTAAATCTGCAGAGGCATCTAGTAGTGAGTTCAGAAAAATGTGAAATAATTCTTCACAAATTAACAGTACATGCACATTTACAAATGGTGTGTTCAAAGTATACAGAAGGTGCAATCCCCATTAAACGGGAGTGTGTCCTTTGAAAAGAATTTTCCTACTGTCAGATGGAGGTGGACACACTGGGCTGGGGAGGAGGGGCTGTGGGTTGAGCTTGGCCTGCCCTCGGCCAATCGGGCGCTCACTTTTATCTTCAGGACTAATGTAGCCATCACTGTCCGCTGGGCTGTAGTCCCGCGTGGTTCGCTTGGGGGAAGGTTTGGGGCTTGGGCTGCTTTCCACCCTGGGCCTCTTACGGCTGGAGAAGCAGACAAAGACAAGACAGATTAAATGTGAGGCTCACCTCTTCATTCAGCAATCGGATTTGAAAGATTTCCCCCAACTGAGAGGTGTTTTTTAATAGAAAAGTGAAAATAAACTTACATAACATCTTAATGCCTGAATTTATTTACAATTATACGAAAAAACAAATACATCAAATGAAGGATAAATAATTAAATAATAATGTAAAAACAATTCTACATATAAATTTGTGAATAGAAGCAAATAAAAATATTAAATTAATTTGTTAGATAAAAATAAAAAAAAACAAAGGCCAGATGTTGGTTTGTGCAAATGTGCAACACTAGGTGTCAAGAGGTTAATATCCCTTTAGAGCCAAATTTTCTGTAACTGTGGCCTCTTCAAGTCACTAAAAGACTTAACTTATGACTAAAAAACGTCTGAAATAATGACTGGATTCACGCTGAAAGTAATTATTTCAATGTTTTTTTTCCATAAACACCACAAATAGTAATGAGTTAGCACTTGTTTGAGCTAACTATTATTAACATAAGTAATATATACTTACTTCTTTTCACTTGCAAAAAAAACAAAAAAAAAATGTTTAATTAAAAAGAAAAAAAGGTGAAACTAACACAAATATCAGAATAACACTAATATTTGCTATCATTTTTCACTATTTGCACTTTTTCTGCTCTGGTTTATTGACACCAACTAGTCATCAATAATTATCCTTTATTGAACAACTAAGAGTTGTTTTTTTTAAGTCATCATAAACTAATATTAACATCTCAGATTTAGTAGCAAAGCTAACATCCACAGCGTTCGTTGTAGCCACTTTGGTTTTGAGCCAATTAAATAGAAAAGTAATGGTTGTAATTTCACTAATCCAAAACAGATAGTGGCATAAATGAACAGGAAAGGGAAGATTGCTAATCATAAAGCTAAAATCTTTTGCCATTCAGCTTATTACTAACTACAAACATGCCAAAAACATCAGCAAATGAACAAATCCTATATTAAATGTTAAAATTCAAGTAATGAATGGAAAATCTTTCTTTAAATTATTTTCTTATAGCAATAAAAGTTAATAAATGGATCAAAAATCTAAAATATTAAGTAGAATCTGTATCTTTAAAATAATTTTGTTTTAAAATCTCTCCATGGTCTTGGACCACGCTAGTCCGCTGAGCTTCTTCACGCTCTTTCAGATCAGTTGATCTTGATGGTGCCGAGAAGTAAGCATAAGCTCCAAGGACGTCGGGTCTTTACTGTTACAAGTCCCAGATTGTGGAACGCTCTACCTCTGCATGTCAGACAGGCCTCGTTCTTGCTTGATTTTAAGTCTCTTCTTAAAACTCGTGTTTACTTTGGCTTTTGTACAGTTTTGATATTTTGCTTCAGTTTTTATATTTTAACTTGTCTTATTTATTTTATTGTTTTTTTTTGTGCTTGTTGTCTTCTGTGGTTGTATTTTTTAAAGAACTTTATAAATAAATTTGGATTGGATCTTTAAAGAGGTGATGTAAAGCCTTTCTGATCAGTTCAGTGTGATCACCAGGAAGAAGCTAACACTCATACGTGCCTCATCTTGCGCTCATCCCGGGTGTCACGAACAGACCGGTCACTGGCGTCCTCCCTCCGCTCCCGTCTTTCCTCCCGCCCTCTCTCTCGCTCCTCCCATTCCCGCTGCCTCTCCCGCTCTCGTTGCTCCCTCTCTCTTTCCCTCTCCTTCCTCTCTCTTTCCCGTTCCCGCTCCTCTCTCTCCCTCTCCCGTTCTCGTTCCCTCTCCCGTTCCCGCTCTCTCTCTCTCTCCCTCTCCCGGGCCCGCTCCCTCTCCCTCTCTGCCTCCCTCTCCTTCTCTCGCTCCTTTTCCCTCTCCCTCTCCTTTTCCTTCTCTCTTTCTCGCTCCCTTTCTCTCTCTCTTTCGCGGGCCCTGTCATCTCGTCTGTCCTCAGATCGATCTGTTCGGCGCTCCTCTCTTCTCTCCTCCCGCTCAGACTCCTCTGACCTCCCCTGGTATCTGTTTGGAGAAGCTCCCCTTTGGTCTGTAAGGGAAAAAAATTAAAACATGAGAGTATGTTTCACAAGTAAAGTCAGTTAAAACATGCATGGGATATCCATTATTTACACATATGCAACTAATTCTTCTCTCCATCACAAGCAAGCAGCCTCTTCCTGCAGATCTGGACTGCACCACCATAACTAAAAGCTAAAACACGTGTCACCATAACGTTCAAACAGCGAAACAGCATAGGAGGGCCTGCAATGTCATTTATTAATAATAAAATAAGCAATTTTGAATCAGTTTGGGTTGGAAGGATGATGGTGGGGGGTTTAAAACATTATAAAGATATATGAGCTGTAACTGATATCATGAAAAAAAACCAAACATATTGTGCAGCAAACCCTTGGTCTGATCTTCCAAGATGAGAAGGATGATAGTAATTTAGAGGAGAAAGTCTCACAGTAGGAAGACAACATGGAAGAAAACTCAGATTACAGCCCCTCTGATGAAGATAAGTGATGGTGAGGAGCACTATTGTAAATTAAACAGCACTTTCGTTGGTCTTCACACAAAAAGCCAACACCTGCACGACTAGTTTATAATAAGCATTTAATTTTTTCTTTTGTCTTCTTGAAGATAAATGTTGAATTAATATTGATAATTGTGGGGCGGTGTTACGCTGAACTGGTTAAACAGCCAGTTCATGTAGAGGCTACATCTCTTCCCAAAGATAGCCCTTTGCTGCATGTCCAACTCACTCTCTGAACCACTTCTCTGTCCACTAACTTAAAAAAAACTTATGATTTATGATATAGTTATTAAGACAGTGTTCAATGGTTGCAATTGCAAAAGTTGGTAATATTGTAAATTTTAACCGTTCCAGAAAGTTCATACTATTTATAAATTAAGTCAAATACATCCAAGTTATTATAGCTTTTATGTTTTATGCCAAACAGGACAAGATACCATGTAGTAATAGATGCTTCTTTCCAAAAACAAGTGTAATAAAGCCTAAAAAAAAATCTCTCTGCTTACTAAAACATTTATTAAGGATAAATCGAGTATTTATTAATGTCACAAAAGATATTTAGCCATTCTAAATATATCTGCATTTCAGTTTGATGTAGACACCTACTATGAGGGAATTATTGGTCCATGTCAAAACTGACCCTGACCATACTAGAAGGTATAAAATAGGGTTACCCCTCTCTCGGTTGTCTCTGCGATCCCGTTCTCCATGTCCCCCCCTCCGGTCATAGGAGGAGTCTCTGGCCTGCTCTCGTCTATCACTCTCATAGCGATCTCGGTCTGAGCCCCTCTCAGAACTTCTTTCGGTGGCATTGCGATCCGTGCTCTTCTCGACGCTTCGTTCTCGCACCCCACTACTCCGTGTTTCCCAGTTGTCGTAGCTGTTGTCCAGTTGGGAGCTTCGGGAATTTCTGTTCGAGCCTGGCAGAAGGAGAAATGAGGAAAAATATTACATAATCACATCAACATGTTTAATGTTATTGTTTTCTGACACAAATGAAACAAAAGCCAAACATAGTATCAGTTCTTACCTTTCTCAGAGGCTTCATTAGCACGCCCTCGTCCTCGTCCATTCCTGTCAACTCTGTCTGTCCTACTATCCGTCCTTCCTTCAGTTCTACCTCCATCGTCACGTCCATGACCTCTCCCATAAACCCTGTCATCCTGAGCCGGATCTTCCTTCCTGTATGCGTCACTCCTTTCTCTCTCCCTCTCCTTTTCACGCTCCCTTTCTTTCTCCCTCTCACGGCGTTCGAGGGACTCTCGGCTGGAGCGCGTCTCAGCCCTGCCGTCTCTAGAGTCTTTCACATCCCTGTTATCACGGCTGTCCCGTGTCGTTTCTCGTGCTCGATCGCGGGTGTCGCGTCGCTCACGCCCCTCTCTGGTCTCCCTGTCATCTCGAACGTCCCGGGACGACACCAGCTCGGAGTCGTAGTCTCGTTCATCACGGACACCATCTTTCTCTCGCTTGCTGCGGCTTTCTGTTTGCAGAAGAGACACAAAGCTTAAGATTTTAAATTGAATACAGTTGAACCTGCAACAAGCTGCAGATAGAAACAAACAAACCATCTCTACGCTCATGTCTGCGACCCTGGCTGGGCGGGCTCCTCTCTCTGTCTCCCCGACTCCTCTCTCGGCCCCTAGAGTGGCGCCGACTGGGGCTCGATCTGTCGGACCGCCGAAGGGGTGAGGAGGTGTCGTGGGAAGCCGGAGGGGATCGAGAGCGCCGGGAGCTTGGAGGTGAGGAAGTGGAAGCATGAGCCGCGGAACTTCGGTGGTAGGAGGGAGAAGAAGAACGCCGCCGTCGAGGAGAGGGAGATTGGCGCTGGGCAGAGGAACCAGAGTGGGAGGAAGAGGAGTGGTGGCGTGGAGGTGTAGGAGTGCGCTGGTGGTGTGGAGGGGAAGAAGACCTGCTGTAAAGAAACAATGTTATCTCATTATGTCCAGCTTTTAATGAATGAACTTCTATGTTAAGTCATCTCCACTAGTTTGAATAAATATGTAATCTGCATGTGCAAACCTGTGAGAAGGGGAGGCGAGTATAGAAGTTTTGTGGGAAGAAACTTTGGGAGAGGTGGATTTCTTCCTGAGTGGGGGTGACACATCCCTGGATGGAGACGATACGCTATCAGAACGGTCATCTGATGTAAACGCTCGCTTTGCCTTGTGGGAACTGTCTGATCGGTCCCTAAAAACACAAACAAAAGGACAAATTATATAAAGTGAAGACGGCAGCTGAGAATAACTGTCAAGAAAATTTGATTTAAAAAAAAAATAATATATATATATACAAGACTTCATTTATACAAGTTGAACAAGGTATGCTCAAGAAAATAGTCATTTTCAAACCGAGCCGTTATAGTGATGTCACGTCTGACACAAAAGCCTCAAAGCCTGCTTCGGGTAAAGGGGGCGTGTCCAAATGAAGCCTGAAGCAAAGTATTATTTTCCTGAACATCACACGATCAAAGACATGATTCATGCAAGTGTCTCCTGTAATTCGGGCTGCTGCAAAAGCTGTGGAAAATGCAAGAAATGTTCTGCATAATTCCAGGTGACAGTGAGGTGATACAACACATGCAGCACTGAAGAAAGCAAAATACATCAGTAGTTTAGGAGTATTTTCTATGATACATTCCAATAAGATAAGATACAACTTTAATCTGCTGATATTGATGAAAGAGATAGACAGATAGATATAGATAGAAATACATTACTTTATTTATATATTTTAATATATTTATAGATTTACAATACAGTTGCCTCATTGTGTTTACATTTCCACCAATATGTAGTTTACATGTAGACAGGTGGACTGCTGGACATCGAGTGACCAGCAGATGTCAGTTCTACCAAATGAGCTGTTAAATGGGGCCTCGAGTAATGACACTTTTGGCGATGCAATTGGCCAGAAATTCATGGGGCTTCATTAAACCATCACTAGTGGTAGGTAGGGTCACCACTACAGGTGGCTCTTGAAGAGTTGAACTGAAAGTAACTTGAAAAGATTAAAGGATTAAATGAAGCGGCTTTTGTGCAAGGAAGTCCACAAACTGTCGCTCCAGTATCTTCTTCAGGCTTCTGAAGATAAATGTCATGAACATACTAGTTCAGCCCTGTCAACCCCTCTAAATTGCCTCTGTATGAGCTAATTAGAGTGTAATCTGTTTATGAGCCGGCTGTTCATATAACAGGGCGATAGTGCTAGGTTTTTCTGGAGAAGTTTACATGACCACCTGTTTCCGTGAACCACACACACAAAAAAATTTTAATAAAAATAACAAACACCAAACCTTTGTGAAATTAAAGACTAAAGAAAAAAATCTTTATGTACAAATACCCTTTAATAACACATTCACCCAAACTTTCCATCTGACTAGACACAAAAGCTCCTTAGTGTACCTGCGCTTTTCCTTCTTCTCTTTATGCTTTTCAGTGTCTCGTCCGCGATCCTTCCCTTCCTTCTGCTTCTCCTCAGTCTTCTCCTTATTTTTGTGCTTGCCTTTGTGTTTCTTCCCCACCACAGGAAGGTCCAAAGGAACAGGGGGAGGAGGACTAGGGGTACGGGGCCCTTTCTTCTTACTATGGCCTCCTTTTGAAGACCTACTGACATGAAAAACAAACGTTACCATTTCTTATTTTTACCATACAACTCAGAAATACGCAAATAGAATGAGTGATACTTAAAGAATCCTTATACTTAAAGACCAATCTTAAAAATCAAATTTGATGCACATGTGAATTCTGTATGTTGACACTGCAAAGTTATATTTTGGCAGTAATTCTTTGCAACAAACGCAGTGCATCACATCAGCAATTTTATCTCTAAAATATAGAAACCGTGGAAACTGGACTGACCAGTCTTTCTGAGGTGCATTCAATTTGACCTTTTATATTTTCAATTAGCTCTGCCTCTTAGTCTGACGCTACCTCTGATGGCTGTCTAGAGTAAACATTTGCCATCTTTGGTTTAACAGATTTTCCAGATTTCCAAATGTAGGATGGAAACTTTCAGATCCAAGATTTGTAGATGTGTGCTATTGACAGGACTGCATTTTACTAAATTAAAAATCTTGAGTTGCCAGTGGTTGGCATGTGTTGTTTTTAATAGGGTACCATTTAAAAAACACAATTTATTCTCCAAGTATTTAAGTAAGAGTTGAGGGCACAATTCTTCTCTGTCCTTTATGTATATACATCTATATATAAATCTGCTCTGATGTATTGTTCTTCGTTTAGGAGTGTGAGTTTATAGAATTAAGCACAAACAAATAGACGCGCAAAAAAAAGAAATAAATAACTAAACAAAAGAGTTGCTAAATATCAGGGATACACTGCAGATTTGTGGTTGCATGTACAACCAAAATGGCTCTGGACCCCTGCCCCAAACCGTCCTACCTCACTGTTTCTGAAATGGCTAAAGACACTGATGCCTTCTTCTCTTTCTTCCCAGAGCCGCCTCCTTTGGTTCCACTTTTGTGTTTTGGGGAGTTGCTGGACTTTCTAGATGGTGGGGAATCTTTAGAGCTTAACAGCTCAGGAGACGCCTGAGAAACAGAGATGACGTTTCAGTATAAAATTTTGTTAAAGGGGCTCTCGCAGGCAGTTTCTTCAACGAAGAAAACAAACTCTCCTAAATGTTCGCAGTCACTCTGTTTGCAACCCACTGCAAGTTATTTCGTACTTTTGGTCTAGTTTTTGAGAGAGTCTCATCTTTCTTGATTACAATCTCGTCTCTCTTTTCCAGGTTCTCCTGCTCTAGTTTCATCAGTTCTCGCTGAATCTTCTGGCGCTTCATCTCCAAGGATAACTCGTAGTCGTAATCGCCAATATCAGAATCTGAAAGTTAAAAAAAAAACAAAAAAAACACATGCTATTATAAAACTAGGAAAGGAACCATTTAAGTTTAAAGTATACACTGATGGCCTTCAATAGACTCTCATCAAAAAAATATATTTGGAAATTATGTACCTTCACGATTGGTTTCCCACTCTGTGGGCTCTTCTTCACTGGCGGGGGTACGCTCCTTTGTGATCTTTATATCTTCCTTTTCTCTCTGCCGGCCTCTGGAGGAATCTCTCTGCTATAAATAGAAAAGCACACATAAATGATAAGAGCATCACCATGTATACTTTATCTTAATTATTCTGCTTCTTTTGCCAATTCGACTAAAAGTATAAACAGCAGATTCATGGTCAGCAGTGCCCCCAACTTAATTCAAAATGAACCGCCAACAGATGATTACTTTGAAAGGACGCATCAGGAAAGTAAAGAACGCACTCTCACTGTGGGGGACGTGGGTTCATCTAGGTCTCTTTTCAGGTTTTCCGGGTCAACATCTTGTCTTTTATTCTTCATCCTCTCCCGCAGATCGCCTGTGGGTCTATCTGTCGACCTGCTCCATTAGACACACATAAAAAAATCCAGATGAAATGTTTGATCTGATGCAGACAGAAAAACAAGAATCAATCAAGATTCAATAAGCACATGAGCGGGTCCTAACCATCTTACCGATTAAAGCTAAATCCTTTGCCTCGTGGCTGAGTTCCATGTGTGTAGCGACAAGTATTGCCGTAACTGCAGCTACCAGTTTTCAGCCAATTTCTACAGTGACTCTGAAAGACATGTACAATACAAATTAACCTGAAGGCAATGACAAAAATGGCCATACAAGATGATTTAAAAAATAAACGCCTTGTTGACGTTTGCTTTTGCTGCATGCATTTGCCTTTAGAAAATGGACGCAAATACTTAAACTTTCAGAGTATGTTAAAAGTCCAAATAAGCAGAGAAGTCTACATACATCAGCAGCATTACTCCCAGTGCTGGGGCCGAGTCTTTCAAACACGCTGGGCCTCCGAGAGGAGGTGGTGGGATTGGTGTTGCTGCTGGGTGTGGTGCTGCCGCCGCTGCTACTGCTGTCAGATATGGTTTTTGAATTTTCCACTGTTACCTTCCGCCTGATCTTGGACATTCTGCAGGACTGAAAATACAGCAAACACTGCTTAATGAGAAGTTTTGTAGCGTTGCATTAACAACAATAAAACAAAATACACACAATTTAAGATTTTGGTAAAGATGTTATATAGAAAGTTCACCAAAAGATCCAATGTATAATAACTTGCAACTAAAAAGAATAAGTATGCTGCACATTGCTGCTGCTTAGGCAAAACACAGCACCGCACAATGCAGCATCACAATTAAATTATTTGTCAAAAATAGAAAAAAGGAAAAACAATTAAAAAAATTAACACAGCTTAACAAAAAACAGTTTTTCTGAATGTTTGTTGTGCCTTGTGTTAAATGTTGACCCATTTTGGATCTCAGAAACACCATACAGTAACCATTTTACAACATAATAATAATTTTTTAAAATCTACCTTCTAATACTCTTACATTCCCTGCGTATAATAATTTTGACTGACACTACTGCAAATTTTAAAGCAGACTCTCAAGGAGTTAATGAGGTTTCTGTTGTTGTTCGGTCTTCCAAAACATCAACAGATGCATTTTTCTGTTGTGCAGCTGCTAAGTGCTAATTTAAAACGAGCTATAATGCAGGCTAGCTTATGGGTCGCTAACGTTCCTTGCTAACTACAGGGTTATTATTCTGCTTAGCGCCTTCCATTACTTCATACCTGGACATTTAAAAATCCTCATTCGATCAATGAGTTACTATTCAGCTCATCTCATGCTTGAAAACGGGAGCTAATTGAGGCTAATGCTAAAGTTAACTGTGTCATGTTTTATCTTAGCACGGGGCCTTCAAGCCGACTCCAGCGGCGTACCTGCTAACATGCGAATTAAAAAAAGTCTCACCCAGGATATTGTTTCGGTGACGCATCTACTTTAGTCTAGTTAGCGGAGTAAGCACTTGTAAGAATATCAAGGCTTATTCTGTGAAACCAAAGGCAGAAACTGCCCCGAGTGCCTTCATATTGGCAGAGAGTGCGCGTCGCGTCCCGGTCTTCTTCTGTGGTGTTTTAAAGAACGTGACTTTAATCGAGTGAATGAGTACCGCCACCGCCAGCTTTACTTATTTATTTATTTATTTCATATACTTTATACGGCAGGTGTGGCATGATCAAGTGAAATAAAATGGTAGTTGTGTTTGTTTCCCCTCGAAAAAAGATGTATCACCAAAATGCTGTTTTATTGGGTTTTGGATGGTTTGTTTTGGATGTCTTGGATTGTTCGCTGACATTTGAAATGCTTTTAGGAATCAGTTTTATTGTTTAAAAAAACTGTTAAAAATGCAATAAGAATATTTAAAATGCTGTAAAAATAGTTATTTTAAAATGCAATAGAAAAGTTAAAAAAGCATGCAGTCAATGAAAAATTTTCAAGTTTATTTAAATGTACCCTTAAAGCATCCAGTGGTCGCTCTGTTATGAGGATACAACAAGAATTAATTTAACCGTGTTGGAATTGTCATGTATAGTCATAGAACATAGATCTAGAAATAAGACAATGCGTTTGGATGTTAACCATAGGATCAAAAACTACAGCGATTTATTCTATTTCAATCTTTGTAGAAAAAAAACAAGAATTAAATGTTTCTTTGCACTTTTTCTTTTTCTTTGGACAATTATAAAATAATATACATTTTTAACAAATGGTTGAGATGACAGTTGTAGTTATAGCAATAATAATAATAATAATAATATAGTAACAATAGTGAAGTGGCCGCTTTTTGGCATTGAATACCCAAACCAAGAGGTAGAGAAAGCTCAGGCAGGTTTAGTTCCACAAATTTTTAATAATAAAAAAAAAAAAGGCACTGAAAAATTCTTTCTACCAATGGATGGAACAGGTTGGCAAAGGATTACAAATCATAACAATAAATTAAAACAATGAATTCAAGAACTGATAGAAATATTGCCAATATTCCCACAAATTATTTATTAAATTCCACTTGTTTAATTTTAGTTGTAAAAGCATGACATACTTGACTGAAGTTTGTGTTATATTTTATTCCATCTAAAGTTTCATTAATAATTGTAAAATTAAATCTCCAGGATTGTATGTATATTAATGCAGTATTAACTGCTATGTCTCACAAACTGCTTAAGATATTGAACACACGTGCCAAAATGCAGATCCATTTGTTCACACAGTTTGAGGAGAACTTGTTGCAGTTTGTGTTTTCTCTATAACCTTTGATGCAACAGTTTTCACAGCAAGTAAAGCTTCATTACAGGCAGTGGAAATAAAACTTTGTGGCAACAGAAAGCCGTAGCGGCCGCGATCCTGAAGCTCAAATGTGAAGGAGTATTTGATACCAAGGTTGTAGGCCCAGTCATCAGAACCACCAGGTGCCAGGTCTGGAGAGAGGCAGGTTACAGTCATGTATGAATGAAGTAAAATGAATCATTAGAAAAAAAAGTCTTACATATTGTCTTTGCTCCAGGGCCATATGAGTAGAAGTTCCTATAATATCTTCTGATTTTCTGGGAAGCTTCTTGGGCCATCTCAAGCTTAAAAAAAGCAAAACAAAAACATTCCCATTTTCAAAATATAGCAAATCAGAGTTCAGTCGATTTCTGTGTTCCAGGTAAACTAAAAAGATGCATCTGTTATTGAGTAGACCTCTCACCAAATCACTGTGATTCTCTGCTTCATCCAAAGTGCAGGAATAGGGGAAGAGCAGCATCTGAGAGTAGGAGTGGATGCTGAGGTAGAGTTGAACCGAGTCCTTGTGACTGCGCAGGAAGTCGGCCACGGCCTGCGACTCTGGCTCAGACTCAGGGAAGGCCCCACAGTAGATCTCAGTGCAGGGATCATGTGAGGCTCCTTCCGCTTAAAAGAAGACAAATACATTACTTTATAGATAACACTATGACCCTCGTATGTGTTGAATTCATTTTAAAAATCAGAAAAGACCTTTTATTTTAGGAATGTATTCATTTGATTTTCTTAAAACATTTACAGTGGTTAGCATTTAATGAAGAAATAATCAACTGTATTATTTTACTTTAGTTTTTTTGGGGGGAATTAACTGTCAAGGAAAACTTACTGCACCAGTTGGCATCAAAGTTTCTGTTCAGGTCGACTCCGATGCAGGTTGTTTTCTTTCCGAGGGAACGATTCTTCCTCCACATCCTGTCCTGAGAGGGGAAAAAAAAGAAGAAAAATGCCATAAAGACAGTTAAAATGGCTTAATAGACAAGTTAAGAAAAACCTGTTAACCTGATATGCATGATTTAGGGTACCAAAAACACAAAAAAAACCAACAACATGCAGACATTAGGAGGACATGAAAACTTCACAAAGAAACCAGGATTCCTCTTGCTGGATAAACAACAGTGATAAACAACACACAACAATTCAGCTCCTTACTAACTGAATTCAAAGATATGCAAAAAAAGAGACACAAAACAACTTCACATTGTCCAAAAGCGCAAACACATGTAGGATTAGAACAAAACGCAGTGAGAGACACAAGTTCTGTAGAAAGATGTTTAATAAATTTGTAGCTCTTTGTCTTTTAGTAAAAAAAAATTGTAAAAGAAAATTGTAAAATAACAAGATAAAGTTGTAAAACTATTATAAAGACACATAAAACTGTAAACTAACTAAAAACAGATGAAAACTCAGAACAGAGAAAAAAAACTACTGTAGAGACAAAATAGAGACAAAAATAAAAATGACAAAAGAGTCTGTAAAATAAAATAAAAAAGAGAAAAAAAAAGAGAAAAAAAAAGAGTGGACAAAACAACAACAACAACAAAAAAAACAAACACAAAATGACTTAAAAGACATGCAAAAGATCCAAAAAAGGACCATAAGATATTTAAAATTGTAACAAAGACAACACGGCAAGAAAGATACTAAAAACAAACCACAACTCTTCTATAAAGTAATAAAAACTACACTAGCATCGAGAAACATGGGACTACCACAAAGAAGGAGATGAAAGACAAAGCAGACAGTAACCATAGAGACAGATGCAAAGTAACAGAAATATACATAACTATACAGGGAAAAGGAAAACAAAGACACTAAACTACCACAAAGAGAAATACAATAACTACACATAGGTGAAAATGTGGAATTATTTAAAAAAAATTAAATGATTCCATAGTGACCACACAAAGATGTAAATAGAGTGGAAGGATACAGAAAACTGTTCCCTGGGTTCTTACGTTTGTCCATGTGTATTTGTATCCATCAGGGTTCGTGACAGGCAGGACGTAGACATCCATGTTGTCCAGGATGTGAGTAATCTCTTCATTATATTTGTAAAATGACAACGACTGTGAGAAGAAGGGCGGTTTTTTTAGACTTCGTGTGTAAAAAAAACAACTAGACATTTCCAAAGAGATGTTAAAGTAAATGTACTCACATAGTGTACAAACCATAAGCAGAAAGCAGGCGAGATCCACTCTCTGGCATGGATTCCACAGTCGATCCACATTGCTTTTTTATCTGGCTTGTTATTCAAAGACAGCTAAGAAAAATAAAAAGATCTCAAAAATTTGTCAACGCACTCACTTTAGACCAGAGCATAAAAAGAAACAACACAGCATTGTTCTATTTAAATTACTTTAAAAGAGCAAACAATGTTAAGTGACATACTCTGAATGCATACAAAAAGTTTAAATTAACAGGTTCATCTTAACATAGACAGAACTTTACCTTTAGAACATAAAGTGGTCGCTTCTGGTAAGAGGATCCAACAAGAATGAGTTTAACCGTGTCGGGATTGTCATGTGTAGTTTTATTTATCCAATCATAGATCTAGAATAAAAACAATGCGTTTAGATCTTTGTACACATTGAAATGTTACAAATCCTGTGTCTTAATATATCAGTATACTATTGATTATAGCCTTAAAATTCCTATTAAAATGTGTTTTCAAATACATGAAAAAACTTTAAATCACACCTCCTCTAGATTGTGGTATTTCTCATAGAAAGTTGTACCACTTCGTGGGTCAGTGGAGTCGTTCTTTGTCTGCATTTCAATTAGCTCATTAACGTTGGACAGCATCACCCTTAAACAAAAAGGTGCAAATTTATTTCATTAGAGGGGGAACAAGACACAATGTTTAACATAGGTTGTATTGTTGGAGAAGCAACATACTCGTGCGTTATGCCATGTTTCAGTAGCAGATGCTTGACAGTCTCAGAGCTGTTTGTAGGAACAAAGAGGTGGACTTGGGTTTCTTCTTTAATGTAGAGAGGTGAAACAGGCTGCCATAAGACTGTCTGGGAGGAAACATCCAATTAAATGATTTACAAAAAGAATTAAAAGGGTTAAAGGCAATCAATTATTGATTAAAAAAGAAGAAATTCTAACCTGGTATTGGGTGGTCACATTCTTCAAAATGTCCACTTGTTCTTGTGTTTTGGGGTTAATTGATAAAACTTGGTCTCTGAATAAAAAGAAAACAACTAATTTAAATATGTAGCTTCTCATGTTACATGGGCTTAGTCAAATATGTTGTTTGTAATTAATATAGTGCCTGAGTAAATTATCCACTGATCTTTGTTGACTACATACGTGCATAACATGATTGCATGTGTTTGCATATGTGTGCCTATTGCTGTAACAAAACAAAACAAAAAATCACAGTTTTAAAGACAGTATGTAGAGCAATCTCCTATGATTATATTCACCAAATCAGTTACCGTGTTTCTGTGCAGTGTCCCGTTTTCAGAAGCAGGTCCAAATTCGTAAAAACAAACAGAATCAAAAGAGTCGTCATGATGTCAGGGTCCAGACTGGAAATGTCAGCTGTGTGGTCAAAGTGTGGGGGTAGGTAAGTATTATTGATTGAAGCTGTGTTTATTCAGAAGTTAAACTTTACTTTTTGGAAAGCAAGATAGGCATAGATTAGTTAGTGCAAAGCATTTGGGTTTCTGCTATCATATTAGGGTATAGCTTATTATATTATGCAATTATATCTTCAATAAAGTTTTTTTTACAGATTGTAAGTTACTGTCTAAAACAATGCAAGAACCTGGGTAGCTGTCTGTGGTGGCCTGGGCCTCCTGGGTTTTGGGCAGGGCCTCTGCGGAGCGAGTGGATGGTTTTGCTGGGTCCTGCACACTTCTAGCCCTTGCATGGTCGGTGCTTGGTGGGGTTGGCAGCCATTATCCCTAACCCTGTGGCCCACACTACATGGCAGTGGGGACTCTACCAGCCATCTACCGAGTGGGTGCATTTTCATGATCGCCCTCATATTAAAAAAAAAAAACAAATAAAAAAATAAATAAATAAATCATTCCTTATATTTTGGATTCACACTCAAAATCACTAATTTGAATGCTGTCTGTGTTGTCATGCAAGTTTAATCACCAACAGCCACAGTTATGTTTTTATATGCTTGTTTTTTATGTTTTGTCTTCATTGAAAGAAAGAAAGAAAGAAAGAAAGAAAGAAAGAAAGAAAGAAAGAAAGAAAGAAAGAAAGAAAGAAAGAAAGAA
>JBAMHW010000027.1:11580412-11594635 GCA_037177495.1 Rhadinocentrus ornatus
AGAAAGAAAGAAAGAAAGAAAGAAAGAAAGAAAGAAAGAAAGAAAGAAAGAAAGAAAGAAAGAAAGAAAGAAAGTCCGCGCAGTAATACCCCTTCGCCTGTAGGTGTCGCTAGATAAACAGCAGCCACAAATGCTGTCTGAGAAATGACTAGATGAAGAGGTTGTGCTGCGTTGATGCTTCTCTGTTGGCAAGATGTCGGCCCACGATCAGCTGGTCCTGTGTTTATGTGAATTAACGAGGTAAATAAGCATTTTTATTTTGACAAAACATTTCAACCAGTCAATAATGTGTTCATTGTAACTTCTTAAAGCTTAGTTACCTTATTTTTGTTCTCTTTGAGCCGCTGCTGCTGGTCTTTAAACAGGAATACATCAAAACTAACGATGAACAATTGAAATGGGTCATGTTATTTAATTTAATATGAGCTAATTTGCTGGCTTTAGTCTGTGAAAAGATAAAAAATGGTTTTCTGTTTCTCAAAATAACTCATTAAAACCCTAGATAATACTATGTTGCTAAAGCCGTCATCCTCCATTATATTACCACACCATCTCAAACAACTGAAGTGGTTTTAATAGTAATTATAGAACTTCCACAATATCTCCTTAACCACTGGGTTACAAATGAGATTTTAGATCCTGAAAAAGAAAGTACATAACTGTACATAGCTGTTTCCTAGAAGATGGAGTGGGTTGTTAGCCAGACTGGGACGCTTGACTGTGTTATAGTAAGGTATAAAATAAATAAATTGTGCCAGTACCTACATATTTTCAGGCCCAACTCTATTGAGCATATATTTTTTTTTTTCTTCACCACTTTTTATCTTCCTGTATTGTTTTAGGTTGCTGTGGATGTTGTTATTACCGCTGGGGTTTCTCTGCGTACTGCTGATTGCTGTCCTGGTCCTTTTGGTTCTGGCAGTACGTTTCTGGCTGCAGAGCATCAGGAATGCCCGGCGGGCAAGAGATGGTCATCCCACTGTGGCCTTTTTCCATCCTTACTGCAATGCTGGTGGAGGAGGAGAGAGGGTGCTTTGGTGCGCCATCAGGGCGCTACAGAACAGGTAACGGTAATGAATGACATTGGGTCCAGCACTGACATTGCATTAATCTTTATGGAGAATCTGTTCTCTAAGCTTTCCTTCTAACTTGGCTAACACACCTGCAGGTATGCAGACATCAACTTTGTGGTGTACACAGGAGACTTGGGCGTGACAGGTCAGCAGATTCTGGAGGGAGCCAGACATCGGTTTAACATTGTGTTGCCCCGGCCGGTTCAATTTGTGTTCCTGAGGCACCGGGTACTTGTGGAGCCTGACTTGTTTCCACACTTCACCCTGCTGGGACAGAGCGTAGGGTCCATCATCCTGGGATGGGAGGCGTTGACAGAGTTTGTTCCTGACCTTTACATTGACTCCATGGGGTATGCTTTCACCTTGCCCCTGTTTCGCTACCTGGGAGGCTGCAGTGTGGGAAGCTACGTTCATTATCCCACCATCAGCACAGACATGCTCTCTGTAGTGAGGGAGAGGAACCCTAGGTAACCCCAGGTTACTGAATGTAAGATGTAAATACATTTAAAATAGTTTAACTTATCATAACATTATTTTCTGCTTTTCTTCTAATGTCTCAGGTTCAACAACCCAGACTTCATCTCTAACAGTCTCTTCCTGAGTGCTTTTAAGGTGGTCTACTACTGCCTTTTCGCCCTGCTTTACGGCATGGCTGGCTCCTGCAGTGACCTCATCATGGTCAACTCCTTCTGGACCCTCAATCATATCCTCTCACTGTGGCGCTCTCCCAACCGCACCAGCGTTGTCTACCCACCCTGCGATGTAAGTGCCTTCTTGGACATCCCGCTGGAAGAAGACAAAGACAAGAAGTGCCACTCCATTGTTTCCATTGGGCAGTTCAGGCCAGAGAAGGACCACCGGCTGCAGATTAGAGCCTTCAAGAAGGCGTTGGATAGGAGGAGGGAGGGGTTAAAGCTAGTTCTGATTGGTGGTTGCAGAAACCAGGAAGATGAGGACAGGGTGCTGATGTTGAGGGGGTTGTGCCAGGAGTTGGGTGTGGCAGAAAAGGTGGAGTTTAAGCTAAATGTGCCCTTTGATGAGCTGAAGAGAGAGATGGGGGAAGCCACCATCGGACTCCATACTATGTGGAATGAACACTTCGGAATAGGTGATTAATCTGTCTTATGTTACTTTTAAAGTTTTTTTTTTTTTTTTTTTTTACTTTAATTAAAACCGTATCATCATATTTCTTTTTCCCTCACAGGTGTTGTGGAGTGTATGGCAGCAGGGAAGGTAATCCTGGCCCACAAGTCTGGAGGTCCCAAACTGGACATTGTCATACCTTTTGAGGGAGGTCAGACTGGATTCCTGGCTGACGACGAGGACAGTTACGCTGCGGCCATCGAGCACATCCTATCCCTGTCGCCGTCCAGCCGGTTACAGATTAGAAGCAATGCTCGCCAGTCAGTGGCACGCTTCTCAGATCAAGAATTTGAAGCCTGTTTCTTGGCCGCTATGGAGCCCCTGATGGGAACACTGGAGCGATGAGAGAAGCTACTTTTATGTGTTGCTAATGTGAAATGCGACACTTCCAGGACTGATGAGAGAACATGAGTCTATGGTCACATAAAGATCATGAATAGGTTCTGTAGTTAATGCAGATGTGGTATTGCTTGTATGTAGTTTGTACTTTTATAGGATACGTTCCTTTGTCAGTAGTGAAAGTTTTGTTCAAATTATGTGTATTTAATGGGGAAAAAACAAGCCTTTGTTTAATATAGTGCTAAATATACTGTAAAAAGGGCACTGAAGATGCTAAAACAGAATATTTATTGTTTACAAGATTAAGAATTCTATACTTGCCCAAAAAGTTTTTTTGATATTGAGAATGTAATAAAAATACAATAAGTCAAAGCATTTCTACATTTATCAGAATGATTTATGGCCGTAATGAACTTAACCAAAGGTGTTAAAGCCATGAAACTATTTTTTTCAGAATCAAAACTACTTAATTATAGTTTATTATTGATGCACTTGTGATTTATGGAACTACTTTCTATTTCTTTAACTTTATCTTTGTTTTTATACAGATAAAAACAATAAAACATATATGTCTTTCTCAGAGGTTGAGCATTTTAAAAGTGAAGATGGGAAGATATTTATTACACTTTTGCAGACTAAATGATCAAAATCTAAGAACCTCTCTTTTCGGTGTACATATGTAAAGAAATTGGGTATTTATAATGTAATATAATACTTGAAGATTAAGAGGTTCTGGAGAAATTATGCAAGGATCAAAACTAAAAAAAATGTTTTACTGCAACATCTGCAGCCATCCAGACAGTGAAGACAGAAGGCATTGTTTGTTTGCATTAAAACTAGAAGAAGCCACGTTTTGCACCAATTAAACAGCATGGTCCAAAGTAAAATAGTCCAGGTGCTAAACTGGCCTGTTGTAATTCAGAGCTGTAACCTAGTAAAAAATATTCAGTGTATTCTGATACAGAAATGACAAAGTGAAACATTAAAATTAATCAAAATTTGTAATTAAATTGCATTACCAGGCTCATTTATAAGAATCTAAAGTACCTTAAACAGTTAATAAAGAGCCAAACTCAGCTTAGATTTGTAGCATCAGACAGGATTTACAGCACATCCAGGGTCTGAATTCTTATGCAATTCAGGGCATCAGTCTAGGATCAATAATGCTGTGCAAAGGTTATGAACAACTGGATGAAGGAGCATGGAGGGACATCAGGGGAAGAAGATTTATTTGGTGCGAGTGTTTGTTTTTTGAAGGGTTATAGAGTGTAAGAGGCGGTACACAGTTTGATCAGGACAAAAGTTGAGTATATTTAGAGGTAAATGAAGGACAGAGGTACTTTTAGTTTGGAGCTGTTCAAGATGAAGTCCCTTGTGCTTCTTTTGGCCTTGCTGCAGTCTCTGCGATGTGCAGGTGAGTGAATTTCTGTTATAATCCATTCAAAATGAGATCCAGCTGACTGCACACTTTGCAGGCCTCCCACTGCAGAAATCTGAGCTTGAGTCTATGGCGAACCGGGCCCTCGGAGCTGCTCTGGCAGAGGTCAACTCCATTTTTACAGTCATTCATCTTTTCAGAGTGACTCAAGGCTCCATCAGAAAGGTATGTGTGCACATAATCTTTAAGCTGTATTAATCTGGGGGTGTGTTTCAACCCATTTTCACTGCACTAAATTGCTGTATTGGATGTTTTCAGTAGTAAAGCAGCAGTTATGTGATGTTACTGGTGGATTCATAAATGTCACATGTACGGCAGGTTATTCCCCTGGGTCTGAACACTGCTGACCTGCTGATGATGTTTCACATTAAAGAAACAGAGTGTACAAAGACTGCCAGAGATGACCCACAGACATGTGCCTTCAGGCCTGGCTTCTTTGTGGTGAGGCACTTAAATCCTTCAGTCAGACCATCTCAATTCAACAATAATATTAATGCACAAGCATAAAAAATAGAGCTCAATTACTAAAGAAAAATAACAATATAGTTCTGTTATAGATTAACTACATTTAACACACTGATATGTTACTTGACTTCTCCAGGCAAATGTTTACATTGGCATTCTAGGACAGAATGTAATGATCAAATCCGTTCCACTGTGTAACTAAAAGACATACTCTCTTATTTTTACCTCAGCCCTCTTATTCCTGCTCCACTCGGGTACGAGTGTCTGGCACCTCAAATCAAGTGTTGTCTCTCAGATGTGGCCATGACAGCAGCTCCAGCTCAGAATCAAGTGAGGAGGTAAGAATAAAGCAGGAGGTAAGGATGACTTATTTGAATGTTAATCTAAATGGAAAGATTAAACAAAAGCTTATATTGCTCTGCACTTTCAAAAGGGGATGAATAATGTGTTGGTATTGACTCCACAGGTGTTCTCAAGATCAAGACAGAAGTTAAATGTTCCACTTGTGAGCAGAGGTAAACACATTTTTAGCTATCAAGTGTCTAATTTTCTAGCTTTTTGAGCTTTGCTTTATGGTTAAACATTTGACAGATCCTGCTGCGCCTGCGATCCCTGTCCAGCCGGGTCGTTCCCGCCACACCCAGACAGAGGTTGTCCAACCAAGAGGGGACACTTTCAGCAACTACCTGGTGTGAAACTTCCCTTTGGATGCATTTGACAACTTCAAATAAAATATTTTGCACATCTCTTTAATGCCTATGGTCACGTATGACCACTAGAGGGAGTGTGAAAACCATGAATCGCAAAAATACAGCTCTTATCAAAATTTAAATCACATGTATTGTGGTATTGTGATGGTGCTTGAATGCAAATAAATAAGGACTCTGAGACAAATTGAGGTCTGGTTTGGACATTTATATTGTGATTTTTCAGTTTAAATGCAAGAGGACACATTTACTCAACCTGCAACCTTATTTTTTTCTTCACTTCACTTGGCCCCACATGTTCACATCAGCACATCAATAACTTGCATAATGTACTGCAGCAAACATCCTTCCAAGGATATTGTGTTATGAGACAAGATACACTGTCCTCAAGTGGTAGTTAAACCATTATAGCAGAGTAGGACAAATTAATACCATGTTTAATAAGCCTTGAGGGGAACAATATTGGTTTCCCATTTAACATCAGTTTAAATAATGTAAAATATTAATGATATGTCATCCTGGCACACAAGGACATGTTGAAAATGGGTTACTTAAAGGACAGCACTAGCACCTTAAAAATGAAAGCATTGCTGCTAGAAATGAAAACCCTTCATGCTTGACTTTGGAAATACAAAAATCAGCCGTTGTCCTTGTATACAAAGGGCTGAAGCAACAATGGCACCATGAAGAAAGACAGCCATGAAAGCACATTCAGTCTAATGCAAGCCTGATGATGTAGTATCTACTATATGATGATTTTATGCTCTGTACAATAATCGGACAAATGCATCTACCTCAACAGGGTCACATTGCGTAGACAAGATGAGAATCCAGCCTGTATTTTCTACTTCCTGGATATTGAAACCATGTGGTTTAAGAAGGCGACGGGTGACCCAACAGTAACTGAGCAGCAGCTGCAACTGTACAATTACAAACTGAAGGATAAGGTCCAAAAAATCAAGCCAACACAGGAAACTCACACAGTCCACGAAGATACACCACCATAGGCCTCCCTCCATTATAAGATTTGCATTAAGTAAAATAGAAAGAAAACACTTAATTTTGTTTGTTTCTTTCCAGTTGCACAGTCCAGACTCTTTAGAAGCCTTTGGAAGATATCTCCTTTTCTGTTTTGACTACTGTGCTAGACTTTGGGGGGTAAGGCTTCCTTCTGATTTGCATTTGTTAAGTGGGTAAACAGTCTAAAAATACAGAATTTTGCCGAAAATATTTGGATTACTGAATTGCTGCCTTCATGTGTGCAATTCAAATGTTTTCAAAACCACCACATGTAGATTCCACCATGCCCAAACCTTCTGATCCTCTCAAGACTGTCCACCAGCTATTAAAGACACCAATTAGAAAATCCTTCCTTTAAATAATTTTATAAAAGGCAAACCAAACAATCCTTGTTCCACAAAGGCCTTCTCTAATGGTTAACTAATTCGCTGCCATGTAATCACACATACGTGTATGCGTGCATGCAAATTCAGTCTGTCTCTCTTTCTCTCTCTTACATGCATGCACACACACCAGAACAGCTTCATGGTTTACAGCTTGTCATCACATGTGGTCCATGCAGTATCAATGCAGAAAGATCCTAATGTTTTCTTTTTTTGTCTCCGGTACGTGGCACAGATGTGTGTCAAAGATGCAAATGCATGATTTGGCTCAGACCTGGATCCAGTTATATTTGAACACTTCCTAATAGTGTTGATTTGAATCTGGTGTACCAGATGTGTCGCGTTTACCATAAAGGGCAGTCCGGAGAGTTTAGATAATCACAGAAAATGAAGACCATTTTAAGCTTCCTGTGACTTCCAACTTACCTGCTCCAGTCTTGACTGTCCCCAATATCGTATTCCCATTGATCTAAAATGCCTAGCATGTTTTTAAAAAAAAAGAACTGTTGCACCATGTTCTGGTTTGACTTTTTGTACATAGACAGTCCCAAGAGAATATGAGATGTTCATTCTTTCAGTATCTGTTCATCTATCTTTACTTCGGAGTTCAACACTCTCCAGTAAGTTTGGTAGCATCCCCCCGTTTAGGAGGAGCAGGTGGGGGTCCTCGTCGTAGCGTTGCATAGCCTGAGATGTTTCCGGACATGTAGCCATCATTTCCTCCGTTGCTTTGCTTTCCTTGGTCCAAGAGCAGCTCGGGGGGAGGCGGAGGCAGCACCATGTCATCCATAGTCCCCACGGGTTCCAGCTTGCCCGCAGAGTTGGCCGACTCCTGCCGGCCCACTGACTTTCGCTTCAGTGTCCGGTTGAGATCATCCAGGAAGTTGGGCTGGCCTGAACTACCTTTTGGGGAAGTGGGTGGAGGAGGTGAGACTGAAGGAGGATCAGGGGTGGTGTTATTACGTCGCACCAGCGTAGGTGGAGGAGTCTTTTTCAGTGAGCTCTTTCTCCATGTTGAGTAACTTACAAGGGAAACGGGAGGTGGAGGAGGAGCCTGCGGTTGGGGGTTCACCACAGCTACCCGTGGGGGTCCTCCACTGTGGGTGTCATTACCTGGGGGTGGTGGGAAGAGCTCAGAGGCTGGGGGCGGAGGTGGGAAATAGCCGCACTCAGGTGGTGGAGAAGGGAAATCACCACTTGACTGTTTTGCTTGACTCACTTTGGCCTGTAATGCCAAAGGCAGGTTTGCTAGGTTGAGCTTTCCTGGTTTAGGGGGAGCAGGTGGTCCATTTGAGGGGTCCCTCAAAAGGGATCCATTGGAGTAAGGGGAGGATGGGGTTGTATTGCTCTGAGGAGCAAATTTACTGAGCAAATTTCTCCTGGATTCCTCATAAGAGTCGGAGGTGTTGGACTTGATGCTGGAGTTCCTTTGAGGGGTAGGAGGAGGTTTCTTGCCACTAAAATGGGAGGAGCCAGAGGGGGACCTCCTTATGGGTGAGCTCAGATTTCCAGGAGGCAGTGGAGGAGGAGGTGGTGTCGGGCCTGTGATAGGTGCTGGGGGAGGTGGAGGTGGAGGAGGTGCGGGGAAGCCATGGTTGCTATCTGGAGGAGGAGGGAACTCTGCAGATTGAAGCTGCTGACTACCACCAGGTTGCCATCTTGGTTTGGTTTTTACTGTGGGTGGGGAGAGGGGGGCTTTTGGGGTGTCTGTGTAATTTGTTACCTGGGATGGAGCTCCTGGAAACTGACTAGCTAGTTGCTTCACCAAAGACATGGTAGGAGGAGCGCCTGTGGGAATAGTTGCTGGTTTAGAGAGGCTATGCTGCTTGGGCAGAGTTGGTGGGGGGTGGCTTGAGGTGTGTCCCACCTGGAGACTGAACTGCTTCTTGATGGGTGCAGGTGCAGGGGGTGGAGGTGGTGGCGGCGGCGGTGGAGTTGGGCCAACCATGGCAGCAGGAGGTGGAGCAGGAGGGAACAGGGAGACTGGGGAAATAGATATGGGGGCAGTGTGAGGAGCAAAGCCAGGTGTGAAGGTTTTGGGTGGTGCTGGTGGGGGTCCAGGAGGAGGTGGAAACTGGGCTGGGACTGGGAACTGTTGGGGGGGAGGAGGGGGTGGGGGTGGAGGTGGAGGAGGAGGGGGTGTTGGAGCTGGCGCAGGTGGAGGGGAATCCTCAAGGGCTCCGTTTGGAGACAGGAGGTCTCGTGGTGGGCTGGGGAAGCGTTCCTTCAGTGCCTGCTTCAGTCCGTTGGCGAACACAGGTTGACTTGCGGGAGCTGGTGCGCAAGGTGGTGGAGGAGGAGAAGGGGGGGGAGGAAATGCGACACCATTGCTAAGTGGAGCAGGTGGAGGAGGTGGAGGCGGAGGGATGAACGGAGGTGGTGTAGCTGGACTAGGTGGTCCCATTCTTAACACAGCCATAGCTGACCCAGGGGTTGGCATGGATGGTGGAGGAGGAGGGGGTGGAGGGGGGACATTAGTCCTTGCAGCGATGTGATTCACGTTGGGTTTGATGACCTGTGCCGGGGGAGGCGGCGGACCGGTGGGTAAGACTTGCTGAGCTGTTGCGTGGAGGTGACTGGGTAACTTGTGACTGGCTTGTGAAGACTTCTGGTTCTGCAGCCTGGTGATGGTGCTGTACTTGTACATGTGAGCTGGGGAGTGGTGTGACACCATTTGAACTGGAAGTGGGGGAGGAGGAGGCGGCGGGGGTGGGGGTGGAGGTGGTGTTGGGTCAGGAACTGCCTCCTGCTGCTGCTCTGGCGGCATGTAGTTGTAGCCACCGATGGTCTGTTGTTGGTGCTGCGGAGACTGTGGGGCCTCCGGTGGCGAGGCTGGGGGTGGGGGCGGAAGATATGGGGTCTGTTGGGGAGATGGAGGCTGAGGAGGTGGGTATTGTGGCTGGGGTGGTGGCTGAGGTTGCACTGATGGTTGATGAGGCTGTGCCTGAAGTTGTGGAGGCGGCGTGAGGGATTGGTGGTCGACAGAATGCTGGCTGTGATGCCGGTGGCTGTGAGAATGTGGCAGTGTAGCCCCCCGGGATGCCTCATTTCTCATCTGATGAGGGGGAAAAAATTTTTTAGTCCAGTAAATTGCATCACATACTATTTGTTTAACAGTGATAGAGGTATAAAGTCATACCTTTGAGTTTTCCTCTATCTGTGTACCCCTTTTCCAAGCCTCAGAAAAAATTGAGCTCACTACGCTCTGGGACCGGCCATGAGAGGAGCACGTGTCCACCCCACTGTCTGAGTGTCCTGAATGATTCGACTGGGACTCTTAAAGAACACATGAGACACACAATCTTAATACAGTACACATTCGCTTCACAGTTTGGGTGGCAAGAAGAAGTCTCTGCAGGACAGATGTGTGTTTTTGTTTTTTTTTTAATCACAGTGACTCACAGGGCTGCCTACATTGGCCGTGAGACTCACGCATTTGAGTGAATTCTCACGCTAATCCTCCGATTTCTCACGCTGAAACACATCAAGAGCAAATCCAGAGGTTCTGGAGGATTCCCGGTGGGCAACATTACTCTTGGGCAGGTATCCCAGTGAAACAAATAAATAAGTGGGAAGGGCCTACGATATGATCTATCTGAGAAGAATAAATAGTAGTGATGTGCAGATCAATAGTGAAATATCTTTTCATCCTATCCCAACATTTATACAACTGCCTATAAACATAGGCATGTTTGAAAAAGTTGCACCAGCGTGGTTCATTCACT
Source organism: Rhadinocentrus ornatus (assembly GCA_037177495.1). NCBI lineage: Eukaryota > Metazoa > Chordata > Actinopteri > Atheriniformes > Melanotaeniidae > Rhadinocentrus > Rhadinocentrus ornatus. The sequence goes on from JBAMHW010000027.1 coordinate 11,590,706, forward strand.
GCTCAGTCATCAGTCCGACACGCAGTGATGATTGGAGATATTTCAGCTTCACAAACAGCAACAATGCGCAGTTTGATGTGTGTGTGAAGCCAACAAACTTCATTAAACGTCAGAGAATCTACCATAACACAGAAGAAGAGGAGATGAGACGAAAGAGGAGAGGAGGAGGACAGGTGCTGCTAGACACGAGACAGACGGAGTCCTTTGGTGCTGCAGGCAGGTACTATCAGGTAATATCAGGTACTATCAGAGGGATAAAATGTGGAGCTGGTGGATCCTGTACGTGTAGCAATGTTACTGGTTTTTAGTTTATGATTATAAAAGTCAGTTTAATGCAATTTTGCATTATAATAATGATGGATGTTCTTAGAGCCCCTATTACCCCTCTAAAAGTAAGACAGGAGGTACAATACAAAACATGGCTTGAGTGTTTGTTGGTGTATCCTAGCAAATGGCTTATTGCATAACAATCATATATATTAAACCTTAAAGCACCACTTTAACATTGTAACATCAGTATCATGAACCACATGGTCGTCAGTCACAGACCCAGCAGTAAGTAAACCTTTTATTTTTACATTTTACTTCTGGGTGCTATATTTTATGATTAAACCTGCACAAAATTTGTCAAAATGAGTCTTATATCTTGCTGCTGTGTATGTGGCAAAATTTTGGTTAGTTCCACCAAATGTCACTCAAAGGATTAATGAAAAGTTGGCAGCTCTGGACTCACTATAAAAAACTTAATTTGCAGCAACACATGGCTGCAGATGTGTTATTACAAAGACACGTAAAGGGCAGACAGAATGCAGAATAATTGGATGGGATGTGCCATGAATATTTTAATTAGCACACTATGTCATAATACAATATTTAGCAATGGTTAGCAACACTGCATTGCTGCTGCATAGTTCTAGCTAGCTTACTTAAAATGCTAGCAAGCTTTCTCAATATAAGGGGAAAAAAAACTAAACCTGAGAAGATTAAGACTAGAATCAAGTGAAATAATCTGCCAGTGCAGTAAGATAATTATACTTGGTAAGATTTCCTGAAATAGAAACAAATTCCAAGCTTTAGACAAGTGAGAATGATCTTAAATCTTACTTTGGGAGATAAGATCTTAAAACAACTACTAAAGAAGATGATTCTATTGAATTCAATTCAAATTCAGTAATAATGAATTAGATTTATATACACATACCTTTCAAATCATCCAAATCCACTCCCCATTCATGCACTAGTAGTAAGCACACTAATGGAAATGTCACACCTATTGCCTCTCGGACCACTACTCCCGAATGGGAGAAGTGTCTTAAGGATGAAGTGGGAGCTGAACCGCCAACCTTCCAGCTATTGGACAACCTGCACTACTGCCTGAGCCTGCCTTGTTGCTCTGGTTTTAGGATTTTTTTTTTCAAAGTGAGAAAGAAACAACCCTGAAAGAAAGCTTGACAGCTATTTTTAAGGATTTTTTTACTTAATAAAAGATTAGTGGACCTGTGATGGACTGGCAACCTGTTCAGGGTGTAACTCCGTTCTCAAACAGTGGCAGCTGGGAAAGGCTTTAGCCCTCCACGACCTTAAATTTGATGAAGATGGTATGGAAAATGGACAAATGGAAGAAGTTATTGCTAAACATCTTTCAAATGAAGAACACCCACTTCTGTTCTGCAAAGACTCCTTTGTAAAGCCTATGATTAGAAAATAAACTAACCAGGTATGCTGGCAGAGCTCGAGCCTGATCGAATGCTGGAGTTTGAAAGAGAGGACCAGTCGTAGGCTGCTTCTGTCCTCTTCATGGCTTCTTGGTAGTTCATATACAACTGTTTACCATACTACACAGAAAAGTGAAAGAATATAAAAGAATAATAAAAGCAACTTTCATTGCTAAGTTTTTATTTTTTTAAATATTTTTTTACTTGAGGAGCAACTTTATATACCCACCTTGGCGATACGAATTCCATTCACCCACTGGTGGAGGGTCCTAACATCATCACAGCACAGATACTTGATGTACTGGGACTTCTTCTGGATTTGTGGATGCTGTAAAACACAATAAACATAACATTTAATATCTTGACTAACCAATTTTACCACATGACAATAAAATTGAACCCTTTCAGTAAAAGATGAAGAAACAGAAATCCACCTTCAGAGCCAAGCAGTAGTCAGTAGGAGCCTTGTATTTACTGCGATAGTCCTGGCCGTAGTACACATTAACATGGTCCAACTGCAGGAAGCACACAAGATCTCTAGAGGCCTGCAAAGATGGAGACATGTTAAATGGAGACAAATTAATCTTCAAAAAAACTTTCTGGAGCAGTCATAATAGCAGAATATGCTCTAGATTTCCTTTAAATAATTATGTATAAAAAGGTCCATGTTGCTAAAAAGTCCAGGTTTTATGTATGCATGCTTTTGAGGATAATTACACAGATATAAATTAAATGTAAAGTGTTTTATTTTGTGCCTGAGCAATGCTAAAAAAAAGAAACAAGAAAAAAGCACATGTGTACAGAACTGCAGCCCTAACAAATGAAAAAAAGACATGTTGTTTTCCCTGTCTGGTCTTCAAAGTGATCAAGCCCAAAACAGGAAATACCACAAAGCAGATTATGTGGATCTAGTTCTCATAAACCCACATTTCTATTCTCCATCTTCATTTTGTCTCAGCGGCATGTCTTAACTGACCTTAGCTTTGCCTTTTGGGACATAATAGATCCCTGAAGCCCTGAGGAGGAAGTATCTCTTCTTCCATGACTTCTTCCCATCCTCTTTGAGCCACAGGACTCCCTCCATCTCTGGCACAGACACCGAGCCACCACAGAAACATTCCTAAATAAATAAGAAAATAAATAGCTCCTTATGATGCTCCTGGTCAACTGAAATGATAGGAAAGCTTTTAGTTTTAAATTAACTCACCTCTAACAAAGCCTCCTTATTCCGATCGGCCATCTCTGATGCCTCCTTCCGCCCCAACAAATAGTTCTGAAAGTGATCGAAGGGAACAGGGACGTGAACAAAGGACAGTGGGGGGTGAAGCTGGCAGCGTACCTCGTCTTATGTTAAATAAATAATTCACCTTTACTCGCTTTATAGCTTTGACCTACTTCTAGCTCTCCATCTCTCTGCAGGCTCAGCATCCATAAACAATGTGTTTGTGTGTATAGCATGCACTTTGAGCATTTACACACTGAAGTTACACTGAGAAGATAACCTCTCCTCGCTCTGGTGAATATATCAACGAATGTGTGCTGCAGGTTAATAGACAGTCACCTGAGGATTCTTAAAAAGAGCATATTTCTCTATGCGTTCGATAAACATGAGCTTGTTGTGGCTGTCGCGGGTCCAGTTTAACAGGTTCTCCACCAAGTTCTCATGATCCTCGAAAATGCGCTCTGAGGAAGAAAAAGAGAAGGACCAATGAAGACAAGAAGCACAAGTTACAAATAGTTACTGCAGATGACCCGCCCCTTACCCATCTGTAGTTCAGTGATGGTTTCCACAAGGGACCAGTCAGGGCTGTAGCCACAGTGCGACTTATCCAATAGGCTGTCTAGAACCTGCCTTACTGTCTGCCGCTCGTCTACCATCATTGTCTTGGAGCTCTCGTCTGACATGTGGACCCTGATCACCAACTGTAGAAGAACAAGTACTGACTGATTATATGATTTTTTTTTTTCAGCAAAAAGAAAGATGTCAGCAAATTTTATTATAATAAAATGACACGAATAGATACTTATTTGCAGCTGTATCATACAAATAAATGGTTAAAAAAATCATACATTGTGATTTCAGGATTTTTTTTTTTTAAGATTATGTCTCTCACAGTGGACATGCACCTACGATAAAAATGCCAGACCCCTCGATTTCTAAGTGGGAGAACTTGCAAAATAGCAAGGTGTTCAAATACTTATATTCCTCACTTAT
>JBAMHW010000027.1:11594735-11611516 GCA_037177495.1 Rhadinocentrus ornatus
GCTCAAAAAAATAAAGGGAACACTATAATAACATTACTGCTGAGCATTTGAAATATGCTGGTCTGAGGCCTGCTCCTCTCTTAATTCTCATTTTTACTGGTTTTATGCGTGCTGCAAGACTCAATGATGTCCATCTTGCTTGTGCCAGTAATAAAGAACAAAACTTGGAAAAGGTTTTTACCTGGATAATAATAAACCTATAGCGTAGCCAGTGTCTTATCAAAGGTTATTGAAAGAATCCTGCTTAACAGAGTGAGTGGGTATATTACTCCCCTTGATAATCAGTTTGGTTTTATACCAAAGCATAGCACTGACATGTGTATATATGCTCTTAAAGAAATACTGAATCTCTACAGGGCCAAAAACTCTTCTGTACTCTTGTGTTAATAATGCTTCCAAAGAATTTAATCAAGTGAGACTATTTTAAAGTTAAAACAACAGGGAGTGTCTAAGTATATTGTGAGGGTTCTTGCCTACTGGTATGCAAACCAGAAAATGCACATCAAATGGATGGGTAGTATATCTGCCCCTTTTTGAGTGGTCAATGTCGCTAGGCAGGGTGAATTCTTATCCCCTGTTAATGTGTTGTCTATGCGACTGAAAGCATGCAACAACGACTGTTTGAATGGTGGAATGCTGGAGAATCCTTTAACGTAAGTAGATGAACTTATTACCTTCAGTCCGAGCAATGCTGGGTTGCAGCAGCTTCCCAATATATATGTACAGAACATGATGTGTAATATGACAAAGGATAATGCTAGCAAGAGCGCTGTGTTAATATATAGAACCAAACAAGATAATTTGCTTAAGGTTAATTAAAAGATACCCTGGCCTTTATTTTAAAGACGATATGTATAAGTGATGATTATGATATTAACAGATATTGTAAGTTATTTGCACAGGCAAACACAATTGGATGTAAATTTAGCTTTTGCTCTGTTCAAGTTAAAGTGTTCTTGTTTAAAGCATACTGTACACCCCTTGATCTGTGGACATCTTACAAGCTGCATACGATGCGATGGGAATAATATTAAAGGTTCCCAGAGGAGGGAGTGCCAGTCAGATGTTTGTCACTGCAGGAGTGAGCACATGCAAAGCACTTTTAAGAACTTGATGTTTAAGTTTATGCAATGTCTGGACGTATCCACAAATAGTAACATTGTAGCATCTCAAATCCTCCAGAGTGTTGCTCCTGTTACTCATCCAGACTGAGGATGTACTGACTGGAATGTCTGGATGCTGGTGATCGCTCTGTGATTTTATATGTATATAATTTTTTTCTCTCTCGCTCTATTCTGTATGTTTTTATGCCTGCTTAATAAATTTGATTTTAAAATAAATCGGATTACATTTATATTAGATTATTTTGTTTTTCATTTTTAATTTACAAAATTATATGTTTTGAATAAATGTTACAAATGTTTTAAACTTTATACATAAAAATGGTACTAACTTTTATTACATTTTATATTTGTATTAATTTTATTTTTATTTATTTTTAGGTATTTACATATTACAACTTACAAATGTAGAAAATCACCAAAAAATGACATCAAAGGTATCCAAAACAGAAAAAAATGTCTACAGTATTTTACATTATGATTAGAGTAATTTTCCAAGAGCAAGAAGTAATTTTAAATGTACACACTTGCATATTTCTACATATGAATAGTAATTCTGACTCACCTCATAGTACAAACTAAAGAGAGATGAATTAAGAAAAAAGAAATAAAATATATAACATTAAAAAAATGCAACCTCGTGTAAAATTTAGGAGTTGCAGTTACTTTTATTAGATTAATTGCAGTTATTTCTTCTATGTCATTTTTTCCACTTTTACCACATCCATCCCGTGGCCAGACTGAACCCTCTGGTGAGCCAGTTTAAGCCACTGGGCTGTACATTAGACATATCTGCTTTAAACTTTTATAGGTCTGATTTGAGTTTAAAATCAAGTCTACTCACATCCTTGTAAAGCTTTTTTCAAATATAAAAAAAATAAAAATGGGGTCACAGCTTTGCGTACACAAGGCTTTGTGATAATAAGCAACCACAGGTCCTCCATAACAAGTGATCTTAAACTAATCTTAACGTGACGAATGCTGGAGCCAAATCCAGTATCGTTCAAGCGAAGCCCATTTTAGACCCATCCTGCTGAGAAATCTAATAAAACCTCCAATTCCTGGATCTTACGTTTATCTATTCCCAATGCAACCCTCACTCACAATCGGAAACTCAATTCAATAAATGCTAAGAGAGTCTCAGACATGAAGAATCTGACCTACATTTCTGAAAAAGAAGTCCCCAACAAAGGGTAAACTACAAATTATTGTTGGTCTAGTAATGTTGCAGCTGGACCAGCACCCTTTATCTTGCCATGTGGAATTTCCTTAGTGGATGAAGCCAATCTCTGTGCAATGAAACACTGTTGAGTTTCAGCCATTCACTCCATTTAAAAGAGGAAACCATTCTCCAACATTTACATAGACAGTTTATTCACAAGCAAAAAAAAGATGGAGACATGCACACACCATGGCTTTCACAGGAGCCTCAGTGTTCTACCAAAAATCTGCACTTGCTTGGGTCAACTGGGGAAGATAACGATCAGAAAGCATCTGCATTGTCTCCCAAAGAACACCCCATCTTTTCAGAAGCCCCATCTCCTTGCTCCCTCCCCGGCAGATACACTCATAATCAAACACTGCAATGACCTATTTTTCTGCGCTTCGCCGCCTCTCTGTGAATGAAGTTCACAAAGAAACGCAGCGTGCAGTGAATTTGACAAGACAGCCAGTGTTATATAAGTCAGAAGGACTTTATGATAGGAATACTTAAGCTTGTGAGTTAAAATCACGACCACTACCTTTTTGACCTGTGCTTCCTTGATTTTCTCCAGGGCAACTCGGATCTTCTCTGCCTTCAGTTTGGCGGCTTGCTCCTCCTAGATGAACACAAAGGAGCAAGGTTACTGCAGCTATCACACAGATAAAAAAATAAATAAAAAAATTCAAATCCTTGCCTGTTGTTCTTGTCATTACTCCTCAGACAGAACCAAGAAATCATGCACAGACAACATCATCATACAGCAGCTTTTGGCATGAAGATATGTGCAAATGTAATTCTATCTTTTTTTCCAGCTTACCTGCCCCCTCCAGCAAGATGCCATCACTTCCATTCTACAGGTTGTGTGTGTTTAAGAACTCGTGTGAATAATCAAACAAAAGCCGCAACGCTAAATCGCTGCGGTTGTGACATCGGTCCGGGGTTCCCTCAAATATGGCGTTCCAATTTGCAGTTTATGGTTTCGTATCGGATTCATATGAAGCTTCACTGGTTTCTTTTGATCCTGCTTAACAGCAAAAGGGAAACAAATGCAGAAGATCCCCAAAGAGCAAGAGGCTGCAGAAGAATGCGGGATCAGTCCAAAGAGCATCTATGCCTTCCACTTAAAGACACAAAAATCCTCTAAAGGAAAAGGAAAATATCCAGTTGCATCCAGCTTTGTATCTATTTAAATTACAAAAATCGATGTAAAATCTGTTTGCCACCTTTTGGAATGAAGTTATTCCATCATGATCCTCAGATCTTTATCATTCCATCCTCCATCACTAAGATGAAAGCGGTCAAACTGTTAGCGAAGACTTTTTGATGCCGCAGGTTAAACCGACATGAGCACATGTGCGCCCGACATAAGTACGATTTGACAAAACCTCAAGTGAGACACTCAGAAGTACGATGCCCCTCCCCCCTCATCCTCCCACCCTCTCCCTCCCTCTCTATCACTCCCTTCCTCTCTTTATAATAGAAGCAGGGGTTTGGGAGCGTGCCCAATTGATGGAGCATTATCCCTACAAAACTACTAGGATCTAGGGTCGGCCAACCAGTGAGCACCTTTCACAAGTCCCTTCAGCCAATCAACATGGCCGTGACTTATAATGGCCCTGAAGCTAAAGAGTGGCAGGGATGGAGGGTTAGGGAATTTGGGGTGAATGAGAAGCCGGGTTGCAGAATACATGAAGTCATGTGCACATAAAGATTTGTGTTCAGACAGAAGGGAGGTGAGGGGTATTTACAACTGCTTTACAAGCCTCTTATCTCAAGATCCCCCTCCCTTTCTCTTCTCCTCCTTCCTTTGACCCAGACTACCTTTTCCACATGACCAACTTCAAGGCACATACACATTAATGCAATAAAACTAAAGTCTCAGTTTGTCCAACACACAGTGGCAGGCTTTTAGTCAGTCAAGTGTGAGTGTGTGAGAAAGAGACATGGAGAGGCGAGGTCAGTGTAGATTACAGCTCAGTCGCACTGTAGATTAAACTACAAAAATGACCCATCTATTATTATCTCCCCACACGACACCTACACCCTGCTCTTTAGTAGACTTTTCTCTCATTTCTATTCTACAGACGTTTTCTCTTCCACTTTCACACTCAGTCACACCACTTGAAATTTTAAAGACACTTCTGCCTGCTGGGGAGAAAAGAGAAAAAAAATTCTTGGCACCCTCGCCCTTTGATGTCTTTCCACTATTTCCCTGCCTTGCTTGTTCCCAGGCATCCTGTGCACACTGATCATTCCAAGTTGCAAGTGCAGGCGACTGCATAACGCTAACATCCCCTTACAGCCTGCACACTGCAAGCGTTCTCTCCTATTCCCGCTTTTAAAAAAAAGATTCAAATGATTTCAGCAGACAGGACCATTTTGTAAACGAAAGAGAGGGACAGTGAAGTTTGAGATTGTAACTCCACATTGCCAATGTTTTCCATAGTAATCCCATGCTCATGTACTTAGACAGTTCTTTATGTAGGGTCAACGTTTTGGACGTTTCCTTGCCTCATCTGCCTCAAGTAAGAGTCATTAACAAAAGAAATTGATGACAAGTTGTTGAAGAAAAATGAATCGGGTGTGTGACCATGGAAAGAGCTATAACAGTCAGGCTGGTGGCCATAAAGGACCGGCTTTTGACAACCCTGTTCTAAAAAGATTAGAAATCTCTCCAGATGGCTTGAATTGTTTAATATTATGCACTTTGGATAAATATGCATATTTTGTTCAAATTTTTTTGAGGAACAAGATATTCAAACAGTTCAGTGATTTTCTCAGGTATTAGTTGACTAAATTAATTTATTTTGCAAATATCAGCCTGTCATAGCTTAACCTTTTCATAGATGCTACTTCTGTGCCAGATTACAACATTCATCTATTGTTATCACTCGTTTTCAAATAATACCATTATTGTTATTATAAGCCTTAAATTGCCCCCCTCCTACCTTCTTGTCAAATGTGCTTAAGTTGCAAAAACAGGTGTAAGTTAAAGCAGCACTACTGAACTTATGCACATATTTGCTCTTTGGCGCCCCCAACGAAGACTAATGCCAAAAATATACTTGTTGTTTAACTGTGCGTCCGCATATACAAGCATAATTATTCACATAATTACTTGTGTATTACGCTTGTTATTTGATGATTCCACGGGGCGCGTTAAAGAACTCAGACTGGAAAGAGTTGCAAAAATTGCAGGGTTTAAACAAATCTATAAACATAGCGTTATTAGTGAAGGTTAGCATTTGATTAATTTTGATTCCACAGCAGAAAAAAGAAACCAGCAGTATTGTAGATGGTCTGTAAGCACTAATGTCTTTTCTTCAAAACTTTCCACCATTTTTTCTGCTGTTGATCCAGTCAAATTGGCCCCTACACTGCCCCAAGCAGTTACTCAGCTTGCAGTTGTGTAATTTCTCAGGACGTACACAAACAATGCTTCAAACAAACACAAAATACACAAAGCAGCCATGATAACTAGACGTAATTAAAAGCAAGTATATTTTCGGCCTAATTCGGCATCCATCCTCTCTCTTCTCTGAGCTCTCTCAAGATAATAAAAATCTGTTGTAGAGTCTTTCTTTTCCTCAGATAACGTCTTCTTGTGTTTCTTGGCTTAATAGGCCACAGCGCTTGTTCAAAACAGCCAATGTATATTCAGTTGTTGGCCTGTGACGCAGTGTTATAAAACAAAACATAGCTGTCATGTTATGCTCCAAGCTGGGAGAAAGAGGTTGTGAAGTGTGGTTTTGAAGCTGCTAGGAATGTCCATGATGATTGTCAGTGTGCCCTCAAAAGGAATCAATAGCACAGAGTTTAATGTCCGAGCTTTATGCTTAACAAATGACGTTTAATAGGACAAAGCATGAACTATCTTGGATTTGCGCTATCTGCAATTAAATAAATAAAAGAATCATTGATTTTTTTTTTCTCTATCATTTGTATTTTCCATACCATCTCTCCTTTATCTGATTTGGGCCTTTAAGCATAGTCTGGAGTGATTCAAAAGCATGTAGGAAGCCTTATGCCACCTTAATAAGGCACAAATGATGCACCACTAACTCAAAGAAAAGCAGCAAATCCTATAAGTAGATAAGCTGAACCACAAAAAGGTTGCAAAAACGACATTATTGCTGAATACTACACCTCAATTAACAAACCAAACCAAATACATTTTGTTAACATTTGCTGCTCCCCTCACAAGTCCATTTCTTAATGAAAACTGGATGAAAATCAAAAGCCAGAAGCCGGAAAAGGTAAAGACCCACAGACAAAAAGACCACATGCAACTGAATGATTCATGTGGAAGCATGTAGTAATCAAGACTGCTCTAATCATGTGCAATGTAAATTATGAGGAAAAATCTGCCAACAGATGAGCTGGTGATTGTGGCAACGGATGAGCTGGTGATTGTGGCAGGGGAGAGGGAAGTCTGGGTTTCCCTGCTTAGGCAGCTGCCCCCGCGACCCGGCTCCAGAAAAGCGGCAGAAAATGGATGGATGGACTGTACTTGGTATTTATCTTAATTTATGGATTTCACACAACAGATTTGATCCTGTCAGGGAGACTGAGAGCTTCCTCAGGTGTGAAAGAAAGTAAACTAAAGAGTGTCATCTTTTAAATAAAACTGAGTCAGACTGAAGGCTGCTTTTCAAGAGTGTTAAAAATAAATAAATAAATAAAAAAAAAGGGGGTAAATTTTTCCACAGAAAGACATACAGAGCAGAAAAGAGGAGCAGCACACACACACACAGACACAAACACACACAAAGACCAGCGAGTGTATGAGGAAGTCACCTTGGTCAGGAGGTGAGAAGGCTTTCCAGCTATGCTTTTCAGAATGAGCGAGGTTTCTCGGTCCAGATAGGAATGCTTGGGCGAAGAGAGGAGATAGGATTAAAAAAAAAAAAGAGCAAAAGAACAGACAAAATAGAGAGAAGTCAGTGCCAGATGATTCACTGAGGTTTATTAATTGCAGGTATTTTGATCTTGTGTGTTTTTTTTTAACGAAGCGTGAAGCGAGCAGAGGTTCCAGAAATAAAGTGCTCAGCAGCTGTGGTTGTCATTAGCTGCAGCTGTGGGTAAAGAAGCAATGATTGTGAGAAGAACTGAAGATATTCAGTCACTGCAATATTTCTGACAGTTCGAATACAAAGAAAACTTATTCTGGACAGCAAGATCACATATAGTTGATGACTGCTTTCATAAATCCCTTTTTCACTCTGCACTTAAATACTCAGGGCTGCATGCTTACAGAACAAAGACTAAACAAAAAAAAAGTGTTGACAAAATCAAACTTTAACAAATACACTTATCACACTATATATTGTTAAATCTGCAGCCTCACATGCACTTACAGTGGCCCGATCCACTTCACCCTCCCGTGAGGTGAAGTCAAGCTGCCGCCTGGCCGGCTTACCATTGGCCCGTCGTAGTGTGACATGCTGGGAAAGTCAGGACGTGCAGGCGGGGTGTGTGTGGAAAGAGGCCAATGATATAGAAAAGGATGCAAACACAGAAAAATAAACACATGCAAGGGGTGGCAGGGGACATGCAAGACATTGTGTTACTTCTCAACTGGCATAGTTTAACACTCAACTCCCCTCTTCTAGCTGTGATTTGCCAAGTCTAAAGCAGGTTAAAGACATCTTAACAGCATTTCGGATTATGTTTTGCTTTTGTTAGAGAGACAGTTTGCTTAGTAAGAGAACAAAGGAGTTCAGAGAAGGTAGGTGGTACACATTGTAATCCAAGATATTTTGAGATTACAATGTATTTGGTGAGACCATTCAAAGCACAACACAGTATTATTTAACCATGCAAGTGTTGGATTAAAGTCAATTCAGCTGATCCTGGATTTGGATTTTCTTAATTTTTCTGACTCAAAAACTGAAGCAAGCTAATAAAACCAGTCGCTTTTTGCGTATTTGAGTGCTGGTCATATACCTCTGTGCTGGTCTGGTTCTGTCCTTGTGCGCTCGGGCTGTTTTGGCCTTCCATTTCTCCTCCCATTATCACTTTATCCGTGTCTAAGGAGTCAATGCTGGAAGCTGAGGCACATGCTGAATTTACACTGGACCGCTGGGACGGTGCTTCCTGCTCACTGACTGTGCCCGCCGAGCCCGTCCTCCGGTGCTGCCCGCCGCCGGACGATCCAGACGAGGGCCGCCGCAGGATGGTGGAGGAAACTGAAGATGATGATGATGACGATGATGACGTCTGTTGTGCCGATTCATCCATGCTGAGGGAAGCCTTTTCCAGCTGATAGGTGATGTCATCCAGGGAGATATTAGAGGCTGCGGGGCGGGAGTTGACGCTTCCGCCTCGTACTGTGTTGGCTGGGGACGCTCGTGTGCTGCTACAAGAACTTCCTGTTGGAGAAGTTTTAACAGCTGAAGTGATGTAAGAAAGCGATTCAAGCAGCACTGAGGACACAACATGGATATAACAGCATTCATTACATCTTTACTTTACATATATAAGAAAAATATGTACATTTTTTCTCCAATTACCACAAAAGATAAGTTTGGATGAGGAGAGGAAGGACATTTTAATATGCTAAAATCATTCAAAACAAATCTAATCATTCAAGCCACACATACCCATACCTGAGCAGAGGAGATCTTACTACACCTTTACATCTTAATAATAATTTTATAGTTTTATAATAGTAGTTTATTCTTTAGTTATTTAATAATTTATATTATAAAAAAATACAAGTTTATCATTTTAATTGTGTCTAATAGAAGGTTTTTTGCATGTTTTTTTAATATACAATTTTAATAAAATTTTTTATCATCTATTGTACATTGCTGCAGCACTTGTGTCTAAATTTTCAGTTTAGCTCGGATCTGCTTAATGCATTAGCTTGGGAAATCAGAGGGAATCAGTTGGGAATGAAGTTGCAACTGTGATAATCAAAAGGATTTGCCAATTAGCCAGGCTAACTATTAATAGCAATACAAGTTTATAACAACACTTAACGTTGTGTTTTTCACATACAGAAATCTTAATGTAATAAAATGGGGTTTTTTTTAATGCAGTGCCCCAAAACATAAAGGCTGCTAAGGATTGTCAGACTTTAGGAGTCAGAAATCCAACTTGGTGTGGTTTTCCGAAATGATGTGCTCTCATTTCCTATGTTTTGTTTTGTAATCCTCCTGAAATTGATTTGTTTTGTTCGTGGTAAAGTGTGCTGCTCATGTGACCCACCTGATAATGTAATGACCAGCAGGTGCACTAAATAAATGGAATGTGTGCCCGCAACGCGGTTGTTCACAAACCAAGACTGTGTACATACACTGTGTTTGATGTCACGTTAAACGCTGTATACCTTCTGCACTCAAAAAAGGAACTCAAAAAAATTTGGACTTCACAATCACTCATTTTTATCTCTTGGAAGGTTAATTTGAACTCATTGGTCAGCTGATTAGTCAATCATTTCTAAATGCTAAGTGTGCCGATACTTTGTCTTGAGGTGTGCCAAATTAGCTCGAAGCCAATCTTGATTAAAATGTATTTCATTGTAAATTCTGTGGGAAAGAAAAACTTCCTTTAATGTGGACTTTCGGTTTTGCAACCTTGTAGATTTGTACAAAAAGCCATGACATTGAAAAGAAAGAAAAACTGCAATATAACATCTTTAAAATGCAGCATGATCATCAGATCTACCTCCACTGCTTCCCCCTCCACTAGCGCTTGTGTGCTTGGTGCTGGCACTGCGTCCCCCAGGGGGCCTCTGCTGGCATTTGTTCTGGCCCCGAGAGGTTGAGTTTGGTTTGGAGATGGTAGTGAGCTCCTGTTCGATGGAGCACAGGTCAGCCATCAAAGCATCCAAGTCCACTGTGTCTCCCTGGTTTAAAGCCTCTGCAAGGAGCAAATATATATATATATATATTAAAGAAACATGGTAGTGGGAGGTTACATCTTTTTTTTTGCACTTTTTTTACCGCTGAATAAGATGAATGAGGGCTCACCATTTATGTTATACATTGAGAAGCGGTATGAAAAGTTGGCCATGTTTGTCTCTTGTCTGAGAGGCGGTTTCTGCAGTGCTTTCTGCGGCCTGCCATCATCCAGACTCTACAGCGCACACACAAGCAGAACATGAGGAGAACATCCTGACATTACTGTCAAAGCAGAGCATCTTCACAGCCATGTCTGTCTGCGAGACTCCTTAGTCACACACACACATGGACCTATAATATACAGTGAAGGGTGGGAGGGAAGTTGCTAGGATACAGGCTGAGAGACAGGATTAGCAGTGGTACGGTTGCTATGGATACAGCCCCTTCCTTCTTTGTCTGTGCCGTTCTACCTGTGCGAGTCTGTGTAATCCCACCACCCTGTTTGTATGCACATGCTTTGACCTGCGTGAGCTTGTCCAGCTCGCCTAGCCAGGCTCCGAACATCTTGTCCAGATCCTGATCTTCCTTGTCGCTGTCCTCTTCGGCTGCATGATCCAATTCATCATCTGATACCTGTTCCATCTATAGATACACACACAAAAAAAAGTAGAAGCATGACACACAAATTCACATGCTTTCAGAACACACACAAAAAAAAAAACAAAACAGGGATGAGATATATATATATATATATAATCTGCTCAACTAATGCCAACCTCACTGCATGTTGCCATGACAACCTCTCGTGGACCCTAGCGGGCACCCTGCTTCTTGTGATCAATGGAATGCCCTGTAATGTCTCATGTGTTGTTCATAGCCGACACACCCAACACCCAGGAGGGACGAAGAGGAGGAAGAACACATCTTCCTCAGAGTTGCAGAATCACTACTACAACCTAATGTGAATCACTAAGTCTGAGCTAAATCATGTGGAAAATATGAATCAGTTTCACAGGATGTGGTAATACTATATTATATATTATGGACTGGTGGTTGTGAGGCTGCAGCTGTTTATGTGAAAAGGTGATGGCAGGGCTCCCTCTAGTGGACAAAAAGGAAGGGTGAAAAGAGTCTTTTTCAATAAATGAAAGAAAAAAGTTTTAGTACAGAATATCAACAAAAATATTAAGTTGTTTTCTCTAGATAATCTAATATTTTCACAAATTTCTCCTTCATTATCTTGTGTTTCCAAACCACAAAAGCCAACTCAAGGACACCAAACAGTAGACATAACATTAATAAAAATAAAAAGACTGGCAAATATAAAAGATTACACTTCAAGAACGTTACATCTATCCTCCTTTAGTCATAGCATCTGTGACAGCTCATCGGTATAAGCTGCAGTAGCCAACCCTGAAGGAATGAAAAAATTCACAAGAATGTGCTCGAGAAGTAGGTTATCTAATCAGGGGAAAGTATGATCAAGAGCAGCCAAAGACACGCCTGTGATGTCTGGTTGGATGCCAGAGGAAGCACAAAAACACAGATTTGCTTACAGCACACTTCTAGCTTCACCTAGAAGGGAAATATATTACACCAAAGTACTTCAGGATGGTAAAAAACTGAACCAAGAAGTGTTCTTCCCCTAAAGAGAGTCCCTTTCTTGGTACAGTCCAGTGCCCCCTGCTACAGTCCAGTTGGACGGAATATGACTGAGTAATCCAATTGATGTTTTCAAAGGGTGTTATTCCTTCCTGTTATCCATGCTATGTGGTGTCAGTCACTAGTGGGGATTGTACCAAACAAGGATTAACCCCTCTGATGACCCATGTTCTTTTGATCCAGTAAAATGAGGGTTGGTCTACGCCTTTGTGGTTCCACTGAATACTTAAGCAATTTTAAAGCCTTGCTACATCATACCAAAGTAAAAAAAGTTGGTAATGAACCAGGCTAATAAACCGGTTAGATGAAGACAAACACACATGCAGAAGATGAAGGATACTTGTTACAGTGTTGATGACAAACAGCTTCCTGCTTTGGCACATCCATTAAACACACGACAAACACGGCCTGTCATTTTGCTGAGGAGGGTGCTCTGAAAACTGAAAACAAGCCAACCAAATGTATGTGTGCGCACTTCAAATTACATCCATGCTCTCACGAATGTGTGTGGGAGTCGGAACAGGAAATAGGCTGGATGTGCAGAATTCCTCATTTCCCTTATGACCCGCTCTGTGTCAGGAAACATGGAGCTGTCCTCCGGTTTTATCAATGCCACTTACTGGGAATGGGAGGTGCTTGTGGGTGGGAGGAGGAGGAGTTCAGAGTGCTGACAATGACTACCTCCTCCACCCTTACATCCACCTACTGCACTCAAAGGTTTGCCAGTATACAACAGTTATTATTAGTAGCTCCACAGGGGTCACAGACATCTATTTGTGAAGAGATGAGTATCTCTGCTATGAGGCATGAAGATGTCACTGCTAGCTGGAGGCAGATGGAAAAGGGAAATGACAAAAAGATAAATAAATAAAACGATCCTCCATTATGTTCGAAAATGTTCTCTGAGGTGTCTCTAAATGTAAACAAGGACAAAATGACTCACTAAGGTGCACTTCTAATGATGTGTTTAAACAGCAATCAGCCTGGGGTTCTTCACACATTACAGTAAAAAAAACCCACACAGGGAGTATACTGTAGGTACAGCTGGTCTAGATTCAAACAGAATCAAAATAAAAAGTATAAAAAAAGAAAGCTCCATCACCATAAACAATCCCTTTTTGTTTAAATAGCTCAGTTGATGTCGTTCTAATGGAATCAGAGCCTCAACAGAAGATCCTGCTGCAGGTTTAAGTGAATTACCACCTGAGGCCCTGCTTTTAAGCTCATGGACCATGACCTGAGTGAGAGACAGAGATAGAAGAAAGCTCTTTGTGGGTGTGTGTATGTGTGTGTTTGCATGCAGAAACATTATCACAAACAAAATGCCAGCCATGGCCTTTTCCCTTATGATACTGCACGGTCCATGCATCTTATATGAGCATGACCAGCATTCATCTGTCTCGTGCGACTGCTGAGTGGGTCAGGGGTCTGAGTTGAAAGATTTAAGGTCAAAGGCCTTCCCAGTGGGGTCTCTTTTGGTGGGCCCCCGGTTTTTTTCTTTTTATTCTTTGAATGAAGAATTTGCATTAATTTTCTGATGCTGCAGCACTGGCGAAGACCGAGGATGCAGAGAGGTTTCCAGCAGAGCAGCAGGGATCCTTGAGCTACATGTTCCCTGTGCCAAAACAAGAAGCTGCCAAAATCAGAGAAATAAAAGCAC
This sequence comes from Rhadinocentrus ornatus, assembly GCA_037177495.1. Lineage (NCBI taxonomy): Eukaryota > Metazoa > Chordata > Actinopteri > Atheriniformes > Melanotaeniidae > Rhadinocentrus > Rhadinocentrus ornatus. The sequence goes on from JBAMHW010000027.1 coordinate 11,608,230, forward strand.
AAGAGCCTAATGATTTTAATAATGTGTGGAGGTCAAATGAATAGAAAAAACAATCGTGGACAGGGAAGGTAAATACATAATATCTGGTTGTTGAGAACATACTAACACCAAATGCTAGCAACACTATAATTTGTATTTTTAGAAAGCCATTGTTAAGCATGTAAACTAAAAACTAAAAAAAAACCACATAAGTAAAAACTGAACTGGGGGAAAAAGGTTAGAAATAAAAAAAATAAATTAAAAAAATCCCCAAACATGGCAAAATAAGGAATAAGATGCACTAATGGGATACACTGAAGAAGTAGTTGCGGATTTCTGCAGGAAAATCCAAAGATGAGAAAAAAAGCAATGAAAAAGCCAAATAGTATCATGCAGAATCAAAGACCAGACAGAATAATGTACAAATTAACGTCATACATAATGCAAAGCTGGGAAGGTACTGGGTTGCACTGTACAAGGATAAATGGCTTAGATAAACAAAAACACAGAGCAGACAAACCATAAAGGTCCTCGGCTTTAAGCAGTTTATTAGTGTGATATTAAAAAAAGTCTAAAATAACCCAAAATAACAAAACAAAACCAAAAACAAAAAAACTAAATCTTGGCCAAAATAGGATGCCTAGGATGATGACTTTATGTGGATGTGTCAATAAGATGAGCATCCACTAAATTAGAACGAAGCCACCTGAGTGAAGACCCCTGGATCGGTTTAATCTCTTTTTTTTGTTTCTTTTTTGGGGTCATTGCTACATGGAACAACATTTTAATGAATAAAATGTGAATGGGCAAACTACTGATTACCCATCACAATGTACGTGACTAACTCCAGGAAGACAGTTTTGCTGGCATGTTAGTAAAAATGCAACTTATAGAAATGAGTCAAAGTAGAAGGTTGTCAGTGTACTGATATTAAGTGGGGAGGGTATAGGGGGATGACTTAGAACCTTTATCTTCTGAGACAAGTTAGTTTTACCCTACTGATGATGTGTTGTTGCAATAGTAATCCTACTGTTTGGGGTCTTTCCAAGACTAAAAAATTTTGTTTTTAATTTACTTTGCTTTGTAGGGTTATATACAGCTGTCTTAAGTAGATGAACCCCTTTATAACTTCAATCTTATAATGTCTTATCCTCAAAACTAAACAAGACTCATTGTGGTCTTTTTAGAAGTTGCGAGTTTGCATGTTATAAAATAATTGTAAAAACAGATTACAGTAAATCTTACAGAAGGCACAGCAAGTATCTGGTACTGAGGAGGTGGGAGGAGGAAGACGGTGAGGAGGAAGGCATATCTATCTTTAGCCATCCAGTTCAAAGAGAGTCATGAGGATTGGAAAAGAGAGCAGATGAAGACTTAGCATTGTTCTTTGACAAAAGCAGGAACGAAGCATTTGCCATCTTTTTTAATATTGATTTAGGAAAAAGATTCAATTTTTTGGTCAACAGCTGACCACGTGTGCACCAAGCTTAATCTGATTACAGCAAACTCTGTTGTGCTGCTTAGAAAGTAGGTTAACAAGAAGGAAAGAATAATTACTTAGTAAGAAGTCACTGGTGTGAACTTGCTGACTTCTTGTCACATTTTAGGCAATGTGACTTGGAGTGACAAAAGCTGCCCAATAGCTATTTTCACAACAAATATGACAAAAATGTAGTCACACCAAGCTGCAGACATGACTTCGGAGATTCTAGATTAAATGGCTAAAAATGACTATGTGAATCCTTTTGGAGGAAATGCATCCTCTGCATTTCATCTCTCCTAGATGTTAAAGATCAAAAGCAAACAGATGGTGTGTATGTAAGATGGAAATAACTAGAGCTCCCAGAGTAAGGCCGTTAAAATCACGTGGAAGAGAGTCAATCTGGGTGCATGGGACCTCACTGTCGTCTTTTCTTTTGGACAACAATGTGCAGACACAGCCACACAGATCTGGATGCAGCAGAATTATGAGGAGAGCATGAAATTACATCATAGGTCAGATTAGGTTTCCGTGGCTGGCTCCTTCTTAATTCAGTTTGCGTGATGGAGACAGAGTACTGCTGTTCATTTGCCTCACATTAAACTGAATCTGGACTTGGAAAGTTTTTCAAAGTGGTAGTAGTTGTTCACAAGTCAGGCATGGGAAGCAACTCAGATTTGTTTTAGGACGCTACATGAGGTTAAATGGTGTTTAATCAATGTATAAGGGCTCTGTTTAGTAGATTTTCTTCTTCATCTTGTGCGTTTGCTAAACTACATATGATTTTATGAAATACGCAAAAATGCTGGATAAATTCATGCAACCTGAAAATGACTGCCAAAGTCCTCCTCTGACTGTTTCCAGTTGACATTTAAATAATGAACAGTTCACAGCATTTGAGTTACAAATAAATCCTTTCATGTTTCAGTCACACAGGAAATAAGAGGGCTGGGACGTGGAATATGACCATAGCTGTGTAAACACTATTGTGGCCACATACTCTCAACTGAGTTGCCATTTCTATTGAGTACTCCTAAATGGACTATTTTTGGATCAATTACTCCACCTAGTCATATTTTGTGTGTGTACAATGGGAACTGAACAAGCCAATAAAACCAGGCATCTGTCCTTTGGCACTCGTTTGTCTCTCTACACTTTGGAAAACAGTGAATCATTAGCACAAAGCCAACTCCTTATTTTTCCCTCCTCTCTCAAATTATCCTCACAAAAAATATGTGTATTGAAATATTGTATGCAAATAATCATGACATCACAGCGTACCATGAAAGTCTCCCAAAGAGTTAGGAAATCCTTTAAAACTTAAAAGGGATACTAAGAGTGTCTAATGGGAAAATAAAAGATTAAGCTTGACTTTATTAGTGGAATTTAAGACAAACCATGGTGATTATGCATGTTTAAAAGGACTTTTTTATTGATATGGAAGCAAACTACCAGTTACCCCATCTACATGACATTAGAAGCAGATCTCCTACTTATAGTTAACAGCTCACTGGCATCAGGAATTTTTCCCAAGTCACTAAAGATAGCTGCCATTAAGCCACTCTTAAAGAAAAGGACTCTAGACGCCTCTTTAATGAACAACTATAGACCTGTCTCTAACCTTTCTTTTATATCCAAGATCATTGAGAAAGTTGTATTTTACCAGCTTACTAATTTTTTAATAAGAAAGTGGAAATCTTGATAAATTTCAGTCCGGCTTCCGACCTCATCACAGCACTGAAACAGCTCTTGTCAAAGTGTTAAATGACATTAGGTTGAATACTGATTCTGGTCAAGTATCAGTCCTGGTTCTGCTGGATCTCAGTGC
>JBAMHW010000027.1:11611616-11628831 GCA_037177495.1 Rhadinocentrus ornatus
ATGAATCCGAGCAAGTAGCCATGACTTGTGGAGTCCCCCAGGGGTCAGTCCTTGGACCTCTTCTTTTCAACTTGTATTTGCTCCCTTTGGGTAAAATAATAGCATTAATTATCGAAGTTATGCAGATGATACACAACTTTATGCGTCTTTGTAACCAGACGACTGCAGCCCAATAGACTTACTGTGTCAGTGTCTGGAGCAAGTAAACACCTGGATGAGGGAATCAAAACTGAGATTATTCTGTTTGGTAGCAAAGAGAAGAGGGTCAGCATTGGTAAACCCTGGAGACTCGGGCTCTTAAAATCACCGACCAAGTTTGTAACCTTGGAGTGTTGATAGACTCAGATCTGACTTTCAGCAGCCACATTAAAGCTGTCATGTGCTATACAAATAAACTGCCTTGCCTTGCCTAGCAACAAATATATATTTATGAATAAATATTTATATTTATGGATAAATATATGCACATACAAAAGTACAAACATTGTCATGCTAGTATCCTGGTAACACGCTTCCTGGTTTTAGTAGTTGAAAGCTTAGTTGTTCGCTAAGCCCTAACATGCAAATATTTAACCTTACAATAACAAATTCAAAGTAACTTTGTTGGTAAACTGGTGGGACAGGCTTCAAATGCACAGACAAAGCAGAGTAATGTTTAATGTGATGGATGACTGTGCTAAATAAGTTAACAGCTAACTCTAGCAGGTTAACTTAAGTCAAAACTTGGCTTCTCATGCTCCAGATAAGACAGAGTACAAAAAGAAGAAAAAAGTTTAACCAATTTGATAATTTATCCCAAAATTGAGCAACTTGTGATCCAGTAACTATTTCCAAAGTGAAACTTAAAGGATCAAAACGCTTTGATGAAAGTTTGACTAATGCAGAGTAAATTAAAACTGACTGTCATGCGTTTGAGATGCGTTGGATAGAGATTATTCTTTCCACTGATAATCTAATGCTCATTTCTGGTGAGGGAACGGTGGCGGTGAGTCAATTTTCTGAAAGAAAGATCAATCTATAGCTAATAAAATAAAGCTTTTTCAGACTTCCAAAGGCTCATTTATGCTCTACGCCAGAGGTGTGTAAAGTCAGGCACTTAATGGTTCTGGGCCAATATATATCTGATCTGCTGACACCATATGAGCCACCAAGTCTTTTAAGATCATCTGGGCCAATTTGGTTTTCCATCCCAAAAGTTAAAACTAAGCAAGGAAAATTAGTGTTTAGGTTTTATGCTCCTAATATGTGGTACAAACTACCAGATAAACCTGAGTCTGCTCCAAACTTAAGTTGTTTTAAATCAGGTCTTAAAACTTTAATTTGCCACTGATTTAAAACAAGATGGGGAGTTTTTCTTTTTCAAGTACATTTACTTACGTCGATGGTGATGTTGTAGGTATTGTGTATGTATGTCTGTTTATTTTGACCATGTACAGCACACTGGGTTGCCTTATGTATGAAAAGTCCTATATAAATAAATTTGCCTTGCCATCATAACATTACTTAAACTAGCCTAAAGTTCAAACTCAGCACTCAGTACTTCAAGTCTTCCTTTAAGAGAGTCAGTATTTTCAAATACACTCCCCAAAAAAGTTGGCATTAATATAATCTGGCCAAATTACAATTAAAACTTCCTCTCATTTCCCAATGTCCCAATGTACATGGCTCAGCCTCCTCTCAGTGTGGACAATAGCCTGCTGCATCTTCCGGTAATTAGTCTAAAACAAACAAACAAACATGCAATCTAGAAATTAATGAGGCCTCATATTGCTTCCATATTATGGCCCAGAAATATTTTGTCTAAAAATTTAGATGAAATGAGTCAGGTGTGAATCTTGGACTGATTACCTGAAGCATTACCCCAACCAAAAGTCAGAAGAGACCATCTTTTCCTTTGCTCAGCGAAGGCTAAACGTTCCATCTCTACATGACTAATAAATGCTTCTATATTACACAGCATTGTTAAAAATATCAATCCTCTTGCAAAGTCTTTTTAAATTCTTCTTTTAATTTTTTCCCATTTTATTAGGTCTTTACATGACATTTAAAATTTCTTTCTTGTACGACATGGTCTCATTTTACCTCTTCTCTTCACTTTTTGATGTCAGCAGATCGTCTGGTGGCAACTATGCTTCAAGGCTGACCGGCTTTGACTCACGTCTTAAACATACATGTGTCTGCATGTCATCATAGCCTGGATGGCCTATAAACTCAAGTCATAAAACACAGACACTAAAAATCCCAAGTGTCAACATATCATAATGACATCCTGCATCGCAGGGAAGCCATTTAAAGCCAGTATGCTCTTTAGAGCGAGTCTTGTAATCTGACATGTGGTGACAGTCAAAAAAACAAAGCCTGCTGCTCTCTAATGCTCAATTTTATTGCTTTTGAGATACAAAACAGATATAATCTGATTGAAAACGTGCAAACATGTAATAATTTTCAGTCCTTGTATAATATGCTAATTTCCGCTGCCAGTTTTTTTCCCATGCCCCTTTTTTCTGCTTAAACCAATGCCACTGTGCCAGATGGACATTATGCAAGTTACAATTAGAAAAAAGGAAATTGTTCAAAGGTCTTAAACGCAAGTGAAAGAAGTCTTTAAACAGAGGAGAAAGTGTTTGCTCAAATCCATGCTCCAACTGGGTGTGCCTGGCAAGGCAAACTCAGCTGACCTGTAGTCTGACTTAAGAAGTGATATCATACTCTCTTTGCCTCTTGGTGGATGACAAATGCAGGACGGATGCAGGTTAACCCTTTAATGCTTGCACTAAGAAAAGAGCAAGAGAAAATGTTTCTTAGCTGCAGCAGCTAAAAAACATTTTCCTTTGTTATATTTTGTTTTCCTTTGGACTGTGATGATAATGTGATAATAATGATCAATGTTTTTTAATAGTACAGATAACAGTTAACATAGTGACAACAGTTAAATGGTTAAAACTTAATAGGGATAGCAAACACACTTTCAGTGCTTACCCAAACCATGTGGGAGAGATGGCTCAGGCAGGTTTTTTTCTCCACTAGTTCTTAATAACACATCACACCAGTTTCAAAATCGCTGCATTGGCTCCCTGTGTGTTTCAGGATTGATTTTAAGGTTCTTTTAGTAGTTTATAAATGTCTTAATGGTCTGGGGCCTTGTAAATTCATTGGACCTTCTTTTAAATTATGAACCCTTGCAGACCCTGAGGTCCTCTGGTACCGGCCTTTTAGTTGTTTCAAGAGTAAGGACCAAAACATACGGTGAGACCTCTTTCCATTATTGTGGAACAGCCTGCCAGAGAACCTGAGGGCTGCAGAGATTGTGGATGTTTTTAAAAAGAGGCTCAACGTCTACCTTTTTAGCTTAGCTTTTAACTAAATTTTATTTGATCTTAATTTATTTTACATCATTTCATATCATGTTATTTTATTTTCATTTTACTAAACTGTATTACTTTCATTAATTTATTCATTCATTCATTCTTAGCTGTTCTTATTGTTATTTAATCTTCGTTTTAATTCAACTGTTTTCCTCATGGGGATCCTCCATGCTGGAGGTTTTGCCTGCTCTGTCCGGGGGTTGTTGCCATGGTGATCACCTGTTGTCTAGGTGGCTGGGGCCCTGCACTGCAGCCATATGGCTGTGGTGTAGGCCCCGGTCTGCCCTTATTGGGGTGGTTGCCTTGGCGGCGGCCTCTGTGGACATGGGTGGACTAGCTCCTGATGTGGATGGATCCCCATGATATTGTTTTCTAACAGCAGCATCAAGCCAGATGTTTATCACGTTTAGTATTTTATACCTATATTCAGTTTAGAGACAGAAATTAGGGGGTCATGTTTGTGCAAAAAGGGGGGTGAGGGGGAGGACTGCTTTATGTGTGTGTATATATATGTGTGCGTGCATCAAGACGAGTTTGCTTTTCATCCTGAAAGTTAAAACTCATCAAGGAGAATCAAGTTTAATTTTTATACTCCTAATGTCTGGAACGCACTACCAGACAACCTGAATCTACTCCAAACCTTAGCTCCTTTAAATTGGATCAGAAAGTTTTTTTTGTATTTTTTAGTTTTCTTTTTGAGTACATTTTCTTGCACATGTACATTGACAATGATGACGATTACAGGGATGATGATAACATGATGAGAATGACGGTGACGCTTTTTTCATTGACATCTGTCTGTATTATATTTAGCTCGCTGAGTGTATTCTGTTGTCTGTTTCTTTCTATTTTAGCTTGTTCTGTTTCTTTTTCATTGCCTTTTTTCTTTTTAGTTTGCTTTAATTCACTTTTCAATGTGTTTCTTTTGCACCTTGTTTTAATGCTTTTACTGTTTTATGTAAAGCACTTTGAGTTAACGTGTACATTAAATGCACTACACAAATAAACCTGCTTTGCTAAAATTTGAGACGAAGAGATGTGTTTAGTATTTAGAAATGTTTTAGCAAAATGTTGTCTATTTTGTATTTCATTTTTTCCATTTTGCTGTCTTTTTTCAAGAGCTTGTACTTGTACAATTAACAACTTTGTTTTTAAGATTTGGTGAATACAGTGTGTCCTATAACTTTCATCCTGTTATCTTTATTTTTATTATTGCTTTGTTTTGCACAACAGGCAGGCAGGCAAAATAAAAAGCGGTGTACGTCACATTAAAGGGAGGGATTGTTTTGTGACACAGATGAGCTGGTTAACAGAGCAGCAGCAGCAAAATGATGATGGATGGATACGATAATAGAGAAGCGCAGTCTGCTATTAGATGGAGTATAAAGGGGAGGAGAACTGATTGCCAAAATAGCAGCTCTGATGCCATTAGTCAAACACAAGCAACAGCCTGGAAGCAGAGAAGTTACGCTCAGACGCACACACAGATCCACAAAATTCATTCGGGGTCATTCAAGCATGGTGTGATACAGCAAAGCAAGCTGGCCAATTAGGAGGGAGGGGCACAGAAAGGAGAGAAAGAAGGGAGGATGTCAGAAGTGGACAGATGGAGAGGGAGTCAGCTGGGAAGAGCAGGAGAAACTGAGACCAGGGAGCGGGATTACAGAAATGCATGGTCACATTGGTGGGTACGAAGATATAACAGCTCACCAATATCAGAGCCAAACTTCAGCTCCCATTGCCATGGCAACACTCATGCATGTGCACAGATCTTTGCGCAGACAGACATTCAGATACAACAAGGCTTCATTACGAGGCTCAGCCCCTCAGCAATGACTCAGATAAGGTGATATTTTCACGTCAGCATAGACGGAGCATTCAGCGCACGCTTCATTTCCATAATCTCACAAATATGGAAATAATCACAAAAGATGATGATCTGATAACTGAACATCACACACGTGGTCAAGCCTGTTTCTCTCTCATTTGGGTGTCTCTCTCCCCCTTTTTTTTTTAGCTCATCCTCCCTTCACTTTGCATTCTTGCTCACACACAAACCCACTGAGGATGCGTCAGCTTCCCCGCTTTTCTCCAGGGCTCCTGTCCAAATGTGAAATCAATAATCTTGTTCATTCCCAGAAGATATCAGTTTCCCTACACACACATTTATAAACACACATAAAGGAGCTCAGGTGGTCTGCTGCAGTAGGCTCTGACACACCCACACAAACTTTTAAACATGATGCAGCACTGCAGCAGCAGACGGCTAAGAGGAACAAGTGAGACATCAAAAACAGGACTTACTAACGAAGATGAGACACCCACTGATCCGATCAAATGTACAGTACTAAGAGCAGAATTGTGTTGTGTTTTGCTTTTGGGGAATAAATGTCTGCTGCACTGCAATACAAACTTTTTTAGAATTGGGTTAGGTATAAAGGTGAAGATGCCGTAACTGCAGCTGCTTTTAGATTTCATCGATTCATTCTGCAGGCTTGTGGTAAGACTAAATGATTTAGCAGAAGTTTAATGCTTATTATTGTAATAAGATTGTTACAATACTCTGCCAAAGCCTTGACACACTTAATTGTCTCTTAATATTTGCTTCCAAGGTGCGAGACTTTGTAGAAATCTTTTAAAATAGGGATATACCAATACTGATATCAGGTATGAATTTGATACCATGTGTGTGTACTCTTATTCAGTATAAATAGAAAGTGTTCTAATACTACAGAGGACTACTACTTAAAGAAGTCCTTAATAGTTTTAAAGGCTATCTGAAAGTTTTTCTTTGGACATTGGTTGCTTTTTCACTCATTTAACACTGACATGTGAATCAACCTAACACAAAAAAGGCACCTAACTAAAATGGATGAGCCATTTTTGTTTTTACACATAAAAGACAACTAACAAACTATTTTAAAGGTCCCATTTTATACAAAGTTCACTTTCTAAAGGTTCTCTAACAGTCTTATGTGTCCTCATAGCCTGTGTATGACGCCCAAGAATAAGAAAAATTCTGTCACCTCTCTCACTTCCTTGCTCCATTTCTAGCGAATGTGTGCTGAAACGGGTGAATCTGAGATCTTTCCTCTGTGACATCTCAAAGTGAAAAAAACATTCCTCCCAGCAGTGGATACTGTCATTGACCCGTCCCCCTGGCTAGCTGAGCTTACCCTCTAAAATCGCATAGCGGGCACCAGTGAAAGCCGGATCCTTTCCCATTAAGGGGTGTGGACAGGCACCACTCAAGAACCTTTAAAGGTTCGGATACATAAACAGCCCGTTCTCAGTAGAGCTCATTAGAGTCACTTTGGGAATGGCTGAAATAAAGGACCAAGGCCGAATTTTGAAAATAATGTTGTTGGACCTCTGACACCCATATGAAATTGCTGAAAAAATTTATAATATGGGACCTTTAAATAGTATCTTAGGGCACTTTGTTACTAGCAGCTTTTCCCAAGGACACATCATTTGTTCCATTTTGTTTGCTACATCTATAACAAATATAAAAGATAACATAGCTTGACATGAAATAGTAGTTTTATACCAACAATATAATTTCCAAATAGCTAAGAAACCTGGCTTATCCTAGCACGGCTTGCATTGTGTCCTTAAAAAGGTAAGGGAACTGGACAAAAGAGCTATCTGTGGCAGTAAACGGTATCTGAAGCTATAGTCCTTGAGAAACAGAAGGGGGAATCCAACAAAAAACTCAGAGAGGACATGAGAGAGGCATCTGGACCTTCAATTGATCCAACTTCTGTTCACTCATCAGAAAGGGTTGAGAAGTAATTTTTAATTAAGGGAATCGGGAAGGAAAAGGCTGAGATATGCTATATTGGACTAAACATCAGTGGCAACAGGTCCTACGGAGCAATGAACCCTCCACAGAGCCTGGACCTCAACAAAACTGCAACAGTGTGAGATCATCTGGACAGAAAACTGAGCACAACACAGTAACGTTCAAAGAAGAGCTTTGCAAAAGTCCTTAAATCCACCTGGAGAACTATTCCTGAAGACTACTAAAAGACATTACAATTACCTTTGTCTAAGTGGGTTCAAACTGTGTTGATGAATAAACTTGCTCAGACTAAATATTGACTCTCAAGCTGTTTGTCATACATACTGCATTTCTATTTATATTTCCACATTATAAATCACTGCCCTTATTTCCTGTTTTCCCTGATGATACATGACTGTGATAAATATAATTTATTCTCTTAATACCTCAGACCGGATGCAATTAATTATATGAAACAAATAAGACATAAAAAAATGATGGAAAGGATAAACAAACAAAAAACCCTCAACATTAGCCCCTATGAGCTTCTTAAAGCTAGTAACAGTGGACTATATCTGATGGTGCATTCAAGAGCAAAAATCTACAGTCTAAACATTCTCACTTAAGTAAACCACATTTCTTAGATGAATAAAATCATTACTCTTTTGTTACTTGGAGTAGCTTAACAGTAGGTCTACATCTGACACCTATTAAGGAAAAAAAAAAAAACAGAATAGGCGTGACATATTGTAGAGGGAAAACAGGGCAAAGCACTCGCAAGGGTTGCTGCAACAAGCTAAATATGTGCAATGTGCTGTATTTAATGGCAAAAAATGTACATATACCACTACCAGCTGGGAAGGTCTTCCACTGTTAGTTTACTACGTTTCCCATCTCCCCCATGCTCTCTCCTTCTGTCCATACCCCCTGCAGCTGGTGTGTTTTTGTGTCTCAATAGGCAGATCCAGAAAATGTGCCAGCCTGCTTCATGCCACACAACCTCCAGCCCTCACACACATGGTTGAAACTTGTATGTCTCCAGCAACAGCAGAGGAGATCAATTCAAGGGCAGAGTTTTAAAGAGAACCCAGTGCATGAATGAAACAGTTGCCATGACAACCATGTCACAGTTCAACTGCATGTTAACAGCAGGCTTGTCTACGTTGATGGATATGTAGAATGATAACGACAGCTGAGTGTCTGCATTAGCGGGTGTCCCCATTTGTAAACACTGACATGCAAACACAACATCACCTGTGGACACATAGCAACAAGCTGATAAAAAAACCTGTCTGAACACCAGCAGCCCTGCTCCTTGGAAAAGCTTACATCCAGGGAAGCAGACTTCCTCCTTACAGACTCCTCTTTTGTTGAGGACCAAGTTGGAAATTTATTTTCCCATCTAATCCTTAGAGGATGGAAACATAATTCAAATCTTTTTTGAAAATGTGCCGATTTTGTGGTTTCTCTTTTGCTTCTGTTGATAAAAAAGTGTTATACAATATCACGTGATCTATTCTACAATTTGAAAAGTTTTCTTTGTGTGTGAGCAAGTCTTATTTTCTGAAAATTAATTATGTGATCTAATGGCAGGTCACAGCCGGCAGAGTGGAGATTTTGAAGCACTGCAAATACAACTTTGTGACAGTAAGAGAATAAAGACTGGCTTCAAGGAGCATATCTACAAACCACAGTTATGATTTGCCCTCACATGGTTCCACTTAAGTTAGGAATTATCTCCTTTAGTGAGGAAGACTCTCCCCTTACAAAATCCCTCATAAGCTTGACTTCTCTTTCATTTGGCTTTGATTTACGAGGGCTTCCCAATCAAGGCTGTTAGGGAGGGAAACTTCCATTGCTGTGTTGCACTGGCTCTGAGCGTACGTTCACCCTCAAAGTCAGATAACATGCAGCAAATGTAAAGCACTGCAGAGACAGAATATGACTGTTTGAGCACATGGCGCTTCAGTCATGTATGCTGGCGGCATGTCTGAGACCACCTTAAATTTAAATTCCTTGGAATCTCTGACATTTGCGCAAGAAGGCGTGAGCCTTGCAAAGCTTACTGGCAGCAGCGTCAATGTTGCTTTTGACTCAGAATTTATTACCCACAAAAAGCAGCAATGTCACCACACAAACTTCTGTTTATAGGAACTCTTACCTCTGAAGTGGCTTTTCCTTCTTCCTATTGAGGTCAAAGGTCAGACGAAACCGCCACTCCACTCTGCGGCTAGGGCTTTTATCCCCTGGAAAAAGAGGAAAATTTATCAGTCATACTTTGGTGTCTATTTTGAGCCTGCAGAAGCTAAACACAACCTGTACTTCGGTCACCTCACAAAGGCCATTAGTCAAACATTATGGATCGGGTTTGTTTGATGAACAGGCTGCAGGAGAACTGAGAGACTCGGCAACTGGCAGAGAGCAGAGTAATTTTACCATCAGAAAAATGCAGGGGATTAACTATGAAGGGTGCTTGAGCAAGGACTTAACGAAGCACAGACAAAATGACATGCACAGCCAGCGAGAAACTTATCTTTAAGCTCTGGAAGCAATCAAGCACAGTTCAGTCTTTATTAGAAACCATCTTCGTTGTTATTGCTAGACAATTCAGCTGCAGAGGCCTTCGTTTTAGCTCAGCAAACACACACCCGCTTAATAAGCAAGCTGTCTCCCCAGGCTAACCATTGCAAACATGAGTCAGAGTAAAAAACCTTGTCAAAACTCTTACATGTGCATCGACTTTGACTCATAAGTCTGCAGACTTTAACAAGATGAACAATTTTAAACAATTAATTGAATCATTAACTCGCAACAGCGATGACTCATTCTATGACCCCATTTTATCCCAAACTATCTAAAAGCTGAATCATAGTCTGACTGTAGAAAAATAATGAAGGCATGTAAGGAAATATCACTGTTATGAATAGGTGTGAGAGGTTGGCAGCTGATGTTGGGGTTAACTACCCAGAAGCTATTCCTGCTGGTCTCAGCTGTTCATTTTGCTTTTCTACACGCCAACAGTTGTTCAGCTGCAGCATGTGGCCCCTCTCCAAGCAAAACAAGAGAAAAAAAGTTAAGAAAAGTAAGCCCCTGCGAGTGTGTTTTCACAGCAAACAGACTCCTCATAACAAGAGAATAAAATGACATGGTGTCATCCTTGCAGAAAAGAGCACATTTGCCTGCTTTGATTACAGGTCAACCCAACACCCTCCATCTCTCTATTGTAATTTGCACACACAAAGTTGAAAGTGTGATATCACTCCGTCAACACAAGGCTATTGAACAGGTGTGGCAGTGACACATGGAGCTGTGCAGCTGCAGCAAGCACAGTTGCTTCAGTCACAACAGTGTAGGAGCCGGCGAGCAGCTGCTTCAGTGCTGAAAACAAAGGCATGACTGCGACACATGCACGCAGACAAACATGACTGACTTATGGCCAAGAGGCAGTGGCTGTACAAAGATCAGGGCAACACACACTCCTCAGTGAATCCTGTAAACTTAAATGGTAAAAAAAGGGGCCCAAAAAGTGCCCCTTGTATAACCGTTAGTCAGCTTTGCATGGCCTAAATTGGTGCCCCACTTCAACAACAGACTAAAAGGAAACACAGAGTTCAGTGTAGTGGACACAGGTGTGTCCTTGTCCACATTAACAGCTATCCTTCACGGCGGCTTACTTCCTGTCGGGACAGGAAGCGGGAAGGAGGGCAGGGCTCTGAAATAGCAGGAGTGATGATGATGTCACAGTGGGAAATAAAGGCAGGATTGTTGAAGCAGGAAGTACATCAACGAAAAAGCAGGGCCAAGCTCACTGCCTGGTGCGTGTTCATTTTTCCACTGTCCTTTCAATACGAGACTTCAACTTGACCCACAGTCTTAGCAACAGGAACTTTGTTATGCCACGTTTAGATGCCATTTATGTTGTCAAAGCAACAGGAAGAACTTTACAGTAGCACACAATGCTTTGCAACAGGGTCTTAAAATTCACGTTGAAGCCACAAAGATCACATATTAATGCTGTAAAACGGCCATCCCCCGTTATTGTTTGGCATAACAGGATCATATCTGGAAATATGACACATTTACAACTTAATATACCAATGTGTAACACTGGCTCAAACCAGACATAAATGAATTAAACCAAGCCCACAACATTGTAATCTGGTTTAAGAAAAAAGATAAATAAAAAAATAAAGGCATTTAGTAGTGACCCTGAGCATTCCTGTAAAGACACTGAGGCAAACCATCAGTCAGCTGACTGATGCTGATCCTCGCTGGAAAGATGCATTAATATTGATCAGTGCATTGCTTTTCCTCCGAGTTGAGTGCAGCTGCTTCCATTCTCGGGCAATGGCCTGTCTGACCTCTGATTTCCAAAGTTGTTGGCTTTCAAGTGTGAAAAATCAACTCGAGTCATTTTAAAATATTACTGCTCCACTTTCCGGCAGATGTTACAGAGGTTGTGTTTTTCTTAAGTGAGATATTTGAGGGATTCAGTGTGCGAAGGAAAAAGTTTAAACCAAAACAAGTTTTTCCCTCCAACAGAGGACATTGCTTCTCAACAAAAGAAGCCTTATTTATGCTCTATGCTAAATACACACACAGTAAGATCCTCCTGTCCATCTTCTGCGTGCTTTACAAGCATATCTTTAAAAAATCAGCTTACCAATAAGATCAGATTGGACTTTTCAGGAGAAGGCCTTAAAGCAACACTACGTTTGTTTTGTTTTTTTACCTTAAAACTCTTCTGACTTCTCTTCTGGCTCATTATGATGGTACACTGACATTCATTGTGTACAGTGTCCAGAGGCTGAGAAAGTAAAGTTCACAACTTTTTTCCCCCAGACCATATTGCTTTTTATAGCACCAGAAACTGGATATCAACACACTAGCTGTTTTGAATGCACATCATGGTTAATTCAATAAAGAAATGCAAGAGGAAATTATTGGAAGAAGCAAGGAAAAGGAAAGAAAGTGACAGCAAGAGATACAACAAGAGTCAACATCAAACTGGCTTCATCTTTGAGTGAATCCAACAGCCTCAGGTGTAGTGATGAAGGAACTACTGGTAACTACTTCAAAGTTGTGTATTGCAGGTTTTATCATTAAACTAAGTCCATATACTTCAAAAACGAGTCAAAACTTGGTATATTAGTCATTATCGGGGTATTAAAGGCTCAGTGTGTAACTAAATCAAAGGTCAATTATAGAAAAAATGTATCATTAAAAACTGTCTCAATTGGTATCTAATCATTTTTTAAATTTTTGTTCTCTTAAAATGAGTCAGCTATATCTACATTTTGTGGGTCCTCATACATAGCAGCTGATGTATTTGTGCCACAATTTTTACTACGGTGTCTATGAATGGACAAACAACCATGTGAGCGAAGTGAGAAGCCTCTGAGCTTTAAAACTGCAGAACCAGGTGCGTTTGGGATAAGTAACGCCTTAAAAGAACCATAGAAGAAGTAGACATTTGAGCCAGTAGTAAAGATGTTATTTCCATATACTACTACGATCATTTATCTCTAGCTTTGCTCACTCTGACACGGTGATGTCTGGAGACGATTACAGGAGCTCATCTCCTCTCCTCAGTGGGATTCTCTATGCTCTGTGCAGGGAGCACTTGCCTCTGGAAAAACCACACATGGTGGGAATTATGGAATATTGCTGTGTCCGGAATGTTCCCACGATGGCAAGCTACCAGTGGGGTTTACTGGTAATTACACACACGTACAGAGTTACACGATGAAATGCCTTTTGTGTTAGTGCACACTTGGCCTTATTTCTCTTTTTGGATCAAAAAGGTCCTTTGTGGGGAGCGTTTGTGCACAGTTTTCTTATAACTGCAAAAGAAATCTATGTACTCTGAAGCTCTGATTAGTGCAGCTTGAGCACAGCTGATCAGATTAAAGACAGTAATCTCACTCCTTATTTACACAGTTTCATTTCAATAATCTCGAAGCGGACATGATCACCAGGAGAGGGGGTCAAGCTGACAAACCACAAATATGACAGCGACCCTTGACTCAGCTCCAAAGGCAGTCACTGTGCCAAGCCAGGGGCAGGTTGCAATTTACTCACAGGGAGGAGTTGGGTGTGAGGCATGTGGGCCAAAATAATCAGGAATCACTAGAGAGTGAAGATCAGCCTGGCAGAGAGGGATTAGCAAGCTACTCAGCCACAAACGTAACCCAGAAACTCAGTCAATAGAGTCTTACAGTCACTTTCAGGGCTGCCAGGGTATTAGTCAATGAGATTTGGAGAGAGGTAGTCACACATGCACACACACACAGCACTATTTCACGAGATTAAGCTTGTAGGTTTGAGTTACTGTCAAGGGATTCTGTTGCAAAATTGTGCCAATCCACTTCTACCACAGCAAGCACGGCTGTTTTTGCTGGCTGGATTCTATCTGCATTGTAGGTCACAGCAGTGAAACTCTAGATTCCTTCGCTGTCCTGGATGAACCCTGATGTAAAAAAAGAATAGTGGAGCAGCCTGCCAACATCAGACTGTTACAGTCACCAAATAGAGGCGTGTGAAATAGTGTGATTTCCAGACATTGGCAGAGGACATGAGGAAAATGAAGAATGACCTCAGTGTTTCCAATTGGCTGTATTTCATATGACATCACCTGCACTGAGCAATAGTTTTTAAGTTTCTAAAGACTACATCTTCCCTAACAGCACTTCTCATTTCCACACTCTTCCTCACTTTCTTCCACCATTCTTCCCTGTAGTAGAGTTACCGATGGCATGGTGATGTGCACCGAGCCTTGTGGCCCTCAGCAATGTGACAAGGCCAGGCAGCTTTCCAACCCTTCACGTTTCACTAGCTTGAGGTTTTGCTGCCCGCTGAACGATCGCCTGCAGAGAACATGAGCTGGGATAACTTTCCTGCTTTGAATAAGAGTGTAGTTAGAAGATCTAAGGGCGAAAAGTAGGCAAAAATAAATATTTAATGACAAAACAAGCTTCTCTAGCCCCAGTTTTTGGTGTAGTTGTAGTCTGTGGCATAAACACAGAAACACTTGAAACAGTTGGAAGACATAAATAATGTATGGGTGAACCCGCTTTTATGTCCAATCTAGTATGTAGTTGTTTTGAAAAACTTTTGGAATAACAGTTCAAGAGAAGGATTAAATAAAAGGCCATAGCATATACATTTTTTTCTTGTATATCCCTGTGGCATCTCTTGTGGCCTACTGTTGAAGAAACAATTATTAGCCCATCTGATGCCAATAGTCAATTGAATTCTGTACAGCCTTTGCTAGATGACAGCCTGCACTAATTTGTGGTAGTTTTCTAAAGGAGTCTGATATCTCCAGAGTAATCCCAGACCATTTTTCTTTGGAAAATGTCTCAAGCTGCTCCAGATTTGATGATCTTCTGCCATGGACCTACATCTTCAGTTCAGCAAAGCAATGACACAGACCCAGTTTTGCTCCTGACTGCTATAAGTTTTCTTTCAAAGTCTTCACTTCCTTCTTTCTTCATGTTTCCTTCCATCGTGACGATATGTCCATTTCCAGATGCACACACATACCCCCACAGCATAATACTGCCACCCTCGTTTTACTGTGGGGAAGGTGTTCTTTGGGTTATACACCTCTTTCTTCTTTTTGCAAACATAAGCAATGTCTCCAAAGACCAAAGAGCTCTAGTTTTTAATGTCTTTACACAAACCTCTCACTAGATTTCTTTTCAAGGTCTTTGAAATATTTTAATTCCTACCTCTGCTAGGTACTTCTGTACTGTGTGGCTCTGTTAGAATTTCTTGATTGATACGTCTCACTTCAGTTCTTAAAACTAGAAAACACTGATTGCTTCCTTTACCTGCTTTGTGAGCATCAACAATTAGTTACCTCAAGCCAAAACCTTTTAAGTGACATCTCAAACAATCATTAAAGTTTGATGCTGTGTGTAAATTAGGCGATAACCCTCAGTTTTATCTTGATTTTACAAGCATTGAGCAGAGCTAAATTAAAGCACATTATTGCATTCCAGCTTTTATTCTATAGCTTAATCTGTTCTTAAGAGGGCTTTGTTGTTTCTGAATTGGATCCATTATTGTGTGAAAATTTTAATATTTTATGCTTTGTAAACATAATTAGTATTTTTGGCAAAACTGTGTAGAAAGTTCCTTGCTCTGTTAAACGAGCACATAATCAATTTGGGGCTAATAGTGTTGTTCTCCAGTGTACCTGGAAACTGACTGCAAATGTTTTACATGAACAAAAAGGTATACACCTTGCTGAAGGGATTTATGTAACATTTTCCTCTTTGTTTGCACAAATGACTCAGAATGACTCAGTTTTTGGTGTCACCATATACACAAACATAACAGGAGACGCCACAAAATAGCACTATCTGCTGCAACTAAATCCTCAACTTTCTCCAATAGTCTCATAATGCGGCCATTGTTAGTGCTTTCCAAGCAGTAAATAAAGCTGAATCCTCTGAGGGTTTCACTGGAATGCAACCCAGAGGTCAACGATTAGAAAAAGCAACTGTACAAGCTGCTCTAAACAGAGGTCATCTAAACATTTTGGGCCAACAAGCAGGCATTTCACAGCAGGGTGAAAGGAAACAGAACAGTTTAATTTGTTTGCATTTGTGTGTGCTGTTTCTTTCTCAAACTCCATCTATGCTGAACTGTAATATGGGTGTCCTGAGAGATGGCCAGAAGCCAAATAAACAGCTTCTCTGCATGCAAAATGAACGCAGAGACATCCAAACTGCTGTTGTAGTCTCGTGAGAACTTAGTGAACTTTTTCCAGGCACGGAGCAGAGAGGACGCGCTGCTCCTGGCTGCGCTAATGTTTATCCCAGACTCTTTGTTGCAACGCACTGGCCATTTATTTCAATTCAATAAATAAAATACTGCATGTGAAAGCAATCCAGGGAGTAAAGTATAAATCCACTTTCTCCATCTGCATGCAGTAATTCTTACACCAGACAGCTCGTACATCAGCTCAAGTCTATAATATATTTTCTATACAGCAGGAACTGCGGCCACATGTATATTTCCTCTTAGCTAGCATTTTCCGTGCTCTTAACACTACCTACTCTGTCTGAGGCACTCCAGCTTGCCTTAAGCACTCTGTGTCATCTCCAAGTCAGACTCTAAAGGATGTCCATCCACAACTGATAAGTCACACCGTCCATCAACCCTCACTGGGACTGTTGCAGAGCTTAAGCTGGACTTGTGAAAAAAGAAACTAAAAACCATAAATCAACATCTCCACCTCCTCTTTTTCCTCACCGACATCTGATGCAGCAGCTGGAATTACAGCCAAGAATTCCCACTGGGATGAGATTCTATTTCTCAAGATCAGGTTCAGGGTGATTACTCAACTGTGCAAAGCTTAACTTAAAAGACAGGTGCACAGGTGACACCCCCCTCAAGGCTTCGACTGACTCAGGTGTTGATCTTGTCGAGTGCATGTGTGCAAGAGAGCAACAATCAATGCGACATGCTTAACAAAAGCACACATTTTTAAACAGAATTGTGTGTCTCCAGTCACTTCTGCAGCCATGAATGAATCAAACCATCTGCAGTAAGAATCAACCGCCTGCTTTTGTCAGTCACAGTGATTAAAAGCTGCCGAAGGGACTTGGACAAACTGCTCTGCTCAAAAAAATAAAGGGAACACTAAAATAACACATCCTAGATCTGAATGAATTAAATATTCTTATTAAACACTTTGTTCTTTACACAGTTGAATGTGCTGAGAACAAAATCACACAAAAATTATCAATGGAAATCCAAGTTATTAACCCACGGAGGTCTGGATTTTGAGTCACACTCAAAATTAAAGGAGGAAAAACACACCACAGGCTGATCCAACTTTGATGTAATGTCCTTATAACAAGTCAAAATGAGGCTCAGTAGTGTGTGTGGTCTCCACATGCCGATATGACCTCCCTAAAACGCCTGGGCATGCTCCTGATGAGGTGGCGGATGGTCTCCTGAGGTATCTCCTCCCAGCATAGCATCAATGCCTTCGTCTTGCAGGAACTGCTGACACACTCCAGCCACATGAGGTCTAGCATTGTCTTGCATT
>JBAMHW010000027.1:11628931-11656285 GCA_037177495.1 Rhadinocentrus ornatus
TCAATCAGTGTTGCTTCCTAAGTGGACAGTTTGGTTTCACAGAAGTGTGATTGACTTAGAGTTACATTGTGTTGTTTAAGTGTTCCCTTTAATTTTTTTGAGCAGTGTATTAATGCATATGTGCACACAAGTATAAATACATGCTAATGCACACAAACAGGACATGTCTACACATTTAAATCTAACAAATATGCACATTTAGAGGATCCAGCAGCAAATATATACCAGTTAACATACCTTGCTTCTGTATTTGCTGCTTCTCTTCTGACACCTACAACACACCAAGTCAAACATTCTCCACATGACATTTTCAAAAATGTGATTGACTTGGAGTTATATTGTGTTGTTTAAGTGGTCCCTTTATTGGAGCAGTGTATACATGTTGGAATAGATTGCATTAAAGGGTCAAAGTCAGACCTGATATGGTCATTAGGGACGTTTTTTTTTTGTCAATTCTGGTCATTTTCTGCCTTCAATTTTTGCAACCATTCTGGATTTTTGTTTGTAAGAAAAGTCTTTCTATTGATGAACTTCTGAATTCAGATTTAAATTTTCTTTGAGGTTAATGGGACACAAGGAATACATTTCCTACACTTCTGGGTTATTAAAAGTTTAGTTTTTTTATGCTAAAATCGATCAATCAACTTAAATCCTCATCAAAAATACCAAATAAATTATTATTATAAGTCATCAAATGCAAATCTGACTACATAATGTCTCTTTTTTTTTAAAGAAAATAAATGATTATGTTTTCCATATAATACATGTTGGAGACCTGAAGATCTTTCTCTTTTTTTGTTTTAAGGTCAGTCTTAAATATAAAAAGAAAAAAATGTCTGTAAGATTTATATTGTTGTTTTTAGGGGTGTTCTCTACAGACCTGAAAGGATAGTAAAATTTATATTTGTTCCTAATTTTTAGAATATTTTAAAACTGGTCTTTAAAAAAATCCCCAGCTGGTCAACCTGTATTACATGGAAAATAACTTATTGTATATATATTTATCATGTAATCAAACTGGCATTTAAATGGGTAAATAGTTTGAAAATAATTTCATATTTGGTCGTTATTATAAGGACTGAAGTATTTCATCTGTAATGTTTTTTTGAAGTAGTTTTGGTAATAGGACTTTTTTTTTGTCCATTTATGAGCTGATAAGTCAGTTTTACATGGGTTACGTGTAAATCCCATAGGAACTGACTGAATGGACCATTTTGATACTCAGATGATGCCAGAGATTCAGTTGTAGGTCTGTCTTTGCAGTTTGCATCTTCAGCAGTGCCTATTTGTCCATGTGCTGCAGTGCACCTGTCAAACAAGGACCAAGATTATGCATGGCCCAAAAGCAGAGGAGGGGAGGCGGATGGCCTCCTTCTGCCTCCTCCAATCAGTGGTGCTGCATATAGAAAACAGGCTGCAGGGTCAATCCATTCATTGCTTTACTTCAGGACTTCACATTTTACTTGTGTAGCATTAGTATAATCAGAAATAGTGGGTTTCTTTAAACACTGTAAAGCCTTTTTGTAAGATATTTCCTTGTAAGAGAACTGAAAACAATCTTTACCAAAAGAAAAGGTCTTATCTGGATCTCAAATGGCTGATTTCCAACAATACATGGCACCGACCTAAGTCTCTGAGTATATATATATATATATATATATATATAAAGGCCAACAGGAAGAGGAACTTGCTATCTGCATCAGTAAATGTTTTGCAGGCTAAAGGCAGGCTGACTAGCCATTTGTCTTTGTTTTTAAATGGCAGGGGCAATTGCCACCAAAGGTCAGCAAAATGTTACAAGAACAAGGCCCTACACAGGCCAGGGCCACGTGGCTCTGACAAGGCAGGGCTACACTCTTCTCTTGCATTTTCTCACACACACACAGCTCCAATCTTGCTGTCATCAAGGAGGTCCTGCGCCTCGACGCAGCTGGTGTTTTCCAGTTTAGACTCCATTCCCCAGCCTAAGCCGTGGCATCTCCTACTAGTGCAGAACTATCAGGTTGCAGTCTCCCTTCCAGCACTCCATCAGGGTGAGCTGCGTTTGAAGTGCCATCCCCTCCCACCCACACCCCCGGCTGTAACACAACCTGGGTAAACTTACACCCACCTTCATCGACACCCCAAGCCTCATCTTTGGAGCTTTTGTGTAGAGAGGTCTCATGCCCAGGGATATGCTACACACATAAAAACCAGGAACAGCTTTTGAATCCATCTTTGTAAATGCATGCCGTGTCTCGGGATCGTTCCTCAGGCCTAAATTTTCTCTGACAACTGTTTTTCTCATCTTATCAACAAACTCCAGGGGAAATCATAGCTACAACAAAAAGGATAAAGACTGATGGAGGGGTGAAAATCAGTGGGGGGTTTTCACCTTTAATCTTGTGGTTAAACAAAATAGCATGTGTAAATGATTAAACCATAAGTCTGGTCACATGTTATCCTCCTTATTTTTCCTCTTAATGGTCCCAAAAAAGAAAGCAGACAGTAAAATAAAACTTACAAATGCTTCCAAACTAAAAGAAACCCCCCAACATGTGTTTACCTCCATGCTGGAAATGTTTTCCATGCCGGACTTTTTATGACTAAGCTGTGTGCCATGCTGCCTGAGTGCACTGACTTGGACTTTTTCTATTGAATAGAATTTCAACAACTACAATAATCCAATGGAGCCCAAACCACAGGCCTGAAAAGTTACCACCAACATCAAAAACAGACTTTATCCTTTGTGTAACCAGCTCATAATCAAATTCTTAAGTAACACTTTCATAATAGGCCACATCAAAACAGAGCCACCACTAACACTGACCAAAGAAATATATCACATTGTGTTTAGGGCATCTCTGGCAAGATGAATGAAATCCGACTCCAAACTGATGCCATTTTCTCTCTCAGGAAACACATGCTTAAAGGCATCTGCTTTAAGGGGGAGAAACCAGAGGACCAGTTGTTATTTTCAGCCCATTAACTGCACTGTTAACGAATGGGTCACATTGTTGCTGCACTGTCTCCATGCCCAGAATAATGCGCTTCTAGTCCACTGCTTTGTGGATGCAAATCAAGCATGCCTTAAGGACACAGACGGTCTATTATAATGCCACTATGGGGAATAAAGGCTGGGCCAAGTGGCTGCTTAGTGGCTTTTTTCTGGAAGAAAATGCTGTTTGTTTTGTTGTGTTCACCTATAAATTAAAAAGAGATATGGGCATAGATGCTGAGCCAGCCCTCCACAGGGGCCAGGAGAGGGAGTCTTAAGTCTTATGCCAGAAATATAATGGGCATTTAACAACCCAAATTAGATGCAAAAGAAATGTAAATGAAGATACTTAAAATAGCAAAAAGAAATGCCCCCAAAAGCTATTACAAACACAGTTACTGAATCGATACTGAATTAAGTGCAAATAAGACACAAAATGACCAGAAAGAGAGAAAAAGATATACTAGCAATGGTTAATACGTAGGCATGCAAATTTAGATGCAAATTTAGAAGAAAAAAAGGTTTTCTAAAAAACTTTGTAACGAACCAAACTGAGAAAAAAACACAGCAGAAAATATGGCCAAAGAGAACATGGGTGAAAGAAGATCACCTAATTTCCACAAAGAGTTTTAATGCCACCAAAATGAGATACATATGAAGCTGAATGATGATGAAGTGATGCTGAAAGAGCAGTTTAAGCTATATCCCCTGGCCCTAGTAGTGTAAATAAAACACTAAATCTTTACTGGGTGAAAGTGTAGAGACACATGGCAGCCAGCCACAGGGCAGCATAGCAAGCAGCTTCTCTACAATTCACCTTTGAACTCCACGGTCAGTGAAGAGGGACATTTAATTCGCATGTTAATATCTGACTGACAAGAAATCCACAGATCCGAGAGGGAG
The DNA here is from genome assembly GCA_037177495.1 of Rhadinocentrus ornatus. Taxonomy (NCBI): domain Eukaryota; kingdom Metazoa; phylum Chordata; class Actinopteri; order Atheriniformes; family Melanotaeniidae; genus Rhadinocentrus; species Rhadinocentrus ornatus. The sequence goes on from JBAMHW010000027.1 coordinate 11,632,812, forward strand.
ACATAAGTAATTTATCATTAAAAAGGAGGACAGTGAACACAACATGAGCTCCAGCTCCAACTTTTCCCACAAAGCTCCACTAAGAACCAACAAAGCCACAACAGAGTAATTTGGAAGACATGGGCTTAGGCTACTGGCTGAACTGGATGCGAGCAATAAACTGGAGATAGCCACTGGTCAAAAACTGGCTTCATGTCATCCAGTCTGCAACCGGCGGCGTCATCTAACAAAGACAAATAAAACTATATTCCTAAGCCGCAGTGAAGGGGTAGCTCACAACGAGCTGAACTCAAACACAAGCTCACATTTGTTGCAGGTTGTTAAAGATATCTTGTATATTATTCTATAACTGCAGCAGCTAGAGGAAAACATTAGCACAATACCATCGGCCATTACCAGAAGCTGATAGCCTTCTCCCGCTGAACAGGGTGGAGCCTAGCGGTACATCTCTCTGTTCAGCTGGATGCAGAGAAGACAAATTAACTTCAGGCGTCCACGACAGCGTCTCGGAGTTCAGCTTTGACAACAAATACAAACAAATACATCACAACAATAGCTGAGGGTGAATTGTCATTCCCAGGAGAGCTGTGGCTCTTTTCCCTGTCGACCCAAACGCTGCACACCCTGTCTCCAAAAGAAAGGGATTGTTCAATGGCATATGGGGGCACACAAACACTCCTCATTTAAACACCCTGCGACAGACAAGACTTTATCAAACAAACATTAACACATGCTTGAGTGGTTTAGATTTTTTTTTAAAAATAAGTCTGATAGCTACTTCTTCGTTTTCCTTCCCGGGGTCACAGTCTGGGATGGGCTTCCAACAATATATCTACATAAACTGGCATTTACGCTATTTATATTTCTTTTTTTATGAATATGTTTCAGTAACATGGCTGAAAATTGTGCTAGAAAATTAAAACGTCCCAGAATAGCAATAAAAAAAATTACTTACAATGAAATGGGATTTACAAAGAGGGTCCTCTCTTTTTCTATGTTCTCCAATGGGAGTTATTATCCCTGCCAAGCGGGAAAAGAAGGACAACTCCCAATCCGATATCTGTAAATATCTATTTTAAATGGGAATCTATTCAAACCTAGTCATTGTCTTCATGTTTTCACACGCTGCCTCGCCTGCAATCCACAAATCTGCTCTCATTCCCATTCTTCTCTCCCGCAGCTGCCGAGGAGACACGCTGCGCGTCTCCGTCGTTTCCTGTCCAGCCCAGGAGCGGACGCTACCTTCAGGGACAGTCGGAAATGTCTTATTTTGGAGCTGGCGAGGCATGACCTCGCTACAATAAAGACAGATGACCAAGGAAAAAGAAGGAACGAAGGAAAGAAAACATCCAGTTCAACAATGTAATGTCATTCAATTCCGAACTTTTATAAAAACGACTATTTAAAAGTGATGGTGTTGCAATTATTTGAAAAAGAAAAACAATCCAAAAAAAATATATAATAATAAAAAAATAGGGACACATGCACATGCCTACATACCTGCATATTCCAGAAAACAAAAATTTAAATTTACTAAACTCATATCGCAATACCATACCAAATAAATAATTAAATGACCAAATTAATTCAAGAAACATGAAAAAAAGGAGAAAAAAAGAAGCTGAAAATGTTTAGAACAATACAACAAAGAAGCAAATAACACCACAAAATATAATAGACAATGTTTCAGAAAAGACAATAAAATATAAGAAAAAACAACAATAAAACAAACAAAACACATTTATTTACATTAGAAAATTACCTTTCCCATTTGCGGTTTTATAAATGTCATGTTTGTTAGTAACAATGTTTTTTCTAAATTGTATTTTATTTTTCTTTCTTTTTTTTTTGCTCATAATAGGGCCAAATAACCCCACACAAGAAAAGTTCTTATTTATTTTTACAGTTAAAAAAAAGCTACTTAAGGCAGCATCGCTTTTACAAATCTGGATGTATTGTTCATCACTCAAATATGTCAAGTGCTCCTAATGTAAAGCATTCAGATTAATGCACACTGGAGTTGCTGCTGATGCCTCAGACAAGAGGCGCATGCTCCAGATTAGGAGATTATTGTTACCCATATGGACACATGGCATTACTAACCACTCAATCCCCCTCTCTCACTCATTTTCTGACTTGGATTTACAGCCTTTTTTTCTAAATGTTGTAATCCCCACTTCACAATCCCAAAGTCTGTCCCCATGTGTTACCACATAACATAAATATTCCCCACCTTGTAAGGGACTCTTTCACTGGCGCTAAATTCATAATAATAGATGCACTTCTGTAGCAAAAATATGTTTTTATTAAACAACTTGTATATCTCGTGTTGGAGACTTAATTAGCAGGCTGATGAGCATAAAGTACTTTGTTGCCATCTTGTGGACTTAAAAGTATCATACACATTGCCACGCCACTATTTATTTGATCTTTCACTAAAACCACCAGATTAAATCATCTATATGGGAAAGTAACTGTCTTTCTCACCCTATGTCTTACTCGTGCTCTGTATTTACATGTGCTTTACACAATGACTCATACTACTTAGTTACAGTCTTATTCATTTCTCATAAGCTTTTGTTCTCTACCTGTCCACATTTCCTGCAGTGCCACGTTAGCAGTCAACAAATGTCAGTTAATCAAAGGGTTTGGTAACTTTTTCCACATAGTATCCAGACAGGTTTATTGTACTTTTGGTCAATTGGTACAACAACCAGTCTTTTAATTGGTGATGCATAGAGGTAATAACAAGTAAAGGGTATCAGGTTGTAATGTATTTTTTTCACTGATGATGTGGTTTTCATTTCCCATACAACTACATAATTACAAAATATATCCTAAAGCACAAAACTAAAATGCTTTTAGTGCAGCAGTAGAATAGAACACACAATGTTTAATTAAATGCATCTGACAAAGAACAAGAGGATAAAAAGCAGAAGTCATCTGCAACAACTTTTTGCTACGAATAAAATCTTTAATTGTCAACACATAGAGGTTACAAACTCAGGAAGAGTGCGGAAACTTCAGAGGAGGAGGCGTTTTCTACCACAGGATGTTTTCTCTGAAGAAGACGGTATTTGAGGTTCAGTCACCACGTAGGAGTGCTTCACTCGGAGGTAGAGTGAGGACATGAGGCAATAAAGCAAAAAGAACACATGCATGGAGCCAAACTTGATGGTATCAGAGTAGCTGATCAGGTTCCTCTGCAGTGACAGTGAAGAGACTTAAGGGGTTTGCTGCTTGAGCTTCAAATTTTCGTGATGAGAGAATTGCCACGGCGGAGATGAGTCCATGCAACAAAAAAAAACACATGATGGGAGTTTGCTGGATGCTCGTGATCCTCCTGTGCTGTGTGTCATCTCATGCTACCCAGTGTGCCCGCGCCAATGCCAGCTGTGGTAAGCATAGTTTTGATCAGAAATGCTTATATATTTAAGATTAGTATCCACTTAATGCAAATAATTATAAAAAAACACAGTTAAAATTGTTGTAAAAAGCTATTTCTGGGTGTCAATCCAAGAGGCTTACAGCTAGTTTACATTCTAATTATTAGTGCCTAAAAACTAGTTAATGTTATTTATTGGTTCACATAACCCTTAATGTCTCTTATTGCTGTTTAAATGCCTTTTTTCTGATGAGATAAGATAAACTTTAATGTTCTGAGGGAAATTTGTCTTGGGCAAAAAAGTGCTGGTGCAACTGCAGCACATTAGTTAGAGCACAAATTCAAACACATAAACTATGTGGAGCGATTGCATGCAAATAACATGTAAAGAACCACAACCCGACTCAAGTATTCCACTTGTACTGCAAATTTCTGTTTTTCACACTGAACATGTTTGAATGAAGTAAATGTGCTTAGATGTACTGATATCAAATAAATTCCGTTGTGTGGGAGGAGTTCCACTGAAAAGATTGGTTTCAAAACTGAATTTCAGTTAGGAGAATTAAAATACATGGATTATTCTTTTGCAGCGGCTGTATCTTAATGAAGCTCTTTTCTTTGCAAAGTCATTGGTTACAAAGATGCACACAATTTAGGCTGAAGTAGCTTTATAATAACTTTGGAAAACTTAATTAAATATATTCAGTACTTTAGAAGATGAATGACGCATCGCTCTCACGTTTTTCTCCACAGGGCTGCTGAAATCTTACTGCGTGCCTGAACAGAGCCATATTTCTGTATTTGTGCCGTGTCCCATTGTGACCTTTGTGGAGAAAGCTTATATACTTTTAAAAGACCAGACGATGATTCACAAATGCAAGTTGACCAATGGAGAGATCGAAGTCTGTGAAGCACTGAATGGTTCAAAGGTGGATGTGCATTTCAAAAATAAGGACAAATCCCTAGGTTTCACAGCAAATGTCACAAGTCAAGCAATCTATACATGTGAGGCTGAGGTTTTGTTCCCTCCTCCCTTCAAAAAAATACCAAGTGAACAGGTGGTCACAGTCCAGACAGAAGGTAAATACTCTACAAAGAAATGCTCAGATCTGAAGCAAATCTATAACTGTGGGTGATTACAGTGAAATCTGCAAAACAATCATGTATTTCTTCCAGGATGCTGCTGCCAGTGTAATAAAAACCATAATGACATAAGAGTTGAAAAAGAAGCAGAGAGACCCCAAATGTTTCTATGGATCTGGATTACAGTGGTTGTACTTCTCAGCACCTACAGCCTGGCAGTCACCATCGTAGGATTTATCATTTGGGTAAGATATTACAATGGGCATTTAAACTAGTTCACATTTTGCTTGTCTGTTTCCTTGCTAGTTTTACATCTGACATAATGTCTCTAAATTGGTAAAAAGTCCTTTTTAAATTCTTATAAGATGCATAATAACATATAATCTAAGACAAACATTACACGAAAATTAATTATTTTCTGAGATTTTTTATTGCTTTATAAAGATTTAAACATATTTAATTATGGATTTATTCTTAGTTAAGTATGGAACTACTTGATCTAAACCCTATATTATCCCTTTGTTAGCAGCTAATCATGCAATTGCTGGCTTCCCATCTGGAACAGTACTATAAGTCAAGATTTATCAAATTTAAAAGAAAATAAAATGCCAATAATTAGAATATTTTATTCCTTTGTATTTACATTGATGCCACAAAGTGAACAAATGTATCCTAAAACAGGTTTAGAGAAGAGGTAAAATAAAGGATGCATTTACCCATAAGAGTACATATCATGCTTTGTAGTGCTTCCTGTTCCATCATCATGCAGCTGTTTCGTAAAAGTTCTGCAGGTTGTAGTCTGTGCTTTTCTTTCCTTTTTTTTATTGAGATGTCAGCATGTAAAATATTTACAAAACGCTCGCCTAATGGTTAGTTTAACATGCCTTAATTAAAGAATGAACACCTTTCTAGACTATGCTACTTTGGACCAATCAGCTGACCAAACAGCTTAGAATGGCCTTAAAGAGGCATAAAACATGTTTTTATAACAATAACAGTAAGTGCTGCAGCAACATGCAACATAAAATAATATTGTAAATATTGAAATGTATAATATAGCTTTTGTTATAACTTTAGATCTGATAACTGCATAACTAGTTGTATTAAAATGCATCATTATAGTTAAAAAAAACATGTTAATGCTTATCATTTTATTAAATGAATAAAATATCACTATCATGCTGATAATACACATACATGATTGGGATTTAATCTCAGCTGACTAAATCTACATTTTTTTGGACATGTTTAAGTTTTTCTTCTAATACTTTTAGTGTAAAGCTAAAACAAAAAAATTATAAGTGAATTTTTTAACCATAAACACGTTTCTTTGTTATAATCTATCCATCACATAATACAGCCATGTAATGCTTCACTAGATGGTCTCATTAGCTTTAACAAATCTGTAAATAATTGGGATTTTTTTTTTTATCTATCCATGAGTGTCTCTTTAATTCATAAATGCTGGCCATAGTAACCGAAAACCTTCTGCAAACTCTTGAACATGTCTTTACTTCATGGTTTAAACTGTTTTTCTTTTATTGTAAACAAACCTATAGATAAAATCTTGATGCTCAACTCTCCTCCTGTGTCTTGCAGTTCAAACTGAAGAGCGCTGATGGCCAAAACGACTACATTAACACCAAACCCAAACCAGCAAAGCAACGCAAGAATAAGAACAAGGTTCAGAATCCCATACCACGATACTTCTGATCGCTCACGTCTCGCTGGATCACAGCTACCCTCCTACACGCTGGGAGCCTTTATGCAAAAGCTTACTGTCAACAATATGTTCGACTTGTTTAGCAAGTTGATTTTGTTACTATAAAAATATTGTCTACACAGCAAAAGCATCACTTCCCGTAGAGTAGTGGGTGTATGACACAATAAAATGAGAAGAAAAAAAAAAGTTTCTGTTTTGCTCACTTCCTCTCTCACTTGCTCACTGTCTGTCACAGATTTGTTGTTGGGAACCCCTCCATTTGTGGTTGAAACAGAAGGTGTTCTGATAGAGGGGATTTAACCACATTGAAAGGGGTTCTTACAACAGGTTAACTTGTGGATCAACAGTGACCACAACTTAAAAAAAACAAAACAGCAACACAAGCAGCATTAAACATCAATCTACATATCCTGCAAGAGGTAAAATCTTCTCTTGGGGGAGTTGCACGTTTGCAACAGATCCTTTTTCTAGGGAATAATCAAAGATCACAAGTTAACATTAGCAGAGTTGATGTCAAGCAGATGAACAATGAGCAGCGAACACTTTGAACAATAACAAGCTGCACCATTTCCTGTCTTCCTTCTTCTAACTTTTTCTTTCCTATTGCGATCTGCAGATGTCGCAGCTTCAAAGGCACTCCACGTTTACCTTGCTCACCTTGCAGTTTCAGTGCAATGCTGGTTTGTTTTACTGGTTTCATTCAGAAGCAGCAGCTGCAATAAGCAGCAGATAAGTTAACATGCTGTTTTGGGACTTAGCTAATATTGTATGACTGCTTGCACAAATAAAAATGATCAAAACAATTCATCCAGGGGCAATCCCTTTAATACTTCAATATTACAATTATTAATTATTTTTAAGTATTACAAACTCTTGAGAAGCAGATCAGAGGTTAAACTTTAGGATTTAAGGTGCTCTGGTTTAGGTGTTTCTGATGTGTGGTCTGTTTCTGGAAAAATCAGTCCTCTGAGGATATCTGTCCTCCCTTCTTCAGACTCAGATCGAAGATTCTGCTCTGTTACCTAAAGGACAGGATGACAAAAAAATCTTGCTCTCACTAAGATTTACTTTATAGAAAAACTCAACACGATGTCTAGAACAATATATAAAAGTAAATTGGAAAAATATTGTTTTGTATTCAATTTAAACATGAAAGCAGACAAAAAAAGCCATTGTTCCTAATTCAAGTATAATATTGATACATGTTAGTATTAAAGTGTTAAATGTATTTGTTTTTAAGTAAAAACTCCTTTTAATAGTCACAAAAATCTAATAGATTGAGTACCAAGTGAAGTGACAAGTGTATAAAAAATAATATTAAACACTGAAGTCTCACTAGAACAGGGGTGTATCCCAGGATCTTCAGATGACGGATCTTGACAGCAAGGTAACCAATGGGATTGGACGTACCGTAGCAAAAACAAGAGGGGGGTGCGTAAATGACAGCAATTCTAGAAAAGTTAAAAAGAAAAAGACAGCCTTAAAAACAAAAAAAGGTCAAAATGCAAATTCAGGTACAGACATGACTGGATGAAAGCAAAGAGGAAGGCAAAAAAAAGACAGAACTAGCCACAGATCAGTATGATTGTTAAAGCTTGAATCTTGCATGACTTTTTGGTATTTTTGCTGAATTTTTCTGTTTTTGTTTAAATGGTTTGATTAAAACCCGCTGCTGACTGCTCCCCGGGTGCTGAAACATGGCAGCCCGCTGCTCTCTGGTCAATCAAAAGATGGGTTAAATGCAGAGCTGATTTCCCAATCGACAGTTCATTCCTGTTAACCAGGAATGAACTAGAATTTATATAAATTATATGGTGATAATAACACTAAAAGGGCACGCCAGCCTGATGAAGGGCAGACTCATAAGTGAAATGCAAATAAAAAGGTATATAAGGTGAAGACTGATTTGTCTAGCAGATAGGGCCCAATTTGGATTTTTAAAACAGCACCAATAAAACTTTGCTTCTGGACACTCGATGATAAAAATGTTAAATGTAAGTAAAAACTATCAGAAACTTCCTAAATATGGAGGATAAACTGTTTATTTATTTATTTTGTTTTTTGAATTTGGTTAACTGCTGTAAAAAAAGCACCTACATCTCTCACCGAGATGATGCCAAATTCATATTTTTAATATGACGTGACTTTGTTGTTTATTCCTTAATGCGTTGAAAGAATTAATGTAATAATTCCCCAGATTATTCTCTTTACATTCATGTGTTACTTTTGATAACTTTATTATAAATCCCAAATTTACTTGATAAATGTTCGACGATCTGGTGACCCCACAGTTTGGGAACGGGCGAACACGACTATGAAAGTTCAGAGAAAATTGTACAGAAATTGCGCGAGTGCACATATAACTACTAACAACTTTAAGCTGAAGTATTTATCTAAAATCAAGCTAAACGTGTAACGAGTCGGGTAAGGTTTCTATGCTGAGGGTAAATGAAACATCTCACTCAGAGTGAAAATTTAATTTTGTTCTCCGAATTGCGACTGAAGAAGAAACTATAACCACTACTGAAATACTACAATTATGACACAAATGTTACTGGTGCAAAAAGACGTTACCATTAGAGCAATTTGAAAAAATAGACACTTTTTTTTACTTTCTTTGTTTGTTTGTTGTTCCTGCTGTAAATTCTTTTACATTTGGAATATGGTGAGATTCCTGTAATCTGGAAACCTCCAACACTGAATGTGTTTTTTATTCTTTTTTGGTGTGACAGGACAAATTTTCCTACATTTTCAACAAAAACCACACAGCCGGAACAACAACTACAGACCATACAAGAACCTTTAAACTTTTTTGGGAAATGGAATAATGTATGTTTGATGAAATCCACAGTGTACAAAAACAACACAGCAATCCCATGACTGAAATAATCATGCAGTAACATGAGTCTACAAATGTTGATTTAAGAGATTGACTGCAAGTGTTTCACATAAAATTATTTTAAAGGTTAAGTTAATCGTTTTATGCCTCTTTAGATTCATTCAAGATACAGATAAATGTGTTCAGACATTAAGATAAACTCAGGCTATAAACTATACGATATGAAACATAATCTGGCAAATCTATTAACTTAAGCTGTTGCAATAATGTTAATAATGGGGATCCTAATAAGTTAAACTGCTGTTAAGTTCTCTTAATATTTTAGTACGTCATTAGTCTTTGGGGCCATTTGCAAAATGCTTAATAAAGTTGTTCAAATCAGCGAGAAAGAAATGAGTAAACAAGATGAGTATGAAGATCTTGCATGGAATTAAATTAATGCTGTAGGGATTCCCCTTGAAAAGCTGAAGTGAAATGCAAATAAAAAGGTATATAAGGTGAAGACTGATTTGCATAAAGAATTTGAAAGTGCAGAAAACTAAAAGTATTTAATTGCACAATTAAAAGTTAAAGATGTTTTAGCAACCCAGCTACACAGATCCAACTTTCTTAAATGTCTAACACATGTAAAAATTAACCTATATAGGAGGTAACTCCATTTTCAGACAAAACATCTAAATTGTTCAGTGAACAATAACATTGACCACTTTTATCAACCTTAATATACACCAAACCACTTTATCCTTATTATTTGGATGTTAAAATCTGCACACATGGGGGACTTAAAGTGACTTGAGCTACAATAAAGAGAAATATTTTGCTAGTAAATTAGGCCTACTTGATCAATACAGGTACATATTAAGGTTCCTTGTAGCTGTACATGCTAACACAACAGTGGAAAAAATGGTTTTTCAGTAATATTGTCATGGAACTCATGACTAATTTTCATTTTAAGCATTTAAAGGTCACACTAAGAGAAAAGCAAGAGAAAAATATCTCTTTTCATTTAGATAAAAATAATAAGAACCACTGTTTAACAAACTGTTGGGATCACAGTTAATAATAGAGTGATAATAACAAAAAGGCCAAAAATTGAAACTGTAATAACATAAACATTTAAATTTGGCATTACATACCCAAAACAAGTGGTAAACATGGCTCAGGCAGGTTTATTTTTCATGAATTTTAAATAAAATTAATTATACTCAATGAGAAATTGGCTCTACCAAACAGTAGAGCAGGTTGTTAAAGGTCATTTATAGTCTTCAAATAAATTTCAACAATTTCTAAATAATTTTATGAGTTTTGCGGATTTCTCATGGCTGTAGAAACCCTTCAAGCTGTTTAGAACGTGTCTGAAACGGAGCTGAATTCAGTATCAGCTGAAATAATGAACTAAAAATACTTTGTTTAACCCTTAAGGCAAATTGAAAATACACAGCAGTGCTACCCAAAAAACGCTTAATCTTCATAATAAAAATTATTTAATCATGTGATCTATTGCATGACAAGTTTTGGAATCAAACATTTGACATGAGCCATCGCAACAGAAATCAATGCCCGGCAGTGTCAGAGCAGAAAGCCCCACCTTCTCTCCTTCTGCAATGTCAGCACCAGGCTTTACCAAACATGACACAAGCATACATTAACATTAAAAAAAGCCCTGACTGCAGGTTTGCTCGAGGTTGAATCTTGTTATACAATCAATCAACCACAAACCACTGATGGTATCTTCTTACCTTTGACTGCTCTCTGCTGGAGAAGACTGTTCCTCTGCACAACCACTTCTTTCTGTCAAAGAGGCTTTGTTTGGCATAGATTTGGTTATAAGACCATCTAAAAGGAAACAGAAACAAATACTGCAAGTTGGTATCTTTAATTCACAAATAAAAATGAAAAAAAAAAAGCTCAGAAAATGTGTAATATTCTAACATCTTTGCTCTAAGTTTCTGTCTTTACCTATGAGGTAAAAGTTCTCCACCACCACCCCCTCCTGCAGGATTGTTTGAGCCTGATTTCCCAGCACTTTCTGCAGACCCTGCGAGAGCCATTGATTAACTGACAGCCTGTCAGGAGGGCAGGTTCCCAAGACTGATGTGGGGACAGTCAGGGGCTGAGGAAGAGGAGGACGGTCAAGACGGAGGCACAAATCCACTGTCTGAAACATCCTCTCCTGGCTCTTGAGAAACTTTGATGCTGAGGAGAAATAAAGGACAAAACCACCAAAAATGACACCAAAACAGAGGCAGATGTGTGTATGTGTGGGTTTATTCCACTTACCCAAAAGTTGCTCCACTGTACTGCTTTGCAGGAGCTGCTCCAGTAGCACAGCTGGGAAGTGACCCAACACACAGAGACAGTAGACAGCCTGTAACAACAAAAACCCAGACATCCTAGGCAGATAGGAGCCAAGGACATGGCTGAGACAATCCAGGAACCTGAGGCAAAAGGAAGTACAGCAAAAACATCAAGTTAAATGAACAAAAGTAGAGATACACACTATTCAGAGATGCTATAAAGGCTTTTTTTTCAAATGTTGCTGTTTTCACATCATGCCGTCGTGACTTCTGTCTTATTTCCTGTAGCTTTTTCTTTGTGCTTTCACTCTGCAGTTATGTGAAAAAGTTCAGTGCGCTACATGGAAGCAGTCCTTGCAGAAAAAGGTGCAACATGTTCTTGAAAAACACTACAAGGAAATTAAGCTATTTAACCTTTTATTATACATAACAGAAATATAAACAAATTTAATGATTTCCTGGGGAAATATAAGTAGATTCTGTAACCACAATTCACTTCTTAGCACAAATTATAGGTATTTATACAACCTTTCACCATTCATTACATGCTTACTAAACCATTTTCACATTATAATTTTCAAGATTAAGAAAGTGATCACATCAGTCCAGCTCTGAGGTCTTTACACTGGCTGTGTGTCTTGTCAGAGAATAGACTTTAAGGTTCTGCTGCTTGTCTATAAAGCTCTGAATGATTTAGGAGCAAAATACATCAGTGACCTCTTGACCCAGTATGAACCTACCAGAACCCTCAGGTCATCTGGATCAGGTGCCAGAGTCAGAACTAGACATGGAGAAGCTGCATTCACCTTCTATACTCCACATGTCTGACACAAACTCCCAGAAACTCTCAGATCAGCTGAAAAACTCAGTTTATTTAAATCTAGGTTAAAGACCCACCTGTTCTCTGCTGCATTTCATTAGTTTTATTTAGAGTCCAAATCTGCATCTGTTTTTTTTAAGCTTGAATTTTTGAATAGGTTAAGTTTTAATACTGTTTTTATCCAATGTTCCTTTTTTTATGTTAAGTTATGCTTCTTTTACTCTGTAAAGCACTTTGAATCTTCCTGTCGTTGAACTGTGCTATACAAATAAACTTGCCTTGCCTTATTATGCTTTTTTCCCTAACCGAGAAATCCTTTTCCATCTACATCTACATATTCTTCTTCAAACTTTACATCCTTCTATTTGACACCAACAGATCCATCAGTTCTAAACATAAAAAAAAATAAATAAGGAAAAGTCAACTGATAATGAGCAAGTACATTAGTAAAAAAAAGTTGACGTACTCTTGTCTTCTGTGCTGTAGATCATAGTTAAGAAAGGAGTACACCTTGAGCACACGCAGGAGGTCTTTAAGTGTCAGGACGTCGGGATCCGTGATCACTTTCTCAGCATAGGCCTCCATTAAGGCATCGGGACAGAAGCGGAGGTCCTCAAACACAGACAGGAAGAGGAGCAGCTAAAAACAGAGACAACGCTTGTTTATAAGACATTGTGGTGAACAATCCTTATATCTAAATTTCAAAAAAGAAAAAAAAAGAACCTGTTTATTAGTCCAAATGTCCAGTGTGGAAGCGATATTGTCTGAAATGCCAGTGAGCAGATCAACATCTCTATAGAGAAGCTCCTTACAGGACTGAAGCACTTTATATAATCTATTAAAAGGGATGCCATGAAGGTTTTCTACCAGAGAAGAAAGATTTAGAAATAAAAAACATATTACACAATGTTAAACGTATCTATTATAGATTTTTAAAAAAGTAACAAAAGACAATAATTAAATAATTTCGAAAGCTTTTTTCTTGCGCAAGTTTTACCTGTGATTTGTTTACTGCAAACTTTCAGTAGTGGTTTGGAGGCGAAGCCTACTGTGGCCATAGTGGAGATCATGTGTTGGGCGTTGGGAAGACTGAAATGGTCAGTCATTGATAAAGCCTTCCTCTGAAAAAGGTAGTGTATAAAACAGATGACAACAAAGGATGGATTCACAATAAAACAGATAAGAAAATTTGCATCTTTGTTACTTGGGTAACATATTTATACAGCAATATGCATGCAGAGTATAGTCAGAACTAATACTTAAACTCACTTCTAGTTTCCATTTAAGCTCATTTGGGGCATCTTTTCCCAAAATACGGATCATGGTCTGGAGAGTCATAACATTCCTAATTCCAGGAAGATGGGCCTTGACTACCAGCCTAAAACAGCAAAAGGAATAATCAGTGTTAGTTTGATGCACGTAAGAATATAATTTCCTTATTTTCCACTTTTTCTAAATATCCACTATATACCTCATGCCTTCCTTTAGTGCATTAACATTGGGACTGTCATCCATATGTTCTAGACAGGAAGCCAAAATAGACAGACTCTTCTCATCAAAGTTGTTCAGTTTCTCCTGTTGGAGCAAAATGAAAGGCATCGAAGTAGAGAGCAAAACAAAAATGCTGCTAGCATTAAAACATCTTTGCCTACTAGAGAGCAATCTCTGACTGCCTACCTGGCAGGTTCGAAGGAAAGTCTGAACCACACGGCTACGTTGAGGCACACCCAATCTGACCATGCTCAAGAGAGAGTAAGTGATATCATCATTGCGCATGTGATTAACAGAGCTACTCGCCTTTTGCAGAAGTTTGTCAAGTGCCGGATGTTCAAACATCAGCTGCAACTCATAGCGTCGTTGATCATCTGCCATCTTTTTCATGCTGGACCACATTTGGGTCAGACAGTTGCTGACCTGGCGTACTGTAGGCGAGTACTTATAGGTAAGATCTAAAACGTCTGATGGGGAGCCACAGAGTTGCAGGTGGTCCATGAAAGGAGACCTCTTCTGTTTCTGCTCTGAAGTTGCCTCAAAGTGTATCTCAGCAGGAAGTGACAGGTCCGATAGTTCAGAGGTCGTCTGATTTCTCTCCTCCAGTTCATCACTGTAAATCCTATCCTGTGAGAAGAACCTCGCAGTACTGACAAGACCCCTGGAAATCGACATCTGACTCTGTCTTGGGCTCAGTATGTGTGCAAATTGTTGCAAACTGGGAAAAGATGGGTACTTAACCGTCGTCACTAGGAAACTACGCTGTTGCCATAGAGACGTGCGGCTGCAAAAGAGCAGGGACCATTTCATGACTTCTTCTGTCACCCTGACAGACATAATGTGGCTTACTAATTATCGAAGGATAGATAAATTGAACGTGCATGTAAATAAAACACCAATGTAGTCTAACTTATTTCAACTTCATTCCCTATCAGAGCTACAAACTTCAACGTGTTTTACAGGATGTGGTAACAAAAAAACAACAAACAAAAACGTATGTATCGTATACAGTTAGCGTTAAACATTACCTAAATAAACGTCACTTTATTTTGTTGTCCATAAAAGCCGTCAAATACAAAGAAAAATAACATTTAATCAGTAATATGACCACAAGGCTAACAAGGTCAATAGACCGCTTCCACTTCAGCTATCGAAAGGCTAGCTAAACTACGTTTTCTAACACTCATTTTCTCAGAAACGCAGAAAAATACAAATAACTCCTCTGAAGCAAGATATTGCACTTGCCACTCAACGTTACGTCTTAGAGAAAATGTCTTGTTGTGAGGACAAATAAAGCTAAAAAGGCTTAAAAATTCCGTGTTAGCTTTCTCACGTGTAGGTTTATGGGGTGTGTGCTGCCATATTTTGTCCCCCTGTAAACTTGTGCGTCACTCAATGTGAAACCAGTGGACAAATAAATAAATAAATAAAGAATAATGTTCACTTAAAATAAACAAGTTTAGCATACAAAATTACAATCTGTGTGTTCTAACAAATATCACCATTCTTCCTGATATGATTTTTTTTTTATTATTATTATTTGTATTCTACACGGATTCAAAAACGCACGACGTCCTGTGTTTCCTAGCAACCGACGCTTTCCGGATAGAATGGCAAAATTTGTGCTAGCTGGTAAAGCTTGATTTTAGTTTTGATTCTCTAACATGTGTTTACATTTTAAATCCCATCGCACATTTTATGATTATTATATCTACAGGCAAAGCAGACTGCCCTTATTTTGCCAAAGCGGAACTTTTAGCAGATGCTTTGCAGCGCTCTCTGCCAAACTTCAAGGCCCACAAGATCTCCATACTGCCAGGTGAATGGGAGGTAATTCAATTTTAAAAACAATGTTTTCTAATTTCCAAAGCACTCTTATTGTTGAGGTTTATTTTGAACTGACACGGTCAGTATTGTAATGTGAGCGGTTTAAAGAATATGTAAATCTAATAAATAGATAAACATAGATGCAAGATCTTTATTGTCATTATGCTAGCATAACGAAATTTTGAGGAGTCTCTAGGCTTAGCACACATAAATAAGAAAATATAAATATAACAGGCACACAAAAATAAGAAAAAAATTATATACAATATATTATAGATATAAGATATAAGAACACCCCTATAGTGCACGTATGTATATGTAATGTTCTATTTGTCTGAGAAATAACAAACGCAATGAAGCAAATTAATATGGAACATTAAAAAGACAAATTAAACTACAATAAATAGTTTTAAGACTACTTAGGGAAGTTTTTCCACATTATTAAGCAGGTCACAGTTTCCATGCAGTATGGGGGTAAAGAAGGATCTTTCTGTAATTAGTACAAAATATGCAATGCCTTGCAAAAAGAATTAAAATAGTGGACATTGTATAAAACTTATTGAGATAATCATACTGTTAAAAACATGGTGCGTCATTAAGAGAGCAAACAGGTTTGTTGATAAGCAAATCAAAGAGAGTCTCATTCAGACAAATGCATGATATTAAGACAGCAGCTGTTAAAAAGCCACTGATGAGCAACAAGCAGGTTTTTGAAGCTGCTTGTGTCTCTGAAATCCCAAGAATCTCTCCACGCAAGATACTCCAGAGGCTGCAGTTATGCAAATATCTGTATTCACTGATGAATGCTGTGCTACTCTGGATGATCCAGATGGATGGAGTTCTGGATGGATGGTGGATGGCGATGATGTCCCAAAAAACATCAGTAAGGTGGTGGCAAAGAGATTTTTTAATTTCTTTTGGCTGGAATAACAGGAAGTGAGATGGTAGGCTGGTTAAAGGTACCTGAGGTTTTCAAAATGTCTGTGCTGTTTCTAACCGACCATTTACACCATTTCCTCCAGGATTAATAAAGTATTCTAATTATGATTTCTTGCCATGGTATAAAATAAAGAATTGTGCTTTCTACAATTAAAACAATGCAACATCCATTAAATCTTTCGCTGCTATGGGTATAAGCAGAGAAAAAACTCATGGTGAAGCCACCATCATTCCCTAATTTTAACCCTACTGAAAACCTGTGGAGCACCCTTTAAAGGGAGATCTATGAGGGTCGGGGGCAGTATACCTCCAATCAGCAACTTTGGGAGGCAAATCTCAATAAGCCTAGAATTTAGAAACTATCAATGGACTTTCTTGTTCAATGGATGAGAGAGTTGTTAAGATAATATCAATGAAGGGCCCCTATCATTACATGGAACTGGATTTTCTTTACAACCTTTTTAATGTTTGAAACTTGTGCAGAATAGTATGGAAACTTCATTTTGAGTTATTGGCTAAAAACTGTTTTCATCATTTTTAGTTTTGTTCAATCAAATCCAGCTTATTACATAACCTAATATAACCATAAAAAAAATCATATTCACTGTCATTTGCATTGTTTATTTAGGAGAAATTAACAAAAACAGCATATGCATAGTTAAGTTAAAACACAGTGTATGGTTACAAATGTTTATATTTTTCCATTGTAGTGGTTTCAAATGTCAAGTTTTTATCAGTTAAGACAGCTTGGCAAAGCTAAATCATGTCTTCCTGTTAAAAACCTGAAAAAACTCATTCACATCTTTATCACCCGTAGATTAGACTATTACTACCGGTCTACCTCTTTTTATTGGTCTTAATCATTTGTCCAGAATGCTGCTGCTCATCTTTTAACAGGTCACAGAAGACATGAACATGAACTGTTTCCGCATTGATTTTAAGATTCTTTTTTAACTTTTAAAGTTTTAAATAGAATGGCACCACGTTATTTATGCAATCTGTCCAATATCACCCAGTTATGTATACATACCTGGGTGGGATTGGGCTTTTGTGGTTCAGTTTGAGTGCCATCAAGTTTTTATATTTTTTTATTGTCTTTTGTTATCTTGTTACATCTACTTATAAAGCATAGAAATAAATTTGGCATTGACATTTAATTATTATTGCACTTATTTCCATCTACATTCCCATTTGTTATGCTTATTCAATGTTTTATTCTATTCTTTTTCATATTCTTCTGACAGGAATGGCTGAATGCTACCTGCAAAAAAAATGGCTGGAAACACGAGAGTTCTCCTTTGGTTTGGAGGGAGCTGGTGGAGCGAGGAGGCAAAGGGATGCTTTTAGGGGGCTTTAGTGACTTCTTAGAGCACTGCACGGTAGGAACTGACCATTGTCTTGCTGAAAATCACTTCTAAACATAAAAGAATGGTTCTAACTAGTGATTTTTTAGGAATACTATGGCATCACATCAGACATGCCATCAGAAGTTATGCTGAAAATTGCAGCAGAGAACCTGGAGACCAAGATGAGTCTTAATGAGGAAGAGAAGCATAAACTCAGTCTTATTCAACCCCTTCACATATGGATCACAGGGCAGGTTAATCTGAAAAAAACTAACTTGTCTTAAGTGCTAAAAATTTCAATTTATAGATTTGGTTTGTCCTTCCAGTGCTCTCAGCCCAACATCCCACATCTTGATCCCCTGTCTTTTGACTGCTGAGATGTTTCCCAAAGTTTCTGCAATCAGCCTCCACCTCTTGGAGCTAATGGGGGATGGAGAGGAACTGGAGGAGCTAAAAAGGGAGACTGAGGACCTGGCACTTGCAGTGCTTCATAAGGTATATTGCTTTCAGAAATTTTTAATGGCTTAATCATGTCAGATGTCAAATCATCTAACAACATCCCAAGGTGACTGTTTACACTGGTCTGGACCAAGCTTTCCAAGAAGCTGATGTCATCCTCCTGCTGGATGATTTTACTACAGATAGAGAGAATGAAAATGATGAGGAAAAGACGCAGAGAGTGAGGAGGGAAATCTCAGAGCGGTACAGAGAGTACGGAAAACTCATTGATGCACGAGCCCACAAGCAGGTGAAGGTGATTGTGTCTGGTGACTCATTCATCAACTTGAGATGTTTGCTTCTTGCGGATCGCGCAAGCTCCATTGATAGCCACCAGTTTGTTGCCCCGGCAACACAGCTGGAAAATGAAGCCAGGGCTATAATTGCTGAAAAGATTAAAGTGAGATCATCAGGTATGATTTTTTTATTTTAATTTCATTTTGACACCAGAACCAGATTTATCATTTGTGTCTTCTTCTGCCGTAGACATCACAGACGTCATTGTGTGGGGAAACATCAGCGGCATTTTCTACATTGACCTCCAGAGGGCGAGGGTTTTCAACTATGATGGGGCAATCAAAGGACCGGCTTTCTTTTCCCAAGCAGTCCACTCGATTGTTCACGACAGGTCTGCTGCAAGGGAATACTATGATTTCAATAATTAAACTTTATTAGAGTGCAGATGGAGCTCAGTACTTCTTACTGAAAGCAGCATGCTAAACAAGATAGGGTTGATTTGACCTTTGATCTTCAAATGACAAAACTGCCCACCAAACAGTTCTTTGCTGTGATTTCAGCCTGTGCAAACACTGATTGCACAATACATCTGGCCTTGCAAACTGCTGTGATATGCCAAAAAAAAGGGTTATCTTTTCTTCGCAGGAAGTGGCTGGAAACAGAATTTCAACTTCTGGCGTGTCGCAGGCGTGCAGCAGTGGCTTCAATGACAGGCCGAGCAGCTGTTGCATCATCCGCCAATGGCATCCTCAAAGTCTTGAAGGCGTGGAATGGTGCTTGTGGTCCAGATGAAGTCCTGTCTATGGGAATACTTTGTCCAGGTTAGAGAATTATTTTAAATAAGAAATCTGTGTGCAGATAATTTGTGTTAATATATTTTTTTACTTCCAGGCATTTATAATCTCCCAGACAACATCGTCCTCTCAGTTCCAGTTACAGTCAGAGACGGGAAATTGTCTCCACTGCTTAATGTGAATGTTGGAGACGAGCTGAAGGAAAGACTTAAGATTTGTGCAAACAAACTGCAACAGGTTTGTCACAATACTAGAGTGGATTTAAAAACTTAAGCTTTAATAACCTAACTTATTAACAATAGTTTATTTCTTTTTTTATGCCAGGAAAAAGAACTTGGATTAGAAAAGCTGCATGAATAAAGAGGTTTGGCAGATCAGAAAAAGGTTTTCATTAAACTCAAAATGATCAAAGGTCAGGAAATTTTCTTGCTCATATTTTTTGTTTCAGTTTGTTCTTTTATTCTTTACTTTCACAAGTTGCAGCTCTATTCACCAGTTTAATGACAACACATCTTTTCCGCTTTGTAAAACGCTTCCATCACAGTTGTATGTTCAGACGTAAAAGATCAAACTGAGTACTTTGTGGAAAAAGGAGAAATTAGAAAATATATTCCATTTTTTTAAAATTATACAGTTTAAGTTTATATGTATATGTAGCTCAAGAAGCAGTATTTAAGCATAAAATACGACAGCTTTACACAAACTAGTCTCTTAATGTCGTTTTCTACATCTGATGTTATCACCCGCCACCCATCTTCCATTAATAGCTGGGCCAGCTTCAAAACATCACATTTTTTATTCCCAGAATTGGTGCTGAAATATCAAACCAACTGAATCTAACGGGCTGTTGCATCTTGAAGCATCCAAAGTTAGTTTTTCTCAAGTTTTTTTTTTTTTCTTCCATTTCACTAATTGTGCAGTACTTTGTCAGCTGACAAGGAGAACTTGAACAAAGTGGTTTTTACATGCATTTTCTTTGCATTTCTACACTATACACAACTGGGGGGAAAAAAGGAAAGGTTAGTACAAATACAGTGCACTAAGACAGGTCTGGAAATGGATACATACTCTGCAACGTTATATTCACTTTGTACAACCCACCCCTGAGATTTGGATGCTGAGTGGTTTACAAAAGCAAAATAGGCCTTTCCATACAATCAAATGCAGATTAATATTAGTTTTTGCATCAGCCAAATACAGGATGTTTAATGAAAGTAATAATTGTTTTGAGAAACAAACAGAAAAAAAGCAACTTTCTTGAAATCTGACCTCCAATTTTGATGCATGCTTGAGGCACCACATGCATGAGCAAAGGAGGTTTACTTTATATTTTTATCCCAATGATGACTGTAGATGTACAAATCGTACACGAGCCTAACTACTGTTTTTAAACATATTTTTAGACCAAGAGAAAATTCGGTCACATATGGATAACACACGGATGTATGTACTGAGTTCTTTTTACAGATGTCAATAAAAATGTGGCATCTATCACAGAGAGGAAACACAGGGACTTCTCTTATCTTGCCCGGCATGAGGTCACTTATGTGTATACGTTTACCAGTTACCAACATCCATGAATGTCAAAGATTACGTTTTCAAGCAACAAGTGACTTAATGTTTCAAAGCTGTAAAACTCAGAGGTACAGTTAGGGATTCATCTTTTCCTTATCCAACTTTGGGAATATACAACCACAACCTTACACCCAGATGTACATGGTGTGATTAAAACAATGTTATAGGTAACTGAAGGGATAAAATCTACTTTCAATCTCCCCCTAAGATGTTCTTTCTTATAAAGTTTCATTGGCTGGGCATTAAATTAAATAATTTATATAATATATTAATAGTTATATTGCATTTCCAACATTTCAACTTTTCATAAACCATCTAAATATACATCTTTTTGATGAAAACATAGCGTTCAGGTTAAGCTAGTCGCTAAGGCATCAGAACATAAAGGCATCATTATTGTAACCAGGACACTGCATTTAAACAGGTTTGTCAAGCCTGTATTTTAAATTCCATGCAACCATAAACAATAATGATGTCTCCATAACTGTTAACCCAAGACAAGGAACAAGTCGGATAACAAAGCTTAGCAGAATTTAGAAACGTAAGGATATGAAAGCAGAACGCGCCAAGTATCTCAGCCATCAGCCACACAGTCGCCAACCAACAGTATTAAATGTCAACCTCCTTGATTAATGTGTTGTGTATAGGGGTATGTAATAATGTAGTTTTTTTTATGTACAAATAAAAAACAAAAAAACAGTTGAATGAGGGAGTAAGGAGATGAGCTATGACTGAGGATGTTGAGGAGGTGGAGGTGTGTCTGCAGTTCCTCCCCCCACTTGTCTGTCCAGCCCCTCATCAAACTGGTCTAGTTCACTTTGGTCCAAAAGCTCAAAGTCCTCTTCCTCGGTGGGAACTAGTGTGTCATCTGGAAACTCCTCACCAGCTTCACTTTCAGTCTTAACCTCTTTCTCCAGATCATCATCAGGTCCTAGCACCTCAACTGTAGAAACTGTAGTGTTAGCAGTGGTGTCGGGGGATTGAGTGGGGGTCTCCAGAGCACTTGGTGGGGATTCAGTGGGAAGGAACTCAGCCAAGGAGGGCTCCTCGCTGGCCTCACTGGAGCGCAGCAGGGCTGACAGAGTGTTCTGCACAACAGTGGAGATGGCCGTGCTCACTATCTCTTGACTCAATGCCTCCAAGGACCGCTGTGCACTCTGGGTTACTGCAGCTCCCTTCTCCTCTCCCTCCTGCCTATGTGCTTCCTCCCGTGTGCCTGGAGCAGGCAACCTGCTCTCCTCACCTCCAGGTGGTCGTCCATTTCCGTTGAAGTGCGTGTTCACAAAGTGAAGAGGTGAGGCCAGGTGTTGGATAAGGAGGCTGGCAGGACTCAACGGCTCCCCCTCTGATTGAGCGCCAGTCTGGGCTCCGTCTCCTTGGCCTGGAACTCGCAGAGGAAAATGAAGCAGATTGTGCTCAATGGATGGAAACTCCTCAACCGAGGGGAACTCAGGGAGGTCACGCAGATAGGACTCCTCTGGATCGCTGTGTAAACTCTGCTGGTCCAAGTCTGAAATAGAAAGATCATGAAAAGAAACACAAGTCAACGTCATCTAATTGTGATCAAGCAAAGATAAGACTTACCCTCAGAGACGTCAGTGAGTTGAGGAGTAGTGGCTCTAGACACAGAGAACCCTCCACTCTCCAATATGGATACCTCTTCATCCGACAACTCAGAGTCTGTGATGGCCATAGCCAGAGCCGTAGTTTTCACATCCACCTGGTGATAACACATATGCATAAATCATTGTGAATGGAGGGTGGACATCAGTGGCCAATATTCTTCCAAACATAAACATGTCTTCATCTGTGAGTGAATCCTGTGACTTCAGGTGCAGCAATAACCGGACTGCAGGTAACCATTTCAAAGATGTGTACAGGTGTACTGTCTCTTTGTATGTGCCTTTTAAGCCATTACATTGCTCTGGCACCTATCCAGGTTCAAAGGGTTCTCACTACACACACAGTTGTTTGTCCATTCAGAGGCACTGTAGTTAAAGGATAGCACAACTATGGCAGTTGCTGTGTGTGGATCACGTCAAGTAGCTATAAATGGCTGACTTTAAGAGAATAAAAACAGAAAATTTGCTTCAGTAAGGTGATCTGATACTAGGGCTGCGCGATAAATAGTTAAACAATCTCGATTCACATATACACGCGATCTCATTTTTACATAGCATTTATATCACGAGCTGCATCACAATTTATTCCCGGATTTTTTCAAGCGTCCCAAACGCACCACTGCCGTTGACTCCTCCCTCAACCAATGGTACGACGGCATTACAACACGTGATTCAGTGGAGTAAGCCCGTCTGCAGTGGACTGTTTGGGAATAGTTAAAGCGGTGTGGAAGTATTGTGGATTTAAACCAAATGATAAACAGTGCGAATGGCATAGTAAAGTGTATTTTGCCCTGGTCGCAGCACCGCAAGGCAACACCACAAAACTCTACTATCACATTTAACGTCACCACGAAGTACAGCATGATGAAGCCGTACGAAGCAAGAAACTAAGACAGATGTAAACAACCGGACTGAACGTATTTATACAGGACTGTCTCAGAAAATTAGAATATTGTGATAAAGTTCTTTATTTCCTGTAATGCAATTAAAAAACATGA
>JBAMHW010000027.1:11686383-11756964 GCA_037177495.1 Rhadinocentrus ornatus
TTTATTGGGGGTGTCTTGCTAATTGCCTATAATTTCCACCTGTTGTCTATTCCATTTGTACAACAGCATGTGAAATTTATTGTCAATTAGTGTTGCTTCCTAAGTGGACAGTTTGGTTTCACAGAAGTGTGATTGACTTGGAGTTACATTGTGTTGTTTAAGTGTTCCCTTTATTTTTTTGAGCAGTGTTTATTTATATATATATATATATATGTACAGACATCTGTCCATGAATGCAAAGGGAAGAGATTGCATATCTTAATGATGCTCATCAATCTACTTTTGAATTTGTGCCGTTTTATTATTCAGTATATGGACCAAATACACATCCCTAGATTTGGAAATAAAATACTTGCCTTATTGCCTAATTTCCAAGGCTGCTGTAGAAGTGTACAAACAAAATGGCACAAATTAGGTTACCGCCTAAAATTAAGCAATCTGACTGTATATCTAATTAATTTACTTTACATTTTATAACATTTTCCAGGAGTTGCTCTTGTGCCAAACACTTACTTTTGAAATATCCTGGCCATTATACAAATGCAGCCTTGCTGTCTGTTAAATTAATGCAAAAGCAGGTAAATGATGGCACTCTTCCCATATCCTGACAGCCCCACTTTAGAGATGTTAACAGAAAATTAACACAGAAGCTATTTGCAAGGAGAAAGGGAAACATCTCATTTATTTTTTTGTTGAAAGAGAAGATTCTCTGCATTTGAATAATTAAAACAACAACACAAATGCAAATACTTGTCAATTTCAAACAGACTTCTGGAAAGGGTGTAAGCATGCTTTCCAGGTTTATGAAAGAATTCTGGATCAAATATTATTTTGCAGGGAGCAACATTTCCATTTAAACTGTACATATAAGCAGCTATTTATCAGCTTATTATCTGGTTCTTTTAGAACGGCTTTTGTACTGAGAACCTGTACTGAGGTCCCTAATAGTATAAAATGAAGTTTAAAAATGGCCAATATGTGTTACTTTTTCATTATCACTTTGGGAAAATGTGATTATCCAATCCAACAAAAACTCAAAACAAACAAATATAAACAGGAAAATATTGTAGGGGATTGTGGCACATTTTCTAGAAGTGGTGACCAAATATTTTGTTGTGTTGCTCATTACACAGAAGGACAATCAATACAAGTTATACCTCATCACTGATGTGACTAATCAGACTTTCCAACAACAATGTACAAATGAACATTTTTATTCCTCATTTTTCAAGGACAAGCTAAGCAAAAAGCTTGATTTGATGATGAGTAAAGCCAGGGATACCTGTGTTTTCCACTGTAATTTTAAAAAGATAAAGCTATGCAAGTGTAAACAGTATTTACTACTTTTTCCACTGCTGCACTTTAAATAGGCTACATTTCTTCTTCATAGTTCATATTCTGGCTAGCTCAGGTTTTGAGACTATCAGCTTAAAAGTTTGCTCCAGGCTTTTTGTAAGCAATTACCATGACATTTAGACTATATAATCAGTTAATATAGATAACTATTATCAACACTACATTCTCTTCTGCAACTCGAGGGCAGCATGTAATTTATCCACTGGACTAACTTGCAATATTGGAAACTGATCAGTAGATGGCACTAAATACAAATGTATAATAAGAGGCAACTGGTCAATACAAGCAAGTCTTTGTAACATCTTCATGACCAAAGATGCAGGTGGTGAGAAAACAATGCTCCTGGACATGTCATACAATAACAGTGTGTCGCCCCATTATTAATAACAGAGTGTCATCCAAAGTCCACTTTAAAGCTGCTGACTGAGTGACATTATTGTCAGGTAGCAACTGGATGTCTCTTCCACTTAAAGGGGTAATTTACTACTCCAAGTCTTACAAAAACACATCAGATCGCGGTGATGAAGGGGTTTTAAGATATAAGCGCCTCTCCACTCACACTGTAAATTTAGGGTTTTATATAAAAAAAATGGGAAGTGACTCAAAAGCCAGCTATCAAGTCCATATTGTCCCTGACGATGAATAAATTACCCTTCAGAAAGTGTATTTGTATGCCTGTGTATGAATCTGCCTGCGAAGGAAGAAAAAAAATGTGAAGCATATCCTGATGTGTGGAAAAGAAAGCCAACAAAGATTGAATGAAAAAGCTTGTGATGTCTTGTGTAAACACACACACACACACACGCACAGGGCACAGACATGGATAGAAAAAGGGGCTAAATCTTATCATTTAGAGCCTTCACAATGGGAATAAAGAGCTGCTAATCTGCTTCATCTCCCCGGTCCTTTTGTGTAAGTGGAAATAGACCTTCTGTCCATCGGCTGCCTGTCACCCCACTCTTTTGTCCCCTAGTGGATGTGACTGCTTGCCCACCACAAACCTCATCTCGCTCTCCTTTATTCTAAAGACCTCCACATACACTCTTAGTCTGAGCCCTATAAGTCCTTTAAGTGTGCTTTTCTTGTGTCCAATCCTACCTTTTCTCTCGATCTCCTTTGTTTGCCCGTTGCCAGACACATATGGATGGTAACAGTCTGGTATAAGATGGATGTATATGCCAATCTAATCCGTTGATTTAGTGAAAAAAGAAATTGGTGGCTCTGGGAGTGCTACATCCAATCTTATTAGCATTGAAGGTGATCGATAAAGCTTTCGATTCTGCTGAATGCAGTATTCACTACTTGTATGCTGGAAGATGACCTTTGCTACCTTTGCTACTCACAAATCACCCATGATCTTTTGTGTGTCTGTAAACGGAGTGTGCAGTCGTCTCTTACAGTATACTTGATTCAGTCTGGCAAGCATCTGCTTTGCATCTGAGCAACATGCTGCATTTCCAATTCCAACTGATGTGCATGCAGAGTTGCAGCATTTCTTCATATTTTTCAATAGGAATTTGAAAGCATGCGACTGACACAGATTCTCTGTGACTGTCATTTAAACGCCTTGATAACTAAAGACGTTTTTAAAAGGCTTACTAGCCTGATTTAACAACTCAACAACCTGTTTGCAAAGCTCTCCATTAGGAAGGACTTCCAGCACAGCACTCTTGACATCAACGCGAGGTCGAGTTTGAACTGTCCAGCCCCCTCGCAGCCCGCCGAGAGCAGCTCAATCACCTTTCCCCACTGGGAAGAGAGCAGCAAAGGGGATGAAATCTCTTGTCAAACTGTTCTTGACAAACACAAAGGGGCTCTCTCTCCGCTGAGACTGAACTGAACCCTTGCTACAGTCCAAGACAGACAGAAAAGCAGAAAAAGAGGTCAGGGGGGCCTCAAAAGCCAAGAGTGAGAAGTGGTAGAGAAGAACAAAAAAGAAAGAAAAAGATATAGCATGTGTGTTAAAGATAACATGGAGTAAAGAAACCAGACTGAGCCTCTTCGTCACTGTAGGATTCTGTCACAGATATGGAGGAAGAGACAGAAAGGTATTGTTAGAGTTGCAGGACTAACCAGTCTACACACTGCAGGCACAATGGATTAGAAAATTACCAGTACCCTTCTGTACAATAACACACAACCACACATGTAACAAGGCAACTATTCTGTTTTGACCAACAGGGGCTCTCTCACATCATGGTGTTATCTGTTGCTTCCTGAGACTAATATGATGCAGGTGGAAAAAAATTTAATAAAATGTCTTATTGTGTATCTAATGCACTCAGACCTTAAGGCACACACGCACCACTGCACAAGCCTTTATGGGGAACAGTGGAATTATTACAAGGAATCTACAACAGAGTGTATCCGTCTTGAAGAAAGCCTGTGCTTCAAACCTAGAGGCATCTTTAAAAAGAGAAAAAGTGTCACTAAAGAAAGTGAATTATGCTACATAGTATTAGTAGAAAATATATAATGATCCATTAAATGAGTACACTATTAAGCCTAAAACTAGATGATTCATTTTTTATTGTCAGGCTTTCTGAAACACCAAATTGTCTTCTATTGCACTGATTTGTGGGTTTTGGAGAGTTGAGGCCCCAAGTGGCTGAAACCAGGTCCTCGTGCCCTCCAGCGTCCCTACTGCAAATGTCCTGAGGTAGATGTGTTTGACCTACAAATACTTTAATCCAACTTCTACCAAATCCACAACCCAAGAGAGATCTGCAGAGGCAATAACATGATCATGGCTGCGGTTGGACACCACAAGATATTTGATGAAAACAGTGAAAACTGTGGTATGACCCAATTCGGCTCTGTTGTTCTGATTTGATTAAATCCAGAAACAATCTGCAGCTGACTAAAGAAAATGAAACTGAAGAAAGTTATTGAAATAAAAGGCTGTGAGAATCTTGAGTCATTTTCTAAAACAGTTTCACTGATATCGAATAGGTATAATAAATATTTCATATTAATATATCAAAATAAGTACCGTTTTAACAGTACTGTTTCAATTAAGCTCAAAACTATTCTGTAATGTTACACAGATCAACCAAATCTTGTGTGTGACTGATGCTTTAACAGATGCATTACTCAGAAAATAGTACCTTCTTTTCCTTGTCTCACTTTCTAAACATGAAACTCCCCAAATTCTTACAAAATGAGCTAATAAGTAAAGATTGTGGCAAAAGCTGCTTAACATAACAGACAAGAGTACCCTTTACATATATAGTGATCAAACAACAATGTTCAAGCAGAGGCTTCTTCAACAAAGAATAGCACAATAGGTCATTCTTGCCCACATAAATACAGAATGTTGATTCCTATAGCTGCAAAAATAACATGTTATCCACTTAAATATAAATAAAATGTAATATTTTTCAGGTAAAAGGCATGATTTATCTTCACATGCCAGTAAAATTAAATGTTAGTGCACCTCCTCATGACAGAATTCTTGACATTTGGGTAAATTGTGTAAATCCAAAGCCAACTATTGACACTTTTGCAGCATCCACAGCTTTCAAGCGGCAGCCACAATACTACCTCCACCACGGGAATTGTCCAACCGCTTGCTGAGGAGGTGCCACTTACAGGAACCAAGGGACCAAAAGACATGATAACTTGTTTGCCTCTCAGCCCAGTGCCTCTCGAGGTCTCTTTGCCTCTAAATGTGCCACTGCCACAGAAAAAGGATTAGAAGAACCAAGATAAAAATGTAGACGTTCCTTCTCTGAACAATAAATTAGCAGATCTCGTCTCAGGCTTCACTGCCTCCACCGCCAGTCTCATTGGTTGCACACTAGTCAGAAGTAATATCCAAATTTGAGAAACTTTGAGGTTATCTCATTGGGTTTAACTTTTTTTTATAAGTCTTTTAATGCCCAAATTTTTGGTTATTTGGATGACAAACACGAGAACAATAACTGGGACATATTAAAAGGAATGTCCTGATTTGACTTTAGTTTAGTGAGCAGTAACAAAGCACTCCCAGCATGTTAAGTCCCTTTCCATAAGACACAAATGCACACTTAGCGTGATTTATCCCTAACCCGTTTGAATAATGGAGTATAAAGTGAGAAGTATTTAATGAACTAGAAGTGCCTTTATGATCCCCCACTCAAGAAGGATTAGGAAGAAGAGGAGGCACCTTCCTGCATGAGTAGCTCTGCAGCCGGGCTGACTTCCACATGGGTTGCGGGGGATGCTGCCAGGGAGCAGAATGTCAATTCTAAAAGAGCATCTCTTTTCTTTAGGCTGGAGGGTGACGGATAATGCTTTTGTGCATTAGTGAGAGGGGAAAGCCATCCATCACAGTAGTGCGAATGTGTTCGCCTGTGTGTGTGTGTATACGGAATCTGCATGTGCTGATTACATGCAGGTAGAGTTGCACTCCTACAGGGTTATAGGAGTGGAAGTAGGAAGGAAGGTGGAGTGGGAGGGGACCCTTGTGAAAAGCTGCTAGTCAGGCAGAGCATCTGAAGATAAGAACTCTCCCAGGTGTCAAGCAGGGAAGGGATATTTATTCATTTAGGGGTCATGGGAATACTGGAAGCATCTCTTTGTTGATGAAGAACTGTTAATTTTAAACACATTGCTGGTGATGTTATGTGGTTTTCTGTCTAACTCCAGCTGTTGTCTTGCAACTAAGATGTGTGGTAGGAGGGAAGGAGAAACAATAAAGCAACGAAGAACATGTCTGCATACGTATATAACAACTGAAAGTGGATAAGACATAGCTGTAATTACAAAAGGTATAAAGTTAAAAATAAATAAATAATAATAAAAAAATAGATGTAATAAATTAATAAATAGATGTTTAGTTTTTTTCAGTTTGTGAAAAACCTATGACTGAAAATGTATATTCAGTATTTTAAAAGGAAATCTAATTTTCTTTTACAGGGAAAGACTGTTATAATATACTTACAAATTTTCAAATCCCAGCAATTAGCAGGCGAGACGCAGGGTACACCCTGGACAGGTTGCCAGTCCATCGCAGGGCCAACACAGAGAGACAAACAACCACTCACACTCACTCCTGAGGAAGATTTAGAGTAACCATTTAACCTAACATGCTTGTCTTTGGACAGTGCTGATACATGGAAAGAACATGCAAACTTCGCACAGAAAGTTTAATACTGTTAATTAGGGATGCATGATATATCGGCATTAATATTGGTATCGCCTGATGTTAGTCAATTTTTAAATATCGGTATTGGTCCGATAAGGAAAACTAGGCCGATATTAACAGCCGATATTTATTTTTGTCTAATTGCTGTTTGTGTAAGTGTGTCAGGAAGAGGAGGGGGGTTTGGCCATGTGGCCATCTTTGGACGTGTGACAGTGATGCAGCACTACATTGTGGGATGTAACTGAAGCTAGAAGCAATGTCAGCTGTGTGGTACTTTTTCAGAATGTCAAAAGAAGATACTCGAAAAGCAGTATGCAACATTTGCAAAGTCGAAGTGATGTGAGGAGAATGCCTTGTCTAATCATCCAACACCACAAATTTGATATGTCATCTATAAAAACTACCATTCAGAAGCATTCAAAAAATGGTGGGAAGCCAACGCCCCTAATGTTTGCATTACTTTTACATTGTACAGAATTTGAAAATTCTTTAACCTTTTGAAACAAAATATATATATTGATATTGGTAAATATCGGTTATTGGCCAAAACGACAATATTAATATCGGATATTGGTATCAGCCAAAATTTTCATGTCGGTCCATCCCTACTGTTAATACTCAGTTATTTTACCGTGAATTTATTTATACCATTTTATAGTATTCATACATAGTTTTGGCCTGAATAGGTGGATTTGGGGCTGGAGTTCAAGTCCCAGAACTGAATTGTATGGAATTGCATGGTATTTAATTTATGGAATTCTATTGTTATTTTACAGTATGTGTTCTCCCTGTAATTTCACAGTATGCTATATTATTTGTATAAAGTAAAAAATAAATAAAAAATCCACTATTTTTAACAGAAATAGATGGAAAGTATAGGTGAAATACAGTGCAGAAGTGCATTGATATGCGCATAATTTGCAGAACCATAGTGCATTCTCTCTTCCATATAAACCTGAGAGGTGGTTCATTCAATACTGAGGCACACAAATACACAGCACTTGTCGTTCTTGGCAAAGTGCTGCTAGAAAGTGATACTAAAGTCTGACCTGCTGAACTTGCTTTGCTTGGCATGTTATGCTCTCTAGAGCTAACATGCAACACACATGCTAATGCTGCTCCTGCAGCCACTCTGGTTACCATACCTAAAGGTGAAGGAGACCTCTAAGTAAAAAAGAGGTTTGTGTGGGAGGACAGAAGATCAACATACATTTGTTTTAGTTTACAAGAGGATATTTTTTGTTGCCACAATGCCTTCCCAGTCTCATACCCTAACCTTACCCAGCAAAAAAACAAAACAAACCATAACCCTAACCATTAACTAATTCTAAGCCTGATTCTAAAATAAAGTCTAAATCACTTTAGTCCTCATATATACAGGAAATCTTTTCATCTGATTAGCCCACTTATCCACGCGCTCCTGTTGTTTTCTCTGAGTGTGTTCAGGCGGGAGGCAGGTGGTGTGCACTCCCCAGGTTCCATCCTCTGGGGGTTATTATTGTTACAAATAATCCCATGATGACGGCAAGTTCAAACTGTGTCAAACATAAAAACAGGGTATTGATTTGATATTTGCAGGAGTCTTTGTTGGCGGATTTGGCTGCTTGTTTGTTGTTCTTTCCAGTGTATATATGGAAACAGCCGAACTGTCTTTGTGTGTGGGCTTGGTCATGGGAGGAAGGGCTTTTGTATGGCTTGCTTATTCTACTACGATATGTTTACTTGACTCCATGCTTGTTCCCCAGTGGCATGGTGTTTTATGTCTCAAAGGGACCAAAGTGCAGTTTGAAAGTGACTGATAAGCAAATTGAGCAGGTCCCCACCTTCCTCCCTGCTCAGTTTGGTTATATGCTGAAAAATTACTCCAGTTGTTGTATTTTCTCCTTTTTACTGCCTTTTCTGTGTATCTCTAAATCACAGCGTGAAAATTTCTGGGCACGAGTTCTTGAAATTGCGGGAGTTTAGCGATTTAAAGGCCCATGCAGCTGAGAGATTCACACTGTGAAATAATAATACAGGTGAAAAACAATGCAAAGCAGAGAGGAATGTGCAAAGATAAATCTCCAAAACGCCTACTGCAAATGTCCCATGAATCTACCGCCAGGACATCGTTCAGCAAAGCATGTGCCTGTGTGTATGCGTGTGTGCACAGGCAGATAGAGAAAAAGAGGGAGGGATTGCTAAGTTGGCGGTTTGAATGATGTTTAGTTGGAGCTCAGTACAGATGAATGAGGTTGAAAATCCGCTTTCCTCCTGGGTGCAGTTACTCAGAGCACTGTGTTACAGAACTATCACAGAGAGAAGGATGTCACCACATTACAGTGTCTCTCTCACACACACACACACACACACAATTTCCTCCTCCTACAAGGAATAAAATGTAACCATCAGCAGCAACCCACTCAGAGGATTGAGGATATACACAGAGCAGGGCTCCATCCTACATTAACCAAACAGAGCTCTCCTCCTGAGGCTTCACATCGAAGCTGCCCTCACTGACACTAATCTTCCCTCTACCTCATCACTTTTTCTCTGAGCTCACACTGCTTATGATCAAATCATGAAAACAGGGGAAGGAAGGAAAACACCAAAACGACACAGTCACCGAGCGACAGCTGCATTTTCATGCCATAATGGAAGTCAGTGTATTGAATTAATCAAAGGATGGTTGTTACCCTATTTTTGCTTAGAACCTCCCTATTCAAAGTAAAAAGTGCCAAACCTAAAATTTTAAATCTTTATATCATGCTTTTCTGTTTTTACTATCCTCCAACAATATCCAACTTCATCAAAGGGGGAATATGGCGGCTGTTCTTTCAAGGCTGCTTGGTATAAACACACATTACTCTTGGAGCTAATTTGATTCATATGAGCAGATTTATGAGCCAAGGAGACTCGGGAGGTTCTGGCTTTTTAAAGAGGAGAAAATTCAGTTGTTTTAGAGCAGATGGGTCTAACAGTGTAACTGGGATTTGAGGGGCAGTTACACTTCACTATAAACATTCAGCTGATTTTCTGTGTCTTCTTGCCCATCTTTCTGCCCCATGAATCATGAGCTGTATTTGCTTGTCTCTGACATCTGTTACAGCTGCCTTCTTGAAAGCCTGATCATTCTTAATTGATCACCACTTTTCAAAACAACCATTTTTATAAAAAAAATAAATAAGTCTGTTATTGACAAGCTTGTTCAAATAATAGTTTTTACAAGCCAGACTCATCTGACAGGTTTGGAGTGGAGAATTGTCTGAGGTGCCGGCATCGAACAGACTATTACAGAGGCTAGAAGACATTTCTAGCGAAGAACGTTCAGCGCCTGACAGTCTGTCAGGCGTGATTGTTCCACTAACAGCTTTCCTTTACTTAACTTGTGACTGACAAGTATATTTTTAGCTGTTGTTTCCTCAGGTTCAAGAGTTCACAGTGATTAAGGACTCACAGAAGTTATTTGATCTGTTTTAAGAATTGGGCTGTTAAAAGTTTTTTTTATTATTATTTATTTCAATAATAAAATTATTTCTCTTCCCATCTAAAAGAAATTTAATGAGCAAGGACATGCTTCAACAATATGAGTTTAGTGATGTAATTAAAGGTGTGGATGATCTGAGGCTTCTGTTTGGTTCATCAGAGGTGTCTAATGTTTCAAGGGAGGAGGAGACTCAGTGTGGAGGTTCCGTCTCAGGATGTCAGTGGATCATCAGGATGTCATGATGACATGTCGGGTGGAGGAAACTCAAGATGGGAGTCTAAGGATGTCAGTGATCCTGGCTTTTTAGGATCATCCCAGATGGCTCCTGAAAAAAAGAAAGGTTTTAGGAAGGAAAATTAAATAAGGCCAGAAAGAGGAATGGGAGAGGTAAAAGAGGCTGTAAGCTATTAAAAAAAAAGATGGATGAAGAGAACAGATCGCAAGAGGGGACATGAAGAAACCAGGTAAAGGGAACTGAGAAATAAATAGGATGGATAAACCGATGAGGGAGGAAAGAAGGCTTAATTGAAAATGGATGAGATCAGAGGTCGGTGGGTGGGGTCCAGACAATGAAACAAACAGAATTCAGAAAATGAACCAGAGTATAAGAAAGCTCACCAGTTGATTAAAGGTGTGGTTGAAGCTTTACCTTGCTCCCAAACCTAAGTTAACCTGTTAACATCTGGCACAGAATTATTATTATCTTTAAAAATAAATGATAATTTCATAATTTTAAAGCTTAACAAGCTGTGTCTGATCACCATCTAGATGCCTAAAATATCAGTTCCCTTTATATTTGCTGTCTGCACCAGATGTAGCAAAGCAACACCACAGCATAACAGAACCTCCACCGTGCTTTACTGTACGGTAGATACAGTGGATAATGAGGTCTTTTTTAACAGTAACTGTCTAAAGCTGCTGATTGTTGCAATACGGTTTAAAAAGTCAGAGATTTCCCAAAGCTTTGATGTTTGAAAGACATGACAGGAGGGAAATATGACTCATATCGCATCAGTCTGTCATTTAAGAGCAAATATCATTCTCAAGTATTTCCTTAAAAAAACTCTTTGCTCATAAAGAGTAAGGAGAGGAGGGTGGATAATTTCACCAAGAGTTAAAAATCCAAACTGCTTAGTGAGGTTTAAATATATGAACGTAATTATACTTCAGGTCTGTTCAGTCTGTATGAACAAACAATCCATTTTTGGAGGAGAATCTCCAAATGGTATTTACTTGGATGTTTTTAGCAGTGACTATAAAGAAGCAACAAAGTTTGGTAAAAAAAAAAAAAAAGATCTTAGGGTTGAAATTTCACATTAACCTTGGTTAAAACTACTAAACCACTAAACAAAACATTACATTCCCAAAGAGGTCTACTTTGGCTGTTTATGCAACATCATCCAATACAAAGTTCTAGTAAATATTGGCCTGTTTTTGCCTCCTTCTCTCTCAACAGATTTCCTTTTTAGCTTTTGCCCATGAGGCTTCATTTAGTCTATTGTGCAGCATATGGTAAACTCTAAAATTACTCAATATTGCTCCTAATTATTCTGAAGCTCTAAGATATTAACTTCCTCTCACAATGTGCGACAACCTTGTCCTGGAAGCAACTCACCAGTTTTATGACTCTCTGATAACGCTACGAACAGCTGAGACAAAATCTTTGGTAAGTGCCAAAGATCTGAAAAATGTCTTGTCCTTATAATTGTGAGGAAATAAAAAGGAAATGAGCCACCTTTTAGGCAAAAAAACTACTGCTCTTTTGCTTATTTAGGTCATGTGAACATTGCAATTTAAGCACAGGTGGGTTTTTTTTTCCCTCTTTTTTTTTTTTTTTTTGAGGAGCTAATTTAAAGTTTTCAGGGTAGTAAAACAATTATATTCAGCAGAAATGGCACTAATCTTTTTATATTGCCTAGTAAACGGGAAATAAATGTATTGATTTTTGAGTATTTAAGGCAAAAACAAAGAACAGCTTATACATTTTTTATGAGCTTGGAAGTCAAGATTTAGCAGGAATATCTTCCAACACAGTCTAAACCCTCTGAGACAAGCTTTCTTGTCCTTTTAGTCAGCGTTTCTTAATCCTGGTCCTCAGGGACCATTGTCCTGCACGTTTTAGATCAGAGGTTTTCAACTACATTTTACCCTGGGCCAAATCATTATAAGGTTTTGGCCAGTGAGCCGCACATTCCCCTCTGCTGTTACACTTTTACAGGAAGTATAATTAACATAGAGGGCCAATACATTTTTATGCATACCACAATACATGATGCATCTTCATATTTTGTATAAACAGCTCTTAATCTGAAGCAATTTATTCAGCAATACAATGATTAAATGAACCATATTTGAGTAAAATTTAGATCTACTGTAAAACTGTCACTCAAACTCAACAACCCCAGACAGATGGTTATGGCCCTCTGTTTGAGGCCTCCTAGCATGTCTGATAACAAGGTTCCTGGGCTATATGGGGCAACCGTGTCTGTAAACACACTAGCATCAAGTGGAGGGAACAGGTGGCTTGCCACATAGGGCCACTGGTCATGTTGTGTGTCCATAATAAAAGTTCAGTTATGAGGAAATGCTTGAATGTTTTAATAGCTTGATGGAGTGTGACACACTCAGATGTGCTGATGGAGAAAATAACAGAGCTGAGATGCCTCTGGGAAATCAAATCCAGTGCTGCTGAGCAAAAACAGCTCAAGGCGTTACAGCAGCTTTAGTAATATCCAAGCAAGAAAGCACAACTGAAGCCATCCGTGGTGTGTGTGGTCAGCAGCCCCTAAAACTGTTGCGAATCATACTCAGTATCTTTTTATCAAGTTAATTTCCTCTCCCATGCTTCACAATGACAAGGCTGCTGGTCTACTTTGGAGCTCTGAATGGAGCCTCCCGTCATTTCCCCATGTATTTGTTTTCAGGGGCACTGTCTTTTGGTGGAGGGGAGATGATAATGTCACAGAGGAAGGAAAGTGATGGTCTGCCTGGTGTTTATACAAGACTTTAGCATTTGTTGTTATTGGGTCTGCCATCATTGGCAGGCATGCTGCCACAGAGCCCCCCTGTCTATCCCTCACCTCCCCTCCATGACCCATATAGGTGCTTTGAATCTCTGGCAGGCCCGACAAGAATATCTGGGCCCCCTGCCCAGGAAGACCATTGAGATGCGGGTATGTGGTGGTGGTGTGTGCATAATCTAAAAATGTAAGCATGCTGTCAGTCTCTGTATGTGCATGTGCATATGCATCATGGCTGGTTTGTGTCAGCACTTTGGATGCACTTGAAAGAGATGGAGGATTTAGTCTCCCGGTGGTTCTCTTCTTCAGCCTCACCAAAGGTGCAAGGAGGAGGATATAGAGGATATTTTTGAATTTATGATTTCTAAATCACTCCTGGGAAGGAGGAATTCTGTTCTATTAATGTCCTGCATGGCGAAATTGAAAGCTATTTTGAATGGCAAAATTTTAAACCAATTTCTTTTGTCAACCAGGCACTTTTGTACTTGGATACAGTGAGAGGCCTATGTGCAAGAATATAAAGTTTCCCCCCTAACTGTCCTGACTAATGTTCTGCCCTCTATTCCAACCCGATTACATATGCCCAGATTAATTAGTTGTGTTTCAGTCACTTCCTGTAGTGTAACCCTCAAATGGGCACTCTGTGCAATCTGGCCTATCAACTTACAGGGCGCCAGAGCTCTTTTGTTTTTAAAGGCTTCAGAGGCAAAAAAAACTCTGTGATCTGACGGCTAAAAGAAAGGGCCCCATGCAGTGTGCCGTTACAGACTGATAAAAGCCATGAAAAACATTTGGATAACACACACACTTGCAGGGAAAAAAAATTAGGAATAATTTGGTTGTGAAAACAAGAGGCGGTACGGAACAATGACAATCTGGCCCCTTTGGTAATTTCCTGTCGGCGTTCATTCGTGTGATGTGGTTGCGACTGTTGTGCCGGGATCAATCAAACCTGTGAGCAGATGGCACCGCGCTCCTCCAGCAAACTGGGGATTGTCTGTGTTTTTTCAGAGATGGTAATTGGCCTGCTATGCCATGGACCGGAGCGTGCTAACAGCCGCTGCCATCACCACCGTGCAGAAGCAACACCTTTTTCCATTGCTCATAATGTGCTACAGGCTTCATTTCATATACTTGTGTTTAACATGGCTGTTAAGTAATAAACTATTAAAGTTTCTGTGAGGAGAAAAACATTTAAGCTCTGTTCTCCATTTTTTAACATTCCAATATGTGCCCCAACTTTTCCCCTGTATATACTCTAACCACAAGACCCAGAAGATTTTAAGAATTTGCAATCTGGATCGAAAAGTTTGCGCTTTATTTGCTAGAAGGGTTTTCGTTTAGGTGATGGAAGCTTATGTGGGTAAATGGAACCGTGTGTGGGAGACCAAGCAAGCTGTATAAAAGAGAAACACAGTAATTGCATGTGTACTGTATGAGTGAGTGTGTATATGTGTGTGCTGAGATTCAGGGCACTTCAAAGCTTTGATGTTGGAGCTTCTAAATGAGGGCCACCAGAGGTCCAGACTAATGGGACATCATGGGGAGATTAGAGGCCAAGTGGAGCAGGCTAACAACACAGAATTATGCATGTGTGTGTTATATAGAAAGGCAGCCAGAACATGAGTTTGTGTGTTGGATTACCCGTGTGTATTCTTTCTGTAATTAAAAGTGAAAGTCTGGCACCAAATCTCAGACGGAGCTGGTGGGTAATTGGACCGGAAGCCTTCAGTTGTGTCCACAAGTATTACAGGAATGTCAGGGATCCAAAAACCATGGTTTTTTAGTCAACTATTTTTGGGCATTTTCAAAAAAATCTTTGTCACGGCTTTCCTTAGTATGGTATAAATCCTTTATTAAATAATCATAACAATAATTATAATAATAACAATCATAAAAAGAGCATTTCTGTACAAAGACCCCTTTGAAACAACAACAACAGCAGTCTTAGCAGTGCGAAATGGGGGGATCCTGTCCATTTGAGTTGTTTTGGTCCTCCCAGACAGAAAGGGGCGCTGTGACTGTCACAGTCAGTGTCAAATTTCTGTGTCTGATACCGGCTCCAAAGGCAAGCTGGATCCCCGAGGCTCCAAGGCACTTTGAAGAGAGTCAGTGGGGTCCATTGATGTGGGCCTCAGAGGAGAGAAGACAGCGAGTGTGTTGAGGGTGAATGGGATGAGATGCTTAGTGCGTTTGTGTTGTGAATCCACAGGATTTCATTTCTAACCTGGAGAGGCATTCTGTATGTGTGTGTCCAAAGTTCCTTGTGTTTCCGAGAATGGGGCGAGGTGTTCTCATGTTCTGTATATACATCAGTATAAACAAGTGAAGTGTTTAGATGTTCATGTGCGTGGGAGGGAACTCTGACATCTTTCCACTCGCTCTTTCTCCAACTCTTGGCTTATGAGTCCATTCAGAGCACACGAGTCCTTTCTGACTGGTACAAAACCTTTAAAAAACAAACAAAACAAAAACAGCAGCAACAACAACAACAAAAAAGGTGTCTTGTTGTGCAAAAGTTGACATAAAAAAAAAAATCAAAATAGGCCACAATTAGCCAATACATTGTGGTGGAGTAGTGTGATGTGTGTTTTAGAAGGGAAAAGGGAGAGGATGGTGTAGGTCCTTTAAATCATGGCTTTTGAGGTCCACGTGTAAAACGTCTCGACTTTCCTTTTTCAACCATTTATTTTATTTGATTTTTTTTTAAGGCTTGCTGTGTGTCCAGGCACACAGTCAGTCTTTAAGAGAGAGAACATTACCTGTGAGAGAGGCTGGGGATTTTAGTGCTTTGTCAGTCACAGTCTCTCTTCTTCTCTCTTTGCTTCCCCACTTCAGTGGTTCAGTCTCTTCTCTAACCAGCAATCCATAGGTTGCACCACCAAAAGCTCCTTGACCTTTTATCATTTACCGCAATGTAAACATGACCTTCTCTTTGACAGGAACCAGCAACAACGGTCTCAGACAACTACATCTAACAATAACTTCTCTCCATCTTGAAAAGAATGTGTTAAAATGCCCCCTCCCCACGTCCCCACACACATATATACTTTCTTCACCTCTTTTTCCCAACTTATCTTTCATCAAAGACTGGCAGCAGGTCAGAAAGAAAACATTAAACAGAAAGAGGGTGACTGGGCAGCGACTTGAGGGTTGTCAGTGACTAAAAATACCACAGACCAACAAGAACTAAGGGTATGACTGAGGCTTATAGGTAGCAGAGTCTATGATGGAACAAAAGAGCCAAGGGGCCACACAAAGGAGCTAAGTTCTAGGCCACTGTGTTCACATGTGATAAAAAAAAAAAACGCTTTCTAAGCACGTTCCTAACCTACCACCTTTCCAACACAATGTGTCCAGCTCTCTGAATGTGTAGTTTACAGTATCCAGTTTCAAAACTAGACAAATCTATGATGCATTTATAAACAGTTCTCTTTTTGAAGCAGGAATCTGTAATTGATATGTGTTGATATTTGCTTTTTTCCACTGCGGTAACCCAAATCTCATGTTGCTTGGTTCACATTATCGTAAGAATCTCCAATACTGGACAGTGCCACGGCTTGCAAACAAGCTACTGTGATTTGCGCCACTGAAGAAGTTAACTGACACTAGAGGGAAGCAGTGGAAATGAAAAAATAGCGAGAGTTTTTTTTAATGAAATGGTTATCTTTTGCACGTTGCCTGTCTCTCATGCCTCAGTGCAGCAGCGCTGTTGGTTGAGTTTCACTTTGTGCTTGAGGCCGTCGTACAGTTCGAAGTTGTAGTTCTCCAAAGTGGTGGAGGAGCGCGACGACAGGCCGCTGTAGGAGCAGGTGCAGTACAAGAGGAGGCCGGCGCAGACCGCTCCGAGCAGGACGCCCAAAGAGCTCATGACGATGATCGTGACCAGGATAGGGTCCAAAGTGTACAACCACGAGTTGTCCTTATCTGAGACGTGTGTCACCGGAGGCTCAGATGGAGATGCCGTGTTCCACTCATGAAATTGCAAACCTAGATGTAGACAAGAAAAGTTCATTTGATGACAGACAAGTCATGGATGTCTACAACAGCATGCGAGTGAATTATGTAAAGAACAAGAAAGTTTCTCACAAAAAAAAAAAGAGAAAGTGAAGCAGAATATTTTAAGGAAACAAAATAATCTAGAAGACATGTGCAAGAAAGTAGATGCATATAAAAAAAAGATAAGAAAAAGATCAAAATCCTGAAATTCAGAAGCATTTTATTCCACCTTACCTCCGCCTTGTGGGTCTCTGCCACTGAAAAGTCGCCCATCTCCAAATTCATTGGGTATCTTAACTGTTAAAGAGAAGCAAGGCACATGCTGAGTTATAGCAGCAAGCCAATTTACACATAATTACACATAAACACACAGAAATTGCTTTAAAGCATGTTAAGTTGTGTCAGATGGCTTTATTCTTCCGCTATGTTGGAGTCGAGGCAGAGGCATGGCATGCCATTTGTGAGGCAGATTTTTATGAAGACTGCTAAGCTAAATTTACTGAAATGTGGTGGAGCAGTAGTGCATAAAGGAAGAACATGTCAAACATTTGAGCAGATCTGTTAAAATTTCTATGAAACTACAATTCCTTTAAAAAAAATACACTTAAATGCCATTTATATTAAAAAAACATGTTTACTTTTAATTGATAAATAACCCCTTTAATGTTCTGTATTAGTTTTATTTACAATGACTTGTTTTATGGACCCAAAAACACATACACACATTTTAATAATAGAAAAATATCCCTTTATTAATAGAGAAAGATCATTAAGGTACATTCCAGTCAAAACACAGTCATCATGTAAAATACTGATGGTATAAGACGGCTCATTCTGTGCACATACAAAAGCAAAAAACAAAACATCACTGTTAAAGTCATATCTGTCAAGTTTAAGTGTCATATTTAACGACTTAAGGGACAATAAGTAATGGCAACACATGTCCTGATGCCTTCTGTGAACTAAAAACATTCATGTGTAAGTGAATAAGAAGACAAGCGTGGGAATAATGGCTGCAGCACTTAAGTTGAGCTCAGCATCAAGTATACTTTATCTTCACACAAGTTTTCTTTTTACTTTGTGTTTCTGTGTTGGAGTGTGTGTCGGCTGCTCTTGGCAAGCATTCAGGAGTGGGAGTAACTGCTTGGCAAGGCACACGTCTAAATCTGGTGGTCTTTGATGGCCAATGGCATTATTAATACTGTTTCCAGGGCAACAGAAGTTGGCAGCGGACTGGGTGGTACAGGCACAGTAGATGGGAGAGAAAGTGCTTACTGCAGCCTTAATAAATGTTATCTGTCCATTAACTAATTACAACTATTAGAAGCTTTGTGCGTAATGGTGTCAAGATGGATAAAGTAGGGTGTCCAATCTCTTGCCTCCCCGAGTTGATTTAAAAGCAACATGTAAGAGTGTGCCAAAAATACACTTTTTTTTCTACTCTGGAGAGAAAAGT
Source organism: Rhadinocentrus ornatus (assembly GCA_037177495.1). Taxonomy (NCBI): domain Eukaryota; kingdom Metazoa; phylum Chordata; class Actinopteri; order Atheriniformes; family Melanotaeniidae; genus Rhadinocentrus; species Rhadinocentrus ornatus. Next base: position 11,704,809 of record JBAMHW010000027.1, read on the forward strand.
GCAGCTTTGTAATTGTGTCAACAAACTGAAGTGCATTCTGCTGAGCTGTGGGGTAGCAGGTGATTTTTGCAGCTGTGACAGAACCAGAAAGCAATGTTCCATTAAGCCAAACAGTGACAACCTCCATTTCATTCAAACCAGCTGAGCTTGTGTCAAATTTGACCGCCTATGTAGGAACTGATGGGAGAGTAATTGCTACCAGTTGTCTTTCTCGTGCATATTTTTACAAAAATATCCTAATAAAATATGCTATAGAGCCCAGATGTTTAAAATATGAGTAAAAAGGGCTTCAGTTTTGTCTTAATTGCCACTTATGTTGGTTTTGTAACATCTTGGATCCCTCTCAAGGGTGCAAATATACAGCCAAACATTTCACTTGTGACGTCCAGCTACCCCAGTGGCATTGTGGGATTTGTAGGAGTATATATATCAAGGAAGAAGTGGTGATGGCAGACAGCTGTGCCTATTTACAACCCTAAAAACAACAAGCACACATTCAGACTGAAAACACGACAAGGCTTGGCCATGGCTTTCATCAGGGCAGCTCAAAGACAAGGGGAACAACTTGAGTGGGTGGTATGAAGCATAAATGGGGGGTGGAACAACGTGCTTTATTACAGCAGAGAATCAAGATGAGACACTTAACAGTGAAGACAGCTGCATCCATCACTGACTGATGCCTTTATCAGGAGAGCACGAGACGTTTAATCAAATGAGCTGGTTATCTCCATTTGTGATGCAGGAATATAAGTATGATGGATTTGCATTCCTTTGTTTTTAAATGTGCACATGCTCTGTTGAAAAGGACAATGAAGACTTTTTCTTCTAATCTGTTACCCTCAGTATTGGCACAACTCACATTGCAGCTATTCTGTGCTGTTATTAGAGACACCACAAGCATTATTTTCTGAGGCTTGCCAGATCATTTTCACAGCTACAGCACACTAAATGCCTCCGAGCCCAACAGTTTTCTCCTTTCGTTCTCAAAGCTGCAGAGCTTCTCGTGTCTCTGGGGTCTTGTTTTAGCCTTGTGGTTTGGCAGCTCTGGCTGGCTCTTGCAGCAGAACCAGCTCGACCATCCCCTTTTACCCCATCCTCCTCCTCAGGCCACACATGTCTTTGTGTGTATGTCCAAGCTGGGGTCATTCCAGGAGGTTATGAGGAGCCAGACAGCACCCAATGATCCGAATCAAGCTGTTCCGAAAAAACAACTTACTCAGACTTCATTCCTCTCATCAGGAGCAGCATAGTATGAAATGTCAAGAGCAAACTCCTTAACGGAATTGAGAAGAAAACATCAACCGAAGCCACATTCATTAGATACACAGAGAGAGACCACAGTGTTTCTTTGCACATTCTCACTTATTGTCATCATCGCAGCTGTAAACTAAAAGGAGGGCTCCCCGAAGGGTAGTAGTCAATCCTGTGCCATCATGGCTTACACTGCCTCCAACATCAGAATTTGGCATCCATGTCTGCCAAGTAGGTGCAATAGCAAAGTGCTTCCCTTTAGCAGAGGGTACGGTGTCGGTCCCGGCTGTCCAACCTCACTGTCAGGACTGGCTCCACCCCTGGGGTGGCCATACTGGTAGACCAGTTAGAATACTGGAAGCACTGCGAGGAGCTGTGATAGGCCACAGACAGCTGGCTCTTCTTGGTGGCCAGGTGTTGTCGACAGCAACAGAGAGCTCTGACCAAGATGGCCACTGCCAGAAGAAGGAGGGCGCCTCCGGCGGCCATAATGTAATACCAGTGGATGGGCAAGGGAGGCACAGGAACGCCTCCCCCTGGTGGAGAGATACAAAGTAATTGGCCAGTGGGAAAAGAGAGGAGTGGCACTTGTTCATTTTCTGTATTTAATTAGCTAATTTTTATCGCTGTTGTTCTTTATCAAACGGTCAGCAGGCGTGCACCTAATAAGCATGCATCAGCATGCCAGTTGCAAAAAAATGTGAAATAAATCTCCAAGGCCACAAAAAAAAAAAAAAAAAAAAAGAAGAAATTTTTAAAGCATCCATTACTGTAGCTCTGGTTGCAGTTTGAGGATGAGTTTTCACACCAAGATCATCCAGAGATTTGGTTTGAAATCACTCCAATAGCTGATCCAATCAATGCATTGCAATTAAATCTTTTCAAAGCTCCAATGAAGTTGCTTGGTGTGAAACTAAAGCCAAAACAATTAGTTATACAAGCACTCACACACATTGAATTAAGGAGCTTCCTGTTCCTGTTTCATTTTGGCAACAGGATGTCACAAGCAGCCTTCTGATTCAGTCTCAGAGCCATGCAAGAATCAGTCGGACACCACATGAGAATCCAATGTTCCAGAGCTCTCTCTGAGCCAATATTGGATTGCAATTTTTTTATCTAGCTGGCTGAAATTGGCAGATTTTTTTCGGAGTGCATAATTTATGTTGTTCTCTTGTCCTGATTTTTCATTTTTCTTCTCATACATCAGCCTTCTGGCCAGTCCTCTCCCCCTCAAGCCAAATGCTGTCTCCTTGGAGATTCTCTCCACAGATCCCTTACAAGGCTGCCCTTGATGTGAACTAATTTTCACATTTTTTCTTCAAGAAGCTTCTACACTTACATTGAAGTATGCTACAAAAAAAACCTACAGACAATTAAAAATAAATAAATAAACCCATAAAAATCCAAACATGATGTGAAGAGCTTTATGTGGAACGTCACATTGAATTAAGGATGCTGAAGCAGCTCTTAATACATCCGGATTTTTGGACCATGTCACATAATTACACAGAGAAATGGTGCGTGTTCCTGCTACTTCACACTGCACACACTCATTAGACAGAGCCGAGTTAGCAAGAGGAGAGTGAGACACCCATGCTCAGTCACTTTATCTGATTGCTTTTCACTGGGGATACCGCTGTGCGTGGTGATATTAACCCGTGTGCTTGTGCATGTTTGTCAAATGTATGTGTGTGTAGGCAATGAAGTAGGAAAGCCAAAGAAATGCACACACATCACACCACAGTGAAACCGCCAAGCTCTTATCTTATTGGAAGGCATTATGAGATGCCAAAACACTAACATCAATCTTATGGAGTCCCACTAGGTTGCTCTAAATATTTTTCATAAGGCAGACAGTTATTTAAATCCCTTCTGGCTGTGTCAGGCAGCCTAGCAGTGAGAATATGGAGCTCTTTTCAAATAGCTCTCTCAATGAGGTGTGTAGGAAATAACTTGTGTTGCACAAAGGGTTTAAGACTAATTCTTTTTAAACTAAAAGTGCACCAACTAATTAGTGAAATAACCTAACTTGCTTGGTAAGCTTCCTGTTTTTGCATATTTAATCTGTTGCATTGTTTGGTGATGTCTACATGCTACAGATGATAAATATAAATGCAGTTTTATTAGTGTAATCAGCTCCTGTAGTCTCAGTGAGTGGGACAGGTTTGTCCTTTTTTATTCCTAGTTAAAACATCCAAGCAAAATCCCCAGGCTAATGCATACCAACGGGCAGGAGGCAAGACCAAACAGGAAGTGATATCATACCAAAGTCAAACTCACCTGGATTTTCAGGAGAAAATGCTGCAATGGGTTCTGCGAGGACAGGGAGACAGATTCAGGCAGAGACAGACAGGAACAGGGAGACAGATTGGGGAGAACTGTTAGATAACTTTAAATATGACTGAAAAGTCAGACAAATGTCACACAAATGTCACGAGACTATTAAACTCCTCCTGAGGGAATTTAATTCCTCAGATAACTCACGTGAATTATGGCATTTACGGGGCTCCTCTGCAAGAATGTGATTTCATACTCTGTGTGAGGTTGCAGTTTGACAATGGCTAAGATATCCAAGAAAAAGCTATGTGTGTGTGTGTGTGTGTGTGTGTGTATGTGTGTGTGTGTGTCTCTGTGTGTTTGCAAAGTTCACACAAGTTGTTTATCGGTAGAGTCCAGTGAAACTGGAGCAGGCTAGGGGTTTTGGCTCACTGTAAAGGCACTAAGCAGAACCTTCACTTTGATTCCCTGGAATGCAAATAAAGAACTGATGTGTGTGTGTCTCAGAGTATGTAAGATAGTGTACAGAATGTGTGTGTGTGTGTTGAGAGAGGAGGGTTGAAAGAGAAAGACAGAGGGAAACCAACTTGGGAACTGCCGCCTTTTGGCGGGAACGCCAACGCACTGAGAAAAACTCAACTGTGCAGAGTGATAAGAAACATCCCATCATGCTCTGGGAGTGGTGAAGGAGGAGAGGGATGGGAGGAAGGAGGAAACACAGCAGCATGGTGGAAGAAGAGGGCTGGGCTGTCATCTTTGCCTTCCCAGCTGCTATGCTGCTTAGACTCTCTCAGGACTCTCATGACACACACAAAAACAAAGCGCGCAAACACAAACACACAAGGACTAGCCATATACACTTCCCCTGAATTATACTGCTGTCCAGCTACAAAGCTCACTGGACGTCAGTCAGAAGTGAAAACGGCAAGTTCTTGGCTCTGAACCTGCAGCTCGTTCTCTGATCTGTTTAAGACTCTCTCAAAAGCCCCTGCTCAGGCCAGATTAAGGCAGCTGGGCTGGTGCTCGGTTCATGCCAGGCACTGAGGAGCTTGCTTGGGAAATAGCCTGTCTAGTAATTCCCTTTGACGGCTCAGGAAAAACTCTGTTTACAAATGCGACACAGGAGTAAGCGCATGAGAGTTTGAAAGAGAAGAGAAGAAGAAGAAAAATCTAATGAAACATAGATTAGCATCGGTGAAGCCCACAAGGCATTTATGTCCTAGTTTTCCTATTCTTCTCCCTTTTTTTTATTTTGGTGGAGGAGTAAATGCTGTCCCTACCTCTCCCTTCTCCTTTTATCTCTGCGTTCAGTTGGCTTTTTTAAGGAAACTGTCTCCAAAACTGGGATGGCAAGGATAGGACTGTGAAGAGGGTGTTCATAATACCTCTGTTTAAGGACCTTAAGGCTAAAAGTGGAGGAGGTGGAAGGGGTAGAGAGGTTAAGACATATTGATGGAGGAGATGGATGTGTTGACAGAGGATGATGGTGATGAGAGTGCATGTTTGAGTATTTTAAGATTCTGGAAAACTGGAGCAAGAAAAAAGAAAATGTTTGCAACTTACGTGTACACTCTGTCAGGGAGGTGCTGAAGCTCATGTGAATGTTGTCTATCCAGATGTGTCCTCTGGTGCCGTGCACAAAGAAACCCTCCATCACAACCTAACACGGTCAAAACAGAAGAGGAAGAGGAGGAGGAATAGGAGGGAAAAGTTGCACAAGTAAGCGAGAGAAAGAGGAAGACGGAGACAGGATGAAGTCAAGTGGGAGCAGAGGGGGCGGGTGGGTTGAAGGTAAATTGAGAACAGGGACAAGTAGGAGGAGAAAAAGGATAAAAAGTTAATATGCTCCCTGTGATTTCAAAGTTGCACTCAGCATTTGTAATCATCCTCTAATTCCCTGCAAGAGCCTTCAGCTTACTTTTTTATGAGAACGATAACTGTTTGTGATGTCTCTGACAAATGCAGAGCAAACCCCCAAAACAATCACGCAGCCACTAGAGACAATATGGCGTGCTTTATCTCCTGTTGAGGTCAAATCTGGGCTAATTGGCAAAGAGGTTAAAAACTAATTCTTTGCTAGGCTCTCTCTTTTTTTCTCTGACAGACATATTCCTTTCTGAGGAGGTAATAAATGTAAAATATAAAGGTTAGACCCAGATAACTAAGCAGACATAACTTTTTATATTAGTGAGAATGTGGTTATATTGTTAGATTAATACCTGGAAGTCTTTAGGAGAGCGCGGAAGGATGGTTCGACCTTCCTTCCACATGGTGCTCTGGTCATCTTTCAGCGTCCACAAGACAGTCTCCTCATTGTGGGAGTCTCGCAGCAGGACCCTCAGTCGGCCCTGAGCCTCACCCCATAGCTGGTACGAGAAGAGGAGGCACAGGGGTCCAGTGTCAGCGGCCACTATAGGGCTCACGAGCCGAGCTCGCTGCTGCTCTGTCTTCAGGCTTGCATCCACATACAGATAGCTGTTGAGCTCTGCAAGGGTGTAAGATATGGTGAAATCAGGTAAGATTAGTGTTTAGATTTTTATTTCAAAGGCAGAAAAAATATGTGTGACACATTTGAGGATTTAACAACAATTTGAATCGAGGCTGTTTTTCATTATTTAAATCATTCAAAAGATGAGCCGCTTTGTTTCAACCCTGACAGCAACCTACACTCAAATGACAGCAAGATGGTGAAAAAAGTCAGATTTAATGGGTTGTCACTTTAGCCCTGAAGGCATTAAAAACAACAAAAAAATCTGAGCAGATATTTTATGTCCACTTTAGGACATGAAAGGATGCTCTGTAACATCTTTTCCCCTTTATTCTGCACTCACATTCACTAATGTGCATGCTTGTACAGTAGAGGCTGACATTTTTTCAGGAATCCCATGGGTCACGGGATTCCCGCTGGATTCCCACGGGATGGGAGTCAATTAAACTATTAATCACGTGATTGGGGCGGTACAGGACAAAAAGGTAACGGGAGCAGACAGGAGCGGGAGCCAAACAACCCCCCCCACCCCCCAAAATAAAAAACCAAAAAACAAACAAACAAACAAAAAAAAATAAACAGGCACCGCCATTTTGTAAATTTTGCTCAATAAACTTACGCCATAACCAAGTAAAAAAAAAAGAAAAGAAAGAAAGAACTACACTACCCAGAAGCCAACACTGCTTTCCAGCCGCTGCTTCCCCGAAGGAAATGAAATTAGAAAAGGAATGGAGTTAGCAAACACCCGGGGAAAAGCTGATATGGCAAAAAATTATTAACAACGCAAAAAAAGAAGAAGCTCAAAACACTTAACAGCTGGTCTAAAAAAAGAATGGTGAGAACATTTAATCAAATTCAATGTATTGCCTAAAGACTAAATATATTTAAAAAAAATGGGAGTGGTAGTCATTATAAATGGGAGCGGGATGGGATTGGGAGTAGTTCTATAAGGATTGGGACGGGACAGGATTTTTTCTTGTTTTGGCCCAGGATTGGGACAGGACAAGACTTTTTTCTGTGGGAGTGGGACGGGACAGGAGTGAAAATCCACTCCCGTGTCACCATCTTTTGTACAGTCACTGTGTTATTGTGTAGGTTTAATACCAATAGCTACAGTTTTTTGCAGTCCTATTACTGGTGCTGTTATTCATATTATTCTTTTTTGTTTTCTTAGTTTTTCTTCTTATAGGTGCTCCCGATGATTGTCTGCTTTGTTTTCTTACAAAGCTGTTCATTTTTTATTTTTTATTTTACAGGTGTAGCATATATCTTTCTGTTTAAGTTGTACAGTGGTTGCAGTTGCCTTTTGTATCTCTGTGTCATTTTTCTTCTCCTCCCTCTCTCACTTATGCCCCCCTCTCTCTTTTCTGGGATTAAAACGTAAATTATCAATATCCAAAATAAAGAACAATAATCAAATATCAAGAGGAGCCCCTACTAAAATAAAATCAAATAATTGTTGTGTTTTCATTCAGACAATTCATTGAATGACCATTCACACATAAAGGCAGACTCACACACATATTCACATGCAGAATGTGTTTTCACACAGTGTGACATTTCCATCCTGACTTAAGCAAAAAAGAAACCAATCAGCAGTTGCTAACAGGAATGGGATCCCGCTGCACAATGGTAACGCCAAACAATAGGGATATGACAAATATAAACACAGAAGAATAGGTCCGGTAAAGGCGTCATTCATACACAGACTTTTACCATACCCCTAGCCAAGACCCTCGGGGCCAATTTCTCTTCATTCCCTTCCAGGTAAATGACTTCAGCAACGGAAACGTCCCGACAAAATGCACGCCACTCTATTTGTTTACACCAGAGGATGTTTGGTTTGCAAATTGGATGCCGACATGAATTCCATTGTGAGAGACGAGCGAGCTGACTGTATGTATGAGCTGAGGAAAAAAGGGGGCTGAATGTGAATGTGGGGGGGCATGACTCAGTGAGGCGTCTGGTGGAGAATTTCTTAAGTGGCTCCTGTGGGAAAATGTCCAGTATCAACAATCTGCACATTAAATCACCTGCTTTATCTTGGAGCACTGTGTCCGTGTGTGTTGTAGGGACTGTATGTTTTCTGTTGTGCATATTAGAGAAAACTTGTAATTGGATATGTGTTTTTTAATCAGCATAATTTAATAAGGTTATTTGTTTCAGTGTAACCAGGTTATTGGGCGACTGGACAGATAACCTTTGCTGTGTGAGTGTTTGTTTGCATGCAGCCTTCCAGCAGATCACACAAGCAGTATCTAGGGGGACAAATCCGTCTCCGATTTGACAGGCTCCCTCTACCCGCCATACGCACATAGCGTGTGTGACACTTCAGACAGTATGACTGAGACAATATGTCCCTTGGCCCCTCTCAGCCCTGGCCACTACAAGTGTGTGCCACCATGGACTCTTCCATGCTCAATATGACTATATATTTCTGGGGGGGTTCATTTATTGAGGATGTGTGGATTAAAAGCTATTTTGAAGCTCTTTTTAAAGCCTCTTCTGTCGTCGTTGTCGCGTGTTTAAGCATGGCATCTTACAGCGAAACCCCCTATTGTTATGCCTCTTATTTGCTGCACAGCTCATAATCGAGGCTGCCTTGCTACACACTGCACAGCAGAGCATTATTAATCTATTTCCCAGTGTTCTCCAGCAGTAGGAAGCAAACAATGACTCAATCTATGAAAGCTGGTTATCACGTTTTTACCAGCTGGATATATCAAACCAAATAATATAACAATCCATGGTGGCTAATTTGAGATTTATTACAGGTTTAAAGACTGAGGTCAAGAGGTGAGAAGTTTGTGGCTGCAAGGAACTCTGCAGAGGATAAAAATGGGGACTTAAAATAATGATTCTACGCTGGCTGGGATTTCTGACCTTTGACAGCTGCAGGAAAAATCAAAGGCTTAGGTGGCGTGTCAAAATGGCTGGAAATGATACTTCATACATGAAAGCTGCAACCTGACTAATCTGTGCAACTTTTTTTCTAATCTGCTTGTGATGAAAGACACTGCTTTGAAGCCCGTTGTTACAGGCGGCTCTGACCTAAATAGGTCACGCTTCAGGAGCATTTCCTCCTTTGCAACGAGATCTGATGTCCTGCTAAATACGACCCAGGTGACATCACAAATTTACCGAATTTACGTGAAACCTCTTTAATTCTCTCCAGCTGCAAAAATGCCACATCTTTCATGGAGATTTGTTAAAATAAATAAATAAATAGGGTTTGGATAACAACCCAGCCTATGAAAAATTCTAAACAGTGCAATAAAACCCTTTCCCGAGCCCAGCAGGAAATCTCTTCTGTAGCTTTAAATAACATGCAAAAAAGCTGCACTTTTGATCTGTGGGTATGTATAAAGTAAAAACGAATAATTATTTCTTCAAGGAATGTCTGAGTAGATGGAAGCCTACATAGCATCATGTGGGATGTGCCTGAGGTAATGGAGGGGCAGGAGAGGACAACTGGGAATAACCCTCGCCGTTGGAATCTCCTACCCCGAACTTAATTGGAGCTACTGGGTCTTAACCCGTTCCTGCTGAGACTTTTTGACACACAGTGGCGACTGAGCATCACATGCGAAGCTGTATATATTTGCTTGCCATGTCTCTTTCTCTTCGATTCCCTCATTTAATTTTTTTCTTCATTCACTTGGACAGAGCTGACGTTGCGGCTAAATTAGAATGGTTTAAATTAGAATAAAGAATTATCTTAATCGAATTGAAAAAGAACACAATAAAGACACAGGGAGAATGACCCAATTTAATTGCAGAAAACAGTGTTGATAAACTTGACACATTTGTGCAATTTTCTCCACCCAAATAAAAATCTGCCAGCAGCTGCATACATAAAAGTTTGCATTCCAATTTGCATTTTGAGGTGCTATGGTTTCTATATTTATTGAGCAATAATCTTATTCTCTCTGAGGCAAGTCTGAGTCATTCAGCTAACCAGCCAGTCTATCCAGGGGAGTAAATAACAAGAGGGACACACAGATGACATGAAAAGCAACCAAACAGTGTGAGGGCTCTCTTTAGAGACTACGTATTCTGTTAGCTAACCTGATAAATATTCATCCCAAAATCATTTGCATCTTACAAATTTTAGCAAACAGAGTTCGTAAATGAGCAGTACGGGAATCAGAATAACTTAAGAAGCAAAAAGGATGTCTGCATCAATCATTCAAACCAGTAACAAGATGCATTATAAACTAGCTTGAATTTTCTTGCCTAAACAATGTAGAAGGTTAAATGTTTAAAATCCTGAGCTCTTTTAATGGATTTATCAATTTTCTTCCATGTATTTTCAAAAGCATTTACATACTAACACATTTTTGCTTATTACAGCACCTTTATATGTTTTTTATGCACAATTTCTGATAATCTAAGGCCTCTTTTTGTGCCTTTTTAAACATAATCATGTCACAACACACAAACCTGTTTCAGAATTGATTTCATAACTTGCTCAAGTGATAAGGGATTTCTTATGCGGTACACAGCAAGAAGCAATTTTACTTCAATTAATGTTTCTTATAGAATGTCATAAATATGGAAACATAAATGGCTGTGTGCAGCCAACGTGAATCTTCCAGAAGTTTTAATGAGATAGTCTGGGGGTTTATTTAAATCTGGCTGCTCAGAAGAGGTGCAAAATCATAAGAAGCTAATATTTCTCACTAGAGTTTCAGTGACATATAAGCTAAATGTAAATGTTAAATGTCTTCATACAGTGTTTCTAAAACTAATTTTTGAACTAGAGAATGTTTTGTTTTTTTCAGGTGAGTGACCCTGTGGCTTGGTGGATGTCTGCGCTCTCGAGTGCTTCTAGTTACTGTTGAGACTCACCGTGGCGGCGGAGGGACCAGACCAATGGGGCGCTGGGGTCATGTGTCCACCCACACAGGTTTTTCTCAAAGTCACACACACCATCTGATGGAGAAGAGGCAGCTACTGTAAAGTAGTAAAAAGGTTGAGTAGAGAGACATTAAAACATAGTCGTATCAGATGAAGTAGCATCAAAAGTTGTCTTATTAAACGATTAATCCGTGGCTTCTTGTCTCACCTGTCGTCGTGATGGGGACCGTGGTGGTTTCAGTGTCAGGAGGCAGAGTTGGTGTGACAGTGTCTGCTGGGGTGCTGATTTCTGCAGAAATAAACAAAAAAATCATGTATGGTCAAACCTGGTTATATAGAACAGTACCCACGTACTGCATAGAGAGATTATTTTTGTGGAATTTCCCCCTTGGTGGACTACACTTACGAAAGGAAATAATACGTTCACAGAAGGTAGAAAGTACCAGAGAGGATTGAAGGATGATGGCTTTAATTTTAACACTCTGTTCTGTGTATTCCATTAAAAACAATTTAAAAACATTGGCAGTGTTTTGGTTATTTTAAACTGGAAACTGCTGTTTCAGTAACTAATTATAAGCAAATTTGAGCAAATGCCAGAATCTAAACTAAAAACAAAATTGTCTTGTCTTCTGTCAGTGGCAGGTGGAGAAAGGCACAGACCGCCCAGAACACTCCAGAGAGCCCCTGTCATGTTGTGTCTGTGAGCTTTGGCGTCAGTATGTGTCTAAGATGCATACTGGTGAAAATAAATGTGCAGACACACACACAAAAACACGGGCAGGCGCTCTTGCCACGCTAATACACACATACGATGTCTGATGCTAAGGCTGATGGATGGATGTGTCTAACAAACTCCCTTCGACCTTGGACAGGATGATCACACTCTGAGACCACTCACTGGCTGTCAAGGAGGCTCCAGCGCACACATATTCAAACACAAACATACACACACTCCATCCAACTCTCTGCTGTTTTGTGCACCTTTGAGTTATAGTGCATGCTAGCATCTCCCTCGCTCTATAACTCACATGCAGTTGGTAGGAGATTCTCTCTCTCTGCTGTTAGCATTTATTGAAGTACAACTTCAGACAGAAAGTACAAAAACGCATAAATATGGCCACTTTTTGCTCATTAAAACTTACCACATGCATGCACAGACACATGTTGAGCAGACTGCAGTTGGAATGTGATGTGGGAATGTTATTAGGAGCAGATGGGTCAACCCTGGTGTGTTATGGGAGTTTACACAGAAGTTTGGATCATGCCTCAACCCAATATTGGAATTCATCAAGCAAACAAAGTATCTGTCTGTTTAGTCATTGCTACATATTTGTCACTTTGACTTAACTAGAAACATACAGCCCTTATTTGACATTAATGTCAAAGTATGTTCTTAAGTATATCGTGCTTCGTATTTCTTTGGATTGGCTGAGAGAAAGCCGACAAACAACTCTGAGGTTTCACCGCCTGATGATCTCATGTGAAACAGCTTAAAAAGAAACATAACCAGCACACAAACATCTAAGAGGAAATTAAAGTCACACTGATTTACCATGGCAAATGCCTGTTAGTGCCACTACTTCGGCCGCCTCCTGTGAATTTTCCTCTTTCCTTATGACTACCATTACCATTTACAGCTATGAAAAGCAATAAGGGCGGCAAAACACAATATGATACAAAACTAAACTGCTCGCTAGAACGTCCTGTGGAAATGACTGCAACGGTGCCCCAGCTGGAGAAATGGCAGAGATGAAAGCCTCGGCCACAGCTGGCGATGGCTTCTGACATTAACCCAGCGTTAATGTCATGTCCTTTATGCCAGTCATTAACGACCTAATTAGACTCTTATCGCTGTTGGCATACTGGGAAGGTAAGGCAAAGAAAGCAGCCTCTTCTTCAAACCCGTCTTCCTTACTTCTAAAAAAACATTTCCATCTCTTGCTCAGCTTGTCCTCTGCATTCTGTCTCTTGGGTTCAACCTTCCTGTTTTATTCGGGTTTAACCTTTGTTCAGTTTTGGGATCTGGTGTTAAAATAAACCAATAGTCTGCAGATTACCTGGGCACCCCAACACAAGCGCTCCCTCCTGTACCGAAAACTAAACATGTAAACACAAAACACAGTCTACTCCATTAAAATTCTCCCCGGCTCCTGAGTACTCTATGCTTTCAAAGGTCAGGCCCTGTCACGGTGTAAATGTGCTGACCTTTCAGGGTGTGACAGGAGTGTCAAAGGGGGCGGGCAGTGGGAACGTAACTGACTTGTGCATTTGTGTGGACAGAGAGAGAATATGTGATAACATATGTGACCTGCATACCTTGCCCAAAGCCACGTCCTTGATGTGTGTGAGTACTGAGTTGAGGAAGTGTGCACACACGGGCCTTGTAATGCAGGAAAAGTCCCTCTGCAGCAGAGCGTTGTCTTACATAATGTGTTTGCCGCTGCAGGTACAAGTCATCATCATGCATAGGATGAGACACCAACACTCAGATCTGGACTCATGGGAGCTCTGACTTGGAATATGCAAATGGATACTCACGTGCTTGTGGGCATACACGCCAATAAATACACTCTTTTGAAGGTTTTTTTCTCACAACACACTCCCAAAACTGTGTCTCACACACACGGGTGATGACGCTCCCTGCATAAAAGACATTGCTCACTCCAAGAGATTCTGACTCAGCAATATGTCAGAGAAGAGAGAAAAAAAAAATCTTCAATTATGTAGAAAGCCTTTCTGTAAATCTCTCCCTGGCAGTCACAAGCACACTGATGAATGGATGCAACACACACACACACAATGCAGAAGAACACGAAAAGAATGGCAAGCTTGATATTCTGCTGGGTGGGGTTAAGTACTTAGACCAAGATTCACCTATCCACATATGCTGTTCGGACTTCCTGGCAAGTCATCCTAATGAGGAGATGGTACTGTGAGCCTGGTTCGAGATACCCAGGGTATATTTAGCTTATCTGGCTTAAATAACTCTGGTGTCATGATGATGCTTATCAACTCAGTAAGTTAGTCCATCTTTTCTGGGTCTGGATATATGTGCATTAATAAAAAAAAAAAGGCAGCTTTGAAGTTGGATGACTAATCATGTATTTGAAGTTGAAGAAACGAGGTAAAATACTCCACAAATATGAAGAAATCTATTACAGACTGACAGCAATGCACCTGCACCAGTCAAAGCTAGGTGGGAAACCTGGAAAAACACAGTGCTCCAAATTATTATGCATGTAGGATTTCAGTCAATTCAACATTTAGCTGGTGTTGATTTTCCTGTCTGTTGAGGAAACAATTTCTCAGGTGAGATTAATCAAAGAGAAACTGCTCAAGGTGGTTGTTCCACATTGTTAAGCAAGTCCAAGTTTCCATGAACTTTTGGGGAAAAGACAGATCTTTCTTCAAATTAAAAAAGGTAAAATAGTACAATGCCTGGTGAATGGAATGAAAACGCTTTTTTATAAAATCTCGGGATCTTTGCACTGTTACATTTTTTTATTTTATGATTCAGAGTAAATGGGTTTGTTCACATAAAGGGTTCGTCAAGAAAAGTCGGTCAGGCAAATGCATCATATTCACAGTGCAGCTGTCATGAGCAGCAAGCAGGCATTTCAAGCTTCTGGTAGAATCCCAAGAACCTCTCCATGCAGGATACTCCAGAGGGTGCAGTTGTACATAAAGTGGTATTTCAGCCGCCCTTAACCAATGCTTAGGAAGGGAAATGTTTGCAGTGGGCTCAGAAAAACTTGAAGACTCATTTTCCAACAGTTTTATGAATGCTGTGCTACTCTGGATAGTCCAGATGGATGGAGTTCTGGATGGTTGATGGATGTCCATCATGTCCCAGCAAGGCTGAAATATCAGCAAGGTGGGGATGGAGTGATGTTTTAGGCTTGAATAATGGGGAGTGAGAGGGTAGGACCCTTCAGCTGCCTTTTATCAAAACAACTGTTAGTCATTTCTTGCATTTTCTTTCATTCTATTCTAGTTTTTTAAAAGTTGGTTTTAATGTACTTTTTAAATGCTTCTTCTGCATCCTGCTGTAAAGCTTTAATGTTTTATGTAAAGCCCTTTGAATGTTCTTGTACATGAAATGTGCGATACAAATAAGCTGGCTTTGCTTTTAGGGGGCCTGAGGGTGTCAAAATGACCTCTGACAAATCTGTGCAGTTTCTAACCGACCATTTCCTGCTACGATATAAAAGGAAAAACTGTAACTTCTGCTAGTAAAATAACTTTCACAATCCCAAGCTGCAAGGTAGGAAAACTCATTGTGTGGCCACCATCATCCCCTGATTTCAACCCTCTTGAGAACCTGTGGAGCATCCTTAAAAGGAAGATCTATGAGGGTGGGGGGAAGTGTATCTGACTTTGGGAGGCAATTTTGGTCTCTTTAGTGAGACCCAGGCAAAAACTATCCACGGAAATCCATTGGTAGTTTTGCTCAATAAGATCCAGATTATTAGATAACCCAATAAATTTCACATAAACTATCTAGAAGAAATGGACAAAAACAGCATATGTATAAACACAAAGCAGAGAGAAGAAACTAAAAGTTATATTGTCCTCATTTTTAAATGATGGTGGTTCCAAAATGCTCTTATTATCTTTGTGTGTGGGGTTATTAAAAAAAAATTACAGTGTAATCTAAAACACAATAGTTTTATTACTGTGATAACTGCTTAAAATTACTTATAATTTCATATTCAACTCAGCAACATTAACTGGGATTTTGAATGCAGCAGAAACACAGTGTGAACCTGAGACACCTGAGGTTTAAATGATAGGTGTGTATGTGTGTGGCTCCAAAAACTAAAATGATTCAGCCTGGAAAGAGGCTGAGATGATAGACCATATTCTTTACAGATCTCTAAAACTTCCACGCCTGAGCTCATAAATATTTCACTTTGGGAGTACGAAGTCTAAAAAAAAAACCCCGTTGTGGCAGAAGCTGTGTGTGTGAGAGGCAGCTGTGCAGAACAGTGGAGAGGAAACAGAAGGAGTCAGGACCAACAGCAGTTAGCATGGAAAAGAGGTGCGAGTGATGAGTAACAGAGGAGGAGGGGAGGGAAGGAAAGGAAAGGAGGTATGGTAACAAAAAAGAAGAAAAACATTTATAGACCCACGCACTGGGCCTTGGGGTGGGTGAGGAAAAAACTGCAACCATGTGTAGGGAAAAAGGAGATAAACCTTATTCTGCTTCACTGTGGTAGCTGCTGCTGGTATGTCCATTTGATCAGCCTAAATCATATAAATAAGAACAGTGAAGACATCACAGAAAACAGAGCAGACAGCCTGAATAGTTTGAGTGGAAATGGAAATGAATGATTTACAGGATGTCAGCAGTGGTCCATTATCCCTGCTGAGATTTGATGCTGTGTGAAGAATGTGTGACAACAGCGCTGTATGCTGCATTTTTCTCTAAGTCACTTCTCTATTAAAGCTGCTAGATCTCCGCTTCTTGATTTATCATTTTGTTTCCATCTTTGTGCTCAGCATTTTTTATTTAAAGCGCTAATATGCTGTGCTTTGCACAGGTCACTCGTCAAAGTTAATGTCAAACACATTGTTTCCTGTGTTTCGTTAAGAGTTCAGGTAGGAAATCTTTTAAAAGTGCCCAAGAAGGTGTGGTAACCTTTAATTTTAACAATGATCAGTGTGCATTTCTTTCATGGTTTATGAATCTTTGGATCTCTTTGTAAGCTTCCATTAAAGTGTATTTCTACTCACTGTCTGAACAGCTGATAAAGATGACAATAACATAGTATTTATGTTTCATTCAGCTAGAGATTCATCAGCTCCGAAGCAAAGACACAAACACACATAAATCACTGTAATGAAAAACAGTCTGCCTTGCATCTCCAGTGGAAGCTCTACTATAACGCACATGTATTTTCTGTAGGTTGTTTAGTAAATCTGTGTCCAAATCTGTGCTCGTAAAAGTGCTGAACATGTTGAGTGAGACGCACCAGTCATCCTGTTCAGGCACAGAGGGAGCGGTAAACAGTGACAGTCCATGTATGTGCGAGAGTGTTTGTATATGATCCAGCACAAAAGCACATCTGGGTAACAGACCATGTTGGAAAGTGAACAAACCAGCGCTCTCACTCTCTGGGGATGCATTCCTGCAAACCAAACCCTGCCCACTCCCTGCCGATCATAATGCATATAGAAACCGTGCAAGAGCCTTGTCTTAAATTTACCTACAACAATATTAGAATAGAGTAAAAATCCCCTTTCTCAGAGAACACCGTGTGTTTCTTTTCACCTCTGGCAGACTCTAATGACTCTCATGCATATCTAATGTGAACCTCGCTTTCCTTGTAAGGTTCCTTTTTCAAGGTCCGTTCAGTTCTGCTCAGATTGTTTGAGCTCATTACATTGCGGGACAAATTATTCAGCCTGGAATGCTGCAGGTGGTAAATGATTATTAAAATAATGTCCCTGTCACACAAGAAACAGCTGAATTTCCTACCTGGAAGGTCACATCCCAGTATCTCCACTCTCATCCCAATCCCTGCTGGAGACCACCTTTCTGGATAAATCCTGATGTACTGGGCCACTGTCTCTTCAAAATGACGAAGCTCTGGGGTGTCACAGTGTGTGTTCCCCTCAAAGAGCTGTACAAAAGATTGGAGAATTAGATATGAATAATATAGTGATGACACCCCCCCACACACACACACACACAAGCTACTCTTCTCCTTCACCCACCTTGGGGAGGCTAGTTTTGCTGTCCATTATGAAGTTCCACTCCTTTCCATTCAAGCTGTGCGCCACTTTGAACTTCCTAACAAACGCTCTATTGTCTGTCGTCGCTCCACTTCCTGCATCTCCTCCTCGGGCTCCCTGGGTAATGATTCCTCGAACTGTCTTGGGCATGCCTAGATCCACCTGGAGCGATTAGATTTAAATAATTGGTTGGTGTTTACTGTGTTTCATGCAAAACAACACATGGTTTTGTTTTTAGTGTACAGTGCTTCTTGCTTAAGCTTTAATTTAAAGTTGGATAAATCCAACTAAAAGCTTGTTGTACCTGTAACCATTCCTCTCCAGCCAGGGGCTGTGCAGGCGCAGGAAACCAGCCAGAGCGACTTGCCACAAGACGGGCAGTCCCGGGATTCCACACCATGTCCCTGCTGGACGAAGCCGAGATCTGGGCATCAGGGAGCAGGCCAGACAGCATGCCTTGCAGGTTCGAACATGGAGCATCTGAAATAGTAAGCAGAAAAAAAGGCGGACATTACTTTGCTTAGTTTTTATCAATAACCGAAACTGCTGTTACGCACATTCCCACCAGGGAGCTGTTAAGCTTTGCCGCAGAATTGCACCACTGGCCAAGGTTTAAGAGTTAAGCATGGAAGAAACAGGAGAGGATGAAATGAGAGACTGAAGAGAGTAAAAAGAAGAGATGTGCCGCTCAACTCTGCAGCTTCATGTTCAATGTGCATTTAGACTGCCATCAGTGAGATAAAAGGGCATGTTAATTCTACTGCTGCTTTGCATTCACGTCAGAGCTCACACTGATATTTAAGTGCCTTTTAATGTTGCTCACTTCATTGTTTTACTCATTGTTTCCTTTTTTTCTGCCCACTATGCTGCACATTTATTATATGCATTCCTTGGCAGGGAGGCTTCCATATAGATGTCTTAAAAATGAGACTCATTGAGATATAGATGAGCAAGTGGTGTGGAAAATAACTTGCCTGGGGAGTACGTGAGATGGAGAAATGAGGATTAAGGGGATAAGGAAGGTATAATACAAGATGCTGGGCGGCAGAAGGTAGAGAGTGGAAAAAGTGGGGTGAAAAGCAAGAGAAGGAGAGCTGGAGCTGATGGCTTAGGGACACTGGGAGGAGTGCAAAATGTAGAGATGAGACATTTACAGAGGCAAACAGCAGGAGAGGGAAGGATGGATGGATGGTGGATGAGCATGGAGGGGTTTTGTGAGGCAGTGAGACACAGAAGAAGAGAGAAAGGGTAAGTAAGAAAGGAATGGGGGAGATGTTAGTTGTGCTGACGGTTTAAGAGAACACAGATCAAAGTTTCATGCTGTTATGTCACTGCAAATGCAAAAGGTGTAAATAATGAATACCAAGCACAGGAAGTGTAGATCTGTCTGTACATTTCAAAAGTTGAGCTTTTATTTCAGGTCATCTGCTATATTTAGAAACAGTCTGTGTGTGGTTGTACCTGTGCTGTAGTAGCTAATAGTTATTTCAATAGCAGCTGTTGAGACTGAATTGAATCACAGTTCTGATGTAAGAGTGAACAGGGAGCCATGAATGATTGAGGAGTACTTGTTTCTCGATATGGAGGAGCTCACAGAGCAAAAAGGAGGCATCAAAAGGTGTTTCTAAAACCATGAGAGGAAAAAAAAAAAAGGGGGAGTTGAGGGAGTTTGAGATGGAAACTGATTATGGAGTGGAGGAAACACTGGAAAATTAAAATGACACTGTTGCCTCTGGAAGGAAGAACAGAGCTAAAGTTTCCTTTAATTAGACTGAGGGTCGTGATATTTAAAAGATGGCTGAGGGACTGTGGGTGAGCCTAAATGCATGTATATGTTTTTTAAGGCTTAGAAAGTTAAATGTTGTTAAACTTGATCTTTTTTAAGTAAATTATACATTTAGTGAGTTGAACCAACAATCTTTATTCCTTTCTATATAATGTAAAGCAGGATGATAATGGTAAAGTGCCTTGCTTGAAGCAGAAAAGGGAGAAATCTAACCTGTAATCTGGCATCCATAAAGCTCAAAGCGGAGCGCAATGCCGTTCTTCCAGCTCTGCGGTCGGATTCGAACAAAACGGGCCAAAACTGGTTGTGGGACGCGATTTAGAACCACCTCAGCTGGATCGGTGTTAGCATGGAAAATCTGGGGGAGAAAAATACAAAAAAAGACAACTAATTGTTACTATGAGAGGGCAATGTACTTTCTCAATGAAACACACATCGCTTACTTAAGCACCCACCCACTGTGCACAGTTTCACTCTGCTTCACACACACAGTGGCAGGCCGGACAAAGCAGAGACAACCCAAACACAGATCCGATGTCACCGGCCCAGCTGTTGATGTGTTCTGAGGTCAGGGGTTCAGCGCTGGGAGGCTGGGAAAGCCCAGTGAAGGATGGTGTGCTCACCCACACATAAACACGCCGCTAACTCAACATGCTGGTGACTGTAGGAAGCTGCGGGAGACATGACCTGACACGACCAAACATGATTAGTTGTCAGACGCAGGAAGTCTGTCCAGGCGGGCAGGATGCGAATCGAAATTCACTTCCTGGGGCGTCCACCTTAAAGCGTCAACATTCACCTATTCTCCTTGAACACTCCCTTCCTTCCATTTTGCTCTTAAAGCAGCAGGTTGAGGCAGCCAGGTCAGAGGGTAAATGTAACCAGGGTGGTCAAGTTTCTTCCTGTTTTAGGTGGAAATGTGACCTGTGATTACCCATGATGCTCAATGTTACTAAAACCATAACTCCAAATTGGTAATCATGATTACTTCCTTTATGTCTTCCTTCCCCTCATCATCTCCCCTCAGTTCTTTGTCTTGTTGTCACCACATCATCTCAATCCCTTCATCTCAATCCCTTCTTTAAGGCTGCACAGCTGATATCTTTCCACAGCTCCTCCTTCACCTCCATATGCCTTTCTACTCTCTTGTTGGTGGCTACTCAAAACCACACAGACACAGGAAACCACAGGAGCCCACACAAACACACATCATCCTACACACTCAGATAAGCATAGGAAGTGTCTTTTAACTGACTGAGTGACTTGTTAAGTGTCATTCAGTCTATCTGCATGTGGTTGACCATGGTGCCTGATAGTGGAGCGACTAGCAAAAGACAACATCACAGCTTCAACACACAATGTAAAGATAGAGAGACAACAGCAACAAAAAGGCAATTAAAGATTAAAGGAGTCATTTAAAAAAAAAAAGGTTGCTACATGGTTTTTCTTTTACTCCAATTTGGGCATGGGATGATAAAACGTACAAATAAGCATGCTCACACAGCCTGAAAATGTGCTTTTTTAAAGGCAAAATAAGCAGCATTGCCACCTAATGTTTCAAATCAGAACTGCAGTTGAAAGAGAAAATCACAGAGAGCTTCTTCCTTCACCCCCCTCAGAGTTTAGTCAGGTTTGCTGGTTTGTGAGAGGACGGCTTTTTTATTTACAGTCTATAAAGGACGGAGAACATTAGCACCAGCAAACATGATGATGTGTGAAGATGATTCACACACAGTAAGTTGCTATGCTTTGCAATGCTAGCGCTAATGTCACACGTTAATTTACGTTAGCATAAAACAGAGTGTAAACAAAAGCTACATTGATCAACAAATGCCACGCAGCAGCCTTTTCCTATAGTCTCACTTAACAAATTAAGTTGATAGTAATTTATTAAAGTTTATAAGGACAAACACACTATTCATTTGGCCAAAACATTATTACTACAGGTTCTTTTGCTGACATAAACCTAACCAAACGCTGCTCTGTTGTTTGGCAACCTTGGGGAGTCGCATATGATTGGTTAAAGAACCAGGAAGTAATAAAGAGCTACACAGTGCATTGAAGTTGTTCCGTCACGTAACTCTTATTTTGAAAGGAGAAAAGCTTGACAAAGACATTGCTGATGTAGAGACAAATTGTTAATAGGGAAGCTTTCTTTTATCCCTCGCAACAAATGAGAACCTTTTAAATAATTTTTTACTGAAAAATTCCAAATTATTTAGCCTTTAAGGATGTTTAATTGTAATTGCAGATAAAAATGAGTCTGGTCAGTATGAGTTTAAAATATGACAATATATCAATGTAAAATTACCAAAACTCCCAAAATGATGTTCCAGAAATTCTATAACTGGGGGGAAGCATGAGTGATATGGCTCCAAAATCCTACTCAAGGGGTTTTATTTGATTTTGGGCATGGCCTGATTTAATCAAGTGAAGCTGACACTGGTAATACAAAGCAGAGTGAGTGTTTGAGCAGATAAGCGGTGCTATCGCTGCCCTATCTGCTGCTGGATTGAGGATCAGCAGCTGCTCTGTTTACCTAAGAGGCAAAAAACAGTAGATCTGGGCTCTTATGGGGGTTATGTAAACTCCCACACATGCTTCCACAAAGACAAGTGTGTGACGAAAGATCTGCCCTCACATACAACCGACCCATCATTCCCCGCTTTCAGATATAACCGTCTGTGAAACAAAAGAAGATGAAGGGGAGAGAAAAAACAGAAAATGTCTGCAGGGAGGACAGGTGCCTGTAGAAAAAGAGTAAAAGGAAAAGGTTGAACGCAGACCACGGGATATAACTTAGCGATATGAGCGGGGGAATCTGGAATAAGAGACTGGGAGTGGTGGATAGTGGGAACAACGAACAGATTCATCACTAAAACAGGAAGTGCTTCATCCCAAATTCAGAGGAATTTCCTCAATTTTGATGTGAATTACTGGCACTGCTTAAAGTTTACTGGGGGTAAAAACAAGATGGGACAAGCATAATTTAAATATCAAAACAAGAAATCTTGCCTGATAAGCTATCCCACTATCAGAATTTAAATATTATCATATTATGCAAATGTGCTTCAAACAATGCTGAAAGACTAATCCATAGAAACAACAGCATGTTTAAGTTCATATCTGGCAACTTCAGCTTCTAAGAAATATCTTGTTAGAAAGTGCTAAACCCCCACCCTTACTTAAAACAAGGGTATAAGCTGCTGCAGTACAATGCTGCCAGCTGCCTTTTTCTTCTGTTTTCATCGTTGGACAAAAGCTGGGAATGTGGCCAACATTTCTGCCACAAAAAGAATGAGTTGTTTAGTAAGAATCAGCTCTAAAAAGCTTTTTTGAAATGTCTTTTTCTAGTGGATGTGAAGAGAGAGGGAATGAATTTAGGAGAAAGATGGTGGATAGCTGAGAAGTTGCTATCCCCTTCCACTTCCTGTGCTCTATTGTCAGGATACCTGAAAGGTTGCTCATTTGACTCCTGACCCGTTGCATCCAAGGTTAAAGGTTAATGACATGAGGAAGCAGATGGTTGGTGATTGACTAACTTCTTGATAATGCGGTTACTTTTTGACCAGCAGCTTGTAGGTAAAATGTCTGGACCACCGCTGTAATCTGCCTGACGACTGGCATTTCTTTCTTTCAGAGCTCCACCCTTCATGGAGGTGAATAATTAATGTTGTCATGTTGTGTCTCGTCATGTGGAGAGTCATGAAATTATAACGAAGACGCCATTACACACACAGCAGCGGTGACTGATGGTCAGACATGTTGGTGTACCATGGGTATTTAACTATTGATGGCACTTTTGAGAAGGAGGTCACCAAGAAAGGTGCATTGAAGTAACACTGCTTCTGTGGGACAAACGTGTCGTTCCAGAATTGGAGAACAATTTGGGCATAGAAACATTTGAAACATGAACCATTTTTTGAAAACAGCATAAAAAACAAAAAATTCTATTCATCCAGCTTATGCATCAAAATATACTTTATATATACACACACACATAATATATATATATATATATATATATGCCTCGGCTAGCCTCAAAAAAGTTCCGGGTTCCTCTTGTAAATCCCTTCTTGAAGATTTCAGTACTGAAGAGCAACAAGCATATTATGTTAAATTATACACTCATTTAATCCTACTTTAGATCATGGGTTGCCCTTCTGAGTGAACTGAGGTAGATGCAACCCTGTAATTAAAGTAACAGGTTTTGCAAGGAACAGGGTTGAAAATCAATGCTAATGTTAGCTTTTAATTAGGAAAATATGATAGCTGTGAAATGTACTGTTAACGTTAAAGACAGAGTTATTTTTATTAAATAATAAAGAAAAAAACTAAATAAATTTGTGTTAATTTTACAGTATGAGTAACAGGGTTGCATTAGTTAGAGTGACACACTCAGTCAAGGCTGCAATGATTGCAAAAATACGATCTGCCCATGCTGTTAACATAAATCTAGATGAGTCATTTTTTCTGTCATGTGACTCACTTTTTCTTCTTCTTCAGCCATGCTAAATAGGTTTTCGTAACAGGGTTGTATGCATGTTGTGAGACACAACCTTAGCACATTATTACTATTATTTAAGATATGCTGATTATTAAATATAACTGTTTCAACATTTAAAGAGAAACACTTAAACAAGATCATCCAAAAAAAAGTGCATTAAAAACTTAACTCCAATGGTTATATTTGACGTGCAAGTTTGTCATTAAGAAGAAAGGACAAGAGAAAAATGCCATTTTAGGGGGTGCTTGAGAGTTTGAATAATCATTTGGAACATATTTTCCAACAACTATATTTATATTTTTCTCAAGACAAGTGTAATTTACACAAACAGTGCATATTTTAGTATATTGTGCACAGGTTACTTGAAATTTTACAGGTGGGACGTAAAATGTACTCCAATTCAAGTGTATTAAAAAAAATCCATTGTTTATCTTAAACTAACACGATTCTCTGGAACTTGTTAAAGCATTCACCATTTGTTTCTGGGAAATGAAGCGTGAACAGACGTACACATCACAGCTTGATTTATTCACTGTTCCTTTTGTTCTCACTATGTTCTGTTTTTGGCACATCTTTGTCCTCTGCTCTGTGCAAGATTATTCTTTTTTCATTTTTTAAATTTCTTTTCTCTGTCCATTACACTTCTCATCCCCATCCCTCGGCCCCCTGTTTTTCTGTATGACGATATTGACAGTAGGAACCGGTTCCAGCTGGCCACACTCCACAACTGTGATTATGTGTCCATACACAGGTTGACAAGCAATCCTCAAACAACCTTTGGTTGAACTCCCCCACTAGGTGCAGATGTTATCAATTTTGACTGACTGTATGTGCATATGCAAAATTGCATTGTTTGTTATGCATAAGCATGAAAACAGCTCGTGTGTTTGTGTAGTTTTGTGGGTTTGTGACAGAGTGATGAAGGAGCAGACAAAAATGCTGTGTGGGTTTGTTTTTTTTCCTTTCTCTTACCCAGGTTATTTGATGATTGTGTGTGTGTGTATACGTGTGACAGATTCAGCACAACCTTGCAATACTTTTCAGTAACACATGGGTTGTTTAGCATCGATGCTGTTGGGATTTTCCCTCACAGTCACTGACAGATGACAGTGTGTGTGTTTTCAGTGTTAATTTGTATGGACACACATGTGTGTCTATGCCATAAAAAACTATCTATCTCGGAGTTTGACTCTGTGGGATATGGGATTCCTGAGTGTGTTAGCGTCTCATCAAGTAATGAGGTGCATATGTGAGAAGTGTAACTTGAGTTAACAAGTCACATGGGTGTCAGATTGAAAGTGTGTTGCCATGCAGAGAAAATTAGTTAAGAAAATCATAGAGATGTGCACATATGTACAAAGCCTCATTGTTTGTGCAACTGCAGAGTGAAATGCAGATGGTACTTTCATTTTTGCTTCTACTGCTCTGTGGCTCCTTGGATTAACATTAAAGGTGCAGTGTGTACTAAATTAAAAGAGTAATGACAGACTATTTAAATGTGTTATTAAAAATTGTATTCCCATTGGTATCTGGTAATCACTTTACTAAAATTACTGTTATTTTATTCTCTTAGAATGAGCTATTTATATCTACTTGCTGTGTGTCTACTCTGTGTGTGAAGGGAGGACCTTCTGAGCTTTAAAACTGCAGTACTGGCTTTGTTTGCTAGAGCACCATTTGGAATAAGTAACACCTTAAAAGGCACATAGAAAAAGACAGTACACATGTACACAATGTTAAAGTAGCTCTTTATGGTGCAGCCATCGCTGCACCTGAGGTAACTGGATCCACTAACAGATGAATGTATGTTTATGTCTATAAGAATTTTGACCACTGATGGCAACTGTCCATTCACAACTGGTTGAAGTAGTTTTATGTCCATTTTTACCACTAGTTGTCAGTAATTCTTACACGCTGTACCCTTAAAACAGTTTTTTAAAAAAAAAATATATATCTGGGCACATATTATGACAATAAATGCAAAGTGTTTACTCTTTAAAACAAATTAGATTAGGTAAGGACTGCTAAGCTGGTCCTGTTATTCAGTGGTGATTCATATCTGATTCACAGGCACACTCACTGCTCAACCTTTCACAAACACACACAGGCATATAAAAGTACAGTACTGATGCAAGTACAATTCATAAGCCACATTAGCATAAATCTCACTGTTAAATGACAATTAGAAAAACCAAATCCCAGTCATTACAAGACCCCCTGATGAGAACTGAGCTTCAACCACTTAAGACTCTTTGGGGGGCTTAGGACAGGCTAGCTGGGGGGGTTTGTGAAACATGGCTGGTGGATTAGCAGTCACGGAAGATTCAACCACAACCCACGGGGAACAGCGTAGAACTGGGCTGATGAGGGGCATGAAGAGAAGAGTGGACTCTCCGGTTTCAGCATCATAACAAAAGATGGTGATGATGTAGCTGCAGATCATCCTAGTGTGTGTTTTTTTTTTTTTTTTTTTTTTAAAGTCAATTTGACCATACATCAAGATCTGTAACTGGAAAAATATTAAGTGAAAGTTTTATCCAGTCTAAGAAGCCTTTTATTTATACATCAAAGACATGGTACAAATCCTTGTGTTTTTAGGCTTAATTCGAGAGCATAATGTAGCTGTCATCTTTTCTTTATCCTCATGGAACCAGATGGTGTGTTTAATCTACATTTTATGGAGATTCTGTAATGTCCCACTGGCAAAAGTAGCAGACACTTTTTGTTAAGTACATCAACTCTTAAGTGAAATGAGTCAAGTTTCAGACTAATTGTCAAATAGGTTTTTAAGTCTTTTTTCTTTTTGAAAATTTGCAATCTGTTATTGATACTTCATCCTCCTATGTTTTTATTAAAGCAGCCACCATAATGCCTCTGATATCCACCCCAAATGCACACTGCTGCATTTGTCTGTTTCCATGTCTGATTGTGTCAGAGTAGGGTATTTTATGCTCAGACAGATTAGAGGACTCAAATTACACAGTACAGAAGGACAGGCACACATCATATACATATGCACACGCACGCACATTTCCAGATAGAAGATCAGCCAGAGGTTATTTGGGGGGGGGGGGCGGTCTGGGGATTGTGTGCGAGTGTGTATGTGTTGGGAACGGCTGCATCTGGGGGCTCTAATAAATTACACAGATGTTGACTTTTAAGTTAAATCCACATTTTTTTCCGATAATCTCTAAATCAAATACCCCCCACTGGCCGCACCCAAACCAATCACTGGCACACACAGAAGGGGCCCCCTCAGTCTGTAGCGTACGAGGATTAATAACCCCCCTCCTCCGCTTTCCACTTTGCTTTTTTCTTCTGCTTGAAATCCACAGTGACCTTAAGTCAGAAATGAGGGTAAAATTTGGAATCCCCCTGATGACAGGTGGTCACATCATTACATGAACCTAAACTACACACAGTACATCCATACACGTGTGTGCATAAACTAACAAGGATGGATACAGTGAGGTTTTATTAGAGCACTGAACGCCACTGATTTCCATAAATAGCGTTACTATGAATCTCTTAAACACAGATTTGCTCAATCCCCTCCTGGCGTAACTCCAAAGGGTTTCACAACCCCAGGTGTGTGTTTATATGTGCGTGTGTGCAAGTCTGAGAGAGATGATGAATTACAAGCACAGATAAGGGCACATAGAGGACTCCATTGTTCTTGTTTGTCAGGTTCCCCTCCTCTCTCTGCTTCCATCTCCCCCTCTTTCTCTAACTCATGACTGGGGTCATGACTCAGGTTCATAAACAGTCCTAAAAGGGGACAACTGCTTCAGGAATGTTGCAGCAATTGATAGGGTTCCCAGATGAACAGCAGCTTTTTTTTTGGTGGATTTTTCCATGATAGCATAGGTGTGGTATAAAAAGGAGCCTTGTTACTGCACGTTCAAATGCTGCTTAGAAGCTTACATTGATGCTTATATGCGTGACTGAGGTCAATTCAAGGCTTGTTTTTCAGGATTTACTTGAATGTGGGGGTGAACTTAAGAGCCTACCTTGTGGTTCTTGCCATGCCGATAAACCATCCAGTCCTCTCCATTGGTGCTGACCTCTAGTTTGAAGGTAGTGACATAGTAAGACTTCAGGGTCTCTTTGGATATGGCCCCCTGTGTGGCTATTCCGGTCAAAACTTTGAGGAAATGGAGGTCAACCTAAAAAGAAAAACATATCATATTAGCTTTAAATATTGTTTATATGAAGTGAAATGAATATATTAGAAATCTGTACTAAATCTGTACTAAAAAACTGCAGGATTTGTGGTGCTGATAGCTAATACAGATTCCAGAGACAGACCAGATGCTGTGTCTATCTGTCACACAGACAACAGGAGGAACCCTAGGTGGTTGCTCTTTGTGTGTGTGTATGTGCATCATCATGTGTGTAAGGTGAGGAAGGCTGCAAGCAGAGATCAATGAAGTGTTGTTCAGATGCATTCCAGAAGAGCATCTTCATCAATCATGGGCTTCTCGCCGCTCTGCTCGGTGCTTGTATGCATGCAAACGCGTGCACCCGTGTGTTTGAGACAGGAAAGATTGAGAGTGCAGAATCACTTCCTTATCATCCATTCACAGTTCCTCCATTTCCTTCATGTGTGTGTGTTTGTCCTGCTGTATGTCCTCACTGTATATGATATTGCTCAGTGTGGCTTTTCCTCTATCCCAATATTACTGAGACAAATTTATTATCCTCTGCAAGTGAAAGTTGTCTTTAAGGTCACTTCACAGCTGGAATTATAATGGCATAAACACCTGTATATACTCCTTGTTGCTGTCCTCTGAGGGTGTCCAAGCATTGTCATCATTGTTGAGGCGGGCCTGACGTGGTAACCAGCGGTTATCATAGAAAGTTGTAGAGGCCGTAATTTGATCATCGCTAATCTTTCCAGACTCCATGCCGAGCGCCATGCTACAGTGGAATGCTAATGGGAAGAGGACGGAGATGGGAGAAAGCAAAGTTAACCATTTAAAGCTGCAAAAGGGAAAGAAAAATTGAGAAAATCTTAAAGTTAATGAATGATAAATAAAAGAAGTTTATCAAAACGACTGAAAGAAAAGCTTTGAACAGAAGTAAATATAAAGAGAAGAGAAAGAAGTAGGTGAGCAGGGATAAATTGAGGTGAAGTTAATTCATATTCTGAAAGAAAATACTATGAGTCTGCTTCTAAGAATCAGATCTCATAGGAAGGAGTAAAATATGCTGAGAGGGGTTAGAAAGAGCATCGAGACTGAAATAGCATGAAAGTATGCAAAGCTGAAAGATTGAGAGGGTGAGAGGAGAGAGATGAAGAAAGATAGATAAGTGTCAGCAGAGAAGACAGAGGCAAAAATGTTGAAAAAGAAGAAAATAGAGATGGGAATAAAAGCTAGAAAAACAAACCTGCATGCACACAAATACACGCTTAAAAGTTATCTTGCACTCACAGTCAGTGACTTCTTTGTGTGTCATGTTGTAGCGTGCGGAGAAGCCATCTTTGGCCACGGCCATGTCGGTGTGGAAAGAGAGGGACAGCAGGCCGGAGGAGGACTGGATCTCTGGAGGGATCTTTGTCCCACAGTAGCGGCCAATCAGCGGAGATGCTGCAGAAAAATCAAATAATTTCCAGATTTTACTAAATTATACAAAAACATGTATTTAGAATAAAAAAATGGAATCTAGTCCAACTGGACAGGTTTCCAGTGGCCATGCCGCTTGATAAGTGTTGTCTAATGACTCACAGCGTGCGTCCCCCCTAATCTTTATTCCTCCAATCATTCCTAACTCTCCCTTTACTTTCCTGTCCATCCTTCCATCTGCCATGTGTGTCTCAGCCAGGGCCCAGCAGGGAAGCTTGAATCCCTGCCTTACTGCAAGCTGCACTGAGATCAGCTGCAACTACACATACATTCACACACAAACATGCAGGATCAAAATAGTCTCAAGAAGGCCCCCATCACCCCTACCACACACCAAGTCCTTCACCCTTCCATCTCATCTCCCATCCCACTTTTGTGCCCGAGGACTCAATTCACTGGAACTGGGTTACACTTTAATTTGCTCCTAATTCTCAACTTTGAATGGCACAAATTGTTTTTAGCTATCAAAGCAACCAAATTTAAGGTTATAATTGGAAATTTAAATCCACACGGATCCCTTTTTAGCAACTGAAAATGGAATAATTAGAGCAAATCCTAAATTCTCAGCTTAAAAATAAAAAAAAAGGAGGGGGGGTAACTTGAAAGAGAATAAAAGGAACCCCAGCAAGCGAGAGGTGAGAAATGAACTGCTCACCACTTCTAATATGGGTTTCACTAGCACCGTAGCGACCAACATTACCCTATGGCGGTCACTTTCAAAGCTTGTGATAACATCCTCAAATGTTTTTTCCTGATCTCAGCTTTTGCAATGCTCGGCTCCTCCTATTAGACTCTAAGAGATACTCATCATGGCTGTCACTCTCACTCGCCTGGGGAGGAAGGAAGTGCTAGGTGATAAGGAGGGAGGGCAGAGAGGGATAGGAAGGGGGTGATGAAGGGTGTTAGAGGGGGAAGAAGGCCATGGGAAAGGACTGCTCCTCAGGGGTGTTGAAGCACTTTCAGTTCCCTCCTTGAAATAATGTTTCCTCTATGTAACGCTTACATCAAAGCGAGGGATGGTAGCTAAGGAAATTGAAGGCTGGTATGTAAATTTATGTGAAGGAATGAGAGGGATTGCATGAGTCAGTGTTAGTTCTGCATCTAACTTTTCAAAGTGTATGAATGTATCTTCATAAGCCAAGTTTTTACACAGATGTGTGTCCTCACCTTGCGGAAGGCCATCCCACACATCCAACCAGTCGTACTTGCAGTCGCCTTCACCCACCAGCAGGGGGTCGTTCTCTAGATCAAACGTCAGGAACGTGAGGGTGACATCCATATGGGGCGGGGCGATGATCATATAGGAGCACTCCAGATTGTGAGGGTATTTGTCCGGGAACCCCGGGGAATCGATCATGCCAGACAGGCTGGTGAAATTGCGAAAGCAGAATTCCGACCCTAAGAGGATGCAAGGATAAGAGGATATTTAATAAAAATCAGTCACATTAGGAAGAAAATAGAGGCGCAGGTAATCGATCACGCTGTGGTATCTCATCTAACTTGCAGACGTTGTTTTAGAGAGTCGTTCGTCACTGACAGCCTGCTGGAATATACAGAAGCGGTGGCAGTGAGAGACACAAACACACACAGTTTATGATTACAAAAAGAGGAGAAAATACACAGTGAGATGATGCTAAACTGGACGTTGCATCAAGTGATATGAGCAGGTTCAAAGCCACAAAATACTGCTATAACAGAAAGCAACTATAATTCCAAACATGTGCCTAAGATTTTAGCAGAAAACAGCCATACCACCTCTCGCAACATAAAATCTCCAGTGATACACACCTTAATGCAAGGCTAAAGAGATTGACCCCCTGCTCTTTTGCATACTCAAAACAAATATTCTTTCACACTTTCTCATTTCCCATTTGTTCTTATTTGCTCTCTGGGTGTCTTTCCATCTCTTATACACAGCACAAAACTTGTGTAATGGTTCTAAGTGGGCCCTTTGCGGCAACTCTTCATTACCCATGCAGATTTATGCGCCCTGGGCGGCTCACCTTGAGCGGCAGCAGCTGTGTGGCTCAGATCATCTAACTATCAGCCACTGCTCTGTGGCCCACAAGGGAGCCTGAGTCATGGCCAAGTGTTTATGAACCGGCACATCAATGAGGATGGGACGAGCTGACAGTCCAGCAAGCACACAAAATGAGAGGACTTTGCTCAAACACAGTCTGATTCAGAAACCGGGGTTATTTTCTGTCTCACTCACCCCTCAAATATTTCTATCTTTATATTATAGGCTATAAACAGTTGGCGGTGGCTAGATGTATGTCTTTATGTCCTTCTATTTTTGTGCTCACCGGAAGGACAAATATCCTCATGGGATAATGTTGCTAAGAAACAGGATTTTCTTTTTGATCTTGGTTAACTGCATGTGCCAGTAATGCCTGCACTAGTGACCTTTCTGCACCAACTGATGGTGCTGGAGTCATTGCTCCATATGCATGCATTAAGTGCACTTTCCCAAGAAATTTTGACTTCTCTCCAGATAATATTACTGGAAAAGATAAATCTCAGTGCATTTTCATTTTAAAGATATGAGAAAATGGAAACAGGTCTGTTCTTGCTGTACTTTCTCATCACTGACGGTTCTGAGGTCATGTCAAATCCAGGCTCATGGGAAAAGGATCTGGGGGATTTCAAACCTGGGAAAACAGTGTTGCATCCTTCAGCACTGCACTATCTCAGAGCACTGCCAGCCTGCGTTTGATAACCAGATACATATTTATAAAAGCAGCGTTTAAGCAGCACAGACATGTTAACTGAACCTTCTAGCGGCTGAGCATTCCTCCGAGGCACCAGTCCTTATTATCAGACAGCCTTGTAAAAGCAGAGGGGTCGACTGGCTGCTCCGGCCCTCCCCTGTCTACACTTGGTTAATGGTGAAGAACTGACCCCAATCAGCACAGAGACAGAGGAAAAAAACACAAGAGACACACACTGTGTCTATTTTCCTTTCCTCTGTATCCAGATTTTGTTTTTCATCTCATATTTTTCTCTCTTCTTTGATGCAAATATCTTACATTTTCCATTCTATGACAGATCTAATAAGCGTGTTTTTAGTTCCACAGTGTCTCCATCTATTTATCTATTTGCTGCATGCTACATGTGTGCATTTTGTACTCAGAATATTGACACAAATATAAAAATCTCTCCCCCAACACGTTAAAAGCAGCATTAAACCTTTTGTGTTGACTCCCACGCACACACTGCAACATCAAAACACCCATGGATCATCTGCTTTCATGCTAGGAGCCTTGCTGCCTACACAAAAAATACACACACATAGTAAGGCATGTTGAAATAGGATGGTAATTCACAGCAATGTTTAGCTGATCCCCTCAATGTCTGACCTCACCTTAGTGTGTTTAATATTTTTAGCACGATTTCTTGATCTTCATGTTAATATGATGAAATGGTGAATAAATTTATTCATTCATTTAATTCATTCATTCATATATTTATTTCACACATGGCTATGCACAACCTCAAATTACAACAAAACAAGTCAAAAGCACATCTTAGTGCACTACCATGATTGAAAAGGAGTAGGAAGAAGAAAAACTTATAATACATGCCCCTGTCTTAAACCAAAACTCACAAATAAATGATCTGTCAGCTAATTACACAACAACCGACATTCAATACTGAAAGATCTTTGACATACGCATTTACAATCCACATAACTTCCATCATTCATCAAGTTCATACAAGCTAACTGAACTGAAAAATACTGCACACATCTTTAACTCATTCTGTAACGAGTTCCACACTTTGACACCACATATTGAAATGCAGTAGTCCTTGCAAATTGGTATTTAAAGTGAAATTTCGTTCTATTTTCCTGGTCTTCTGAATTAAAAACAAATAACTTCTGTAAACGTTCCGGTAAATGACGCATATGCATGAGAAAAAGTCCTGTGAGGATGTGTCATTAGGTAAGAACTGTGTTTTTTGCTGGTGGCATGTGTCTGCAGGTGTAAGACCCAGTAACACACTGCCCTTGTTTCTTACTGAGTCGCTGTGCAGTACAATTTGACTCCATCGCCTTTAAAAACTCCGCTCTGGGTTTAGACTGTGTCTTTTACACTTAGCGTGAATGAACTAGTGGCTTCACACATTCTCACATGCTAGTCCCGCGTGCATGTGTTTGCGTATTTGCACGTTACACTATTGCTCTGTTAGTATATGCATGAGTACCTTCCATTTTCGTTAGTGCTGATTAGTTCACAGTGTATGAACACGCCAAAAACAAGTCCCTATTACTTCCTCTCTTTGTCGTCTCTTGACCCGTGTCCTGCACCCGCGCATGCTTGCCGTACGCAGGCCCCTGGTTGGTGCTCGCAGCGCACCATGAGCTGCCATTTGGCAAGAGCTGTCCCCTGGCAATGAGTGGGAGGTCATGGTGTGAGCACGAGTCACATTCGAGTGTGACATTCGAGGAGGGGGCAAGCGGGTTAGTTGCTGGGTAGAAACCACTAGACTCTTGCATGAGTTCCAGCAGCAGCTCTACATGTTGTGACGGGGTAACCCCCGTCCCTCCTCCTCCTTCCGTCTTGTTCTCTCATCCCCTCCTTCATCCCTTTCTGTTCACAGCAGCGACTTACAGAGTCTGCGTACATTCAATCCAGCTCTCTGTCTCTGTCTGGCATCGTCTCGCCCCCCCTGTCTTCAGCATGCAACTCTCACCGAGAGCTCACCTCTGTGTTTGCGAGCGTCTGCTACACATCAAAACTGCCTCACCGTGAGCTACCTGTCTGTCTCCGTCTGACACACATCCACTGCTCATAGACAGACACATGCAGATCTCTAGTGTTGCACCACTTGAGCTGAGTTCAAGCATTCATTGACGAAAATCTCTTCCGAGGCATGTGTGTATGCGTGCAGAAATGTGTAATGGAAGGGGCATGCTGCATAGGGGGGCTAGGGTGGAGAATCCACAACAACAACACTGAACAACAAGGCTCAAAAACGGAAAACACATTCCTGGCATGCCATGGTTTTGGCATTATTGTAGCCCCAGAAAGAAGCTGCAGCGGTCCACAGATGCTTTCTATACAGAGAAATGCTCCTTTAAAGTCATGTTTTATACAGATACCTCAATTATGTGTAAAATGCCGTGCAAAAATCATGTTTTCCTTCTATTCTTTAGTACAAAAAAAAAAAAGCCAATGCCAAAAAGCCTCCCGCTGTTTGTGATCAAAGTCCTTGATGCACTTGATCAGGCTTTAGCATTTTATTCTGGGACAGGTTTTCTTCATCAGTAATAAGTACGTTTATTTATGCACATATCCAGCTCACCTTTGCCAGTTAATTGTTTTAGCATAATTTGTTGACTTGGGTGTTTCAGGAATAAACATAACGTTGCAATCAGCCATATAGTAACAGCCATGACTGAAGCTAAGGGTTGCCGTCCAATCAGCAAGATAACATCAAAGATACACATGGAGCCAGTGTTTTGACTGGCGCTTGGGTGGGGGGTCCTGCCTTAGGCTGTGCTTCCACTGCAACCCCCACGTGTGTCACGGTCACTCTCGGTCACGCAGGGGACATGATGCCTTCAGGTGCTCTCTGCCTCTGTCTTAACTTGGGATTGGCTACAATGTAAAGTGCCCCCGTCGCCATAGTGGTGAGCTTTAGGGAACACAGAAAAGGGGGCTTCCATGGCAAGTCTTCCTCCTGTAGCCGTGGTAACAGCATCAGCAGCACGTGACTACATGTATGTTAAAGTGTCTGAGGGGTGGGTGAGGGCTGTTAGTCGGGGATGAATAAAGGGTTAAGCACGCACGACTAAGACCAAAGTAGGCCACAACAATGAGGGGGAGGAGGGAGGGCGTGCACTTTCACTGTAAGCCAAGGGGGAATAGATGAGAAGATGTTGTTTTGGGGCACACACTCACTCTGGTTCCCCTCAGGAGGTGTACTGATGATGGTTGGAGGACCATACAGGGTAGATGTGGAGTCATAGGTCGACTCCTGATCCTCCTCACTAGAAGTAATTAGCTTTTACTGCACTGTACCCCCCCCGTTACACACACAGACACACACGTCGACACAAACAGAATGCTTGTCCGACTCCTAACCCCCCTGGAAAAGTTACAGTCACTGCTTATGTAACAGGGTTGAATGAACAAAACAATAACAAGCCTTGGTATCATTAGCTCATACTACAGAGAGCAGCACACTCACGGCATACACACTAAAGACTAGACAGTGCTGTGGTGCTAGTCTCTACTGTCTGTTTAACACTGGAAGGAAGCTGAGCAGACACACACACACACATCCCCCAGCTGTGTGCTTAGATATCTATCTGGACGCACCCTTTAAAAACACATACAAACCCATAAACACAACCCTCACACTGTATACACATGACTTTCAAAGACGCACTACTATGAACTATATTAGCAAAAGTTATATTCATCCAAATGAATGTGCTCCAATTTTACTGCTGCAATTAATTACTGTGTGATTACTTCTACTAGGGTAAATAAATACATCGCAGTTAGGATCTCTATGCTCCCGTCAGAAGTTGTAAGCTGCTCAGTAGAAACCTCTGGCCCAGGCCTGTCACGGTAAGACAAACAGCTATGATGAGGGAGCGTGCAGGCAGTGGAAATGCCGTAATTAACACTTGGCCTCAATCAGGCATCCTGAATACATTTTCACTCTCTGACTCACTCATTCTTTGTCAGTCTGGCTCCCTTCACCCCAATCATTTCCCCACAATTCCTGTCTCTATTTTTTTTTTCTCTGTCTTGTACACAAACACACACATGTCCATGCATCATACCACCCCAATACACACAAACAAAATCTTACACAATCACCCACACATGCAGGCAGCAGACACCTGCCTACATGTGTTTGCACAGTGGCACAATCTCTTATACTCCCTGATTTTATACTGGGATCTTATTAAAGCTATTGCAGCCACATCTCTCCTTCTTTCCACCAGAATTCAATCCGTCTGTGTGTGTCTGTGTGTGAGACAGATGCAATCTGCACTATTATATTATCAGGGTTCGAGCTGGTGGCCTTGGTAACGGAGTTGAATGTGAAATCTGGGTCACACTCGTTTGACACAAACAAGAGATATTTTTTTTAAAGGTAGGGAGGTGATAACTTCTGATAAGAGGAATGAATATTTTCAGTCTGATCTCTGCGGAGCTGATTTCTGGTTTAAAAAAAAGAAACGAAAAATCAAGATTGATGCTAAATTTAAATGATTGAGGAGCTACTCAAAACGTT
Source organism: Rhadinocentrus ornatus (assembly GCA_037177495.1). NCBI lineage: Eukaryota > Metazoa > Chordata > Actinopteri > Atheriniformes > Melanotaeniidae > Rhadinocentrus > Rhadinocentrus ornatus. Next base: position 11,741,600 of record JBAMHW010000027.1, read on the forward strand.
CAAAGGGTTGCAGAAGCAATCAGCTAGTAACTCACTTGAACATAAATCTTGCTGCCCCAAGGCCAGTGGACCAGTTTAGCTCTACTACTACACACACACACGCCCACGCACCAAAACAAATACACTCCAACCTCGCCTGCAAAGTGCACTCCACCTCATGCACTTTGCCGACTTTGAGAAAATTCCATTTCGGCACACACTCATCCCCATCAATCTCCTTGGTTTAGCCTCTACCCGTAAACCTTTAACCTTAGGGCCAACTCCAAGTTGCCTTGGAGCTCTTTCCATCATCCCACTACAACCTCCCACTCCCACCCGCTCCTTGTCTCCTCAGAGGAAGTGGATCCTGCTCCAATTAAAGGGGCATTCCTCACATGCTTTTTGGCAGCATAATGGTAGTTTAGTAGTTTTCCCCCCTTCTCACACTTTATAAGTTTGTTTACATGCCCAGCTGCCTCTGCTGATGTAAACTGCCTTGTGAGTGTCGGGGTGAGTGATTACAGGTTTCGGGCCATTTACATGAGGGGCGCAAAGACAAAATCATTAACTCCAGTATTTGTGTAGAATGGAGCCTCATATTGGGCTTAGGATGTGCAGTCTGAAACACATGTTTCCCACATGGGGGTTAAAAAGGCTTTCAATGTCTAAAATCATACAGCAGCAGACCATGTGATTTTTTTTTAACCCTTTATTTGTTGTGTTCTGCTTGTTCTTTAACCTTTTAAAACCAACTAGAGAACAACAGATGGTAAAAAACTGAACTGTCTGCACTAAATCCTCTCCAATTTAATTCTACTTCAATTCATTAGAGTTGATCTTTACAGAGATAATATTCACATATTGTACTAAGATTTGATAGCGATTTAGAGCTGCATCATTTCAATCATGATAACATTTTTTATTTCTGCTATGTGGCCTTTTCATTTCGGCGCATTCACACCACGACAGTCCTGGAGACTCGGTTTAATTGGAAGGGGAATTCTAAAAAATTTTCACCTTCTTTTGGTTTGGTTTGCTTTCACAATTCACTTCACTCCACCAAACCACCAGAACAACATCACGCAGTTACAAGAGCTGCTTGATAGGGGGCGATATTCCCAAAAACAATCACAACAATAAGAAAATCCGACTCATTGATTGGCTAGGACTGAAAACAGCGAATCACAAGTAAACCATGTAGCAAAAGTAAAATTAAACAGTCTTGGGGTTTCTGGTTTTTACTTTGGTGTTTAAATCTTATATGGCTTTCACAAGAATCTATTATGAAAAGCAGAAGAGCCAACTGGCTATTTAGCATGATGCTCTACAACGCGTTCTATGTCACTTCCTCTCTTTGGTTCACTGGATGGTCCGTTTGCTTTAACACTGCAAGTGAACTGAGACTCTTCAGTTTGAATGAGCATTTAAACTACTCCAAACAAGACTTACTATGCATGAAAGAGAACCAAACAGCGTCAGTGTGAATGCACCCTCATTCTTAACAAATCTCACAAGTGTTCCCTTTACTATGATTTGAAACAATTCAAATGGACCTTGTGGTTGCAGAGATTTACTAATTTCATTATGATTATTTAATTTTTAAGCAGAGGCCTAAGAGATAAGCACAAGCTCAAATGGTTAATGATACACCATCATGTTATACTGGGTTATGCTATTTTTCCATGAATGTTTCCTCACCTGTTTTGAAGATTTCGTATCGCAGAGAGAAGCCCGCCCCCTGATGGGCGTAGTCTGAAACAAATCTGATCTGGAGCGAGGGTCCGGACGAGATGATCGGTGCTGGAGCGATGTTGCTGCAGTGTCGACCCAAAACATCAGCCGTCTCTGAGGTCCCATCCCGGATCTCTATGAAGTCGTATCTAATCCACAAAAAAAAAAGAAAAGAGATATTATTGTGATTTTTTTTTCTTTTGCATTAACTTTTTCCTAAACAGCACGAATAGATTAAATACACATGGACAGAGGGGTGATGCACCAGTGCAACCAGTTAAGCTAATAAAAGCCAGACAGGTGTGGACCAGAGTTCAGCCTCGGGATAAAGTCAGCGTCCAAGTAAAGTGTTTAGGAATACAACACAATAAATAAATCAGACACAGACTGGTGCTGTCTCCCTTCAGATGCTTTCAATAAATGTAGCTTCCCTGACCCAATTTTGCTTGGGACAACACTCACATCCCTTTGATGACAGCTTGGGGGGTTAATAATCCCCAAATCACTGAATATTGGATCACAGGGAGGAAAATGGAGGGAGGGCTATGTTTCAAACAGAACACATTTGAGCGAGTGTCTGCAATTCTGAAAGTGGAGATGCAGGCAAATAGACAGCTGGATAGATTCATTAATAACGTGTAAAAATAGATAGAAAAGCTCATGAAAAAATAAAGAGGTGAGGACTGGGAGATGAAAGGTGAGGACATCAGCAGCACGGGGAGGCCAGGTCGGGGTTGGAGAGCAAAAATAAGATACATAAATGTGAATTCTCATCTCTTATTAGCTTCCACATGCTTGTTCTTTCAGCTCATTGACCTTTGACTGGCTAGCTGACCCAAAACGATAAAAGCAAATTCTTAACTGTTAGGTCAGTGTGTGTCTGTGTGTGTGTGTGAGAGAAAGACAAAGAGAGAGCACACCTGGCTGATCCAGAATTAGCTCAAAGCCCTGTGTGTCATTCCTTTAATGCTATTGGACACTTAAGATTAAGGTAGCACACAGTTGTTGCTGATCTTTTTTCTTTCTTTCTTTCTTATTCTTTTTACACTTTTCAAACAGGGGTGAGGTCAAGTCTCAGAAAAGTTTTAGATTTTTTTAGAGGTCAACCACATCCTTCAGCTTGCTTCTTTTACATATGCTGATACCACAGCTTTGTTAATAAGAGTTATAGGATCATCTTGTGTTTGGTAGCTGGAGGTTTTAGAATAGTAATTTGGGGTTGGGACATTATTTAAAAGGTGTGGAAATTTCTTTCATTTCTGTTTTTTAGCAGCCTGGTGCCAAAGCAGTCTTTAAAGCAAGTTATCTATAAAGCTTATTTGAGAGCTGTTCTTCTTATACAAGTTTTAAGAGTTAGTCTCCACTTCTCTTTGTCTTGTTATGGTGCTGCACGTCTACAGTTTCCCACTAAATGCTTTTCATTTTGTGCAGCAGTGGATAATTTCTTTGTAATTTTGGTCTCCATGATATCATCCCTGTTTCTATCCAAGTGTCTCTTCATTGCATGTTGCGTTTAACTGCATCGCGGCAGGAGCCCTGCAACTCAACCAAGGACAACCCCCTCGTAAGACATACAGGCATCTGAATTGCATACACTTCTCTGAATTAGTTCATGTGAGAAAGCTGTCAAATAACAACAGGGTCGCTGTTGTCTCACTAATTAGTGTGATGGGCTGTTTGGTGGAGGAAAAAAGCATCAAAGCTGTCTCTTGCTTTTTTCACTCAGCATCTCACTAATATTCCAAACAAGAAATCACCTTTTCTTACAGCCAATCAGCTCAGGGCTATGGTTGTTTGTGGCATCTAAGCACTAAGATGGCTTTTGTACTGTCAGCTTGAAATAAAACCTGGATTAAGTAGTCTCTAAGCCTCTTTTTGGGGGCTATCTCATTTCTGCAGTGTATTGATTCCTACACTGAGCATTCAGCCTAAGACTACTGATCAAGGGATAATCCCACCACATTAATCTGGGACAGAGTGCCATATGCACAGGTAAGAATCAAGGCACGAAATGGCTGCCATAAGACTGTAAAGTTTAACAACCATTAGCAACATTCAAGCATCTGAAGAATCATTTTAAACCAATGGATGTTATGGAGGTGGCAGAGTTGGACATTAACTACAAATAATCCAGAGGTACAGATCCAGGTTAAAAATGCATATTTGCCTCTACTGGATAAATTCCTTCTTTCTGTCTGTTTTTTGGCACTCAGTTCACTTTCCACTAGTGCAATTTAGCTTTGCAGTGGCAGAGAGGAGTAATTCACCTGTGCTCAGATGGCAGCAAACATATTAGTCCCATTCAGTCTTCTTTATTCCCTTCACTTTTTTAGCATCTGATGGTTGAGTCTGAAAAGCTTTCATGTGAGTGAGTATAGAAGCAGTTGTCCAATAGTATTATACATGTCTTGCTTGTAATCCTGCATTACAGAGGCCATCGAGGGCTTTAGTGACAGGCTCTCATGGTGAGTCCGGAGAGCTACTGCTTTCTCTGAGTGTGCCTGCTTTATGGCTGTAACTGACACGCTTTGGGAAAGCACACATTCAAAAATGTGTCAACAAACACACGAGTACATAGACAGACATGTGCACACACGAAGATATAGGCAAACACGGGTGCGCGTATATACTCAGTGCCGTATCGCCAACACCGAGGATAAAAGGCCTGTGAAAAAGCTGAGAGCCTAATTAGGTTTTAATTGATTTTGGAGTGGGTCTCTATCCTTTTTTACTGTCTCCCTCTCTCCTGTCGTGGATTAGCGTCAGTGAGTGAGTGTTCCTCAGATGTGATTATTGACCTGTTCGCTCAGCCTCTCCCCAGGCTCTGATGAATACATGTATGAGGGCCTGACGTGTGAGAGCCAACTGTCTGCCTTTCTAAAGGAAAAAAAAAACAACAAAAAAAAAACGCACTTGATCACATTCCAGGACATTGCACACAAATCACTTGCACATGCGCAATCACCAACCCGCACCCATGAAGACACACATAAACATTAGGCAGCACTCACACATATGAGCAGACAGCCCCTACCCACATCCAGATTCCATTAGGAGCTTGTTTTTAACCAAACTCCGCCTTTCTGTCCAACACCATCCATTCCCGGCTTTCTGTCTGTCTGGCAACTCGTCTGGGTCTGGGTGACCGGCCCCATGTTTTAGGAGCCATAATAATGTAGCAGTTACACCCTCCCTCACTTCCCCTTTAGGGAAAAGCTGGAACAGAGGGAGAGGGGTTAAGGAAACTAAAAACCCTCAAGGGCCAGTAATTCTGCACTGGTCCAGACATGTCTTCTCTTCCTCTCCTCTCATATATCACGCCGTCCCTGCGTCAAAGCGACTAATTGCCTTTCACACCTTTGTTGTTTGCTGACGATAAAGGACATTTCCTGCCAGCAGAAGTGCCTCACTACATCCAAACATAAATGCATCATATATACATCCTCAACCAGCATTTTGTGCCTTTACTGGGTCTGCCTCAATGCTATAAATACCAAACAGTTTGGAGATTTGTGACTCTGGTAATCATTAACAACTACATATTTGAATATATATAGAATAATTCTCCTGTTACCATCTTCCATTGCTAAAGAGGATTTAGCATTATGTAAATTTTACATAAATGGCTAAATAAATGAATGAAGCATTCAGTGGGAACTTTAATATTACACAAAAGATTAACGTAAATTTGCATTGGGTGAGTCACGGCTGTCTGACTTGTTTTGTTTATGCTGATAAAAGAGCAACAGCTGTTCTTAAATATCTGCAAACCAAACTTGGCTGTACTCAGACACTTGGGGCTTTCAGCTGAGATGATTTTCCTCTCTGCTGCATTGGGTTTTTTTCCACTCCTGGAGCACAGAAACCCACCAAATCCTGATCTGGTAAACAATGAAGAGTCTGTCGCTTCTTTCATCTCCCTGTTGATGACTTAGAGAAGCAGAAGCAGAAATTACACACTTAGATATTCACATTTCCAAGTGCATATGCACACACATACACCACCCTCTTCTCCCACCCTCAAAAGGGGACTCTAATAAACCATAAGTGCCTCTGAAATATTAACTAGATGCTGCGAGCAAAATCCCAGCAGATCTGCAGGGCCTGCCATCTACAATCTAGCCCCAAAACAAATAGCACTTCTCTTCCCCATCTCCTCATGCCTCGCCGCTCTCCTCTGCTGTCCATCACTGATTCATACTTACAGATGACTGGGGCAGAACCGCTGACCACAGGCCGTCTAGACTCGGCCCCAGACCTCCTAGAGCAGCATTGATCCGAAACATCAATCTGTACCTGCCGTCTGTGCTGGAGAAGCAAATCCGGCGGCCCCAGCTGGAGGAATTTTGCCTCTTAAAATTCCATTCTTTACTATTTTTGGTCCACCAGTTTTCTGTTTGTTTGTTGTTTTTTCCCCCTTCCTTAAAATGTAAAAATGCATGTATTTAACATAAAGAAGATATTATGTTTTTAGGACACCCTCAGTTGTCACATTATGAGTCTAAAAATATGTAAAAAGTTGGCATTGAAACACATACTATTGACATATTTACACTTTTTCTTTCAGAAGTTTTTTTTCTATTCACAGTTATTTATATTATTATTTGCCCATTGTCCTTAAAAACCAACTTTAACTCAGCTTGTTTTTGGTGCCCACTGTGCAAAAAAAAAAAAAAAAAAAAAAAAAAGAAGAAAAAAGTCTTCTTGGCTTTATTCCAGCCATAAAGGACCATTATTTTTGTTCTTTTCTTTCTTTTTTTCAGACAGACACATAAACTTTCTGGTCACATGTTAAACTTTGGCTGCTCCTGATTGGATTTTAATGTTAATTTAAGCTGTCTAATTGGTGGACAGTTTGACAGGAAGTGTCTTTCTCATAATTTTGTGGGTCAAAACATAGGTCTATTAGAAACACTGCAGTGATCTTTCTTTATTATAAAAATGTGATAAATAATGATGTTATCATGATTCTTTTATTGTGGATTTACCATCTAGAGTCTGAATCTGAATAAACACAACATCTTGCAGGGGGGTTGTAAACCTACTGGTCAGGATATTAATGCCTGGAAAACTCCTCTAGATTACCTAGAGGGAAAGCCATCCATCACAATTCCCCCCAACAGAGTTACACACTACCGTTCCTGAGAAATTGTTGACAATATAAGAGAAAGTGCTTTAGGGTTGCCGGTGATCTGGCAGAGTTTTAAGGGCTTATTGAGCTTTGGTGATGTAGTATGGAAATGTGATTAAGCTTTTTCTTACGTGCAGAAATTCAATCTCACACTGGACTTATCATGCAGCTGAATCATAATGATCACAGCAAGTAGTTAAAACATATTAAACCTTACACTTTCTCATCATTCGATGCTGCAGCTGCAGCAACTGCTGGATGCTGATGACCATGATCGTGTCCTAAACGTAGGCCAAGTGCCAGATATCGACAGATCAGCTCCAGAACAACTCCCTTTAGTCGTGACCTCTGGGAACTAATCTGTCTCTCCTTTCACCCTTAACCATTCTGAATCAAACTCCTCTTCGTCCCTTCTTCGTCATCTCTCCCTCTGGCTATTGCTTATCATTTATAGATTTCCCATTACAAGCGGACATTGATCCCGGACCTCTCTACCCCCTTTGGGTATAAGTTAGAGGGTGATATCACACAAAGAAGTGAACCCACATCCATGCAAACAGAGTTATGAGTTGGTGACACCTCTCAGTGAGAGCAGCCATGACACCGACTGAGAGGATTTACAGCTCGAGCTTTGTTTGTGTGTTTGTGCCTGCATGTCTGTGTATGGAGTTATAAAGTTATATCATAAAATCTTCCCACCTCGGGCTGAATTCAATAACAAAGAACCAAATAAAAGGGAGAAAAAAAACCCTCCAAGGTGGGAGAAATAGATCTTCTTAGATGAATGTATGTGTGTGTGTGATTCTCCCTGTTTTAATGTTTAATTTGAGCGAGTAAAATTAAAACGGATCCTCCCCGGGCTTGAGGTGAGGGAGGATGATAAAACAAAGGGAGACAAGACGTGGATCAAGAAAATATGGCTAAAGAGAAACAGAAGAATAAAGAGAAGTTATTTTTCTACACCTTGAGCTTTCTTTCCCAGCAGCTCCTGGTATATCACTAGGTAGCATCCTGAGGCTCAGTGATGGCAGATTGCATTAGAGATATGGGCCTGATATTTCATCTAGCCTTTATTACATTTAGTTCGCATCAATCGGCTGGCAGCCTGGAGGTAAGAGCTATTTGGCACATGGCCGAACTCCCCTGAAATGAAACCCTGAATTAAAGTGCCACCTCAGACATGGAGCGCCTGCACGAGGCTGCCGATTTGATTGCTGCAGCAGAGACGCAGTTTGGCTGCATCTGAGTGCTGACTGCTTGAACCCACTGAGAGAAAATCACCAGCTGGCTGGGGATATTAGCAGAGTTCAGAACCCTTGCCTGGGCTGACCAATCACTTTTCTTGTTTTTATGAAGGCCTAAAGTGCCCCGGGAGGAGGCATGATGGCTGATGAGCACTTTCACACTGGTAGGTTGTATCTTAAAGTGGGTGCATGCTTCTCTGTCTAAGCATAATCACAAATAAACATGTGTATTTGCTATGTTTAAGACTGTGGTATCATCAGCAGTCTGCAGCTCTGCGTCTTCCAGTAAGCACAGCTCTGGTCTGACTTTTCTAATCCCAACTGTCATGCAGGTTTCCAGCCCCGACCAAGATGCTGAACCCTTCACCTCTGCACTCTAAGTGCCGAGGGGCTTGGATCAATTCCGGTAAAAAGCATAAAACAGGATGGAGACAGCAAGAATATCGAACTGTTGTGCTTTCTTTTTTATTCCACTTATTCCTGTGGACATTTCAGCAGCACAAAGGGAAATGTTTCACCCACGAAATGCAGAACACTAGTGTTAGAGGTCGTGCATACATAACTGTTTGTGTAAATCCCTGTTTCTGTAATGGGCCAATAAAATTGGGATTATCAGAGGCTGGATGGATAGATGGATGGATGGAGGGAAAAGGCTAACAGAGAGCTTATCTTACTGACATCCAGACGCCCACACTTACTCAGTAACTTTCCCTAATACACATGCATTCGGTCATACATGCAGGATGAACGGAGTCTGAGTGGGAGTGTGTGTTAGAGGGCAGGCAAAGGCCTCCATCCCTCCAGGCGAGTGTAAAAGAAAAAAAAAAGGCTATCCCAATAAAACTGTCTATGGAAAAGAGAGTAAAGGGAGCATTTTTAAGTTTTCCTTCCTCCTCCACCTCCTCCTCCTCCCTCTCTGCATGCCTTGGGCTGTGAGAAACCGCTTGACACACTGCTTATCAACAGCTGAGCCGTGCCTCTCACAACTGCAGCAGCAGGGAAGTTCACTGTGCTGCAGCGTTTACACTCTGGCGCTGGTGTTAAAGCTGACTAACATATTGCAAAAGAGATAATTATGCATCATTTTGCCTTTGACAAAAAAGTGACAAAAAAACGCAGACATCAAAATAACATTTCCAGTTCACTGCTTCAAACCTGTCACAGCCTTGTGAAAAGAGCTGACAATCATTACAAAGCCCTTTCACCAGAGCAGCCATTGATGCTCATAAAAGTAACATTTTTTCTCCTGGCCATATTTGTCAGCGAAGACCCATCTGAAGTTATTATTTTTTTAATAAACAGAGGAAAGGAGGCTAGAGCGAGGAGGGGAGAAATAAATTACCATAATTGGGAAATTAATTTTAGATGCATCTCTGAATCTGTGTTCATTTTACAAAAAAAAATGTAGTCAGATGTGAAACAGTCCCTGACCTGGTTGTTTAAAACTGGATAAAACAATGGAGACTGATTTCTTCCCCTTCTCCTTTGAGGTCAAAGACAGTAGAAGACCATATGATTTGGATTAGTCATGTCTTTGAGAAAAGAAACGGACCAATGGGGTTATATTCAGATAAACAGCTGGGTCTTGCCTTCTTCTGCTTCTTCATCCCCTCTCTGTTTATCCTCTTGCTTTGCCTTGACCGCCCCCTAAAATTCCATCCCAATTTTTCTCTTTCATCCTGTCTGAATTTCTCTTCTCCCACTGCCCTGCATGTCCAAATTCAGACATACAGATCTTGAATGCTGTTTGGCATTTCATTATCAGATGGAGGAAGATTGCTGCTTGATAGTCTTAATAATGTTTGACAGATTTTTCTTAACATTTCTGGATCTAAACATCATAAAACAAAGATATAATCAGGCATATAGCATTTTTTTTGCCTCCATCATCAAATTAAAAAGAGGAAATACCATTTAATGCACAATGAGTCATTCTTTCCATTCCTCTTTTACTGACTTGTTTTGCTAATTTGTCTGAAAACAGACTAAAAACCTTGAGATGTGGAAGCTGAAATGAGCAAAGTTTCCTTCTCTTTTAAATGCTGAGGTTTATTGTTGCAGCAGCCGTGCCCTTGAGCAAGGAATTCAACCTGTTAATTGGCCTAAAGAGGCCTTCAAAAGGCTAAAGCTAAAGAGAGTAGTTTTGCTTGACAGCGTCCAGGGTGAAATAAGTGCAATGGTGTGAAAGCTAAAAAGAAAATCACAGTCATGCTTTTACAGAAAGCTTGTGATTAAACTACTTTTTTTTAATTGACCTGTTGTGGTCAAAATGTGGAAAATGTTTCAATGGCTTGTGATACAGGACTATAATTGTATGCTTTGAAAGGAGATGTCTTATTTGAGAAACAAATGTTTTTCCAGGATACTACTGAAAATGTCAGCTATAATCATCAGTCAGGTAGAATAACAGCACACTAAGAAATGTTAGACTGATCTTACTTGCAGTCGAGCCTTTCAATCTCAAAGTGAGGGTTGAAGTTGAGGACGATGCGCTGTGAGGGCTCTGGGGCTGTGATGATCCAGTGGCAGTTCTGGTGAGGAGGGTACTCCAGAGGATAACCAGGGGAGGTGATGTAACCAGCCTCGCTGGCATCTAGGATACCGCCACACTCTGGCATTTTATGGGGAAGACAGAGACATAAGGATGGGGTAAAAATAGGAGGTTAGTCAATGTGAAAAAAAGACAAAATGCAGACATTTTTAAGCATCTCTACATCCTTTCATTTATGTGGCAGCCATCAGCCCCAATAAATCCCCAGTAAATGTAAATGTAGACTCCCATGGCTGGAACTGTGGCTCAGACGGTGCTCTTTAATTTACCTTGTTTCTGCATATGAAGATATGATGAGCAATAAATGAACAGTAAAACAAAGAAACCAATTCAGGCCGTCAGTTAGGAGGAAATTGGAAAAACTTCTCCATTGTGGATTCTCAAATTTAAGTGGGACCACGTAAGTAAGCTATGAAAACAATAAAAGATCATCATTGTGCATTTGGTGAATGCTCACACAAGCAGGGAAGCACATAGAGGCTTTTTCACCCCTCTTCCACACCCAGGCTCTTATCTCACTCCTTCTCTGTTGGGAGCGCTCCTCCAAGTGTAATTGTTGCTCCGGCAAGCCAATCTGCAAACATTAGGACACATTCCCTGATCCTATCACGCTCTCCCAGGAACAATAGCCTGCCAATAGCATCGCTCAGCGGGCTTAGACAGGAAGTGACACGCAGACTGTCTGTCTAGCGGGGTTCTGTGGGTCACCCCAACTCTGTAATGAGAAGCTAACACTGCAACAAAGGCCCCATTCTCTGCTTACACCCTGATGGCTACAGCAGCCCTCATGCTTTGCGTTATCTCTGAGAAACACGCTAAAACACATAAACTCATATGCACATACAAAAGGAACATGTGAGTATTCTGCATGCCACACACAGGCAGCATTGTGCACACTGGTTCTTTGATTACATCTTATTGTCATAACTAAACATATTCTCCGTGACAACAGCAGAGGATGATTTAGCTCTCTAGCTACCGCTGTATATGACTGCATGTGTGTATCGGGGTGGGGTGTTTAGTGCTCCAGTGGGATCACTAAATGTAATGAACTTTATATTGAGCTCAAACAGCCTTGACAATATTGTAGCCGGTGTTGCATGGCTAGTAAAGGAAAACGTCACACACAGGAAGGAAATCTGTGACAAGCTAATTTCTGTCCTGTAGCTCCATTAAAAATTTACAACCTAATGTTGAGGATTAACCAGTCAGCCTCTCAAATGAATCTCTTACTGACATAAATGGGTTATTTTTCTCTTGTTCTTTCATTTTGTTTTGTGAAAAACACAATAAAGGAAGTAGGGAAAAAAAAAAACAAGCACCAAAGGCTTGAAGTGTAATAGACCCTTAAAGTGTTGACATTTCCACCGCCTATTGTGCTTAAAAGGCACACTTAAGATTCTCTGACATTTGATAGAGCTGCAATGGCTTCCTTACTTTGTTATAGTGGAGAGGAGCAACACCTACGCTCGCGCATCAGGCGCGCATCAGCTGCGCACAGCTGACGGTGATTTTTAGGCAAGTGCATTAATTCAGCCTTCCACAGATACACATAAAAGCCACTGGGAAAAATATATATACAGCACACATACAGGTTTGGCCCTAAATGTGCACAGGATGGCACTAACATGCATGCATTAACACACACCCACACAGCTGCTGCTGCATGTTCAAACGGCCGCCCACGCTTGTGTACCTCTTTGAGGGCCTGTCAATCACAAGGGCCGGCAGAGGTGGAAAAAATAGCTAGCTGAAAATGTTCAAAAAGATAGTAGGGATGGGAAAGAATGACTGAAACAGACAGAAAGCCACACACAAACACACAAAAATATCTCTTTATCTGCTGTGACTGTGCAGACAGTCAGTCATTGTTGAGAAGCCTATGGAAGGAACGGTGTGCAGGAGGCTATCGGTGCGCAGAGCCTCAGCAGATTAAGCCCTTTGGGGAGAAATCCTGCAGTCTCAACACTTTTTCCCTGAGCTGCCCATTCAATAGCCTCCGAGGGACGATGAAGAGCAGGAGAGGAGTGAGGGAGAAAAAAAGGATGACAGAGTGGAGAAAAACAGAAGATGGAAAAAGCAGAGATGAGTGAGGATGTGCCGAACAGACGAGGGATTGAGGCAGAAAGGGGGAGATTGATCGGAAGAGGAGGAGGATGATGGGTGGGTGTGTGCTCATAGGTGGGAACAGAAAAAGAGGGATGAGTGACAGGCGTGCAGAGAAAAAGTGATGAGGAAGAAGAAATACAGAGGGTGAGGAAGGGCAGAAGAAAGATGCTGTGTGTGTGCAAAGAGCCTGACGAGCCTCATTAAGACATGCCTACTATCCAGCGGCCCCCTGTAGACACTGACCCCACTGGGAAACCTCTGTCAGTCAGCTAACACACATACACATTGGGACTGTGTGTGGCAATCCAGCAACAATATCCATCTATGCTTAAAGATCTGGTGACAGATGTGTGTGTTTTTCCTTTTTTTTTTTTTTTTTTTAATTTATTGCAGTTAGTACAGTATACATACATGTGTGTGTATGCTGGTGTGTTTTTGTTTGCATGTTGGATGAGTAACAAGAGGGAAGCACTCAGAAGCTGCCAGAAAGATTCATGAATTAAACTGTCTCTTCTAGCAGAGTAGTCCATCTGTCTACATTCATGCACACACACACAGAAGTGCACATATGTTTCTACCAAGCAGGGACCACAACCCTTTTATACCAGTACAATGACTCTACTATGTGAGTGTGTGTATACTGAATGTTAAGAGTGTGTTGTGTGGATAAAGTTAAAATCCAGTTGAAATACTATAAAGAGTCATGTAATCTATTTTTAGCGATTGTATCAGTGAAGTGAGTTAACTCCCTGTGCATGTGTGTGCCCATATTTTCTAGTCAGTCCCAATCAAGTCAAACTCTGAGATGTCTTTGTTGCAGCTGTGACTGCCTCCATCTTTATTATCTGAGAAAATGTGCATATGTCTGCATGTCTTTGCTCCCGCCATGCAATGTGTGTGTAAACGCACATCCATGCTCTCATTTCTATTAGCTGCCTTATCAGAGAAGCATGGCGTCACACTCTGGGATAAGCTGCGAGTGTGGGGAAGAGGTGCTGATAAATCCCTCCATCATTCCTAGTGTCTGGTGCCCATCCCTTGCCACCATGCTTCCACCACCTCCACCGCCTTAATTAAAAAGTGCTATCACCCAGAGTGAAGGAATATGAGGAGAGAGTGGGCAGCGCTCATCCATTCAGTCAAAGAGTGAGGGTTGGCTGTTTTTTAATCTCAACTGTTTCACAGTGGGCTGAACCAAAGGAGGAGGAGGAGGAGGAAGGGAGACGAAAAGGAAGTAATTCACTTCGACTATGTAACATCTCCATGTTCAAAATAATCAATAGACTGATTTTAAAGGTTTCTTTAAGTTGTTTCATTAGTATACCAATTGCATGCACATGTAAGTAAAGGTGGATGTATATTTCATAAGCAAATTAGGACTGCAGTGGCCCTGAGAACTTAAATAAATAATCCTCACAAAGCATTAAAAAAAGAAACAAAAACAAAATGCACAACTGCACAAGTACAACAATTTAGAAAACAGTAACATTTTTAGAAAAAAAAAACCCTATATGATTTGAAAAATGTAGCTTTCTTTCTTTTATCCTTTGGAGATGTTTGTCTCTCCTATTTTGTTACATTTTTTGAAAAATCAAAGTTTATTTCTAGAGCCCATTTAAGAAACAACTAGAGAAAGCTCTCCACAGCCTGAACACATATAAATGAGTAAAAATTTGTTAAAATAAACAATAAAATATCAAATAAAAGAGTAAAATACATTTTAAAAAGTCATGAAAAACTGTTTTTGTTGATTTTATGTTTGTTTTTTTGCACGTTGTCATTTTACACCTCTGGGCCATAAACAACAACATGAAAATCAGGGTGCTCAGCTTAAAAATTCCCCTAAAACTTTAACAGAAATTCAGTTTTTACTCAAAAATTAAGCTAACTAGTTACATTTTTTTGTAGAAATATCTTCTGACTCATCATTGGGTACTAACCGAGATATATTCATATTTCGGTCTAAAATATTGCTCCCAGACAGGGATCAGACACAGTTTAATATAGAATATAAAGTTAAACTAAGCGCTGCATGTGTACACATTAAACCCTTAACTCACTGTGCATAGTGACCCATTTATATGCTAATCTGAACCCACTGTAGGAGTAGAAATATCTATATTTTCTATGGAAAAATCAAGTTTCGCAATAAATAAATCTAAAATGTAATGGAAATAATTAAATTCGAACAAAAGGCACATGAGTAACAATCAGTCCTGTTATGCAACAGCTTTTTGTTAAACAGTGTTAAATGTGTTTAAAGAAAGATCTCTTAAGAACTAACAAAAGCCACATAAAGAGCAGATAAAACCCCCAAATCCTCTTTTCCTCTCCGTGTCTCCTCTTTCTTACTCCCTCCCAACTCCTCCCTCTCTAACAGGATAAGTGCCCCATGCTAATCAGCTAAATGCACAGTGCTGGCCATCATGATCAATGGTTCAATGGATCAATCGAGTAAACAGATGGTTGCTGGTGCCTGCAGGAGGGGGGTAATGGTGTGGGCCTAATCCTAAACACTACCTGACTACAGTATCATGTCTCCTTGTCCCTCGATGCACTCCTTTATCCCTGTGCGATGGTGTCAAACCTGCACCACCAAAGCACTTTCCACACAACCCCC
>JBAMHW010000027.1:11775486-11786643 GCA_037177495.1 Rhadinocentrus ornatus
ATATATATATAAAATTCTATTGCTACTAGTTTCTTCTTCTATGTACACCTCTTTTCTGTTACTTAATGGTCACACCTTGTAGGAATGTGAAGTCCAATTCTTTTAAAAGAATCGGTTCTTTTTGCTCTTCCTGCTCTTTAATAGCTTCTATTTTAGCCTAATTTAATAATTATGAATGGGTTTTCATAACAATCCATTTTCATGCTTTTTTCATTTAAACTTAGTTGCTATTTAATATCTTAACCAAACCTTTAAATTTACAGCTAAGCACAGAAATACAACAAACAAAGTAAAATAAATAAAGGCCAAAGTCTGACCATTATGGTACTTTAGATTTATTAATTTCACCAATTGAATATTTCAATGCAGCTCCCCATTCACCCTGAACCTGACCTGTACCACTACTATCCCTGAGTCTGCCCCTCTTCCTTCTTTCACATAATGGTACAAGCCTAAAGTCTTTCCTTGCATTTGATTGGCCACATGGTGTTTACATTAGAAATGAGATTTCTTACAGTTGCATGCTTGCCTATCATTTTAATTTAGTAAACATTATGTAAACTTTTAATTTACAGGATTGTTGTATCAGCGTGAGCTAAACTAATTATTTTTTTTTTTTTTATAATTTCAACAAAATTAACATTGAACACAGGAGCTTAAAGGGACCTGAATCACATTGGCCTACTTGGCCAAACAACAAGGAAACAATGGGCCCACACAGGAGTTGTACCAATTTCCCATGACTAATTTCACTTCCTGTTTCCCACTGTTTAATTTGGCTGTTATATGGCATTGTTTGCCTTTGGTGGTTAATATTACTGTTGCTAGTGCATCACACCTTGTGTCATCTGCTCTGACCTTACACAGCTGATACCGTCCATCACCTTTAACACTGAGCAAACAAAACACATTTTTCCCTGTTTGCCTCACATTTCTTTACTGTTGTTTTTAATGCCATGATTGAGGTACAAATGGTTTTATGTGAATTTATTGCATATTTGCATTCAGATGGAAAGTGGGACATAGAAGAAAAGTCAAATTTGGACAAACTGGGATAAATCAAAACATCTTTCAGCTGCGAGGGTTAAATTTAGCTCTATTTAGATGAGTATCCATGTTTTTTCACAGACAACAAATCTGAAATGAATATAAATTGTATTTTGATGATGATTTGTATCACTGAATGTGCATGAGAGGGGCTTGTGTAAGAAGGAGGAAGGAGGTGGATGATGGGAAACAAAGGAAAAGACAGAAAGAGCGAGGAGGGAAGAGAGGGAGAAGGAGAGAACAAACAATCCTATTTCAAGGAGGGCAGAAGGAAGGAGAGAGAAACTGTCATATCTTTGCTGTAATGGGGGGAAAAAGGAATCTTTCCTGATTGGAGTTGCCATGGCAATGGGTGGCACCTAGTATATGGGAGCATGATTGTATTTGTGTGTGAGGAGTTTTGTGTAAGTGCTTCTGAGCATCGGGAAATGTTTGTTAGTATCTGTGTGTGTGTGAACAGGATGTTGAAATAGGCGATTTGGATGTGGGATTATCGGTGCTGTCAGAGGCAAATGAGAAAGGGGACCAGAATGGCAACACGAAGCCTGGTGGCCCGATCCATGGATGACAAACACAACGTAAACACATATCCACTAGAGACAGGTTGCGTGTGTTAGTGAAACAGCAGAGGCTGACGGATAAAGAGAGATATTTATCTTTTGTAAAAATAAAGGAAATATAAAAAAATGTCACTAAAATGAAAAGAAATTCAGGCCACGTACATTTTTATTAACTTGTTTGGTGTTTTGTAAATAAGAGAAAAAATCTTGGAGAGGACTTAAAACTGAACAGCTTTATATGCAAGAGAAAAAAGGAAAGAGGTCTTTTTTTTTAGCTCAACTTTGTTTTTTGTTTTGTTTTTATGTTTTTGTATTGGATGAGGTGTGTTTAATTTAATTATTATTTCTAACATCTGTAACATCTGTTTATATATAGTTTCTACCTATTGTTTTTGGTTTTAGTATATTTGACCTAGACTTTCCTGGGAGCTGACTTGAAGGGAAATTAGACTTCCAGGACTGGTAATATAAGATTCCTCCAACTGCTAATATTCCTAGTCAACCTGATTGTTTTAATGTGTTTAGCTTTCTGTTGTTGTTGTCTAGTGTATTAGCTTGATACTGATTTTGTTTAATGTTTTTGCATACTTTTAGTTAATTGTTTTTATTAAACTTTTGGCTCTCTCTTCTTTTGCTATATAACTAACTGAAGTGCTGCCTCAGGGAAGTTTATTTATTTATTTATTTTTATTAATTTATTAATTTTGTTAGTTGTGATTCTCTGCTGGAGATCTGGCCCTTGTCCACTGATTTTTTCTTTGGGTACCTATCACTTTGGGTATTTTGGGTGTGCGCTGTATGATGGAAACAGATGTGGTGATTGTGTTTCTTTCATATTCAGTTAAAACAAGGTCTTGCTTTCCATCAGAATTAATAAAACACAATGCACTTCTTTCACAGCATTCTGTTACACTGTGTTGAAGGTAAAAATAAAGATTTTGCCTGTAACAAAACCGTATTGAATGCCATTATGACAGACAACCTTTAGATTATTGTTGATCCATTTAATGATAACCACACACACACACGTGAGCCTCCCTTACGGGTAATGGCTGCAGCCAGACTCATTATTTTCAATTCTAGGTTTCAGGGTGGTTACTATCTAAAGGTCATGACAACAGCTTCTAAGTGTCTTCAGGGGTCACACACTTGTTTGTCAAAAGACACCTTGCATGTCTTCCTCATTATTAATAATGGCCACAGTGCTGCAGGATGTTACGCCCTGCTTAGGGTCAACATGCTTTCAATTTCAGCAAGTCAAGCTTCAAAGCTGAAGGTGATTTGGAAGCAGGCTAGCTGCCATGCAGCTAAAAACCAACGAGAAAACTCGGTGATGGGTCTAACAGCCAGGCTACTGTACAACTTCATCTAAAAGGATTATTGTTAGACACTGAGAGTTTCTTGGACTTCTGGATGTGATTTTCCTTCCCAATTTAAGGTCTCCTGTCAGCTTTTATGCCAACACACCTGTTCTTTTATGTATTGTTACAATGCGTCACTTAATGTGTGCCAAAGGAAAACCCATGAGTACAGCTACCAGTCAAAGACTTAAGAAGAGTATAGGCTGGGCCACTGGGCTGGGGTTGGTAGGTGCTTTGCAAATTATAAATAACTTCAGTTTATTTAATAATAGATTAAAAATAGGTTAAAAAAATAGACGTTCATTCTACTTATGGAGAAACAAAAGCAAGTTATATCTATAAATTAAAATGATTATTCCAGTTGCATCTGGCATGGCAAGACCAAAATAAAGTTACTCATCACCTGTTTCTAGTCTGAACCTGCAAGCAGTAAACCCAATCACTGACATGTCTCTTTTCACTTATAATATCGCTGATATTGCAGGAGCTTAAAGTAATTCCAAGATGTTGTATGAAAAAATAAATAAATAATTGATATGTTACACATTTTGCATATTTGATTTTATTTAAAACACATATTCTATTAAATTGCAAACACTAGCAATGTGACCTATACTGCCACCATCTGGTAACACTTTGCAGTCTAGTTTATTTGCTGCAAACCAAAATTTGGTTTGCAGCACATCTACTGAACTTTGACAAATTTTCAAACTTTGGTGCTCCGTAACAAACGCTAATTCATCATCCATTGTGCATCCTGGCTCTTCTTCGAACTCTTTCCAGCCCATTTCTTTTTTCTTTTTTTTCCTCGGTTGCTTCGATAGTGTCCTTTTGCATTTGTATGCTGAATCTGTGATGTGGTACCGTAAAGCAAAACGTGATACTACAGGCTGGAAAACAAAGTTGTAAAGTCTGGTTTCACAGCATTGGGAAGCAATAGGGCAGTGATGGGCAACCATAGTCCTCAAGGGTCCCAGTCTAATTAGTTTTAGACATTTCCCTGCTCTAACACACCTTATTCAAATCAAATAGATCCAACAGCCTATTATGTTTGGCACAGTGACTCATTAATTTGAATCAGGTCTGTTGGAGCAGGGAAACATACAATACTTGCAGGACAAGGGCCAAGTGTAATGAACATCAGTGTGAAATCAAATAGAGTCAGAAACGCAAAGGTTTAAGGTTGGAAAGTTAGATAGAGTTGCTTTAAGGTGTCCAACAAATATTTTTTTAAGAATTACTTTAATAACATTACAGAATTCAACCCTACTAGAAATTATGGTGTGCTATCTTTTTAAGGACATAACACCTCTGATTCTGCTTGTATTTTCATTTGCCATTGATTGAATCTGGGATTTAAATTATACGTCTGAACTACTATGCAACAAAGAAGTCTCAGAAGAAAAATGTCTGTTAAAAACTTGAGCTGAATGCTGAGTCCCAAACTTCAATACACAAAAAAAACTGTTGAAAATTTAAGTCTATTAGGTAAGCAAATATATGTAATCTTTTGCATAATTTCAGACAAGATTCTATGTTTTTTTTGCCATATAACTCTTCTAAGCTGCTAAAAGGGGGGCAACTTTATGAGTGACTATATAATTATAAAACTATAATGGGTTTCCTGCAGAGAAATAGGAAAAAACAGGCACATGTTTTTCATTTTAATTTAAGGCTGAAGATAAAGAATTTCATTATAATGTAAGTGTATGGTACAAATCTTGTAGTTAAGAGTCCAATGGTAACAAATACATCTCACACTGTCATACAGGGGATATGGATGAAAGGCATTCATTCATTTACTATACTGCTTATTCCACTTCAGGGTCTCAAGGAAGCTAGAGCCTATCCCGACAATGATGAAACTCAAAAATCATTGAAATACACACTTCCCTCCCAAATTTCATTGCTTGGGAACGATCACAGCCACAATTATGTCAATGAATACAGTTCACAACTACACACGTTTTCTTAACAGGGCATAGAAATTAGTGGCAACAATAAATGTAGAAATTATTTAGATTTGTTTGGATTACACTCCTGTTGACTTCCTGCTGAGTAAATCTAAAAATCTGCCTAAGCCCACTGTCATTTCACTTCAACTTCAAATCCTCAGCCGCTGTAGGAAAGCACTCTAGTTCATAAATCATTCACTTGTTATTCTGCAACCTAGATTTGAAACAGACAAATGCATCTCACTCCTGTCCTCCTCCTGTCCCACATTATATCCATTCTCTATGCAGCTGTGAAAGGAAGTCCCAGTGCAAATTTCCATCTTTGCAAATGTCAAAACTCCAAGGTTTGTGAAGAGACTTACTTCCATGATGCCGCAATAAGCTTTTTATGACAGTATCAGTACCGTGATAATTAGGCAGAAGCTGGAGAGGCAGACTAAACTGGGATACCATTTGCAGCATTTGTCTGTGTGAGTGCTTGAGCCACAATACACAATGTACTGGCAGCTGTATTAAATGATAGCTAGGCCATCACTGCTGCAGCCGCTTAATCAGGACTGAGTGTGTGATAGTGCATGAAAGTGTGTGAACATGCAGGAGAGAATTGGCAAATGTGTGTGAGTGCAGCTTCCACTTCTCTTAACTTTCCTAATAAATTCAAATTAAGTGCATTTTGCACATCTTAAAATAGGTAAGGGGCATTTTCAACCAATAAGAAAAAGCTGATTTAGATATGCAAAAAAAAAACATATATTAAAAAAATAAAAAGAAAACCTAAAGAGAATTGCTTATAAGAGGCAGAGTTGTGGAGTTGCTTCCGTCTTAGTGCTGCAATATACAGGTATGGGCATCTATTTACACCTTAAACACCTCATGAACCAGAAACAAAACAAAGCAGGAATAGTGTCTATACTTCATGAAACATTCTGTGAATGAGGCTAGCATGTGAGTGGGGTGTGAAATTGAAAATGGAGAGAAGTGTACATAAAGAGCGGAACAGACTGTACCTGCGATTGTGGATGCTGACAGATTAGCAGGTTGTTGTTTTCCAAGTATTTTTTCGTAGTTGTAGAAACGCTAACACCTGTGAGCCTTTTTTTCCCCTCCAGTGGTGAATCAGAAATGAATGCTAACTGAAGTTCCTGGTCCATAATACTTTCCTAACATTAACACTAACAGAAAAATCTTTTTCTCCTCCAGTGTGCCTTGTTGATTTAACCTCTCACCTTGCTGTTATACAGAAGCCTCCTCCAAGATGTCTCACTGTAGCATGTTTGGTTTGGTAACTTGAAACTTCCTTAGTGCACACAAACATGTTTATTATTGCACCAATTAGGGCCATAAAAATTCTCCTCAGACAACAGCAGCAGACAGTGCAGATTGGAATAAATTATTTGTGGACAAGCCACTGGTCACTAATAGAAAGATTTTGCTAATTTGGTTTGATCGGGTGACAAAATTCTGGCCAAAAAAATTCAAAGTGGCTCTCTTTTCAGTGAAGTCACACACTTTGCATAATTTAGCACAAATTATCTGCCATCTGGTCAACATTATAAAACATGCTTTCCCAGAATATATATATGTATATATATACATATATATACATATATGCTGCTTTTATGCTTTTGCTTTGGTATTTAGGTTACTTCAGATCTAAATAAGTAGGAATAAGTTCCCAGATCTAAACAATAAGTCAAACAAAAACAACATCCACCTTCCTAACTGAAGCAGAAATAAAGGAGCAGCTCTTCCATGTTCTGCAAGATAAAAACACTTTTGTCGAGTGAACTTTAAAAGCAGCATAAACTGACACCACAGCCTCAGCTTTGAAGACTGTCAAATTAGTAGTAACAAATATAACCTACAACCCTTATTTGAACTGGAATAGATCATCTAAGGTGGGTCTTTTTCATGGTAGGTTGCTAAAATGTGTTTTGCTTCAAACCTCAAACTGGTAGGTGTGCAGATTCCAATTCACTAATAAGTCATACAATCCCACTTCAAAGAAACCAAACTTTCCTTTTAAATCTTTACTGTTTTGGTTACAAAGTACTTTAACTTAAAACTATTGACAGTGCCATGCAATAACAAAGTATAAACCAATGTTTTGGGTTTGCCTTCAAGGTTAGTGTATAGTGTGCTTTCATAGGTCTCATAGATCCCACCCTAAAATAATCAAACTGTCCGCCTAAAAATATTAGGAGCTCTTGACTTTGCTAATTTCCCTCATGGCTCCCTATAAAAAAATTCCCATCAAAGACTAGATTGTAAGGTGGGATGTTACACTTTGCATCTCTTAATGAAATGAATTTACATGTGTTGGTTTTCAGGCGTCATTAACACACGAGCAACAAGTATATAAAACCATAACTGTGGCTTTTAGTGGTTAAACTTGCAGGACAACATGGTGAGTGTGTAGGCATGCTCTATTAAACCCAGATTACACAACAACACAGTAAAATGCAAACATTTAGTTGAATTTTAGCCTCTAGTTTACTCAGTAACAGACGTTTTGGAGATAGTTTTCATTCTGCTGTTGTGCCAATGCAATTTTCTTTCTGAACACACAAAGGAAGAAGTTTTGGGTTTTGCATGGAAACATTGTTGTGTAAACAAGGTCTTCATGGATGTGTAATTGTGTGTACGTGAGCGCAAAATATGAGGGAAAAGCTGTGTTTAATGCAGTGGTTTTCAAACTTTTTTCAACACTGGATGAACAAAACTGTACAATAATTGTCCAATAATTGTAAAAGAATTACAAGTACATTATAAACATATTAACAATTGATTAACTATCCTTTTAGAAAACATTATAAACCTACAATTTCTTGAGAAAAACAAGCAGTTACTTGATCAGTCTTATATATTTTTCAGAATAAATTAATAAAACTTCATATATGATTCAGTTATATAACTGGTTTATATCCATATACAATTTTTAAAACTTTATTCATTTTCCTATGTTATTTATTTTACATTTTGACACATTTATGTCTGTAATCATTGTCATGTGTATTACAACTTATTGATTACATTGGATGTACAAAATCATAAAACATGCAATTAAATGTTTCTAAAACTGATACATGTGATGATACAGTTTTTCACAATATGGTGAAAGTATCTTTTTAAGATTTAGAAGTTATTTAAATGTACATATGTGTACATTTCCACATGCGTGTAGTAATCCTGACCACCTAAACTGACCCCCCTCATAACACAAACTATTATGTTTGTAAATTAATGAGTGCAATCACGCAGACGCAGACATAGTGGGTCCAACAATGCCGGCAACTGCAGCAGCCACAACGGAGCATGAAACCAAGATGACACCTAGGAGGACCAGGCACCCAAGAAAACTGTGGCACTGGGGGCCATGATGTACTCACCCCTACCCCCATAGAAATAAATTCAGCTGTTTTTAGTATCTCATGATCATCTGTGCATTGATGATAAAAAAAAATCCTAAACATGATGAAGTTTGGATTACAAGTAACAGAAGAAAAACGATTCCATGCGTCTTTAAAGCAAAACCAAGAATGAAATTCCTGCATGTAAACAAGGGCGTGCAGAATTAAAATGTCACATTTGCCATATTTATTAAGATCTCCTTGATATGCCTGACTGTGCTAGAGATTTAATTCTTATGAGATAAGGTTTTTAATGATTTGTTCAGCTCCCAGACACACAATATTACCCCAACAGTATCAGGCACTGCACCCCACTAAATACAGTATCTGTTGGACTCTGAGGATTTTTCTACCAGCGTGAAGCGCTTAAAAACAGGGATGCCATTAGTGTGGGCCTCACAGTCTCCAGCCATTATCTTAGCAACGTCATCTTGACATGAACATTTTGGAGGCAATTAAAGATTATACGCATGTGTGTGCATGTGTGCAAAGCTGTCAAAGAGCAATTATGGTGACAATTCCCTCAATGTGGCACCGGACGGCTCATTTTCATATCAGGGGAAGGCAGTGAGGTTTCACAATTTGATTAATGTGTTTTCAGAAAGACGTGTGCGACACACAGGGATGTATTTACAAAACAAAGAAAAGCATGCATAAAAACCTAAAATTACACACAGGAACAAACATAAACACACATATGCATGAAGATGAGATGGATGCGAAGCAGTAAATGGCTTTTAATTGATGCACTATATTCTCTGTTTCATTATTTACAGGCCAGCCTCATTATTCTAACATTCCCAACACTAAGTACTCAACAGAGCTGCTTCCATGATAGAAACAAATACAAACTGAGGCCCAGAATAGCAAATGGGCTGATTTTATCATCAAGGGGAAGATGGTGTGTACTGATGTGTGGATTTTACATTAGTTTTTACAAGTGTGACAGTATGTGAACCAGTAAGTGTTTGGGGCTAACTATGATTTTAAAAAAAGTGTGTGCTTTAAGGCATGCATGTTTATGTGTTGATCCTCACTGCTGGAAATTCAGCATTTTTTTTTTAAAGATTGTTCTTTAAACTAATCCACATTTATTTGTCTTAAGCTGCTGATTAAAGTTTGACTTATAAAATGTCAAGCACAAAAAGAATGGAAATGTCTGTTTGGTCAAAAATTTTGTTGTAAACAGGCCTGCCAGCGGTATGAGATTAACTGTGAAATAAATTTTGTATTGAAAAGAAGATTTTTTAAGTTTTTCATGGCTGCAACCCACATACTTACGTCTGCTGTTTATCCCACGTGGCAACAAATAAAAGGGAAATATGTTTATTTCAAGCTGTATAAGCTTCATTGCCAATTATTACAACAAGCTTTCGGCTTTAATATAAAGTGGAGAACTGGAATTATTTGATGAAATTAGTGTTTTCCAGCTTTTCTGAATGTAAAAGAAGTCACTTTTCTTTCAAGAAATGATGGTAGGTTGGATTTTTAGCCATTGGCTGGACAAATCCAGCCCTGAGATGGTGCCACTTTAAGCTTTCAAACACAATATTTGAATGTTTACAAATCAATTCACCCATCAACTGGGAAAACAGGTGTTTTCCTTCTTGGAAATGAGTATCAAAAATGAAGATGAATAATGCAGAGTAGCACATATTCTTTAAGTGATAGGGGAAATGTTTGCTAGTGGGAGAAGACATCACCTTAAATCACATAGATCTGTCAGAAAGATGCAGCTTTTTATGTCATTCATCATTCAAGATAAAGATGCCCTAAAGAAAATACAGTACATACCATCAGGTTAATGTACATACCTGAATGTATTCTGCTGGTTCATTGATTTAAATAATCAACTTTAAACTACGTACTTGCAAAGTAGATCTGGTGATACAATCAGTGGTAGAGTATAATTACTCAAACACAGTGAAGTGTCTCCTACATTCCAGACAATAATTCTGTCTTAATTTAATAGACTTAAACCTGCTGGGTCTCCAGTAGTCAGAGGAAAAAGAAAGAAAAAAAAGCCTGAACAACAGTTTCATTAATTCACTGCATTTAATGTGTTCAGGTTAAAGAAGCCTGACAGAGAACAAACTAGCTGGTTTTACCCTCAACCCTTACATACAGCAGCCAAGCATTATTTAACCATTTAATCTTAAATTCAGCTAGTAAATCATGCTAAATGTGATCAAACATTTGCAACCTGCAAGTCAGTTCTTCTAGTTAAGTCTTGTTTACAGCACATGAAGGATACTGAGCAGGATAACCAACACATTTATAATGACTGCAACTTTCTGTTCTGTTACCCCTCCAAAGATGACACAATTCTAATGTTCAATGCATGTGTGTCCGCCCCTGTATTGAATAAAACGGGTCATAGACCAGCCCGATTCCAAATTTAGAAGCTGGTTGGTTAAAGTTTTGCAGCAGAAGGTTTGTGCACATAGTTGCATACAAGTGAGCCTGCACCAGTGTGCCAGCAGGGTGCTGAGCAATGGGGCCTACACACCATTTAGCAGTAAAAAGGTAAATATGCTCAGTGTTCTTGCTAATGAAAGTCATTAGTTTTTATTTTTATTTTTTTTTTATTTAATAAAAAGGAAGAAACATTGGAAAAAAGTTTTAAAAACATTTAGTACAGCAGTAGAAAAGCAGATCTGAACACTCACCTGGTGAACAATGCTGAATCTCTGGATGCTAACACAGCTAGTGCAAGAAAGGTGTTTGTATCATAAGTGGCATGTAGATAGGCAAGGCAGTTTATTTGTATAGCACATTTCATGTACAGGACAATTTAAAGTGCTTTACATAAAACAAAAGCATT
>JBAMHW010000027.1:11786743-11804029 GCA_037177495.1 Rhadinocentrus ornatus
ACTAGTTGACCAGAGTCTTTGGATCTAAGAGCTCTGCTAGGTTTATATTCTCTGAACATATCACAGATGCATTCTGGGCCGAAACCGTTTTGGGATTTGAAAACAATCAGAAGGGTTTTAAAATCTATTCTGTAACTAACTGGAAGCCAGTGTAAAGATTTCAAAACTGGTGTGATATGTTCAGATCTCTTAGTCCTGGTTAAAACTCTAGAAGCAGCATTTTGGATGAGCTGCAGATGTTTAATACTCTTTTTAGGAAGTCCTGTTAAATGACCATTACAGTAATCACGTCTACTGGAGATGAATGCATGGATGAGTTTCTCTTGGTCTTTCTGGGAGACTAAACTTTTTAATTCTGTTGATGTTTCTGAGCTGGTAAAAAGCTTCTTTAGTGACAGCTTTAATGTGGTGAGTCTATCAACACTTCAAGGTTACAAACTTGGTTCTGTAATTTTAAGAGCCCGAGTCTCCAGGTGTTTAAAGGTCCATATTTATATAGCGCTTTTATCCAAAGCGCTTTACAATATACATCACATTCATGCACTGATGGCAGTAGCTGCCATGCAAGGCGCTCACCACAACCACATCAGGAGCAATTAGTGGATAGGTGTCTTGCTAAAGGACACCTTGACATGAAGTTAACTAGGCCGAGGATCGGACCGGCAACCCTCAGGTTACAAGACAACCGCTCTACCTTGCCGAGCCACGCCGCCCCAACAATGCTGACCCTCTTCTCTTTACATTACATTATTACAATCATTTAGCTGACGCTTTTATCCAAAGCGACTTACAATGGTTAGGCAGTAGCATTAAGGGTCTTGCCTAAGGACCCAACTGGAAGGTGTTAATGTTCGTCCCCTGGGGGATTCGAACCCTGGTCTCCCACATGGGAGACTGATGCTCCACCAATTGAGCTGGTCTTTGCTACCAAACAGAATAATCTCAGTTTTGACCTTATTTAACTGTAGAAAATTCTCCCTCATCCAGGTGTTTATTTGCTCCAGACACTGACACAGTAAGTCTATTGGGCTGCAGTCATCTGGTGACAAAGACACATAAAGTTGTGTATCATCTGCATAACTTTGATAATTAATGCTGAAGTTCTGTCATATTTGACCCAAAGGGAGCATATACAAGTTGAACAGAAGAGGTCCAAGGACTGACCCCTGGGGGACTCCAAAAGTCATGGCAACTCTCCCGGATTCAAAGCTGCCGATCGTAACAAAATAACTCTAAATAGGACCTAAACTAGTTATGGATCGCTCCAGAAAGTCCAACCCAGTTTTCCAGCCTGTGCAACAGGATTCTGTGATCTACAGATAAGATAAAATGGTTAAAATCAGTAGAGACTTCCGACAATAATTCAGAAAATTCATCAAAAAAATTTGCACAGTGTCCTGGACTTCTGTGAACAATTAAAAATAGGAATTTTTAAACGCCCCTTATGATAAAACTAAGATATTCAAAAGAAGTAAAATCACCAAATGAAATCTCTTTACACTGGAATGAATCTTTAAATAAGGCTGCTCCTGCCCACACTTAAAGCTACATACTACGGTGTAATGAGGAGCTTAATTCTTCTTTGTGTCATTGTGCCTAATGGGACTCATTTATACTGCTCTTTTAACATTTTTACAAAATTTATATAAAACATTTATTTATTTTTATTTTTGGCCAAATGTTAAATAAAGTGTGGGGCTAATAAATTCTGTAGCATTTAGTAAACTTTCAGTGTGGTGAAGATTTTTGACCAAGAGTCGTCTGTTGTTTAAAAAAGCAATATGTCATGCATTGAGCTTCCCAGGCATCACCACCAAGATGAATTTGGGAATTTTTTCTGAAGTTTGTGAGTTTACATTTACATTTCTGAATTTTTTAGCTTTACTAGATACTGGACAGTACTGGACTACTGCCTGGACAAACTCTTGAGCAACTTCTTCCCGAAGCTGTCAAAGCCAGTAGTCCAAAACATGAACCTTCAGTTCATCTTATTAAGGTGTTTGTGCAAAACTGTGAAGAAAGTGAAGGAGTTAAAAACCTCTTGGCTCTCAAAAAGAGGACATTTCTGGGTAAAAGAGGATGTCTGGTCACCCTAATTAAAATATCCATATGCAAAATGATTGTTTACCACCTTAACTTTATCTGCTCTGAGGATTTTCTGTAGTTTACAACAGAAAACAACGTATATGTGCCATGAAGTTATTCCCACTTTATATACAGTACAATAAATACAGACTTTTTCTGTGAATACAGCATGCATACATCTGGTTTCTGCATAATGGAATCAGTCCACTAACATTTACAGAACTTCAAAAAAGCATGAATAAATATTCTCAAAATCATTCCACACCACATTAGGTGTTCATGTGGATAATATTAATAGTGACCTGTAATATGTTTTACTCTGCCAGTAGTCATTTTACAGGAGCATGGAGAGATTTTTCCGAGTGACGTAAATGCCACTTTGGAAGGAAAAAGGGAAAACTGTAAAAATACAATTACAGTGAAAGATGTTTGAAAAGTGTGTGTAGCCATTTATATGATGATCACATCTGGGTGTGAGTAAGATCAGATTATTTTGACAGAGGAGTGTGTGTGTGACATGTTGGGGCCATAATTGAAGCAGGGTGCTGTGATAGACTAGCCATTATGGGGCTGAATCTTGATCTAATCCACAGAGTTAGTGGCCTTAAATAGATAATGCTCCCGTACTGGGGTCCGGTCACTGGGGAGGCTCAGCATATGGGTGTGTGAGAAAAAGTTGGAGAGTGAGTTTATGCATTTGTGTGTACATATACAGGAGTAGACAGCTGAAACCAAGCCAAAGGCATAATGGCGTGCCTGTAGCATGAGCAGTTAACTTTCCAGAGAAACTAAGACCCCCCCTCCAGCTGGTCTCTGCAGAGTGGTGTAACTTCAACACCGCTACAGTCAACTAACATGACCTGACACTGTGGAGAGAGCAAAGAGGACATGAGGATGATGAAACCAGAGAAAGGTAGTAGAAGAGAGAAGAGACTGACAAGCAAACACACTGAGAAACATATGTGGCAGACAGATGATACAAAATAAGTGAGAAATGCCAAGAACAACACTAAAAGCAGGGGAAAGACAATAATGAAATGTTGGCCAACCTGCCAGAAAAAACAGAACAGAACGGAAGAAATATCCAGCACGCTCCGGACTGCGGAGCCGGGGCATTAGAGTAGCTTGTCAATCACTACACCCTCGACACCCTCGGAGCAGGTGAGCCGAGGTTTAACTGATACACACACCGATGAGTCAATTACGGCCCGACGAGGCAGAATGTCACGGCTGCCCGGACACTAAACCCAAGGCTTAACCTCCTCACATCGCATCAATATGCCTCTCTAGAGCGAGGAGGCGGAGGAGGACCTGCATGATGCTGGAGACTGACAGCACACACTTGCAGTGCATATTTAGTTGTCACCTACTATTTCAGTACTAAAGCAATAAACAGCATCATGCAGCCCTGGACAAAATCCTTGTTTCTGGGAATAGTTACTGTAAATGTGAGGAAGATGAATGGAAACAAATTCTGAGCATCTTCAGAGATTTAAGCCCTATTTTTTTAATGAGCTTGTTAAAACCATGGTTTCTTCTCAAGAAAACTTTTAAAACTTGTCCTAATGATGCATAACTCTGAAAATTAAATAAAAATTAATCACAATGCAGCATGTCTAATTTGTTCTTATTTAAGGATCTCCATTAATCGAAACAATTTTTCTGTGCTTGAGAGCATTTCTTTGGATGTCTGAAGTGACTAAATGCTTTTACTTTATTTTGCCCTGATCTACAAATGTGTCATTTGTTGAGTATTACATGCAGATTTGCAGGCAATGTTACATCAGAGTAACAGAGTGAAATTATTCACCCTGCAAAGCTTTACCTCCCCCCACAGTTACACATGACGCCGCTTTCACTGCCTCCCAGACAGCAGATTTTCATTATCTGTGCTTTGAAAATCTGAATTTGGGGTTGACAGATCTTACCTCACCTCCCTTTGAAGAAGTCCAACTTCTTCTAGTTGTTTTCTTTGACTTTTTTCCAGTTAGAAGTCCTAAATTTTTAAGTTTCCATTTGTTATTGAACGCAGTAATAGCCATGCATGTGCATTTTTAGTTATGATTTTAAAACTGTGATAGTTGGACAAAAGAAGATAATCCTACGTAAAATATTCAAAGGGGGATGCATAATTTCCAACTCCCTGCTTTCATAAATCAGGTATTTTACCTTTTGTTGGTAACCAACAAGTTCCTAAAGTTTTGCACGTCACTGTAATTGTAGATATTTAAATTAAATATGTTCACGCTATTCAAGGATTTATAAGGGGAAAAAAAAATGATTAATTTCAACCTGGAATGCTTTTTTCTCTGCTTGCCAGCTAAAAGATTTAAGATTTAATCGCTTACTGCAGCGTGAAAGTTAGAGTAGTGGCTGCTAAATGCTGGGCCTGCATGCATGTACAACGCTATAGCCAGGAAGCAATTAAAACTTCTCTAAACAATTCAGTACAGTGGAAACTGACAGATTATCGCATATGCTGTTAACATTACCTTTGCCAGTTTGATTGGCGTTAGCATAGGCTAATTAAGACTTCTTGAGTTACAACAAAGCAGCATTCCTGTGAGATGTGAGACTGCTTGTAGGGATAGAAAGACAGAAAAAGGAAAAACATCAGTTTTACTGAAGTTATCAGGAACGTTTCAACCAAGACACCCAACAGTGCTAAAGCGAGAAAATTGATGTGTCAAAACAAAAAGTGGGGAAAAAAGGCTTTACCCCCCATAAAAATAAACCCTAACCTCCACTGACAACATCCAACGACACTGAACCTTATCTGTATTTTTGCAAATTCATCTGATATCACTGTTTTGCTTGACGAGTGGTTTGTCTGAGAAGTGAGTGCAGCAGCCGCAAGCAATGAGGAAGTGTTGACAGCACTGAAATGTTAAAGTGACTCTTAACTGCTGCCACAATGATCTGATATGAACTAAAAACAAGAAAATCCAGCCTATGGATCATTTTACTTCTAGCACCTGCCAGAGTCTAAACATTTTAAAATACTCTTTTACATGACAATTCAGTTTGAAATTACCATTAAATGCTGAAAAATAATTTTCAAATCCTATGTTTATATCCTCCAGATGCTTCTATAGTCCCACAAATTCCTCCATGATTCTTAGTTCCTGAACGTAAGACTTTAAAAGTTATATGTTAACGCCATGTTAAGGAGGAAAGACCTCAGCAAGGAGAAGCAGCTTTTGCTGCCAAACCCAAGAAAGGTTAAAAGACAATTTCCACCATTTGGAGTGCATCATTCTACAGTGAGTAAGGTTTTTCACGAGTGAAAAACATTCAAAATAGTGGTAAGTCTTCTTGAGAAGCTGCAAAAACACCAGTCTAAGGCGCCTTAGTGAGAAAATCTGCCAAAGTTCAGTTGTTCATGGTTAATTTTATTCAATAAAAGGGTCCACCTACATGCAGTTACATGCAGTTGTTCCAGCATTTACAGGTTTATCCTCACACCCACACACACGGTGGTGGGGGCGCTGAAGCACCTGCCCATTTGCCCCATGATGCCCAAAGTGCCCTTCTCTCCATGTTTTTTGTTTTTTCTTGCATGTGTGTGTTGTGTGAAAGTCTGTCGGTGTGGCCCAAAATAACAAATAAAACAAAATAATAATAATTTAGAGCTCCCTTTGGAAGGTCACATGATTCACATGGACGCGCCCTCCTGCAGCGAAGCAGCTAGAGACGGTAGTCTAGAAACCGAATGATGTAGTAAACAGCCACTGGTCTAGCGAGTAGGTTTTGAGGCACTCTTTACTTGTACACAGTGTATTCCTGCAATATGACTGACAAAGTGAAATGAGTATCCTGTGTGTGTGTGCGTGTGTGTGTGTGTGTGCGTGTCTGATTCTGGACGCACCTCTCATAAGTTATAGCCGCTACTTAACCCCACAGTGTGTTGAGGGAAAGCATGCCAGGCTTCTTTTTGTTTCTATATGAAGAGCCCAGAGCTAAAAGTGCCCAAGTCACTCAAGTCAGTTTCAAGTGTCTGTCCTTGATGCATATATCAGTACCAATGTTTACTGAGCAACCAACTTTTTCCTAGAAAAAAGTGCATTTGTCCTATTTCAGAGCAATGGGTTTGGCCAGGATCCTCTATTGTTAAGCCTAAAAGCACTTAAGTTCTGTAAACAGGACATGTTATTTATATCAAGTAATGTTAGGCATTTATACTATTATGATACTTTTTTCGCGTTTATTATTCACATACTATATTGTTACTGTAAATACTATTGCCTTTCAGTCCGAAATCCAACTGTATATGTAGGACTGATGTTATGGGTAAAACAATTGACAGTTTCCTCTGTGGGTTAGGGTAGGTCTGTGCTTTATTTCTCTGAATTTGTGAAACATTCCTTTTCTACAGTTGAATAAATGTGTTTTATGAAATCAGATTTTTCAAGTGAACAGATATCTGTATAAATAACATATGAACCAAGTGTGAACAACCACAGTTATATCAAATAAGCTATAAGTTAACCCTGATACTACATTGTGTTTCCAGACAGAGTGTGTTAAGAGAGAAAGATGTGGTGGTCAAACAACTGGATGCAGGTATCAGGTGCAGCTGGAACTGATCTTAGCTTAACTTAACTTAAAAGGCAAAGTCACAGTGAATGGACAAGAACTGTAATTTCATCTGTCAGATGTGTTAGACACTTTATTATATATTCATACTGGCCTGTAACTCTGCTTTGATTTTTTTTCTCAAAGTGCACCAGATTGATGCTTTTATATATAAAATGTCCAATATTTTCTTCCAGGAGAGCATGCCCCCAGAGCCCCCTACAGGGGTTGTATCCTTTTCCCCATGGAGCAGTATTTTCTTGTGCATGCTGTATTCTGACCTATTACACCCCTCACCCGCTTTCATGTCTGTCTCATGCTCTTTTTAGTGTCTACTCAAATCAATGAAGCCCACCACAGCCTCCTCACCAACCACCACAGAAGCTGTTCAAAGTACCCATCAAGTAAAACATAGACTACTTTTGCTTTGCACTGCCCCCTAACAAAGATATGAGATGTGGACAATGATTTGGGATGTTGTTATTCCATTTTACATTCTTCATGAATATGGGTTGCAGCTATTCAACCAGTTAAACTGTAAGGTCAGTTTCTGTTTGATGTTTCACATTTGTGCTCCATTTGCCCCTTTTTAACTTTAAGCACCCGCCCCTCCAAAGGTCTCTGCACAGCCCTGCTCACACCCCTAACAACCCCTGTAGTGGTATCAACGTAAAAATAAAAGACAAGTTAGGAACAAAGTTAGGAATCTGTAGTCTTGCGAACAAGTTGGGATGTTTTGGGGATAATGTACAGGAACACATGGGGAAAAATAAAATCAGCATATCTTGTACCAACTCACCTACACTTAATTTATCTTTATAACACACGGTTGCCTGGTTTGTGAGGATGTTATTCCAACATACTGTTTTATAGTACTATTGTGATCGGCCTCAGCTGGCTGAGCCAGGTCGCTTCCTTTTCACCAGAGCCTTAGCATACTGGTGCAGACAAAGACAGACAGAGTGACTAAATCTGTCTCACCTGCTACAGCTCCCTGAATCCTAGCCTAACTTCTCCCCCTTCTATCTAAGCAGAAACCACACACAAGCAAACACTTCATACCAACAGTAAAGCACGGTGGTGGAGGAATGATGGTGAAGGACCTAAACACCTTGCACTGACTGAGTCTACCATGTACTCCTGTGTATATCAAAGTAACCTTGAGTCAATATGAAGCCAGTTGAAGATGCCAGTAAGTCAGTGGTCCCAAACACACCATCAAATTTGCAACATAATGGCTGAAAGCTGCTGAAAAGAATCAAAGGGTTTTAATGGTCCAGGAAAAGTCCAGACCTTACTGAAATATTGTGGTGGGACATTAAAAGAGCTGTGCATAAACAAAGTCCTGCAAGCATCAACGAACTGAAGTAAAGTCTGGGCCAAAATTCCATCAAACAATGGAACTAAAGGAGGATGTAGGCTACTTTTTTTATGACTATAAACAAAATATTCTCATGTTTGTTTAAATTCATATCAATACACAGATTGCACAATCCTGCAGCAGCAAATGTTACATCTCCTGCTTCTCACATATTTCTCATCTGTAATAAAACCCAACAGACCACTCACGCAGGGCAGTTGCCCTCTTTGCTTTCAACTCAAAG
The DNA here is from genome assembly GCA_037177495.1 of Rhadinocentrus ornatus. NCBI lineage: Eukaryota > Metazoa > Chordata > Actinopteri > Atheriniformes > Melanotaeniidae > Rhadinocentrus > Rhadinocentrus ornatus. The sequence continues at coordinate 11,795,008 of JBAMHW010000027.1, forward strand.
AGGAGGAATAGATGTGACTTGTCCGCATGGACACCCATAGGCCTTCATCCCTCTGGGGCGCATCCACTATTCAAGTGTGCGTGTCCTTCGTGAGTCAAGCCGAGACAGCCGCAGGCGCTCGTGTGGCCAGACCCTCACCTTTTAGTTCAGGCATCCTGACTCCACAATGGGGACTTTATTCCACAATTAAGCATGAAAACTGGTGAGGGTAGGTATGCTGGCAGAGAATTAAGTAAAAACTTATAGGGAATCCCCAGCTCAGCTTCCCTCTGAAGCGAGGTGGGGTGAGATAAGGCATGTTAGGAAAACACACTCTCAGAGGGTGGTCAGAGTGGGGGAGGTCACATATCTTTGCTGTTTACAGGGGAAATCCGTGATGTGAGCTTGTACAAGAGACAGAACTGCATGCGTGTGGTTTATTTAGTGATTCAGGGCTAGATAGTCAGCATTTCTATCCCCATTTGTAAGTGAAAGATCAAGGTGAGACACCAGTGCAAGCCTGTGCCAGGGAATGTGCACTTTAAATTGGGCAAGAGGTCACAGGAGTGCACTGAGGTAACAGGTTTTCTGCCCCCTACAGGACAAAGTTTGAACTAGTGTTTATGCAGACATTTGAATAAAACATAAGTTTGTTGCATATTTATATTTTTATCTATTTAATCTCAGTCAAAAGTTTTAATTAAGAAATTTGCAAAAGCAACTGGCAAACAGAGTGTGTGTGTGTTTGTGTGTTGATTCTCATTTCCTCCCTATCATAGAGATTATCTTTGGACTGCAAAGAATTGGGGGTGAGGAATGGCAGAATGGAAAGAGGAGACGGAGGAGTGTGGCAGAGAGAAACACAGACGGAGGGATGGAAAGTCAAGCTGAGGAGTGAGAAGGGCAGGCAGTTGGTAACTCATGTTTTCATGAGTGTAGAGTGTAGTTGTGGCAGTTTGACTGTTATGTCTAGAAAGGAGGCATAATGAAGGGGAAGGAACATTGAAATGAGTGGGTAAAACTCCCCATTAAGCCTTTTCTTGCTGTATCATATGACACCAAACTCCAAAAAGAAGCTCTTAACTGTCTAAGCAAACTAAAGAAAACACAAAAATACACAATTATGCAGAAATAATGTGTCAGATGTTTTCACAGGAGACTTTTTCCTATAATAAAAGGAGTCTTGGATCAAACACTTTTCTTTTTTTGTTGCACCCCTTTTAGGCATTTCAATAAGAATGTGAGCCAGAAGTGGAACTCCACGTGCACAAACTGGTCAAAATGCGAACACACACACCACAAGAGAATTACAAGGAAGCAAGTTTGTCTTCATGCAGAAAGCTTCTCAATTAGCCGCTAATTGCTTCGCCTTAACGAGCAGGACGTTTCTTACAGCTAATGAAGCTGGTGGCAGGCGCAGTGTGTTTGTGTGTGTGTGTGTTTGTGTGTTTTTGAAAGACAGAAAGCAGGAGAGACACAGCAGAGAGATGTAATGGAGTCAGGTCAGCAGCTCATTTTCAGCGAGCTGTTTGGCATTCTCTGGAAGGAATGTGTGGATGGATTACACTGCTGGCTGCTACAGCAACTTTCCAATCAGGCTCCACTTTGTCTTCACCCTTATCTAATCCACTCTGAAATGACTGTCTCTGCAAAATTAAAAGGAGGTCGGAAGTCAGGTGTTTCGCCTGTTTGTTTTAACCGCATGGATCTCAAATGTTGAAAGAAAATACAAGAGGCAGAATTCTGGATCAAAGTTAGGTGGAAAAACTAACACTTCTACTTTCACCACTTTTAAAGCTTTAGTGTTTCCATCAACCCCTTCTGATGTGTTTATTCAAAATGTGCATTAAAGACAAAGGAAACATGATGCTGCATGTATCATCACACCAACACACGCCGAATTAAAGTGCACAAGTTCATCGGTTGGCTCAAAACAATCAATCCTCATCACCTCTCGTGCTGCTCAGTCTGCTTCCTGCTATTCCTTAAAATCAAATTTAGCCTGCTGAGTCTCAGTTTAAATGCAGTGGAGATCACCAGAAAGGACAAACAAGGCAAATCTGACCATTTGCATTCAGTTACCCAGCTCATCCCCTTGTATGGGACAATACACTAAACAATACAATAACCACTTGGATTTAACCAAACCTCAGTGCTGTGTATCTGCATAGAAAGGCATGATTATAGGCAATGAATTGCCAACAAAAATTAAGTGTAAGCTAACCTTCACTTAGATAAACTTCACATATCCCGAGTGTCAGTGAATGCAGCATGTAATGCACTCCTATATGTTGTTCTAGATCAACACTGAAAAATATCATTGGATCCAAATTTAACATCTGATGACCACTTAAGTTCTAATAATCAGCTAATTATTTACTAAAATTTAGGCCTTAAATATAACACACACACACACATATATACATATATGCGTCACACTTTTCCTGATCAGTGCCCCTCCCTAGCCCCCTCATCAAAACTTTTCTAGATCCACCCCTGCATATCTAAGTATAAATCTTTTCAATCACCTGTCAACTATGTGGTTAGAGAAGGGTTCTACTCTGATTTGTATTTTAGAACCTGTTGATAATTCACCACATTTATTGCTCCTGAAAGGTAAACCTGACTATCCAACATCTGCACAGCACCAGCAATTTAGAGAATCTTGACACTTGCTATATATCTGCACCTGCTCCATCTGCTGTATTATGACCAGCAGATTTTACAGCTGTGTCACCAGCAAACCTCAGTTATTAATGAAAATAATATAAAATAAATGCAAACAAAAGGCTATCTAATAAATCCAGGCTACCGTTTTCCATCAACATCCTGCTAGTTTGCCTCTCAATACGAGCTAAATGATAAACAAACAGCAAAAGAGACAGTGCTGGGGCAGAAAAGTCGATCAGCTGATCACCAACAATCACATCACGGTTCAAGGAGCAACTCTAACCATGAAAAATGTGGGTGTCAAATACCCACATCTTCTATGGGTGCAACACCCTTGGAAGGGGGTACAAGTTCCATGTTTACCTTCATGCCAATCAGCATGAAGGGTCAGGATGTGGAGCAAGTCAATTATTTCTAATACCTGGGAACAATAATAGATGATCAGCTTTCCCTCCAGGAAAATGTCAACTACATTCACAATAAAGGGCCTTGTTCTTCTCAGGAAATGGAGGAGCTTTAACATCAGATGGTCTACAAAAAATTGTATTTTTATATAAGATGTTCTGTCTTAGTTTAAAATGCTCTCAATAAAAAAAAGAAAAATAAATAAATAGGAATAAATCGTTAAATCAGACCAACAGGATCATTGAAAAAACCCCAACTGTCACTTTAGGAGTAACATAAGTAAAAAGTAACCAAAACCGTAATCCAGCTCTATCAAGAGTTCGGCCACATTTTGCATTTCATCCACTGACCAGGAAAAGGGGCAACAAAATGCCCTTTATTCTATCCGCTGTGGCCAATACTTGTACTAATACTTGTATATATTTTGAAAGCTTCTTTGCTCTATTTAACTCAGTGAGCTGTTGCTCGACTGTTTTTTTATTCATTAGTATTACGTTTTTATTGATCATTTTATCTTTTTCTATGCTTTTGTTTTGTAGAGTTTGTCTTTAAAGTTCCCTTTTTGCAAATGAAATGGACAATAACGTAGTCTGAGGTCAGAGGTCTGCAGCAGCAGAACGATGGATGCAGATTAATGCAACTCAGTGTCAAAACTGACTACAGCAGTTTGTCTGGAATATCATGTTTGAAACCCACAAGTCAGCCAGGAAAATAAGGCTAAGTGAAAAATAATGATGATTCAGCAGCATTTTGGAAATCACCTGATGATAGTAAGAACAATACATCACACTCTGATCCCAGAAAACAAAGCAGCTTCTAATTCATCCTGGGTATGGCAGTGCTCCGTCTCAGCCAGGCGGTTGGGCTAACAGGGTAACATGTCACCCCCACATCCTTTCCCTGCCATTCAGAGCAACCCAACACTCATGACACAAGCCCCCCCCCACCCCACCCCCCACCCCCACCCCCACGGCCAAGCAAAACACCTGGCATCTGTATAAGGGCGCCAATTTCCCAGCAACTGCCAGGCGGTCAGCTGAGCCGCTGCCACACACGTCTTAGTAACATGTGTGAGCGCCCTGCGATACGGATGTGAAGACACTTTGTGTGTCTGAGCTGAGAGCAGGTGTGTGACACATCAGTGAAAGTATGTGTTAGAATAAGAACTTAATATGCTAGCAGTGACAGACAGCTCAGTCTGGACACACAGATAAACCAGTTTGGTAACCTCAAAGCTTCTGGGAACATTCAGCTCTTCATATTAAGCTCAGCAACGGTGGCGTGTTTTAGCATGGCATGCATGCCAAGAGTTGAATAGAGTGCATATATATAATTTTATATAGTACCAGTGTCTGACTTTGATGCATTTCCCAGTTGCATGCTTCCATTCCCTGTGTGTCAATTCCTTGTGTGTCAGAGGCCAAGGCTGGTGCTGAGAACCTGATGGATGGGGTCCAGAGGTCACGGACTTCAGCTGTTGCTCGCCACATCAGTACTCGCTTAAAGCACGCTGCTTGCAACCAGATTGCACACTGCATTTTGGTGCTTTTCACTCTCAGAGCAGGACAGCTGAGAGAGTTGGGTGGGATATGTGAAGAGGAGATTCAGAAAGGTTTGGACATCAGGCTAACAACATAGCCCACTCATGTTAGTAAAGCACTGATGCTCTATTCAGAACAACAAAATCTAAAACAGCCATATCCGACTACTGTAAAAGAGAATACCACATAATGGATTGGGAAGAAGCCAGAATCATCCTCTTAGAAAGCAACAAATACCCCCATTGCATCAGGAAGGACATGGTGATACGGAAACAGTCCTGAGGACCATCAGCAGGGATGAGCATCTGACACCTAGACACACACCTGGGATGCCATCCTCCACAGGATAGAGGGCGTAATCATCCTCTGCTGTGTGGCAACCCTTAGAAAGATCAGCCTGTTAGACATTTCACAGCAACATCATGTGACCCATCTGAGGATGGCTACAGGAAGTAGCCAAAACATGTCAAGGCAAACATAGACCTTATTTTCTTAACTGTCTTACAAAAGGAAGCTTTGTAACTTTGTAACTGAACCAGAAGACCGTGGGAACATCTGGTCTCACATCAGCCTCAGAAAGTAACTGACTCCAAAAGTTTTTCAGCTACATGCATGTAGATGTTGACACAAAGAATGAAGCATCTTAAGGCTTTTAATTAAATATTTTGTACCATCTAAAGTGCAGGAGCTCTGTGACTGTCAGGGTTTATGACTTGTTGGTTCAGTTCTTGTTGAATCTCTGTTGAAGTCTGTTCTCTAGTTTGTGGTCTGGGTTATCACATTTCCTGTTTTGTTGTGTAAGGTAAGGGTTAGCTTATCCCCTCGTTTCTAAGGTTGTAGTTACGTCCTGTTTTCTACACACCTGGTTTCATTTGCTTCACCTGTTCCTCATTTTAATATTGCTTCCGCAGTGCATGCACATCCCTTTCTGTCTTTTTTCTCTCCCAGATCGTCCTCATTTTTTCTTGTCTTTCATGTCCCTACTACCTCTGCACTCCTTGCCTTAGCTTCTCTGTTTCTGAGTTTTTGTTTCTTCTTATTTTGTCATTATGTTTTTTATTATATTTCCCAAGCAGTGCCTTTAGTTCATCCATTCTTTCCTCCACCTCCATATTCCTTATTAGTCCTTCCTCCTTATAACAGTCTTTTCCCAAAAATGAGAGAGAAAAAAAGCTTTTTTACCATAAAGGGATATATGGATATATCAACCTTTCATTGTTGCCACGACGATGTCATCAGCTTTGAAAGGGGCTGCTGTGCCAGGAGAGGCAGATATGTTACCATGGTGACGGTGTAAAAGATAGTGGCTGGTGGTTCGGCTGTGGTGTATGTGGGCGAACAGCAAGGCAAGCCGCTTTTAGGGTAAATATGTTCTAAATCAACAGTAACGTTGAATGGGCAAAAAAAGAAAAAAGAAAAGAAGAGAAATTAAATGAAAAAAAGAACACATTAAGTAAAAATCGGACGTCTTAAAGACAAGGTGAAACCAAGCAAGAATATTGCAGAGGATATGAAATTATTTCCAATATCAGCCCAGCTGTGGAAATTCAATTTCACAGTTCATGAACAATATCAAACAAACACACTGGCTGAAAGAGCACACTCCAACTTGAGTGATACTGTATCAAAAGGCTACACAGCAGACATAAAAGCAAATGAGGAGGGGTGAAGGGCAGGCTAACTGGCTAATGGTAATCCATAACTCGGCCAATCTCCATATTTGGGAAGTTTAAACTGCACATTAGCCACCAGCTATTCCTAGGATCTGCCTCAGAGTTAGAAACTAGGGGGAGTGGGCCAGCTTCAAATGAACTGTATAATTAAATGAGAAGCTATTATCGGCCCACTTGACTAAACTCAAGACCATGATGCCTAAATGAAACAAATGGCAGCAGGTGAAGGACAGAAGGACAGCAGGGTAATAAAGTGGAATGTGCCTTTAATGAACAGGATGAAAGCAGGAAGGCGAGAGCATGCGGAGGTCAACATGGGCGCTCACCCATACCCTCACTCTGCAGCATTTAAGGGCGCAGTCCCCACATGTACATAGTGGGCCTATCTACTGTTTATACGCTCACACACACTCCCACTGCCGTCTTCTTTTTGGGGGGGAGCTGTGCAGAAAAGAGATAACTGCTTCAGCTCTCCTCTTTGCCCTCCCAGGAGCACAGCTTTTGATTGACACATGCTAACAAGCTAAGGTGTTCAACAGGGGCACAGGCAGAAAAAGTAATGCTATTAGAACTTAACCAGGGAATTCTCTCACAACCCCTGATTCATAACAATAGACTGGGAAACAGCACTTCCCTCAGATTTTCAGAGCTGTTACAAAAAATATGAGCTCATGAGGTGGTAAATTAATTCCCCCCCAAAAAAGCCCCTCCTGTCATGAAACAGGAAGAAAATGTAAGTGCATTTTACCCCCAAAAAGGATGGAGCAGAAAGAAGCCCAACAAAAGGAGGATGACTGCGGAGTACAGATAAATAGCTATTAAGGAAAGGCTTGAAATTAAAGGTCACTGCTGCAAAAGAGGAAAACTTCTTCACATAGCGAGTGTTTGAGCTGATATGAAGCATGAAAATATGTCTGTCAGTGAATCAACGGCCGTGACTGTATCTAGTCGGAACGAGTGTGTCATGTGATTGAACTAACAAATTCCTTCTGGATGACCATGAACAAAGGGGAGACACTCACAAGATGCACACAGACTGTAACTAATTACATAAACTGTGGATGGAGGAGTAGTTTCAGCGAGATGGGTGTTACAGCCAAGTACTCCTGACAGCGAGTTCAAAGCTTTTTTTTAATGGACGTAAAGTGCAATTAATTCTTGGATATTAAGATGCTGTTGTTTATTATCTTTGGCAGCAAAGTGACCACAAGCACTTGAAGGAGGCTGTTTACTGCATCCTTATTCTTTTAAGTACAGTAAAGAGCCAAAGAGGTCGACTTAATGCTCTGTGTTGCCCTCACTGTAAATAAGACACTGATCTTACTGATACACAGGACATGCTTGCTGGCTGCTCACTGCTGGTCATTTCATTTGGCTTGCAGATCCCTAAAAAAATGGCTTGAAAACATGCAAAAATCTGGGTTTTAGCATTCCATAGAAAAAGGAATGTAATTATCTTGCCATTTTTAAAAAAATGAACATTATTATAAAAGTAAAAAATGCCACTTTAACAGATTACATGCAGTCATGCAATTAAACACAGTTTTACTTGGCTGATAGCCCGAAATATAGTAAATATTATGTCTATTGTCTCCCCCTGAGCCATCTGTTCAATGTAGAAAATTTTAATGTTTAAAAGACATTCAAAGACATAAGAAAGAAAATACACTTGTATGTCTGAAATATATTAAAGAAATCTAAAAGATAAAACACAAAGATATTAAAAGACTAAAATACACTAAAACAAACAAAACTAAAAATAAAAGACAATCTGAGACCAAACCAGTTCTTTTGGAAGTCATTTTAAAATTCTTTTAAAAGTCCGTCCATGGCCTTGCTCCGTGCTACCTTTCTGAGCTTCTGCAGACTTATTTACCTACTTGCTCCTTCAGGTGAGCTGATCAGCTGCTCCTGAGGGTGCGGAAGCTCAGAGAGGATCACGCTTTCTCAGTTGCAGCACCTAAAGTCTGGAATGATCTCCCCCCCTACACATTAGACAGGCTTCTACATTGTTGGATTTTAAACATCGCCTTTGAACACTGTAAAACGTTGATCTTAATTTTTTTTGTTGTTTTAATTAATTTGAGGTTGTTTTACTTTGTGATGTGGGCTTTTTAAATGTGTTTTATCATGCGTCTTCTCTTATGACTAATGCTTTATGAAAGTGGGATTGGATTGGATCCGCAAGGGTTAAATTAGAACCCTTGGCCACATTTTTTTTGCAAAAAACACAAACTGAACCATTTTAACAAAGTTTCCGATTGTCAGACTCACATACACAGTGGGCCAAAATGAAAAAACTGGAACAGGGGCCTGGCTGGTTCAATGTTTATTAAGAACTTCACCTTATTGCAGATACTGAATCTGGAACTGACAGAGCCTATAAGATGTTACCTATAAAACAACATTAATCATTAAATAAATGAGAAAAAAGAGAAAATAAAATAAGTTGCTTTTAGTTCTTATGGCCCACACACATTTTTTTTGTTCAGTCATTTTAAGAGAAAACATTTTTTTAACGGTAAACAGCCCAAAATAATTTCCTTATTTGAAAAACAAGATGCTCTGCAACTGCAAGAGAAAAAATGCAAGAAATAAAACTGCATAAAAGGTTGGTTTGCTACTCTGTGATGCTCAGTCTCTCAAAAGCCTGGTGTATTATTTCATATACTATTATTTATATATGTACAGGACTGTCTCAGAAAATTAGAATATTGTGATAAAGTTCTTTATTTCCTGTAATGCAATTAAAAA
>JBAMHW010000027.1:11808241-11826336 GCA_037177495.1 Rhadinocentrus ornatus
CAGCCGGGTATAGGTAAGAGAAGAGGAGTTGTAGCCTCATTTCATAATTAAAGATATATCATTTAGTTAGAATGTGTTGGAGTGAGCAAAATGGGTTTAAACTTTAGGCACCACATCCATTACCTACAGTATATTCCAATAATATCAGTCCCACAAAAGCAGGATTAAACAACGTTTCCTTTGCTAAATGAAAACATTTCCTACAAACTTTCTGATGGCAATGCTGAGTGCAGAACTGGACTCAACATTTGTAGTGAATGCTTTGCATCCATCATAGGGGGTCTTTTCTAAAGGTGAGTGGACGTTTGCAGTCACATGCACACCTGTCAAAGTTTGTCTAGTTGTTGGCAGGATTACTGAGAATCTGGATTTAAATATTTACTAGCTAGCTTTAAGCCTAAATTTTGCACATTTTACATACACTGTTGTAAGCTTCTTACACCAGTGACTTTAGTTACAGCTCAGAGACCTGGAACCTTCAGAGGTTTTCTGATGACTGCAGTAGTTGGATGCATCACAGAGAATGATGAAGAAAACTATGGAGGGCAACGTATTTACGTTGACGACTAAAATACAAAGACAAATAAATTGGATTTCACCAAAAACACTGATGTCATCTACAGGTAGGACCAGGACCGTCTCCATTTTCTGAGACGGCTGAGGTCCTTCAGCATCTGCTGGATGACACTCAGGGTATTTTATGAGTTGTGGTGGTCAGTGCAGTTCTTTATGCTGTTGTGTGCTGGGGCAGCAGACTAAATGTGGCTTATCAAAACTTCTCCGTAAAGCCAGTCATGCTGTGGGTGTGAAGCTGGACTCTCTGCAGATGGTGTTGAAGAGGAGGATGCTAAGTTAAGGGCTATACTGGACAGCTCTTCCCACTCTTCACCTCTTCAGCAGCAGAAACCCACAAGAAATCATTCCTTCCTGTGGCCATTAAACTGGAGATTAGGTCTTAACCATAAGCTCTTTGTAAAATATTTCTCTATTTGTTAATATTAGTCTTTATTATATTAACTATATATGATTTGTTTTTTATTCTACTTCTCATTTGCACTCATATTTTTCTGTGTTCAATTTATTATTATTCTATTAGAATTTAACTTACTGAATGCATCACTGTATTTAACTGTTTAAAGGAGTACTACAATGCAACTATTTCCTTCTGGGATTAAAGAAGTATTTCTAATTTTGATAAAATGTGATATTATTTATAGATATTTGTCAGAGGAAATGAGAATTGCTTAAAAATCTTTTAAACTAGAGCACATTTTATTGTTAAATAGAAACCTAAGCTTACCTTTAATAGGGCATTTAATGGAGGTGCAACGCGCTGCTTCCTAGTTATTTATCTAGGGAAGCTAATTAGGGAAGATTTCAGTTGCTCAACACTTTTGGGGTTTGTCATATCATGTTGCAGATTTGCAGGTTAGCATTAGAGTATGGTTTGGCATTTTCTTGTTCAAACAAACATCTGGATTGCAGCACATGTTTAAAAACTTGTACATACAGTATTGTTAGGCATCAATGGTGCCTTTAAAGACTGAGTTACACATGCCATGTTTCCTCATACCATCATGGAGGCCGGCTTTTGAAACAGAAGCTGAAAACAAGCTGTTTAGACCTCCAACTCTTTAGCTTGTACATGTTTCCTTATGTTAAAACTAAGATGCGCCTTAATTCTTCTCCTGATTATGGAAAATGAGTCTAATGGATCATTTCTAAGATACTGATAATTTAAGTCCAACAAGGAGCAGCACAACAGATATACTTCCCATAATTTAACAATTGCTCCCACTGTAGTTATTATACAGAAGCCTTGAGCTTAGCCTCTCCCTCGTTCTGTAATCGTATCCCTGCGTCTCCTCTGTCCGGTCTCCTGAGTCCAGCTCAGCACCTGTTGACTGGCCAATTAGAAAGACTCAGTCACCACAGATTAGGTAGCACACAGCTTGGTTGTGGGTTTGTGTCTGTAAACTTCCCTTAAGGATATTCATGGTCTGTGGTGACATGAACTTCTATATATATGTGTGGGTGTGTGTGTCGCACGTATCAGTATAGAGTGTTTTTTCTGAGGACTGGGAGGCCTGACCACCCAAACAGAGCGGTGGGACAGGATACACAGGTGGTCCTACCAATGAACAGCACTGCCTTGTCAGTCAGCAGAGCTCAATGCACCGCCAAGACTTCAGATAAGGAATAAAATGGAGTGAAGAAGCAAAAAGACTGATGGAAAAAAAGAGTAATAAGATTCCATCTGAAATGAAGATGTGAAGTCAAAGTAAAAACGAAGAGGAGGCAAAGCAGGAGTGGAAAGAGCAGGCGAGAGAAAAAGAGGCAAAGGTCAAACTCCTCATTAATCCAGATTAAATGGTGAAGGCCACCAAGGGTGGAGGGATGGAGCGATTTTAGAGGACGGGGAACACCTGGGTGCTCAATCCGACTCAAGGCCACCCAAACAGACAGGAACCTCTGTCTGCTTCCCCTTTAATCTCTCATCATCTGCCTATTTTTTCCCCCTCAGTTTCCACATTTTTTCCAGTTGGATATTCATCTTGATCTCCATTTTGTTCCACTTGTCTCGCCACCTCTGCAGCCTCTCTCCTTAATATCTGTTCATCTCCTCCTGCACTCTCTCTTTTAATGCTTCTATCTTTTTGCATCTCATCTATTCTTCCCTCCTCAGTGTTTAGGGCGAAGCAGTCACATGTCCCTAAATCTCAAAGATGAGAGGTGCCCCTGTAATATAATATCTTGTGCACAAATTCCAAACTTGCATACAAAACAACTTAGAGTGGCTTTCTTTTATGGGCCTTCTGGATGACAAAGTGTTGAATCAAACAGGATTAATTGTTTAAAGCTGATTCACACATGACCTCTGACCCTGAAAAAAAACATTATTTTGTAGCTTCATATGGGCTATGGCGCTGCCTTTGAGCTAGCTTAGTGAAGCCAGTGCCTGGGTTTAGCAAAACTAATCTACAAAAACAAACATCGGGGGAGGTCGTGAGGTATAGTGGCTAATGGCAGGACTGTCTGAAACAATATGAGTATCTGTGTGTGTCCCTGGTTAAGCAGCTGGAGGATTACGGGGTCCACGGGCCTCAGTGACCCATCAGGAGTTCCTCATTCTGGCTCATACAGCTGGTTGCAGCCTGGCTGGCAGCTGCAGGGAAGTGAGCATGTTTAGGCTGTAACTTTTTTTTTTTTTTGAGTACCTGAAAAAGTCCTGCCATGTTGAATTGCTGCAGTGCTTCAATATTTGATAAATTACGGCTGAATCTAGAGAAACCGAGTCGGGCGATTCTAGGGAATTAGATTTAGAGAAGAGTAAAAGGCTGCGTTTGTTTTAATTCAATGTGTCAGAAAGATATTAATGTTTACTTTTCCGCTTACGTAACTCAGTTAATCAGCAAGTTTCTGAGCTATTTAGCATATGACTAAGAGAGAGAGGAAGAATAAACCGGGGAGTGAAATACAATCGCACAGAAGACAGAGGAAGTAAATTAAATGCGCTGCACTTCCCCCTAATTTCATAACCCAGAAGGAAAAAGATCATGTGGATGGTTTTATCCTCTAAAACAAAGCAATTTCCTGAGGAATCCTTTTACTTCTGAGTGATAAACATTCCTGCTGGATTAAAATGCTGTTCCCCATCGGTAATGACAATTAGAGGAGCCCTGCTTATGCTGGTAATCTAGCTTGAAAAGAGCATGTGACAGCAAGAGACAAGCAGGCAGTAGGTGTGCTCTCATTCAGCTGTCAAGTAGGTTTCACACACACTTCTTGAAATGTTAAAACCAAACATCACATGTAAATAAAAAGGTTTCCATGAGCTGAGTTCAGACCAGTCAAATAAAGGTCTAAAATGAATTTGAATTTGCAGGTGATGCTAAATTGTCACCGAGTTGTTTTTATGAGCGTGTTTATGTACTTAGCTTTGGAAAACAGCACAGTTTATTTTTCACTAAATTTGCTGCCCTTTCTTTGAATTGGATTCACTTGTGAGCTGCAGAAGTCATGGTAGAATATAGAGACAGCGTAAAGAAAGAAAACGAGATGCAGATGGAAAAAAAGAGAAAAGACAGGCTATGTTTAGCAGGAGACAGGCAGAGAGACAGATGAGACACTCGTCTGTCCCTCTGAGGTTTATATAGAGCAACAGTGCAAGGTGTGATGTGAACCACAGGGACCAACTAGAGTGGAAAGCTGTAATGACACGCAGACTAATACATCTGACTCACACTCTGAGAACATCATCACCATATACCACACTCCCAACCACCCTCTGAGAGCATGTGATAGTGTGTGTACAAGCAAATGATAGACTCAATATTACATCCACAGCTATGCATGTGAATATGTGTAGGGAGAGTTTATGATTACACACTCTGCATGGAAAGAAAAATGTGTGAGGATCCATCTGGGACTGTGAGAATGTGTGTTGCTGTTTAGGCACAGTGAAGAATTTGTGTATGGTGGTTATCCTGCACCTGTCTCCAGGAAACGGAAGCAGGAAATTAGTAACCCCACACCATAACCCTCCAGCTCCTCATTAGACCCTCACTTTCACCACCACGGTCCCCGTGCTTCAACACAAGCATTTCACGTCTCTTGTAGACCCACAAAGGAAAGGTTTGCATGTGTACATGCTCAGCAGTACCTAAACAGAAATAAGACTATATTCCAATTATGGCATTTTTACTAGCTGCATAATAAATGCATTACTGACTCACACATTATTTTCTACTATGGAACTGCAAGATGTGCAATCATACAAAGTTTCAATTACATCTATGTCTTTTAGAGCATGGAGTATTTGCCCAGCAGACGTTTCTCCATCACCTCAAAAATGTTTTTCCTTTCCTTTTAACTTCAGCATCCTGCTATGCATTGAACTCTACTAGAACTGGTGTTGCCAGATCACGACACCAAACAAGCAACCTGATCTAAGAAAACAAACCAAGACAAGCGATGGAAACCTCTCATGATAAAAAGGACCTGGCAACGCTGGAGCCCAACATGTATTACTACTGTGCATGTAAACATAAAGAATTTTTTCATTTTCATAGAAAACTCATTTTTGAAAACAGGTTTGGATATTTTGTTAAATATAAATAAAATAAAAATTAAATGGTTTAGAAATGTAAATAAAGCATTAAATGTTCTTATGTTTTAACAATCTAGATGTTAAACATTGATTGCCAACAGAAAGGGGGGAAAGAAGGATTTTGCCACCTATGGGATGTAAAATAATTTAAAGCCTCGTAGTAGATGGATAAATAGACAGGTATGCTTTCATGCATACACACACACACACACAAAAAAACAAACATGAGTGCAAAGGCTCACACATGCAACTGACACCAATATCAGTTGCATGTCGTTTGCTCATTGAATTCATTAATGTTCTGATTGCAAAGATGGGGGGAAGCACATGGATACAAATCTGAGCACATCTGCCAATTATGTGCTCACCTTGCATGCACTGAATGCAAAATATATTAACTGCTCAGCAAAAAGCAGCTGCTGCATTTTACTGCCAAAAATTCCCACGCACACATCCCACGTCATTCAAATGCATATCAACACGGTCTTCGTGTATCTTTTTAAGGTGGTTGGCTACATGGATGCATGTTTGGAGATTTTTCTGTAATCTGAGGAGGCCTCAATTATTGTAGAGAAAGTTATTTAAATAAAAGTATAATGCTGGATGTTTATCAGGTTGATATAATCATTAATTTGAGGAACTCTGAATTCATTCCTGTGCACATAGCAGTAATGACACTGTGCTCCCTGACTGCCAAAGACACAGAACAGACCTGGAGGAAAACATTAAACTAAACTTGAACGTCAAGGCAGCTCTACTAATCAAACCAGCTTATGTAAACAACAGCGGTGGAAATTGGCTCTCACCTAAATGCATGCACCTCATCTAAATGAGCCTGTGTTTACACTCTCTGCTACTACATACTGAGCTATGATGGGGAGTGTGTACAGTATCAGTGGCAGGTAACAGTCGGAGCTTTGGGTTAGAAATGAGAAGGTGAGGAGAGACGAGAGGCAGCAGGGCAATTGGCCTGTATGTAAGCTAGGAGTGGGTACTCTTACCCGGCTAACACAAATATTCAAGGACTCATTCATTATGTTAATGATGCCTTGCTTTACACAAATAGCAACATTTGTTCAAATTTTCTAATATAATACAGTTGCAAGGAAAAGTAAAGTGGAAAAACTGGATTTCTGCATAAACTGGTCATAAAATGTGATCTGATCATCCAAGTTGCATCAATGAACAAACACAGTCTTCATAAACAAATACCACACAAACAATTCTATTCTTTAATATTTATTGAACACAACATGTAAATATTCACAGTGCGGGGTGTATGCAAAAACCCTAGTCCAATAACTGGTGGACCCTCCTTTGGCAGCAACAACCTCAACCAAACATGTCCTGTAGTTGCAGATCAGACCTGCACATCCATCAGGAGAAGTTTTGGACCATTCCTCTTTGTTTCAGTTGAGCAATATTCTTGGGATGTCTGGTGTGAATCGCTCTCTCAGAGTCATGTCACAGCATCTCAATCAGGTTGAGGACAGGACTCTGACTGGGCTACTCCAGAAGGCGTCTTTTCTTCTGTTAAAACCATTCTGTTAATTTACTTCTTTGCTTTGGGTAGGTGTCTTGTTGCAGTGGACAGATTGTCTTCAGTTGTCCTGCAAAATATCTTGATAAGCTTGGAAATAATTTTTTTTGTCAATCAAGGCCCTGTGGCAGCAGAGCAGTCCCATTCCATTATGCCACCTCCACCATGCTTCACAGTTGGGATGAGGTTTTGCTATTGGTGTTTTTTGCCTTTTTCTCCAAACACAGCGTTGTGTGTTCCCAGTGGCTTCCTCCATGGTGTCTCCCAGAAACTCCAATCTTGTTTAACGTTTTATTTATTGTATGTATTCTATTGTCAGACATGTTGGCATGTACCAGAGATTCTTGCAAGTCTTCAGCTGACACTCCTGGATGCTTCTTCACCTCACGGAGTGTTCTAGGTTGTGGTCTTCAGCCATCTTTACAGGCCAACCACTCCTAGGAGGAGTAGCAACAGAACTTTCTCCATTTATGGACAATCTGTCCTAATGCGGACTGATGAACAGCTTCATGCAAATTAATAATTCTTGATCTCAGGTCTTCTAAAAGTGCTTTTGTGTCAAGCATGGGTATTTGCATGTTGTTTTCAATAAAATAAAAAAAACCATTTAATTGTTTGTGTGTGTTAGCTCAAGAAGACTGTGTTTGTCTATTGTTGTGACCTACAGATCACATTTTATGACCAATGCAGGTAATTCCAAAGGTCTTAGCATACTTTTTCATGCAACTGTACATTCTCATTTTAATCTTCTCATGTGAAGACTTTCAGGGCATTTAGATGCTGTTGCTCCAGAGCAACTACTGGAAAAACAAGAAGCTGTGATTAGTAAAGAAGTCAGAGATCAGAGTTACTTTGTAGACAAT
Organism: Rhadinocentrus ornatus; assembly: GCA_037177495.1. Classification (NCBI taxonomy): domain Eukaryota; kingdom Metazoa; phylum Chordata; class Actinopteri; order Atheriniformes; family Melanotaeniidae; genus Rhadinocentrus; species Rhadinocentrus ornatus. The sequence continues at coordinate 11,815,755 of JBAMHW010000027.1, forward strand.
CCTGCAAGAAGGAAAGCAACCATGTAATAGAGACGTGCCAGGGGAAAAACTGTTGAGTAAGAGCTGATGATGGAAACAGATGGGATTTTTGTTTTTTACTAAAAGCAAAACTTTTTTCTTGCAGTTCAGAAAAAGTTCACTACATGGCTGTTGTATTCTGTTTCATTGCAGGCAAAGAAGAGAACATTTGGATTCATGGTGACTCCAGTTTATTGGTATCTTGTAGACTGTCATGCAGACTTTTACATGACATTCTTTGTATTTCTTGCTGAGCTCAAAAGGAGCGCCGAGGCCTTAAAGTGTATGTGTTTTGTTTTATTTATAAAACTCTGATTTCATTTTCCCATACACAGACCTGAGAGACGGTGGGAGAGATGGATGGCAAGAAGATACAAAGAGACTAACAGAAGATATAAACAGAAGTGACAGAGGAATGCAGACAAAAGGATTGATGGAATCAGTGAAAAAGCTGGGAAAAAGCAGTTATTGTAAACAGGTAAAGCCATTGGTGCCTCAGCTGTGCATGTGGCAGAGCTGGTTAAAGCCCTTTCATTTCCTACTGCTGATTCTATTACGTTCGTCTATGTCAGAGCACAAACAGTGTTACTTGGACAAACATTGCTGCTACGGCACACTAAGGGGGCCCCTTTCCCTTAAAAAATAAAAATAAAAAAACAACAGGGTCAAGGCACCTTGCACAGAATCCCTCATTTATTGCTATTATTTAACAATAAACAGGTTTAAATAAACTTTTAAACCAATCATCTAAAATCCCAAAGGTTACATGTCGCACTGTGAGCTCTCAAGAAATGAAATGACAGAGACAATAACTTTAACTGAGTTGAACCATTTGAAAGTGAGTCATTCGGCAGCTGGACAGCAGTGGCAGGTTGACGGCTGCTCGCATATGAAACTGGGAGAAAAAGGACTCGGCTTTAATATAGCAACAATATGATTTCTCTGCTGACCCTGAAAAAGCCATATGAATTCATCACAAGCTCCAAACTGCAGTCCAAAACAGCATTACTGAGCTGAAATGATAACAGACCTTTGCAATAACTGTAGCACCCTCAAAGTGCGAGGCAGGGCTGAAAGTATGAAAGGGCTGAAAACATAAAAACTAATTCAGTTTATTCTAATCAGCGCATTTCTTTCAAGGCGAGGAGATATCTCATGGGGGTAAAGGTTTATGCGCTCGGATGTGGTTACACAGAAACTAAATGGCTCTGTTTGCATCACGGAGATCACTTCAGAGTCCTTAAAGGAAACTTTTCCCACACACTAGTGGATACACGACATCCTTTGGAAAGTCAAGAAGTTGATTTTTTTAAAGGAGTGTTCTCTCACTAAATGATAAGCTTCTGAGGAAGACTGACTGGAAACTCAGGTGCTTGATAGTACATTAGTGACCTGAGGTGACTGAAGACGTAAACACAAACAACTCGTGTCCTTCTGTGTCGTTTCCATTGTTCAGATGTGACGAGCCCTTCATGAGGCCAGAATGTCCCTTGACTAAAGTTCTGCACAATTTAACTCAGCGGCCATCAGCTGCACATTAATCAGCCAATTATCATCCCTGGCCAGCCACGTTGCTGTGCCAACGTGCCTCGCTAATCCAATCACCTTAGGGGAATGGGTCAGGGGTTGCTCTGATTGGATAACCAGGGGCTAGGTCACTGTGCCCATGACCTGCCTGTGCTTTGAATTGGTAATGATGTTAATATTCTCCATATGGCCTTCTGTGCATGTGCTTCCCAAAGCGTGGAGCCCATCCGGAGGTACACCCCCGCGTTAATGGCCGGTAGAGAGTGAGGTAAGAGCCAAAATAGCACTAACCCCCTCCCTGGGGCAAACCTCTCGATGCTGCCACTTCCAGTGTCTTTCCAAATCTTTCCTCCCTGACTTGAGCTCCTCTTTCTGACTGTTGCACTGTAGCCTTCAGCACTTTATTTCAGGCTGATGTCCGAGCATACCTTTCACTTGGCATCCACTCCTTTAATTGAGAGGTAGGCATAGCCAGACAGAACTAATTTAGTGCATCCACAATCTGTGTTGAAAAACAATCTCCAGCACCACAAGAAAAAAGCAATACGCAGCTTAACACATGCAACAAAAAGGCATCATACATGCAGCTTTCTAAATCAGTTAACAAAATGTTAGTTTTTATGCCAACTACTCTAATTAGAAAAACTATAATGGCATATTAGCAATTAGCAGCACAATGGTGGAAGTAAAATATTTAAATGTCTGCCAGGACAGCTTGATTCTGCCTTAATTTCCTGTCCGTGTTTGTGACGCATACCTTTCTCCTCTCTCCATATGCTCCCATCTGTGAGATGCCTTATTGCATCTCCTGTTCTTTGCATGCGCTCGTGCTTCATGCACATGCTCGCCTCCTTCACTTCCACCCATCCAGCTGCAGCCCCAGCCGGCTCCACACAAAGGCAGGCCAAATGTATGCTAACGAGAGCCAGGCCAATGGTGGAGCCGCACTCATTTTGAGAGGAAATGGCTTTCAATAATGGCGGCCCTCAGGGGGATTTTACACAAAGTTCAGCTCCACTTTGAAAAATGCATTCAATTTTTCTGCTGTGTCTGTTCACTCTCTGTTTTTCCACCTCTCCATATATATATGTATTAAAAAAAAAAACAGTCCCACAATATACTTTGAGTTCGAAGGGAGTTCAGAGTTTTGATTTATTTTTGCAGCAACATCAGAAACGTGAATATGAACATGCAAGTCTGAATAAACTCCGTCTGGTGCGTCTCCTTTGTCTTTTGTTGCTCTTTCTCGTGCTTTTCTGTTGAGGCAAATGTCCCCAGAAGCACATTAACAGGACCATATGCATTTCAAGTAGGCGGCATCCTCGGGGTTTTGGGCAGATTTAACATTTGAACCTGCTGTGTTATCTCCAATTCTAATCATAATGATCTACTGATAACTTTTTAATGTTGTGGACATGGTTTTATAAGACAGAAATGCCCAATTTTTTTCAAATTGCTTGATTTGTCACAAAAGGATTTTTTTTTTTTTGACTTGAAATAAAGAAAAAAAGCAGAAAAATATATCTAAACATGTCATATATAGTGTCTGTGATGACTTTAGGTTTGATTTAGTCAGTCAGTCATTATCTGTACCGCTTATTCCATGACGGGTCGCAGGGTGAGCTGGTGCCTATCCCAGCATTGTTTCAGGTGAGAGGCAGGGTACACCCGGCAGGGTACACCCTGGACAGATCACCAGGCCATCGCAGGGCCAACACATAGAGACAAACAACCATTCACACACGTACTCACCAATTAACCTAACATGCATGTCTTTGGACGGTGGGAGGAAGAACCCGGAGAGAACCCACGCATACACGGGGAGAACATGCAAACTCCACACAGAAAGGCCATCAGCCCCCGACATTCAAACCTCCCCCAGCCGAGGCTTGAACCAGCAACCTTCTTGCTGTGAGGCTGCAGTGCTAACCACCACACCACCGTGCAGCCCAGGATTGATTTATTTTACTTTAAATATACTAAATTATCAAAAGTAAATATACTTGGATTACAAAAAAGATAAACAGACAATCAAATTTGTCCTGTCAAAAATGAATCCGCAGTTAGACACTGGAGGTTTAGTTTGAGTCAAAGTTCATCCAAATCTCCCTCAGCCTGTCTGTCTTCATTTAGATTTGTCTCCATGGTTACAGTTGACTAATCTCTCTGTCCCTCTGCTGCTTGGCCAAGTCCTTCCTCCTCTTTGCTTCTCCCTCCTATATTCTCGCTATTTCTCATCCCCCCCGGGAGTCAGGGTTGATGTCTGCACTCCCTGGTGCCTGTTATATCAGGAGGGGCAATAACCCGTGAAATGACTGTTCTCTTTTTCCTCACTCTCCTCCTCTCCATCCCTGTGTCCCCTCTTTTCCTCATCCACCTCCTCCTCTCGCTTTCCTCGCACCACGCCACTCCACGCTCCACTTAGCCGTTGGGCTGTAAAGATGCAGTTTGTTCAGCATGTGCATGTGCACGCTTACAGGCAAAAGACGGGGAATTTTCTATCAAGAATGGACAGATGCACGTGTGCTATATAATTTAACAAGAGAACGGTTAAACAAACAAAAGAAAATGCACGGTTCCATTAAACCCATAGAGGTTGTGCACCCTTTATCCTAGCAAATCATCCTCCATGCACGTGTGTGTGTGAGATCCTCCTGCACCCTGCTCTCTGCAGAGCTGATTAGTCCCATTCCTGGGATGAATAGACACTCCCAAGGCAAACACTCCAGATTTAATTATAAGCTCCAAAGAGGATTAGTTTGTGCTGCTTGTGTGTCTGTGTATGCAGTGACACAAAAGGAGGGAGTGGTAAAAAGTTATTCCTTCATTTTCCTTCACGAACCCATCCATGCACTGATCTCACCTGGAGTGTGTGGGGTAATGTCTTTCTATGTCTTCATACAGGTGCTCAGGTCGAGATTCAGCTCCTCTGGGTGCCATCTGTGAAGAAACACAGGATGAGTAATGTAAATATTTGAATATAAAGGTCTCACATAAAACAGCCAAAAAGAGATTTTAGGCCCTTCAAACACAACACATCCTAAGATTACATGTTTAACCTCAGTTATATTTCACCATTCCAGTGGAAAATTCAACCCAATAAAGAATATAAAGCATGCGTGCTTCCAAAATGCAGCCTTTAAGTTTCACTACATGTAGCAACATAAATACATGTATCTGTATACTAGAACTGCCAGATAACCATGTTTGATATGAGTTTAAACATAGCAATCATCAGAAATGCTTTAAGAAAAACAATAGATCAAAACCATGCATGTGTTTAGCCTGATAAACTCAGCTTAGCCAGGTGTCATGACTTATGACCACTTATCCGTCTCTGGTCAAGTTGCACCTGTCCCCAGTTATGCTGCTTTGCATTTTATGACATACAGTAAAGCCCCGTTTCCAACCGACTTTTTGTGACTCTTCCATTGGGGTCCTAATCTTACCAATTCAACCCTAAAGGGTAATGCTAGACACATAGTAATCTATTGATTGGTTAAGGAATCATCACTTTACATTCAACTCAGCACTAATAACAAAGGAGGAATAGCACTATTTTTAAATAAACTGTTGATTTCTTTTAGTTTTTAAAAGCGACATGCCAAGAAGAAATAACACAAACTGCTGAATGCCCGCTATTCTTGTCTTTTGTCTCAGTGTCACGTTCTTCTTCGTTATAATTAAAGGAAGGTAATGTCACGGTGTTACGTAGCAGATGTGTCACTATCTGGATGATAGGCTGCCTACAAGGTGATGGTACAGTTGTCATCATGACTGATGACGTCTTATCCTTCTCTGGCCAAGTTGTTCCTTTCCTCACTCATGTTGCTTTGTACACGCAATACAGACCAGGGTTTACAGAAACATATCGCGCCAAACTGTCCTTTCCTGAGTTGGACCCCTTGGTAGAAATGGGGCTTAAGAGACATCAAGTCATATCTGGCTTGGTATGATACCCAGCTCCTGTTAAAGGTCACGTTATCTCTTCTCTTGACTGATATAATATTCTTATAACAGGTTTCCTTGCTAGAGATTGTATGGAAACACATGGATGCATCTGATGTTTGATCAACCAAAAAAAGAAATGTCCACATGACTCCATCACTCACTGAACATCACAGGCTACCCTCAGCTGCCTGAATCAAATTGAAGTCACTAACGTTTGCCTGCAGTTGCTCAGCTCTCCCTGCCTTACACATTGTAGATGTTTCTTGATGAAAACATACTGAGGGTCACTCATTTGAATCAGGTGTGTTAGAGCAGGGAAACATCTGCAACACATGGAACTTTTGCGTTCTTATGTTATGTCTCCTTGTCTTTTCTCTTCTCTAAAGCTTTGCCTTGTAATGCTATCCTTACTCACAAAGTAGGATCAGTCCTGACTGATCCCATTTGTGGTTTCTCAATGATGGAGATAGCCACCAAATGCCATCAAGGGAGGAACGTCTTTCTCTACTTTTAATAATCTCTCGAAGACTAATCTCTTCTAAGAAGTCCTCTTATAACCTAACAACTGATCACATCTGGCTTGCACTCGTTGTACCTTGTCCTGTGAAGAGGTTGCCCGAAGCATCTGCCCCATGACCAAATATAAATGAGAACTGGAAAAAAAATTATTTTTCCAATGAAAAGTATTCTGGCCATTTTTCGGGCTCGAGTGTGTCACTGCTGCAGCAAATAAGGTGAGAAAGATAAAGAATAAATAGTCTTACCCAAAGTGAACATATGGCCAGACATAATAACATCTTTATTATTATGGCAATAGAAGGGTTCCTCGCACATCTGAGGTCTCCTCAAAAGGATGGGCACAATACATTTTAATAAACATTAGACATCATATCCTGTATTTAAAATTTATCTCCTCCCATCTGGCCTTTGTCACACTATTATGTAGCTAACACACCTGAACAAAATCAAATGGATCCAACAGCTTCTTGTCAACTTCTTCACAATAAGCCATTAATTTCAGCCAGGTGTGTTAAATCAGGTCAACAATAAAGACCTGCAGGATACCAGCCCTCGAGGACTGGAGTTTGACACCCCTGCCTTAGTTGAACCACTTCAGTCAAGTCCAGATTTCGCTTTATAAGATTATTTCCACTTGAAAATAAGGCTTTTGAAATAAATACCAGCATGTGTTATTTAATACTTGAGATCTAAACTGGTCTTTTTTCTTTATTTATACATGACCTCGGGTCGGCTTGTATTCTGGAGTGTTTAAGTACTGCAGTGGTGCACCAAACGCCTCCATAAATGCTTTACTATGCCTCAGAAGAGGATAATTTTTTTGTCTCTGGAACGTCCCTATCATCCTGTTTTGGTGTGAAAAATATAAGACTTAATGTGAAGCGAAGGCTAAAGTGTAACATTAAATTTAGTGGTGTAAAAGTGGACGCGGTTTGAGATTCCAACAATATAAAGAGGCTTAAAGAAGCCATCCCTGAGGGCAGAAGAGGATGGAGGCGGGGGCAGACAGACACACAGAGAAGGAGAAAACACAAAAGCTTCAACTATCTGTAATTTGGGTTCTGGGCTTTTCACTAGCTAATGCTGGGTGTTAACTCTGTGGACATCTCTCTTGTAGCACATTATACAGAAACGTATTGTAACATGCACTCACGAGAATGCTGGTTGAACGTACAGAAGTGGATACATTTGCGATAACTGACAAGCACATTTGTTCATAAACAAGCAATCAGGGGTTTGACCGATGCACATGCTGCAAACTTAAGAGGCAAACAGTCATACATTTGATGCAAGCTTTTAAAGTGATACAACCCAGCACCATAAAGACTCCAAATATCTCTCTGTTTTGCTCAAACGTATGAGTTCAGACTCATTCTGCATGTCAATGTAGCAGTGGCACATAACCAGATATCATTAGCATGTCTGTGTAATGTAGCTCTAATGGCTCTGAATGGGAGCCAGGAAGTGAGAGCACATCAGAGCTGTGGCACGGCTGCTGCTCCATTCACTGAAGTGGCTTTGAGCTTGTGTGTGTGTGTGCTGCATGTTTGTGCTAACGCTGTGGTAGTAGTCACGAGGGGTGTGTGCTTTGTGTGCGGTTTTAAAATGATGTCAGGAGGTGAGCCTTCCATCTTTGGGATGGCTGTGTGTGTGTTAGATAGGGGCCATTATGCAAAGAGATGCATAAAGGGGGCATTAGTGGCAGCGAGAAGCTGGGACTCAGGTGGAAGACCTTCTGTGTGTGTGTTAAACGGCATTGTGTTTGTGTGAGTGCTGAACACGGCCTAATAAATCTTGGGAGTATGATGTTGCTGACTAAAGAGGGAAGGTAAAAGCAAGACAATGATGAGGAGAGGAGGAAATGTGTGCTTAGATTAAAATGATTGAACTTTTTTTGTCCACTGATTGTATTAACATAATAGCCTGCAGCCATAGGTCTGGATGATCCCTTTATTAACTCACACTCTCTCACACACTCACACACACACACAGACATATTATGGATGTCTGTCATTTGGATGCTTTTTAGGCAGAAGCCCATTTCCCCTAAATTAGACTGCCTGCTTCAGTGCCAAATGATGTGCCTTGAAATATTGCTGTGGCGTACACAGGCGCGCACAAGCAAGTAAACAAACACACAAAAACAAGCCTCGGTTTCACCATGGCAACAGTTAAACAGCAACATGAAATTCATCCCGATTGGAGTGAGAATGCAGCAGTTGAGGGGTTTCGAGGAGGCTGTCAGCCTCATCTTCTCGGTTTGAGAAAGGTGGAGAGCCAGGAAACATGCTTGGCTATTTCTCACGCACAAGTTCAAGTCCTCAACCTGATCCTGGTGACATCATATACAGTTCTGTGTGGATCAGCATTATGGGTTGGTGTGCTCTGTGGAAAAGTTAATATCTTGTGCAGATAGTAGCTGACTGAAAGCCAGAGTCTCTTGGTACTTGTGTTATGTGGTAAAATAAAAACAGAAAGACTCCGGTAAACACGCTGAATGCATTTCTTACAATCAGAGCAGGTAGTGTGAATGAGCTCACACACATCAGAAAAAGTGTATAATTGTGTCGAGTCACTGGATGCACAGAAATTCACCGGCTGCCACCGTTCTGACAGGATGCTTGGCGGGTGCGCCAGTTGCGAATGAGTAAAATGTCACTTCCCCATTTTTCCAAATTAGAAATCTCTGCCTCGACAGTTCCAGATGATTCGCATTGAAACACACTCTCTAACCGCCTAGCTTTAGCAGCACAGCTGTCGCATTCATCAGACAGTGTTGCCAGGGCTCAGGAAATAAATTTCTTGGAGCACTTGTGACTGCGCTGTACATTTGTGTGTTCGTATATACAAAAAGCTTCAAATGAGAATGGTGCTTTGACACAATGCCTGAACGGCGCTTGCATTCTCTCACAGAGATGCTAAGATCTTACGCCGCCGTTTCTTTTCAAACGGCATAATTAGCCTCCTGTACTGCCATGCGTGCATCCTTTCCCTCCTCCCACCATCAATCTTGGATGCTAATTAAGCATGTGTCTCAGTGTGGAGCCTCCGCTTGGCACCCCATGCCCACCTCCTGTTGGCAACTTCACCCCTTGTGCCCCGCATCCGACTGGCACCATGAGGCGCAAGCCATCCGATATCCATCCCTCCTTCCCTAAAAATCACTGTGATGAGATTTTTTTGCAATCTCCCCCATGGGAGGAGATGGAATGAACAAAATCAAGAAAAACAGAAGTGAGCTGGCACAGAGAGGAAAACTGACAGAGAAGCTGTAAATATTTGGCATGTGCACAGAGGAATGAAACTAACAAAGGGACTTGTGAGCCACAGTGACTCTAAGTACAGCTGCCATAGTTTGAAATGCAGAAAAATCAGCAGATTCTCACACACGAGCCACATCTCTAACAGCACCATGATGAAGTAGCTAAATCGAATACTGTGTAAAAATACTTATAAAATTTGAGAGAAACTTTAAAATATGGACAGGTGTAACTGCATTTCTAACACATAATCCTATTTGCTTTGAATGAGTGTAAAGTTAAGAAGACTTTCTACTGCTTCTTAAGTTCTTAGTGACACTTCAGTTTAAATACCAGCATGACAGGCCGCTTGAGCTGCGTCATCGTTAATCTCCGAGTACCAACCTTTAAAGGAAATGTTTTGAAATCCTATGGTGGATATGTATGTCAGATTCCTACCATGTATGGTATGTTGTAGAATATTTAGCAGAAAAATGCAGCTGCCAGTAGTAGGTCACACAAATTAATTAATCTTGAATTTAAAGGAGGGATCTCAAACCATCCTGCAGGTTGAAAATGCTTCCCTGCTGCACCACCTTATTCAAATGAAATGGATCCAACAGCTTGTAAGTTCTGCACAATGACAAATTCATTGGACTTACGTGTTGAAGCAGGGAAACATCTAAAACCTGCAGGACGGTGGCCCTCGAGGACCAGAACATGCTCCACAGTTGACATATTGGACTTTGACCAGGTCAAGTCAGCATCACCCCTCTCTACTTTCAATAATCTCTGGAAGACTCATCTCGTCCGCGAAGGTCTCTTCTTGTAACATATTTGACAAGCTAACACATCTGGCTTGCACTTGTTCCTCGTGTTTTAAAAAGATGCAGCCCTTAACTCCTACTGAACTGAAGCTTAAATGTTGTTCCTCACCTGTAGGTCAATTTGGATAAAGGCATCTGCTAAATAACCAAATATCAATGAGAACTGCCCTTTTCATTAGAATAATTTTTTTATATACTGTGTATTGTATGTGCCCCACTATGTTGATGCGATCACACACGCCTTACACACACGTGCGTGTACACCCGTTTCGTTCCCGTTGTTTCTTTGGCAACGTGATCACACAAAGCGGGGGCCAACGAGGCCCATTGCAAGCATGTGCATTGCAGCAGCTGGACCGTCTGCGAAGTTTCATCCCACTGTCCACCTGCCACTAGTCAGGTAACGCAGAACTGTTTTGAGGGCACCTTTTGCTCCTAAACTAAGCCTGATACCAAACTATTTGTCCCTGTTGTAAAGTAGCCTGTCTGTCTCATTACAGC